>CM060377.1:161697788-162897788 GCA_030545235.1 Helianthus tuberosus | reverse complement strand
TTAGGTGGGTAACGACTGAATCTGTGATTGTTAATTTACCCTTTGGTGGTTTATTAATGCGAGAAGCGATAGGCGAGATAGTCGAGTCACGAAGGTTTGGATGTTATTAGCGAGACAATCAAAAGTAGTTTTCACGAATTAAAACGAGAATGATTTAAACGACTAAAGCGATTTTTAACGAATTAAACGATTTGGGTAAACGATTGGTTTTTGGTTAGTGTTTAGATAACGGGACGGGTGTAATGTGATGAAAGCATGGTGGATACGCCGCTGGTACTTCCTATATATAAGTGTTTTCATCGTATTATATACCGTGGCGTTATTTAGTTCACTTGGGTAAACGATTTTGAAACGATGTCACACAAACGAGGTTTTCGAAATGATATAAACCATACGAGTTTTATTAACGAGAATTATTAACGAGTTTTATTAATTTTATTAAATAAATGTTTTGGGTTAAGAATCATGGCTACGAGATTTTATAAATTATAACCAACTTGATTTGAGTTGGTTAATTATGTCGCAATACAATACTTTTCAAAACAAGGTTTTTAATTAAGTATTGCAACATGTAAACTAGCCATGAATCCGACACTCTCAAAAACCTATGTACTCGCCAGCATTTCTTTGCTGACTTTGTTTTCACATATGTTTCAGGTGTTGTTGAATGATGTTGATTGCTAGGATACATGCTCACATAGGACTGGACGAGGCCTTAGTGACTTAATAACAATGATAGACTATGTTTAATGTTTAATAAAATGAAACTTCAAATTTCCGTGTGTTTTGAAATAATGATTCTGTTACAACACTCACCGACGATTCCGCCGCGATTTGTTGTTTTACGCGGTCGGGGTGTGACAACTACCATAACGTGTAACTACCGCCACATCTTCAACCGTTACGCCTCGTTCAGTAGAAGCGAACACCGACGCTGACACAAATCTAAGACGCTCCATCTATGCGCGCTAATTTCTGTCATTCCATACAGTAACCTACACGATTAAAAGTATCAAGGAGTGGCACTTCATCACCTTTTTAAAGTTGTAGGCATCAACAACGGTGATCTATTGATAATGTCATGAGATCCCATGTGTGCACACGATTGATCTTTTGATATTTTTAGAAGGTAAAAGCAAATCTTTCTATACTAATAAATAAAAATCTTTTTTGAACATGTGTCATTTTTTAATAATTTCTCATTCTTATTTTTTTTATCTCTTTTATTAAATAATAATAATAATAATATTAAACAACAATTTAATTAAATTTATTTATCTGTTTTGTTTTCATAATCTGAAATTGATTTCTTTTTTAACTCTAGAGTTTCAATCTTTGGCAATTTAAGTCTAAAGTTTCAATCTTTGGTATTTTAACCCCTATGATTAATTTGATTTTTCACTTCTAATTCAAAAGTTTTCATCTTTTGCAATTTAACCCCTTTATTTTTTTTCCTTTCAACCTAAAGCTTTTCATCTTTTGCAATTTAATCTCACCACTTTTTTCTTTCAACTTTGATCACTTACATACTTTTCATCTTTCATAAGTTCTCCGTTTAACGTGTCGTTCTAAATTTCCGAGTTAACACGCCGCAACGTGTGTGTGAGGTTCAACGTTTTTTCATCTATTGTGTGTCTATTGGTCTGTCGCAACATGCAAGTCAGAGATCGACTTAGTTATTTTTTATCGGTTTTACATACAGGCTCGTGGTCATGTGAGAAATATTTGTCTTTCATCTAACATGATATATAACTAATGAATCCTCCGTCGCATTGCGACGGATGGTAATTCTAGTTTATATATAATAATAATCAACATGAATGGCGGCTGTTAAAAAAAAAGACCAATGGCCAGCTGCTTGATTGTTCTTTTTTTTTTTGAAAGGAAAACTTCATTAACACACAGCCAAAACCATCGAAAAAAAACCGGCGGCCGGCCACAACCACAACCAACTATACAAAGTTACACCAATCAACCCAAGACATGTCTTTATACTTCGATCTACTTCTAAACCAAAGAAAACCTACCGATTTAGCCGCATAAAAAACGTCCTCAACCTTCGGCACCTTACCCGAAAAAATGAGGTCGTTCCTAGCCTTCCAAATCGTCCAGCAAGTGATGATCAAAATTCTTTTATATGCATTCAGCGCCTTTCCTTTTAGCCCACCATACTCGTGCCCTTCCAAAAAATCCTGAACGACGCCATCGGAAACGGAGTTTTACACCACCGACTAACCTTCAACCACACCGCAGTAGCAAACTCACAAGAAGTAAACAAATGCGAGACTGTCTCTTCACCCGACGAGCAAAACGGACACGTAATCTCCGGAACCGAAACGTTTCGCTTGCTGAGCTCAACTCTAGTAGGCAACCTATCTTGTTCCGCTCTCCACGCAAACAAATTGCATTTTAAGGGAATCCATTTACACCATTCCCAAACATACCTGTTACTGAAGTCTTTATTCATATCGAAAATCTTTTTGATCGAGCCCACGCTAAAAACTTCCGAGTAATCACCCATCCACACCCATTTATCTCTAACTTCCGATAACACAACATTATGAAGCTTCAAATGGTCTTCCACCACAATTATATTTGTGGTGGATTTAATGTAGTAAACTATTTATGTCACATTTTACATCTCGGTTTGTCATTTTACGAAAAGACCCATTCTTAGGCATTTGACCCACAAAGGTTAATGCCTATAACCTTGATGCTTATCTAAGGATTTCCTGATTATAATACGTGATTCCCAAACCACCCATAAAGGTCGTTTGCCTGATTTACCCAGCAAGGGCATATTTATCAACATTAGTCCCTCATTTACGACGAAGGACTTTCACTACAAAAATGATCAACATCGCACATTTAAACTATAATCTTATTGATATGTACCTGGCTCGGGTCAACAAATAGACCCGATTATACCTCGCTTTTATTATCACATATTCTATGGCGACGCAATTGTCCGAATCGCTAATCACTCCTGTTAACACAAGACTTGACAATCACATTAGTTGATAATGTCAAATGGTGTTATCACCACCATTTGACCCATTTGGACTATATACACAACGGTATCTATTTAAATCAAAAACATGGTTTTTGATGTCCAATTCATACCTCCATCCCATCCCGGATTATATTACCAAATCCTTTATTTCTTAAACTCTTTTCTTACAAATTCAACCCATTTCGGCTTACGCCATGGGCACGCTTTTAACCTTAATTACATTAGTCGGCTCTTGACTAATTTCCATTTTCACCATTTTTCCTCATCATTAGATTACACCTCATGGTAATCTTAACAAAATCCATATTTCAATATTATCGTTATCCCGATTATTTTGTATAGAATAAACGAGTAATCTACATAAGTGCGAAAATTACACTTACCTCTCATCCGGTTTACGCCTTTCTTCACGTGCTTGATTCGTTTAGCCGCTTCTTTCTCAAGCCTCCACCTAGCTCGTTAAGCGTCAGACTATTGCCAACATTTACAAGGTGGTTAGACTAGTCATTTAAAAATCACGACCATTCCACCTTACTTATTCTCTATGTCGAAGCTACTATTCGACTTCAAGATTAGTTAACTTAGTTTATTAAAGTTAACTACTTTCAATCACATGATTTACAACATTAAGTTCAAATCAACATGATGATTAGAACTCTTCTTGTTTCATATTTCATTTAACTAGCCATATTATTCAAATACGCGTTTCGTTCTAAATTTCAATATTTAGCTTTCTCTTAGGCATTATATCAAACACCTAGTGAGCATTTTTTATAAAATTTAACAATCAAACTTATAGCTACCTATCTTGTCACACCCCGATATTTCCACACTTTACCGGTGGGCCCGGTGGGGAGTATCGTGACGTGGTTGGCAACATCATAGTCAAACACACAATATATAAATGCACAGCGGAAGCAAAAGATAAATATATTACATTCCGAATATAAGTAATGTCAAAGTATTACAACGGAAGGTAAAGGATCCACAGGCGGATCAATAAAAGAAAAAACTGTTCAACAGTCTTTAGGCATCTAGAACTTGCAAGATTCCCTAATGACGCCCTGAGCTCCCAGCCAATTACGCATAGTACCTGTCACTTAACCTTTTGGAAAATACGTCAGTTTACACTGGTAAATACAATTAACTGACTCATTTTGGAAAAGAGTTTAAAAATTGATTTGAATGCACGAGGCACAAAATATCTTTTATAACTGGATTAAAATGCACAGAGGCAAAATTAATCTTTTATACTTGGGACAATTTTATTAATAAAAATCTTGTATCCGATTTACATGGTTGTCCAACATTTAGGGCCAGTGATTATACAATACAAGCCGAACAAGATTAATCGACACACCACAAATATAATCTCACAAGAAGATACCCTTACGAGTGAGTATACGTTTTACATATGCAACAGGAGGTGTTTTGCCTACACCTTGTGCTTACGTCGTGGCCATTCACTTTTTAAAATGAGCCAAGGATATCCAGGACACGGTCATTAACCCCCAATGTTATTTGTTATCAATCAATACAAATTAAAACGGGATTATGCAATTTAATCATTTCCGATTAAAAGGTTTCTACACCCGTCCAAGCGGTATTTTTTATAATACCGTATCCCAAGCCCGTATAAGGGAAAATAAGTTAAAAGTATTTACCTGAGCTAGCAATGCAATTTATACTTAGCCGTATATTCTAATCAGCAAGCACAAGTACTTCTACTGGGGCTCTCAATCTGGAACGAAGGTTTTATTAACCTATTAAATTCCTAACGGGTCTTATTTAAGTCGTAACTTAGACCGGTTAGTTTTAAGGAAAGGTTTACGGTTCAAAACGCATGATTAAGCGAAGACCGGAATAGGATGTGATTTATACCCGACAAGTTTGGTAACTTGTATAATATGGGTAAACTAAACACATTCTGGATTTTGAGATAAAAACGATAACGTTTGACCCGTTTCGGCTAATTTATGCACACTAGTTACATAAACCGAACCGAACGCGAATAACGCATGACGGGTAATCGTGAGAGTCATATACAGGTTTCCTAAGTTAATTATGCCTCAAATATGTTGTGACATCAGTAAGATGTCTTTCATTATGCCCAAAACGTATTTAAACACAAACTAGGCCTCGTAGGGGTAGTTTGGTCATTTAAAAGGTTATAAAAGAGTTTAAGTATTTACCTGAGTTACAGGTCTGGTATAATCAGAGAAAATATTTATTTTGATAAGTTATAACAGTAGGATAAAGTATATATGTGAAATTTATCAATTATAACCAAACTATGCACCAAAGGGGCATTTTGGTAATTTCACATAAGCCGTAAAGCTCAAAACTGAAGTCTGAGTTTATCAACCTTTGCTTACTATTAAAATATTATAATTTTCCTCAAATATCAGTAGGTATCAACCCCTGTATGTTTAAAATAGTTTAAGTACATACTATGCGTAAAAAACGCTTAAAAAGGCGACTAAAGGCCATTTCCGGTTTCGATACTTAAATCTGATATTTTTATATTTCCAGAAGGCTTAAAATAATTTATTTATCATATGTGATCAGTAGCAAAAGGTTTGGAGTCGTTTAGATATGTAAAACTCATTTTATGGCTCGTAAGGGCAAAACCGAAAATTACCGGATTAAGCCTACGACTACTAGTTATGCTCAACCTAAAATTTATTAAAAATATTTAAAAATCCCAAAATAATATATTACATCAGTGGGTAAAATATTTGATATCAAAAAGTATGTTTAAGTAGGCTATACGCTAAATACGCCGTTAAATTAACATAAAGCTTTAATTTTACGCTAACGAGCATAACTCTTAACCTACACCTCAAACTGATGTCAAATTTTGCATACAAGTTTAAATATCAGTATTTAAAGTTTCTACTCTTTTACATTTCCAAAAATCACGTTTTAAGGTAATAAGGGCATAATGGTCAACATATGAGCAATTAACGGAACCGCGTAAACGAATGGGTCAATCAATGAACCAACCACAGAGGGTTATGCTAACATGTAGCCTGGTCCTAAGGAAGCTCTAAGGCATTTCCAAATCATACTAAAGCGGGTCAGAACTGAAGTCAAAGCAAAAGTCAAAGCTTTGCGACTTTCGGTTCCGAATCGGTTCAAAACAGAAAGTTGTCGAATCAAAGAAGCTTAGACAAGTTCTTATGCTTATTATCAAGTTATATGAATGATAAAATAGGTTACACGCCTTTTACATCGTTAATTATGCGTTTAAACGAAAGATTACAATTCTGTTGACTTTTTCTAATCATCTTTGACTCGACAAATGACCTAGTTAGGATGGGAATCAGTGGATGCCCTTTTGAGGTTTTATTACCCACATAAATACCTACCTGAAGGTACTTTTAATTCGAGATTTGACTGAGCCTATATTTATTAATCTCGAAGTCAAATCGTAATTACGACGGTTTGACTTTTAGCTAATAACTAAGCTAAAACTTAATTTAGAAAGGATTAGAACACTTACTGAAGTCCTAAGCTTGATTAGAGAACACTTGAGAGGAAGTTTGAGCTCCAGAAGTGATCCTCAAATGCAGATGAAGGTGTGAAGAAAGTGTTGCAAGTTCATGGCCTTATATAGTGGATTTAAGCACCACAATTGATTGACAATAAGGTCTAGCACACACCACAACTGATCAACACTTGTTTCTAGTGTTTAGGGGGTGTTTTAGGGGTCAAGGGATGTGGAGAATCGAGTTAGAATCGAGCAGATTGCACTCAGCAGGCAACAACCCATTTAATTCAGAGCTGGGCACCCCTCGCGCGACGCCACGCCTCCCTCGCGTCGCGCTAGGCCCTCCCTGATCAGCTTTGGTGATTTATTTCATTTTGATCCTTGGCTCTTCAAAACTTGATTAGGCACTTGTTTTCTTGCATTTTAAACCCTCAATGTTGATATATAAGGGCTTTAAAACATATACCCACTTTGTTAAGTCCCCGGTTAACTTAATTGATACCCGAAAAGTCCTAACTTTCAACGTTTACGCTTTAACCCCTCGTACACGAATTTGATCGTAACTTTCTCATATGTTAACGAAACTTTATGAAATTTTAATCGTGCATTCTAGTGAGCATAATTAACCGTTACAAAGCTTCGGGTTTGTCAAAAGGTCACTCAGAGGTATAACTTAAACATGTTGACACATTTAACCCCTGTAGTTTGTAATATCTCACTTTTAGCTTCGCATGATACATGATTTATTCGTTTGATGTTATAAACATCATGTAGGGTTATTATGAAGTATATTTATTCACTGTTGACATTTAGAACCCGTATAATCATATACTTTCCATGTTTGTCAACTTTAGTCCTTTTATAAAATTCTTTCATACGTTCAAACTTTATGACACGTGTCAACACATTATAAGACGCGAATTTTCGAGGTGTTACATATCTTGCCAATTTCAACATCTTTTACTAGATAATCATCAAATTCATGGTTAAATGTCAAGATTAACTTCATAGAGTTCAAATAACACTAGTTTGACAACCATGATTCTAGTGTTCATCATGTTTCTACAAAACCCATTAAACACCCATAATGGATGATCATGAACTTTATAATTTCAACCTTAATTCAACTAGTTATTGACTAGGATTTACTCCTAGACATAATTTCATCCTAAATTCATCCAAACTTCAATCATGCAAGCCAAATTTTTTGATTTCAAGTTTTCATCTATAACTCAAGATGTAATCAAGAGATGAAATTCAACATACCTTGTGATCCCTTCACTTAGGTGATCACTAATTTGAGCTCGGTTTTTGATCTAGTCTTGATTTACCCTTGGATTTTGATGGATTTATGAGTTTAGGGTTTTGAGAAGGAACCCTTCTCCTGGCTTGTGAAATCGTCGACCAAACACACACATATGTGTGTGTTTTGGTGTTTATTTGTTTTTAATTAAAAACATCTTTCCCTTTTGCCTCTTTTAGTCCCTCTAGTTCCATAGTTTATAAAAAGGGTTATCTATTTCATGTTTCTTTTATTGTTTTTACAACACTTAACTAACTAGGTTGATATTCCTAGTTACTTAGTGGGTTCGGGAAAGTCATAACCCGTTTTATTTTTAAATCCCGTTAACTCGGGCCTCTTATTATCTTTATTTCCTCAAAAGCTTTTATTTACTTTTTATTTTCATGGAATCTCTTATTTGTTTTTAATTAATATTAGGATTATTTATTTGAATCCTAATATTTACCGGGTTACTTTCACTACTATCGGCATTTTACCCTCGTATTAGTATTGACGTGGTTTGATTACCAAACCCGTTTTTTGGGTGTTACAAGTCTACCCCCTTAAAGAGGTTTCGTCCCCGAAACCTTATTTACGTAGTTCATTGGTTTAATCAAACGAACCTAGTTTCGTTTTCAAGGCTCCCGTTTCCTTTGGTCAAAAGTTTTCACTTTTATATTGACGCGTGCGTCTTTCATGTGTAAGGCCTCGAGGGCCGTTACTTTCAGCTTGTATCCATTATCTTTATTTGATTATTTTATTTGGTGGTTAGACTTGTTAGTCACCGGTTACCTTATACCCCATCACCCGGGTTTACTATATTGTCGTCTTTGGCCTTTTACGTGTTTATGATTTCATATCCTGCAACTTACGTTATAACGTGGTTATATTCTGTATCACCCTTGTGACCGTGATCACATCATGTCATGTTTAAGTTTATGCCGTCTTTTCTTATTGAAAATCTTTCTTTCGAATGCATTGCCTTGCACCTATCGATGTTAAGATCTAATATCTTTGATATTAATCATTTTCCGAATTCGTCTCATAATATTCATAATTGTTAGAACGTTATTTCTTACTAAAACTGAATTTTAGTTTAACGTTTCTCTCTTTAACTATGTCAATTACTCATATTAAGGAAATTGACAACCCATAAATTATTGTTTTCCGTTTTCGTTTTATGTGGGGAATCGTAACAAGTTCCCTCACCTTACACAATTGACCCGTAGGTCCCTTCACTTAACCTCGTAGGCTATTTCCTTAGGCTTTCATCTCTTTAAGACGAGGCCCTTATGATACCTTTGCTTCTATTCATGACCCGTAGGTCATTTTGGCCCCATAGACCTTTACACTAATTAATATCCCGTAGGTTATGATGATCCCGTAGATCATCTTTTATTCTAGTCTTTATTCCATTGTCTATTTGTACATATATAACTTTAAAGCATCCTTTGTTATTTTTGGAATCATTAAATTTTGCTTTTGAACTTTAGTTGACCTTGACCGTAGTCTAAGGTTTCATTTGTTTACTTTCGGACTATCCTTTCCGACTTTACGACTTCTAGCGTCATTTACACGTCGATTTGTCTTACGCTTACCATTACCCGGTTCATACTTATACTCCTTTACAACCCATTACCCGGGTCCTTCTATCTTATTATTTTTAGCTTTCCGGTTTCACCGGTTTGCGTTTTCCTATTATATTAAGCGTTATTCCTTAATTGACTCGTTTGACTCATTTTGGGTGAATTTTCATCACTTATGAATGTCAAACTTCATTCTTTATTTGACCCTTCCAACTTTGAAATGGTTGAACGTAATTACGAAAATTTATGTTTGCGAAAATTCTTGTCATCTTTTAGTCATGACTCATATTCCGAGTCTTTTGACTTTCTATTTCGCGTTCCTGTTTCTCAGTCTATGCATGCGTTTAAATCCTTACCCACCAACCGGGTGTTTTACCGAAGTCGTTATTATTGCAACCCTTACGGTATGCATTATGGCTTCGTTTCGCATTTATATTCCTACTTTGTTCTCAAATTTTGGTGTTTTACAAAATCGGCCCGTTAAGAGTCATATTTGCATTCTCCGGGTTCGAGTGTAAGCACAGCCCTCCCAATTGCATATCTTAATTATTTTACATGTTTCTTTGTCCCTTCCCTCGGGCTCATTATCCTAATATAATACGCTTCCGTCACTCGGCTGTGCGTTTACATTATGATCAAATATTCTGCTTATCTGATTCATTTGGGTACTTTTTAATTTGTCCCTTTAACCCCGTCCTTACTACATCGGATGTAAACGTGTCCGCTATAAGAAGTTCATGGTATCATATGCCACTACTTACTTGGCCAGAGTAAGCGATTAACACATGACACGCATGACCTTTTTATAGTTTTCACATCACGCCCTATGTAAGTAACGCCTCTATTTAGTTTTCTTGGAAATAATATCCTGGATAGGTATTCTATTCAGGTTTTCCAAGTTTCTAACTTACATATGCAACAATCAGTCTCTACATGTTTGTTGCATATTGTTATTTGTGCGATTATATTTAAAAGCACGCACCTGGTAATGCTTGCCCCGACGGGCGTTTCTTGCCTTTAACTTTGTTCGCGGTCGTTACGCGATTTAGTCCTTGGTGAGCATGCTCCTCTTGTTATACTTCGGACTGTTCTTCTATCATATCCGTAATTTGTTAAGCTCTCGCTATCCTCATATGCGAGTGTCCTTCAACTAAAACATATACAACAGTTAATAATTTCAACATTAAAGGATGCTCGTATTATAATACAAGGCTTTTCTACTATACGCATCAACGCGTGTAATTTCGTTGACTATATCTATTCTATATCGATTTTATTGGTGTAACGTGTATTACACGATAACCATATGTGTTGTTCTCAACACTTTAATCATATTAAACCATTGATATACATGTACTTACCGGATTTGCGATCAAGCCTCGAACCGAACACCAATCTTTATCAAGAGCGTAAGGTTTAAGTCCAAGCATAGCTTTCCCGCCATACTTGAATCTCTTAAACCAAGGCTCTGATACCAACTTGTAACACCCGACTTAATAAATCAAGATTTTATTAATAAAATACACATTTAAATGCTAAAATGTGACTTTACAAAAACTTTTCATACTAACATTTCCACATGTTAACAACATTTCAAAAATACAACTTAATGTAATTGGATTCGTCGTTTTAAAGATACGGCGAAACACCGCGCGGAAGCTTGTATTTTATCGTCTTCGGTTCCTCATCGAGCTTGATCTTCATCCGGGCACTCTTGGCGATCACCTATGATCAAAACCAACTTAAAAGTTAGTTTTGATAGTCAAATATTAAGTTCAAACAAGTACAGGGGTTAAAATGACAAAATTTAAAAATTTTCCGGAGTTAGGAGGCGTCTCGTGATGCCAAGGGCCTAGGCGTCACGCCTAGCCCTTGTTTTCACAGACTGTTGCCTTCAGCTGTTGCTGTACATTCCCAGCATGACCCGATTTCACGGAAACGAGCATAACTCTCTCGTTTTTAATCCGTTTTACCCGATTCTTTTTCCTACGCGTTCGTAATTTAATTCTCCATCATATGGAGTGAAAATCCAACATCCAACATAATAAATTTTGAGACTTCTAAGCCTTCGACTCGTTACCCTTTTACCGAATTTTAACCCGTTTATGCATTTTATCAAACAAACATATTTGTTTGACCCCCATTTCTCATGAACCCTTTAATTCCAATATTACCTATCATATTAGGTTCTAATTACGGATTTCTACGCATTATTGACTCGTTTTTACTTAAAATCTTATTTTGACCCGTTAAGGGTATTTATGTCCTTTTAGGCATAAATCTCGCTCATTTACTTTTAGCACCAAAATTTTCACATTAGTTTTTCAAATGGTCTTCCACCACAATTATATTTCTGGTGGATTTAATGTAGTAAACTATTTATGTCACATTTTACATCTCGGTTTGTCATTTTACGAAAAGACCCATTCTTAGGCATTTAACCCACAAAGGTTAATGCCTATAACCTTGATGCTTATCTAAGGATTTCCTGATTATAATATGTGATTCCCAAACCACCCATAAAGGTCGTTTGCCTGATTTACCCAGCAAGGGCATATTTATCAACATTAGTCCCTCATTTACGACGAAGGACTTTCATTACAAAAATGATCAACATCGCACATTTAAACTATAATCTTATTGATATGTACCTGGCTCGGGTCAACAAATAGACCCGATTATACCTCGCTTTTATTATCACATATTCTATGGCGACGCAATTGTCCGAATCGCTAATCGCTCCTGTTAACACAAGACTTGACAACCACATTAGTCGATAATGTCATATGGTGTTATCACCACCATTTGACCCATTTGGACTATATACACAACGTTATCTATTTAAATCAAAAACATGGTTTTTGATGTCCAATTCATACCTCCATCCCATCCCAGATTATATTACCAAATCGTTTATTTCTTAAACTCTTTTCTTACAAATTCAACCCATTTCGGCTTACACCATGGGCACGCTTTTAACCTTAATTACATTAGTCGACTCTTGACTAATTTCCATTTTCACCATTTTTCCTCATCATTAGATTACACCTCATGGTAATCTTAACAAAATCCATATTTCAATATTATCGTTATCCCGATTATTTTGTATAGAATAAACGGGTAATCTACATAAGTGCGAAAATTACACTTACCTCTCATCCGGTTTACGCCTTTCTTCACGTGCTTGATTCGTTTAGCCGCTTCTTTCTCAAGCCTCCACCTAGCTCGTTAAGCGTCAGACAATTGCCAACATTTACAAGGTGGTTAGACTAGTCATTTAAAAATCACGACCATTCCACCTTACTTATTCTCTATGTCGAAGCTACTATTCGACTTCAAGATTAGTTAACTTAGTTTATTAAAGTTATCTACTTTCAATCACATGATTTACAACATTAAGTTCAAATCAACATGATGATTAGAACTCTTCTTGTTTCATATTTTATTTAACTAGCCATATTATTCAAATACGCGTTTCGTTCTAAATTTCAATATTTAGCTTTCTCTTAGGCATTATATCAAACACCTAGTGAGCATTCTTTTATAAAATTTAACAATCAAACTTATGGCTACCTATCTTGCCAATTTCAACATCGTTTACTAGATAATCATCAAATTCATGGTTAAATGTCAAGATTAACTTCATAGAGTTCAAATAACACTAGTTTGACAATCATGATTCTAGTGTTCATCATGTTTCTACAAAACCCATTAAACACCCATAATGGATGATCATGAACTTTATAATTTCAACCTTAATTAAACTAGTTATTGACTAGGGTTTACTCCTAGACATAATTTCATCCTAAATTCATCCAAACTTCAATCATGCAAGCCAAATTTTTGATTTCAAGTTTTCATCTATAACTCAAGATGTAATCAAGAGATGAAATTCAACATACCTTGTGATCCCTTCACTTAGGTGATCACTAATTTGAGCTCGGTTTTTGATCTAGTCTTGATTTGCCCTTGGATTTTGATGGATTTAGTGAGTTTAGGGTTTTGAGAAGGAACCCTTCTCCTGGCTTGTGAAATCGTCGACCAAACACACACATATGTGTGTGTTTTGGTGTTTATTTGTTTTTAATTAAAAACATCTTTCCCTTTTGCCTCTTTTAGTCCCTCTAGTTCCATAGTTTATAAAAAGGGTTATCTATTTCATGTTTCTTTTATTGTTTTTACAACACTTAACTAACTAGGTTGATATTCCTAGTTACTTAGTGGGTTCGGGGAAGTCATAAACCGTTTTATTTTTAAATCCCGTTAACTCGGGCCTCTTATTATCTTTATTTCCTCAAAAGCTTTTATTTACTTTTTATTTTCATGGAATCTCTTATTTGTTTTTAATTAATATTAGGATTATTTATTTGAATCCTAATATTTACCGGGTTACTTTCACTACTATCGGCATTTTACCCGTGTATTAGTATTGACGTGGTTTGATTACCAAACCCGTTTTTGGGGTGTTACATTTTTGAACCTCCAAGCCCACTTAAGAAGAAACACGTTATTAATGGAAAGAAGGTCCCTAATTCCGAGACCACCACGATCAATTGGAGACGAAACTCGATCCCAAGAGACCCAAATCAACTTTCTATCCCTCCCAGCACCACCCCACAGAAACTTCCTGATAATTAACTTCAAGTTATTCACAACTCCCACGGGCACTTTATATAACGAGAAAAAATAACAGGGGAGACATTCCAACACGGATTTAATGAGAGTAACTCTACCTCCAAGAGACAGAATCGAAGCCTTCCACAGAGATAATCTCGACTCAAAAATGTCGAAGATAGGCCTCCAGTTCGCAATACGATTCATATTTGCCCCCACAGTGATCCTAAGACACACAAACGGAATCCGATCCTCCAAACACCCCACCACAGCAGCCATATCTCTAACGACTGAATCAGGAACCCAGATGCCCATAATTTTTGACTTCATCGGGTTAATTCTCAGACCAGAGCACAAATAAAAACCTCCTCGGATTCTCACAACATTAAGGATATTCTCCCTCGACCACTCCCCAACTACGAGAGCATCGTCTGTGTAAAAAAGATGAGAAAGAGCCGAGCCGCTATTAGGAAGCTTGACCCCAGCCACCGCACCGATCCCTGTCGCCTTATCCAAACAACACGAAAGGATTTCCATAGCAATAAGAAAAAGGAACGGAGACAACGGGTCACCCTGTCTCATACCCTTCTGACACTGAAAATCAAAAGTGGGCACACCATTCACTAAAACCACCGCTCTAGCAGACGAAAGAATACCATGGACCCACTTACACCAAAGAGGAGGAAAACCCATTTGGGATAACGCCACGTTCACAAAGCCCCAATTGACATTGTCATACGCCTTCTCAAAGTCCAGTTTTAACAAAAACGCCTTATCCTTCCTCTTTCTTAACCAATTAACGACCTCATTGATAATAAGCGGACCATCTAGGATATGTTTCCCTTTCAAGAAAGAAGATTGGCTAACCGAAATAACAGACCCGAGAACAAGCTTGAGCCGATTCGCTAAAACTTTAAAGATAACCTTATTGATGGCACCTACTAAACTAATAGGGCGAAAGTCACATAAACTCGTAGGATCCTTCACCTTGGGAATGAGGGTGATAAAAGATGAGGCACACCCTCTATTAACTACTCCCCCTTTGTGGAACTCACGCAAAACCCTGATGAAATCGGCCTCGAAAACGTCCCAAAAATGCTTTAGGAATTTGAAATTCAAACCATCTGGACCAGGCGCACAATCACTGCCGCACTCCGAGATCGCGGATTTAATCTCATCTCTACTAAAGTCGGCCACAAGACTAGCCGCCTCCTCGGGCGTGAGCCTTTTAACGTTGTCACACAATACCACCGAACGGTCAACCACCTCTTCCTTGAACTTGTCCCTAAAAAACTCGAACACCACTTTCTTAATCAAAGATGGTTTAGAACACCAAGACCCGTTAACCATCAACCCGTGGATTCTATTACTAGCCTTTCGACAATTAACCATCGAGTGGAAAAATCTTGAGGTTTCATCTCCATCCTTTGCCCACTTAATACGCGATCTTTGTCTCACATCTTTGTTTAATTTCTCCTTCGATTCTTTAATACGTTTATAATTCTCTGATAAAATCCACTCTTCTTCTTCTAGAAACTCCCTACTCTCCATAAGAATTTCCATCTCCTCAATATCAGCTCTCGCTAAAGCATCACTTTCTTTTTCCTTCTTTAGCATTTAGTCTCTCCAAATCTAAACCCGCCTCCTAATAAACTCAAACTTTTTTAATAAATAGAGATCGGCTGGCCCTTCCCACGAAAACGCATTCGCGGCATCACGGACCGTCTCTTCATACCCATCACGCCCAATCCAAGAATAAAAAACACGAAAGGGTTTAGGCCCGAAATTCGATTCCTTCGTAACGAGGAAAATAGGACAATGATCTGACAACAACTTAGGCAGAGCCCGCAAACACGCCTCCGACCATAAGCTAACCGTGACACACCAGAACCCTATTGATCTTACTAAACTTTTTCCATTACTAGAGCTCCAAGTATACTTCCGATCCTTCAATCCATACTCCATTAAACCATCTTCAAAAATAAACGAGTTGAACAAACTAGCACAGATTGGATTAAAACTGGAGTTGAATCTTTCGTACGGAGACCGGACCGCGTTAAAATCCCCAAGCAAAATCCAAACACCCTCAGAACTCTGAATCTCTAACTTCAGACATTCCTACAAATTCTTCTTCGCCTGGATCTCCTGAGGAGCGTAAATGTTCGCGATATTGTTTTTCTCTCCACTCCCCTTAATTTTACCCTTAACTAAAATAAAGTTCTTATTTTTCACCACCCCCTGCGTCAAGCACATTAGGATCCCAAAGACTAATCAGACCCCCAGATAGGCCAAACGAGTCGACCCAATCAGCCCGATAATTAGCGTCACCCCAAACCGAAGTCAAAACCGATTAGTTCATCGCTGAGCATTTCGACTCTTGAAGCACAACAAAATTTATCCCAAACTTCCCTTTGATACTCCAAACCCACCTAGCTTTTTCATCACCCCCTAAACCTCTCAAATTCAAAGATAAATAATTCATGAGATAACATCATTAATACCTTTTCCCATAATGATGTTCTTCACCATGCCTCCACAATCTTTTAAGTTCATACCAACTTGGCTCCCCAACTCCATCGTCGAACTCACCTCCTCATCCACATCACGGTGCCCTTGATCCCCTGAGTACCCGATTCCGACCGATCCTCCTTCACCGTGACCTGAAAGAACCGATCCTCCACCTTCCGACTGAATCTTATAATTGAGATCAAAAGAACCATCGTTTGACGACACCGTACGGCCAGCCCCATCCTCTCTCCCAGTAGTTTTCTCTTTATCAGTTTTCACATTATCAGTGTTGATGCGGTTCAGTAGATTATCCAGCGAAAAAGGATCACTCAGATCCTCCACTTGGGCCCTAGAGCGTTTAGAAGGCCGGCTCTTCTCACTTAAATCCAAATTAATAATTGGGCTAGCACTTTTCATAGAAGGCCCACTAACAATTTTCATCCTCCTACGTTTGGACTTTTTATGAGAATTAAAAAAGAAAAAACCATTCTTGTCTTTATTACAAGCCTCGGGACCGAGACCAGAGCCAAAGTCGGCGTGTGGTGCCTCCTTTGACTTCCCAAAAAAATTATCCCAACCTTCCCCAAACTTCTTGGGTTCTGGACCACGTGACTCTTCCATTCCAGCAGAATTGTTCACATGCAGTGGCCCTTCAACTCCCTTGTTACCGGAAACCGGCACCTAACCCACCGGTGATGACTGCACCAAAGACTCCCCATCAGTTGAGCAACGAACCGCAACCCCTAAACAATCAGGAACCCACTCCTCCGGTTCCTCTTCCACCCACACCCTAAAATTTTTGTCTTTCCATTTGAGATTAACCTGCTCCATAATTCTCAACCCTTCACCAGCTAAGACTCCCACTCTCTTAAAGGACAAGTCATGATCTTCAATGAGATTCTTAGGGACATGCAAAACCATTCCGAAAAGACCTCCAATACTAGCAAGCACTTCCGGATCCATAATATGCAGGGGAACACCGAGAATTTTAAGCCATGCCACCAGCTCCAACGGGAGAGATTGACCGCACCACGCTTCGAGTATAGAGAACCAAGGTCCCCAAACAGACCTATCCTTCAAACAATTCTCAGCTGAAACCGCATCCTCAAACGACAGAAGAATATACAACCCTCCCAAGTAATGTAACTTAGAATACGCCGTCCCGACAATTCTAAGTAAGTGGTCGAAATCAACTAAAGTCTCTAAGTCCAATGTCCTCCCCACCACAGCTAGACCATGCAGCTATTTAAAAGCAATTGTACGGTCGGGAACGACGGGCACTTTCTCATCCTTGATCTTCTCCGCTTTCTGACTATCCCCTCTCTCTAAACCACCACTCGCATGTGACTTGCCCTTCCCTAAAACGTCACTGTATGACCTACCATCCCTGACATTGAACGAACTGTTCCGAGCCCCTGTTCCGTTGTCAACAAACCTGTTCACCTTCTTTTCCGGCTGAGCAACATATCCAGCATTCTCCAAGGAGAAACGCGCAATATTAACTTTCGACTTGTAATCACCCATTGTCACCCCCTTAAGCGACTTCTCTAGTTCGTTCCTGTCTCTGACCCCAGAAAAGCTCACGAAACCGAACCTACATCCTCCTTTGTCCCTTTTCTTCACAACGTAAGTCCCGGTAATATTCCCGAACCCCTCCAAACAGCTCCTGAGTTCCCATGGAGTACACCCCTCCGGGAGGTTAGACACGTAAAATTTCAAAATACTTCCTGCACCTGGCTCCATGAGGGACACCATCCGGAATCCAAACGATCCCAGAAAGTGAATGGATGATAAAACAGGGCAGATTAGGGAGAAAGGTAGACTCAAGGTTCCTTCAGAAAGGCTTACCGAGAAAACCTCGCACACTAAACCAACCTGCTCTTCATCGTGGAGCAAGTCCGGCGACAATGGATTTCCGGTGATTTTTGGTGTTCAATGTAGTGTACTATAGGAGTGATTTGATTGTAGTTATATAGAATGATCGATGCTTGAACTTTATGATTGTAGTTATAACTAGTTGATGCCCTGCCCGCGTTGCGGGGCGATGGCCGAATAATTCTCAATCAATTAAAAAAACACAACTATAATTTTGCTAGGAAAAAAAAGTAAAACGATAATAAGACCGTAACTTTCGGCTCAAGGCAAAACTGTAATTTTTCAGGACTAATGAGCGAGTGTTAGGCAGCTCCTTGACACGAAAAAAAAAGTAAATGGAGTCAACCAATTAAAACAAAAAACTTTTATAGTTTTGCTAAAAAAAAATAAAACGATAGGAAAAGCGTAATTTTGAACCGAGGGCGAGATCAAAATTTTAATTCAGGGATGAAATCGTAAATTAAAAGGACCAATGTGGGAGTGCCCGGCACCTGCCGGCATGACTGCAATTTCACACTGGGGGCAAAATTGTAATTTAACAAAAAAAAAACAAAAACGATGGAAAAAATGTAAATTTAAGTTGACGAAAAATCGTAACTTGGCTGTGAGAAAAAAAACTAATGGCAAAACTCTAAATTTAAACTGGGCAAAATCTAAATTTTTAACCGAGAGCAAAATTGAAATTTTTAGCTGGGAGCAAAAGCGTATATTTATTTTTAAGTGAGGGGTAGTAACATAATTTTGAACTGATGGCAAAATCGTAATTTTAAGGAAAAACACTAATGGTAAAAGTGTAAATTTAAACGGGGCAAAATCGTAATTTTTCACCGAGGGAAAAATCGAAATTTTTAGCTTGGAGCAAAAGCGCAAATTTATTTTTAAGTGGGGGTAAAAACATAATTTTGAACTTGCCCCGCCCGCGTTGCGGGACAATGGCCGAATAATTCTCAATCAATTAAAAAAACACAACTATAATTTTGCTAGGAAAAAAACTAAAACGATGATAAGACCGTAATTTTCCGCTCAGGGCAAAACTGTAATTTTTCAGGAAATGAGCGAGTGTTAGGCAACTCTTTGACACGAAAAAAAAATTAAATGGAGTAAACCAATTAAAACAAAAAATATAACTGGTGGCAAGATCGTAATTTTAAGGAAAAAAATTAATAGTAAAAGTGTAAATTTAAACGGGAAAAAATCGTAATTTTTAACCAAGAGCAAAATTAAAATTTTTAGCTGGGAGCAAAAGCGCAAATTTATTTTTAAGTGGGGGTAAAAACATAGTTTTGAACTGATGGCAAAATCGTAATTTTAAGGAAAAAAACTAATGGCAAAAGTGTAAATTTAAACGGGGCAAAATTGTAATTTTTAACCGAGGGCAAATAGAAATTTTTACCTGGGAGTAAAAGCGCAAATTTATTTTTTAGTGGGGGCAATAATATAATTTTATACTGATGCCAAAATCGTAACTTTAAGGTGGAATAAAATCATAAATTTGTTGGGCCAATAAGAGAGTGCCAGACAGCTGCCTGGCACTATTCACTCTGCCGCGCATTTAGACCAATAGGGGGCAGACACTATTGCCCCTCATGTATTTTGTAAGTATTGAATAGAATGATCGATGCTTGAACTACAACTCATCTATATACTCTATTAAAGGGGATTAGAAGCTGACATCGATTTGCTTACGTGTCAACCAATTGGATATGCCACATAGTCCATGCTGATGTCATAATTCAGATATATATATATATATATATATATATATATATATATATATATATATATAGGTAGAGGATCCTGTACAAAGTGGAACTTTTGTGAGAAGTGTGAGAAATAATTTGGGAATGACAAGTGTCCTTTATCCTAATTAATTCAAAAGGGTATATTAGTAATTTGACATTCTTATCATTTAATTGATTTCCAAGATAACTGCCAAAAAAAAAAAAAAAAACTGGCGATGAGTTTTTATAGGGATTGAATCGAATTTTGAATTAGGAGAAATTTTAGGAAACATATTTGTTTTACGATTTTATACATCTGATTGTTTTATCTTCTTCATCATCTTTTAATCACAACATCTTTTAATCATACATTGTTCATGGCGTGGTGTTTTAAACATCTGGATACATTGTTCATGGCGTAGTGTTTTAAACATCTGGAGACATTGACTATGATTCAAGTCATGGTGTTTTATCTGGAGACATTGTTCATGGCGTGGTGTTTTAAACATCTGGAGACATTGTTCATGGCGTGGTGTTTTAAACATCTGGAGACATTGACTATGATTCAAGTCATGGTGTTTTATCTGACTTGAAGTCAGATAAAACACCATGACTTGAATCATAGTCAATGTTTCCAGATGTTTTAAAACACCACGCCATGAACAATGTCTCCAGATGTTTAAAACACCACGCCATGAACAATGTCTTCAGATAAAACACCATGACTTGAATCATAGTCATGGTGTTTTAAAATCTGGGAATGTTTTGTGTTGATTGTCCAGATAAAACACCATGACTTGAATCATAGTCATGGTGTTTTAAAATCTGGGAATGTTTTGTGTTGATTGTCCAGATAAAACACCATGACTTGAATCATAGTCATGGTGTTTTAAAATCTGGGAATGTTTTGTATTGAATCATAGTCATGTTTTGTATTGTATTGAACAATGTCTCCAGATAAAACACTATGATTCAAGTCATGGTGTTTTCTGGATTCCAGATAAAACACCATGACTTGAATCATAGTCAATTTATCCAGATGTTTTAAAACACCACGCCATGAATCTGATTACAGTTCTTCTAAACGTAAAACACCACGCATTGAATCTTATATAAAACAAAGAGGCTTCCGATTTAGATCTTGGTTATTAATTCCGATTTTTAAGGAAAAAGGAGTGAATGTAGGTGTTTTTGGTTGTGTAGGATATGGTTACCATATTTGAAACATTGAAAAAGACACTATTGCCCTTCAATTTTACATAAGGTCCCTCTAATTAAAACACAATTTACATTTTTATACCCTATTGATCTCAACCATTAGATCAAATATCCAATGGTTTAAAACACTTCTTACCCTTCTCACATTTTAAACACTTTTTACCATATCCCTACCCTATATATATATATATATATATATATAAATCTACAAATCTAAAAAAATATAGTATATAATCTGATTTTTATTATGATGAATTAGTGATTTTTTTAGGAGGGAATTTCAAAATTGTATGGGGAGTTGTTTTATGCATTTAATGCACCTGAGATGTCATCATATCTCCACCTCTCTCTTTCTTCTTTACACTTTAATCTCCATCTCTCTCTTTCTTCTCATTTCAAAATTACAGGCGGCATTCTAGGGTTTTTTTTACAAAGTGGAGAGAGAAAGTCGCCGCCTGTGAACCTTGAACGTCTCTACTTGTGCTCGATGAAGATGATTTTGTCATCTGAGGCTACGATGGCGAGATCTGGCGTGTTGTTGCAACATATAAACCATCGTTGCCGACTGCCGTTCGCGGCTGTCCTAGGTAGCGTTGGCTGTAATCCATGTTCGGTCGATGATGATGAGATCGATGTCACCTAAGACCACGTTTTTTAGATTGTAAGTTATATTCAGTCAATGATGTTGATGAGATGCTTCTCACCTGTGACTAAAACTATGGTGTTTTCCGACAATTCTAGGGTTGACGGTGCTCCCAGAGTGTTTTGGTAGGAAACTAGGGTTCCGGGCACTTTCCGGTAACTTAGATGTGTTTCCGATTTTGCAATCATTTGTCAAATTTTATCTATTTTCTTTTGAATATCTGGATGGTATGTCTCATTCTTGATCCAATAATTGTTTTAAGGTTTGATTGGACTGTGGTTGTATATATGTGTATCTGAGAACTGCAAATTGATGATAAGTATTAGTTTAGTAAACCATAATTTATGGTTGTTTAATGTTTGAATTTGCAATTTGATTAGATGAGGAATTATGTAGATGAATCATTTACTGTTGTAGAATACTTCCTAATTTTGCAATTTGGAGATTATTTATAATTTGGAAATTATTTATAGTAAATTTTGATGCCATGAGGTAATGACAGTAATTGATAGTTGTTTTGTTAGTAATTTACATGTATCTTTGCTAATTTGATTTGGGGTTTTTTCTTAAGTTGGGTTTCTGTTTATGTATTGATTACACCCTGAATCATTTAGGGTTGACTGTGATGGTGAATAAAAATGAATGAAAGTGCATTTTTCTTGTCCTTTCAAGATGAGGCTATGATGATTTTGTAGATTAAAGTGTGAAGAAGAAAGAGAGAGATGGAGATATGATGACATCGCATGTGCATTAAATGCACAAAACAACTTGAACGTCTCTACTCAAACCGATGAAGATGATTTTGTCATTTGAGGCTACGATGGTTTTGGGCACCTTCTTTCGTTAGGTTTTCTGTCAAATGTTTGCATTTGATTATAATTATGAGTTAAAACCTTTTCATGATCGGTTGTTTTCATGATCATAACTCTGACACAACCTTTTCATTGATTCAGGTTTTAAGTTATTTATCACGATTGAATTATTATCTAAATAAGGAAACAATAGACGTTGCTGAAATCATGGCTGCTTCCATTGCCTCTCCGCTTGGTATCGATCACCACCTTCACTATAGTTAGTATATGTGCATGAAAAGGAATACATACATTTTGTGAAACAAGCGTTAGTACTGCAACTATGTAGGAATACATACATTTTATGAAACAAGCGTTAGTACTGCTTCCATTGCCTGAGTTATTTACAGTTGTAGCACACTAAATATTTAATTTTTGTATTGAGTTGGTATATTGGGATTAAATACTGAACTGGTGGAATTACAGCAAGTACAGGTTATGCTTCAAGCTGTCTCGATCTCTTTGGAGGCGGATAGGTGGCTTTGGGAGGTATGAAAAACAGAATTGATAAATTTAGGGAAAATGTGGTTGAAAGATGATAACCCAATAGTTGAGGATCTCATTCTACAGCTTCGATAAATTCAGGGGTGTTTTCAAATAATGCTTCCTACATGTTTGAAGACTGACAAATGTCCAAAGAAGCAGCACTGTGTACATTTGTCGTTCTTCAAACATCTAGGAACCATTATTTGAGAACACCCCTGCATTTATTGGAGCTATAGAATGAGATCCTCCACTGTTGGGTTATCATCTTTCAAACCCATTTTCCCTAAATTTATCGATTTTGTTTTTCATGCAGGGATATAATCAGTTTTTTAGTATTTGATTTGGCCGATGACCCATGTTCAAGGATGCCTTATGTTTCAGACTATACGAAGATTTCCTCTTGGTTATCATAAGGTTAAATTTTAAATTAATATGGTCTCATTCGTTAATAAGCTTATAATTATACTTAAGCAACTATGAAGAGCCAATATCTAATCATCAATGCACCTAATGATAGCAAACCATAAACAAAGCAAGAAGATTGGAGGCATTCGTTTCTTTGTATGTTTTGTTGTATTTGTTAGCCAATGGAATCATGTTACCCTAACGTCGACATCAAATCATCCGGAAACCATCATTGAGCCATCACATTCTTTCCGTTTACATATCAGGTAACGGTTTTTCTTAATTCATCTCGAAACTTAGGTTGTTATGTACGATTTTTGTTGTGGTTTTTAAACAATGAAACTTACGGGATAGTAATTGTCAATTTCAAGTAGGTTGGGTATTGAGACCAAGAAATTTAGCGCCACTTGCAGTTACGGTTTTAAGGTCAGTCAATTATTGGCTTGAAACAGAGACAGAGGACCTTTGTTTCTGAATGTATTGTAGCTTCACTTATGACTTATGCCTGATGTTGTTGTCATGGTAGAAATTCAGCGCCACTTGCAGTTACGGTTTTAAATGATATTTTATAATTTGTTTTTTAGTATTTGATTTCGATCGTTATTAAACTTACCCGTGTGTTCACACGGGTCTTACTACTAGTTAAGAACTAATACGAAGATATTATTGTCTATCATGACCCACCAAAACTGGCTTAAGCTGCTTTACATTCACCTTAAAAGTACGTATATTCTACTAGAAAAAGTATTTCTTCAAGTATCTTAACAGATAAATATTTCACAAATATATATCTATTAAACATTAAACATACATAATATGTATGCATTAATTATATTTATTTGTTACATGTACATTTCCCTGGTGGGGAATAGTTTTATTTTCTGATCCACGACACGCAACCAGTTTTTTTTTGTGATCTATAGCTACAAAAGGAAATGGGGAACAATGTCAAGAATGCCACTTTCATTAGTTCTGTCAAATTACACTTTTATCTTTGATTTAAAATTATGATTTTGCTATTAGATCAAAATAAAATTATTGTTTTGCCCCTAGATATAGTCCTGTCAAATTACAATTTTATCCCCAGTTTATAATTACGATTTCACCCCCAGTTCAAAATGAAAATTTTGTTTTGCCGCCAGCTAAAAATTACGATTTTATCCCTAGTTTAAAATTAAGATTTTGCCCCCAGTTCAAAATAAAATAATGGTTTTGTTCTCAGCTCAAAATATTTGCCTCCGTTTGAAAATTACGATTTTACCCCAGTTCAAAATTGCAATCTTGCCATCGTTTTTATTTTTGGGCAAAACTATGGTAGTGTTTTATTTTATTTGGTTGACTTAATGTAGCTTTTATTCGTGTCAAACAGTTGTCTAGCACTCGCTAATTGGTCATGACAAATTATTGTTTTGCCCCTAGCTCTAAATTACATGCTTGCCATCGTTTTAGTTATTTTTTTTATGCAAAACTATGGTAGCGTTTTGGTTTAATATTGGTTGGCTCGATCTATCTTTTTTTTTGAGATCGTGTTATAAGTAGCATGTATAAGTAACCGAAATAAAAGCGTACATGTTATTAAACTAAAAAATATTTGGTTTAACGCCCCGCAACACGAGCGACGCATAACACTAGTTCAATATCTACAAAGCCCATTAGAGGCAATAGTGCTTGCCTTCTATTGGGCTAAATGGGCGGCGGGGGAATAGTGTCAGGCAGCTGCCTGACACTCCACTATTGGCCCAACAAATTTACGATTTTATCCCGCTTTAAAATTACGATTTTGCCATCAGTTCAAAATTATGTTTTTACCCCCACTTAAAAATAAATTTACGCTTTTGCTCCCAGCTAAATATTTTAATTTTGCCCCCGGTTAAAAATTACGTCTTTGCCCCGTTTCAATTTACAGATTTTCCATTAGTTTTTTTTCCCATTATAATTAAGATTTTGACATCAATTCAAAGTTATGTTTTTTCCCCGACTTAAAACTAAATTTACGTCTTTGCTCCCAGCTAAAAATTCAAGTTTTGCCCTCGGTTCAAAATTACGATTTTGCCCCTTGTAAATTTACATTTTTGCCATTAGTTTTTTTTCTCACAACCAAGTTACGATTTTAACCTCAACTTAAATTTACATTTTGCCCATCGTTTTTGTTTGTTTCCCTGGTGAAATTACAATTTTGCCCCCAGTGTAAAATTACAGTCATGCCGTCAGCTTCCTGGCACTCCCCCATTGGTCCATTTAATTTACGATTTCTCCCTGAATTAAAATTATAATTTCGCACTCAGTTAAAAATTACGTTTTTCCTATCGTTTTAGTTTTTTTAGCAAAACTATAAAGGTGTTTTGTTTTAATTGGTTTACTCGATTTAATATTTTTTCGTGTCAAGGAGTTGCCTAGCACTGGCTTATTAGTCCTGAAAAATTACAGTTTTGCCCTTAGCCCAAAATTACGGTCTTATGATCGTTTTTGTTTTTTTTTAGCAAAATTATAGTAGTCTTTTTTAATTGATTGAGAATCATTCGTCCATCGCCCCGCAACGCGGGCGGGGCATCAACTAGTAAACCTACAAAAACAAGATACATCTACAGTACTTCACGTGACTTATTTTTTTTTTTTATGTTTCAGTTTCATTTTGTTTTTTTTTCCTATTAGGCCGGAGGGTATGGAGGGCTCCATCGTGCCACATCACCGCCTATAGCGCCCTCTCGGTGCCACTATCCACACCAAGCAAGTTAAACCGGGGCGCCATTGATGGGGCTTTATCATGGTAACGAGGAAGAAGAGCTTTATCAGGTGGGGCCCACATCTTTGCAGCTAATTTTTTTTTTTAATTTTGTTTAATAGGGAGCGTTATCCCACACCCTACAAGTTAAGAGAAGGCGTGATAAAGCCCCTTGATTGATGTGGATCCTAGGTGGTGCTGATGTGCCCTGATAAAGCCCCTAGGGGCTTTATCACACACCCCATAGCCTTACACTTCAACATTTAGTATAAGCACTTACAAACCCTCAACTTTTTAAAGTCTTTGTAATCAATTTTTACGTATTTTTTTTTGTACGCATCGGTATAAATTCAGGTTGATATACGTTTCAATGTATTTTTTTTCTGAAAATGCGTACGCTCAAATATAATACGTTTTTGTGCTTTTTTTTGGCACATTTTTAGTTGATTTACATTTTGACATAAATGTTGTCTTAAAACAAGTCGGGTCAAATATAATACGTTTTCATTAGAAGGTAAAAATTCGAGTTACTTAATGTTTCGATGCTGCCGTAATGCGACGTACCATTCTTTAACTTAAAAAGACTTAATTTTCTTACGTTATTATTTTTATGTACGTGTCGGTATAAGTTCAAGTTAGTTAACATTTCAACATAAATTTCTTTCGCAAATAAGTCGGATAAAATGTTATACATTTTCGTGCTTATTTTATATGAGTTTTATTTTGTCAATTTTAACGTAACTTTTATTCAAAAACAAGTTGGGTCAAATATAGATGGTACAAATTCAAGTTACTTTACATTTCGAACCCGGTGCAACGCGCGTGGATTTTATTTTTTCTTTTGTGACTTTCCTCGATTTTTTACATTTATCCTATATCTTTCAGCATTGATACTTATAACCCCTCAACTTTTTAAATATTTTTTAATCGAGTTTTACACCGGATTATGTTTCGACATAATTTTTTTTTTTGGAAAATCTGTCAGGTCAAATATAATACTTTTTGTTTCGTACCATTCTTTGACCTAATAAAACATTATAAATTAAAACGAGTCATGTCAAATATAATACGTTTTCATTAGACGGTATAAATTTGAGTTACTTTAGGTTTAAACCCCACCGCAACGCGCGGCAATAACTTTAAGTGGGCCAACTTTTCTTTTTCTTTTAGTAAATTTTTGTTTTTTTAACCTTTACCCTTTAAAATTAGTATTGGCATTTACAACTTCTCAACTTTCTAAAAAAATTATAATCATTTTTCGCGCGCTTGTTTTTATGTTTTTTGTCAGGTATAAATTCAAGTTTATTATGTTTCTTTGAAAATGGGTAGGCTCAGATGTAATATGTTTTTTTAACGTTTTTAGTTGGTCTACATTTTGGCATAAAATTTATTTTACAAGAAGCGGGGTCAAATATAATACGTTTTTATTAGACTGTATAAATTTGAGTTACTTTATGTTTCGACGCCACCGAAACACGTGATGCCATTTTTAACTTAAAAAAATAATAGTTTTGTACAGTACTTTTTTCTATGTACGTGTCGATATAAGTTCAAGTTGGTGTCTGACGTAAATTTATTTCACAAATAAGTCGGGTCAAATATAATACGTTTTCGTGCTTATTTTATATACATTTTCAATTTATCTACGTTTTGACGTAACTTTTGTTCAAAAACAATTCAGGTTTTACGGTACAAATCCAAATTACTTTACATTTGGACCGCAAATGCGCGAGAAAATTTAGTTTCGTAAACATTTGACTTTTTTTCCCTTTTTGTTTTTTTCATTTATTTTAGTCTACTTTTTTTTCCCGTTTTTGTGTTTTTTATTTATTTTAGTTTTATCTCTCAGCTTTTAACATTGACACTTAAAACTCCTTAACTTTCTAAAACTTTGTAATCGAGTTTTACATGTTTATTTTTATGTACATATCGGTATATATATTCAAGTTGATTTACGATTTGACGTAAATTTGTTCAGGTGGTTTACGTTTTGATGTAAGTTTTATTCTTTTCCGGAAATGAGTGGGGTCAAATATCATACGCTTTCATTCATATTTTTATGTACGTCTTCAATTGTTCTGAGTTTTGATGTAAATTTTGTTCGGAAATGAGTTGGGTAAACTATAATACATTTTCATTAGACGGTATAAATTCAAGTCACTTTACATTTCGACAACGCCGCAACACACCATACCATCTTTAACTTAAAAACACTATTTTCTTATGTGCTTATTTTTATGCAAGTGTCGGGTATAAATTCACGTTGGTTTACATTTCAACGTAAATTTTCTTCGGCAACATGTTGTGTCAAACATGATACGTTTCCGTGCTTATTATTATGTACTTTTCATTAGGTGTATGTTTTGACGTAATTTTTTTCCGGAAACCAGTTGGGTCAAATATAATACGTTTTTATTAGATGGTATAAAGTCGAGATATTTTACGTTTCAATGCCGAAGCAACACGCTACGTTTCCATCTATATTTTCTACAAATTTCTTGCTTACAAGTCTCAACTTCACCTAGTCACTGAACCCCACTTCGAGCTCCTTTTCAGTAGGGCAGGGAAAGTAGTTTGATAAAATGATAACGACGTCGAAATCATCCTAACCGAAGTCTTTGTAAAACTAAACAACCGAATTATTTATTAATCAAGAGAATTGAACTGATTTAATTGCATGAATTGAAACACTGATGATTTTGTTATTGATTTTTTTAAACTGGGAATTATAGTTCGGTTATATTTGTATGTGTATAAATAATCCACGTAACGAATCAACACTAAAACCAACCTTTATATTCGTTTTTTAGATGATATATATTTTCTCAGGAGTGGTGTTTCAGTATTTTTGTAAATAATATATATTACTTTCCCCCCTTTGTTCTTTGTAAATTAACAAGTTTGCTTTTTTCAATTTTGAAGAACCTGATAGGGTTTATTAATTGACCCATACCTATAAACGGGAGTTAACCAAATTTTCTGAGGATAGAAATAGCCGTACGGTTATCAATATATTGTTAATGACTTATCACAATTATCAACTTAAATTTGAATAACTAGTTGATTTATATTCCAAAAACTTAAAACATCATAAATTACTTAAATAACGTACGTATGATGAAAAAAAAAAAATTATCAAAAAAATGAATGAGGTACGTTTTTTTTTTGAAAGGAGAACTTCATTAAAAAACACAACCGCGGAACAAATCTCCAAGATGGAGATAAGCCGCCAAAGCAAAATTACTTTACATCAAAGCAAAAATTACACCAACCCTTCCAATCTACCGAGCCCTCTTTATGTCTGCTCCTATACCAAAGGAAACCCAAAGACTTCACTTCTGAAATAATTTTAAACACGTTCACCTCCATACTAGAGAACACTTTCTCGTTCCTCGCTTTCCATATACGCCAACAAGTCAAAACGAATATGCCATACACTATGTCTTTCCTTTTATCCGAAATCCTCATATGATTTACCACATGCAACAAATCTTCAACCGAAAACGCATATATACCCGGCATATTGCACCAATTACTTATGCCATCCCACACCCCAGCCGCCACCATACAAGCAGTGAAAACATGATCCGAAGTTTCTTCAGTATCGCCACAAAAGACACACATACTATCCCCGTTCAAGATATTCCTCCTTTGAAGAGCACTTTTAGTCGGGATCTTATCTAGCATCGCCCTCCACATAAAGATATTACACTTACTAGGAATCCACTTACACCACGAATACACAATATCGCTAGACGGCTCCTTTTCATTAACCAACCATTTTCTAACCTCTTTAACCGAGAACTCGGAAATACTCCCATTATCCCACACCCAACCATCTTGCTTATCAATGATCCGAACGTCCAACAACCTTCTATGACAATCTAATAACTCGTTCACCTCCACTTCCATCATCGGATATTTTTTCCAAGCCCAGTTAATCGGCCCTATCCCATCAGTAGTAGTAATCCTTTCGGCAATCGTGCATCTCTTGTTTCCCTCAAGCCGAAACAAAGCCGGATATTGGTTCTTTAGCGGTTCCGAGGATAACCACGGGTCAATCCAAAATTTTATCTCCTTGCCATTACCCACCAAGCCACGGACCGTATTTACAAATTGCATACCATTATTCTTCAACCGATAACCAAAAGTGACAATTTTATTCCACGTACCCGAAATACTTTTAATGCATGGAAATATATCCCATCTTCTAACCGCACCATGCACAGAATCAACTACCTTTCTCCATAAAGCCCCTCTTTCTACCCGGTATCTCCAAAGCCATTTCAACAAAAGCGCATTATTATTATCCTCCAACCTGTTGAGCCCCAACCCACCTTTTTGTTTCGATTTCGTAACTTTACCCCATGCCACCCAATGAACTTTATGTACCTCATCGGTACCTCCCCAAAGAAAGCGTTTAATAAGCGCCTCAAGCTTTTTAACAACCGTAACCGGAGCCTTATATAATGAAAAATAATACACCGGTAAGCTCTCTAGAACCGACTTTATAAGAACCACTCTACCCCCAATTGATAAAACTTTCGCCTTCCAAGCCGTTAACCTATTTTTGAACACCTCTATCACCGGGTCCCAGTTAGCAATTCTACTCATATTGGCTCCAACTTGAGTACTCATAATTATTTTTGGTAATTCGTTGGTGAGTAAAAGTTAATGAAGTGACTCGTACTACTTATGAGTACTCATAATTATGTTTGGTAATTCGTTGGTGAGTAAAAGTTAATGAAGTGACTCGTGTTTATTTTTGTCAAATATATCATTCTTAACTTGTATACAATTTATTTTTGAATGAAAAATTTGGATCATTTAATGGATTAATGGAGTATTATCGTATCAACGACGGAACCACCTGATCATATCCTTCTCCAATAGACAATAACACCTATACATGCTTAACTTGTATACAATTAAAATCATATAACTCAAGTTCAATCCCCGCTTGTGTTACTTTGGTGGATAGGTCAATGATAGATAGAGCCTAGCCTCCTTGCAGAGGTGTCAGGCTCTATCCTGAGCCCACTCGGGTTTTCGTCCCACCGTGTTTTACGCCAAAGAGTTTTGCTCTTGTGGTGGCACAACGACTGCTAAGTGGCAGCCAGCGGTATGGTTTCCCAGTTAAGACAACATAGTCTGGCCAAAGTAGGGCAACGGGGCTCTCCAATTTGGGGAGTGTGGTAGAGCCTAATACAATAAAGTCGCGGTTCCAAAAAAAGTTATAAACATATGTGAGATGGCTGAGCGTATAAATTATATAATTTTTATAATTTTCGTAATTTTAATCAATCTGACACATTTCATTGTGTCACAATCCTAGCATGAGATGTCTATTATACGAATGGAACACATTTACCTCAAACACTACGTATTTGGAGAATTACACTGACAAACCATGATTATTTTCATGCCGTATTTCACTATTTCGTATCCAATAAGGAACTCTTAAGTATGTCGAGTAAAATGTTCAGTTGAGTTGATATACGTTCAATCACTATTAAACTTTGAACCATGAAGTATCGAGTAAAATGTTAAATTGAGTTGATATACGTTCAATCACTATTAAACTTTGAACCCTGAAGTATCGAGTAAAATGTTAAGTTGAGTTGAGATACGTTCAATCACTAATAAAATTTGAACCACGATTTGTCCCCTTACGCTTTAATTTAGCCAAATATATTGACATTACACTTTCTTTATGTTAAAGGTGATGTTACGTTGAAACACATTTTGATATTTTTCGTAAATGGAATGGAATCAAAATATAATAAATTTAAATTTTAATAATTTAAAACAGTGTACCAAACATGACTTTGGATCTAATAATTTTATTAAAAGAAAAACTCTTTTCACCTAAAAAGTTTTGTGTCTAGTAGTTGACCAATTGCTTCAAATCGCTTTCGTTCATGATTTCATAATGTAAACACTTTCATATTTCTATTTCACATCACTCCTCCAATATAAATAATTACATGCATGCATCTTTAAGACAACTACATCATTTAAGTGTGTGTTTTAGATACAAATAGTAGACCAAACCGATCGAAACCATCGCCCGGTCAACTGTATATCATCGGGTTCGTGGGTTCGAGGTGCTTAAGCAGAAGTGTGCATGAAAAGATGGGCGCTCGATTTTCGTGCAAATCATCAGAAACCGATGTAGCCACGCGGTCCACGCCAAGGAGAACAAGAGTGGTGCACCTAGATGGTTCATTGGTGGAATACCAAGATCCAACCACAGTTGACCAAGTGCTTAGAAACTTCCCCAATCACTTTTTATGTACTCCGGTCCAGATTATTCAAGCAGGGTTGGTACCACTCAGACTTGACCATCAACTTAGATCAGGTAAACTCTACTTCATGCTGCCCGACTCGACGCTTAAATTTAACGCGTCCCCGGTTGACTTGGCCTCGCTAACGAAGAAACTCATGAACATAGCCAAAACCAACCGAAGTAATTCGGCCAAGTCGGTCCCAACAAGTCCTTCGGCTAGCCCGTTATGTAATCCACAACCTAGAAGCCCTAGTCACTCTTTTGGCCGCGGGTGTGGTGAAGAAAGTATGGTGAAATCACTTAGATGGAAGCCGATTTTGGATGCCATCACCGAAGGATAGTTTAGTCGAAGAAGCGTGTTCACTTGAAACACGGGTCTTCGAAGGTATACACTACTAGAACTACATTGATGTATAGTTGTTATTAGTGTATCCTTTATTAAAATGGTTTGTTAGAAACTTAATATTATTGTGGAATATCAAAAGCGGTGTCAGACTCTTGATTTTTTGTTGGTGTCACTCTTTGAAAATTTTCCGTGAATAGGTGTTACTCGATTCTTGAATACGTAAATAACCAATAAATAGGAGTATCGGATACTATATAATACATTTTTTACCAATAACAAGTGTCATGTTTAATACTTATGTTACTCTAGCATCTGACTTTTTGGGTGATAGAGTAAGATTGTTTTAAATAAAAAATAATGATCTAGATCAAGTATAAAAATGTGACAGTCTAGCATGAAATATAACTTCTGACTGGGTTAATTCTTGTGGAACCCAAAAGAACTATGTTATCATCATCAAAATGATACTTGTAACTGTTGATCGTTCGTACTTATCCCTTAATTTGTCACACTGTTAATTAGTGTCGTTATACTCATGTGATGTGATTTTGTTTTTGGGGTTTGATTTTGTCGCTCCGGGTACTATCTTCGAAGGTAAGTTAGTGAGTCAGTTATGTTAAGTTTATATTGTAGAAGATGTGCAATGAGACGAAACAGGCTAAAATGAAAAATTAGGGTTTCTACAATGCCCTCAATCGTAAATTTGTTCCTAGGGTCTAGTTGATTGCAAACATAATATAATATGATATGATATTTTGTAATGTCTATATTCAAAATCAAACTTTGTACACAAATGGGGTAAACAATACAGATTACAAAGTTGATTTTGGTATTTTCAGTGTATATATAAGTTTACAAACTTATTTCCTTAAATAGTATATTTCAAGCCTCCCTTAACTTTTTTCTTTGCCAAAACATTATATACATAGAAAATAGAAAAAGATTTTGCCAAAACATATGTCACAGAATAGTAACCAAGTTTTAAAAGTGTTCTAATTAGGTCACTCGTATCGTTTTTGTCCTAATTAAATGACTTAATATAACACTCTAATTTTAGAAATATAAATTCCTATCGACAAGATAGGAATATTCATTATAAAAGTCAAACCAAAACGTTTACATAACCTTAGTTTAACAATTTCTAGATTAACTAACGTTCAAAAAAAAAAAAAAACATTAGGATACACAAGTATTCCTTCATTTACATAGTCTTACTAATAACTAATAATAACAAAAGTTGCGGAACTAGATCTTGAATGTGTTCGGTTCGGAAGCATTGACTTGATCATCATCCACGTACTTGCGTTACCTAAAAGCTGAAAAATTTGACAAACATTAGTATTAGAGTCCTTAGAAATTAGCATAATCGAAACAACGCTAAAAAACGGATTCGGTTAACTAAGATATGCAAATTTCAACAAAAGTGACTGGGCATTACCGTAGCTTACGGTAGCCACTGGGCAATACTGGTCTGCCGTAAGGCAGTAGAGAACTACCGTAACTTACGGTAGCTTTCTTGCGCCCCGTGTAATTCCAGGCCAAGTTTACGCGGCCCGCCTGAAACTTAATCTGCAACAAATACTTTGTTGTTTTGCTGTTTTGGCCCGTTTGTCCCATTTTACTCGAAACCACACGGACGAAATATTACTTCAAAATAGGAAGACCCATTCACGGGTTCCTTATTTTCAACACTCACGCTCCCATTACCGGTTTGCATGTTTGATAATCACTACCCGTCACCCGGGTTTAAGATCTACGTAGAAGGTACTCCCGTTACCCGGTTTGTACCTTATCTTATTGACCAGTTTAGTTTGCCCTTATGAAGTTCATTATTCAAGCAAACTTAACTACTAATATCTCATGTTCTAACGTGCCAACTATTAATAATAGCAAAAGACTAAATAACCATATTAACGAAGCGTTTAGCCACGTACCTTAAAGCTTTCCCTTCAAACGAGTGTCCGCACCGGCTTGACTTCCCGGCGCCTCAACCGTGTTGCCTAAAATGCACAAGCCAATTATCATTAGAACCATTCGGCTCATAATCTAAAGCTTGTTTATTTAGCCAAACACCACAATTTATGTCTATCAATCATCTTTTAGGCGTTTTGTCAAACACCTTATGTGCGTACCTTTTAATTAGCCATTTTTGTTCATTTAAACCTTGGTAAATCCAAGAATTTCATCTTATTCAAACTTGATTACTCATTACTTCCATATTAACATGCTAGTTCAACCAACCTAGGTTAATATTTCACATAGTTCATACAAAAAAAATCTTGGGGCTTTTCATCCTAGATGAAAACCCACTTCAATATATGGCATAAGACAATTCCTAACACAAAATTTATCAATCAATTTACATGATTTCAGTTATGGTTTATAATCCTACACTCAAATCACACTTCCTTGAATCATACATCATTCAATTATTCAAGAATTTCAGTAAATCATATTTTCACCCAAAATTAAACATCACCAAAACTGAAATTGTAACTTACCTAATGTTAGACAAGTGTGGGTGATCAAGATTCTTGATACATACACCAATAAACACCTCAATTCGACATTCAATTGATCAATTTAGATGAAAGTAGGGTTTGGGTGTTTTTTTCCTTGTCTCTGGTCGCTCCCCACACGCACACACTGATGTGTGTGGGTTTTTTGATTGTTTTAATTTTAATAAAAATCAAGTTTGCCCATCTTTACAAGATCAGCCCCTCAAGTTTGTTTTGTTCAACTAATGTAAATTTAACTAACACCTTTCATTTATATTTTAAGATATGGTGTTTTTTTTTAACTTGTTGATTATTTTTGGGGTGTTACACTTAACATTCAAATCGAGCCATATCATTTTTTCCATATGTCAAGAAAAAAATGGAGCATAAGATGTTGGGGTCGGATTAGTTTAATATATGAAATTATATTTATTAAAAATAAAAATACTTTAATTACATTAAAAATTTAAAAAACAAGTTAAAATCCACGTCATCACTCGACGTTAGCATCAAATAAAAGGGAAAAAAGAAACAAAAATCCACATCACCATGGTTACCTATGAAATGGATGAAAAAACCCGTAATTTTAATGAAAAATGAATGTTGAGTGACCTGATTGGAACACTTTTGAAACTTGAGTAACCTAATTGAAACAGTTTTAAAAAAAGTTACTATCCTACAAAGTTACCCAACATTATATATAGAAAACAGAAAAAGAAGTAAATTATGCGGTTCACCCCTGTACTTTAAGCCAGATTATATTTACCTTCTTTGTGTTTTTATGTTTTATTTTTTCCGTTGGCAGTCCTAAGATCTATCTCCTCATGATCCACCCTCATGGAATTTGAGGCCTAGACCTGTAATAAATAGGGTATAAAAACACAATTTATATATCATGGTCGTAAATTATACTACAAAGTACGTATTCTAAATATAAATAGGACAAACGAAAAAAAGGTTAGATGAGTGGTGAAGGTTTCTCCGGTGGGGGAGTCCACCAGAAGACACCATTGGAAGGCTATGATTACAGAGAGGAACTGTGCAACGAACCGGCGACCACGTTCTACTGCATCTCCAATATTCCAGCGAATGTGTCGGAGACGGAGTTTTGGATGGAGAGCAAAGTGTGTGGAGTGTTGGTGGATGCGTATATAGCGAGGAAGAGAGATCTGTGGGGAAACAGGTTTGGTTTTCTGAGATTCGTAAGGATTAAGGACGTGGGGAGGATGGTGAAGGCGCTGAATAGACTCTCATTTCATGGGGTAAGAGTGTTTGCAAAGGTAGCTAGATTTGATAATGTTATCAGGAAGGGGAACACAATGAAATATCAAACAAGATGGGCGCCGAAAAAGAATAACCCTAATCCACAGAAGATAGCACATAACGCCGACATAGGCAGTAGCGTGGAGGGCGAAAAAAGGAAGGGCATAAAGGAGCCGGAAACGGTGGCGGGGAAGAAGAATGAAACACAAGGGTCGAACCAGGTAATAAGATTCATACAAGAGTCATGCACAGTCAAAGCTTGGGGTGGAAGAGCGGTGTTAGGGGAGGTGAAGAGTGTGGATGATTTCAGTGGTTTGCACAGCATGTTGGATGAAGCGGAAATCTGGGAAGCAAACATAAGGTATTTGGGGGGCAAAAGGGTATTAATAACAATGAAGTCACCGGAAATGTCGAATTATTTTGTAGAGAACAAAGTACTATGGGAGAAATGGTTGGGGATGGCGGTAAAATAGGATGGGCAGGATGTCGATTTTCAACGGTTGGCATGGTTGAAAGTTACCGGAGTGTCGGTCCAGTTATGGGGGGGGGGGAGGGGTTATGCAATGTATCGGAGGTAAGTTCGGGGAAGTCTTTCAATCATCGGACACCGATATCAATGATCTAAATATTCACTTTGATGTTATGGGGGTATTAGTGAAAACAGGGGAGAAAATTAATCATAAAATAAACTTATGGTGGAAGTACAAAACGTATGACGTATGGGTAAATGAAATCAAAGAAACATGGGTGCCGGAATTTACAAGCGACGGGGGCCGATCACCTAAGAGAACAGATCCTGAGAAAGATGGAACGTGCCCAACGAAGGAACATATGCAAATGACAGGTTTGGAAGACTACAATGTGAAGGATGATAATCTTGATTTTAATGCAAACATAAACGACAATGTGTTGGATTCTCCTAAGAATAACAAGCAGGACGATGTGGAGGAAAATCCAAAGCTGAGAAATCTCGTCGGAGAAGACGGTATCGTCGGAGTTCAGGGGTCGTCAGAAAACGTGCAGGTCTTGGCAGAAACCGAGGAGGTGCTTGAGGTTACCAAGGAGCCACAAGCAGTGGAAATCGAGGGAGAAGGTATGGGAAATTTATTTCCAAACGTCGATTTACCTAAGAAAGGGGATAAGAGTTTTAATAGCATTAATGGGGAAGAGGTTAGAGATAATGAAGCGTCAAAAGTATAAAATGCTGGAGACATTGACTTTTTCCAAAGGCAGCAGGAAAATAATTTTGTAAACAGTGCGGAGACCCAAACACATAATAACGTTTTTGGGCCTACAATTGGGCCAAAATTTGTTGTGGGAACCAGATTATCCAGCAAAGCCTAGAAAAAAGGAAGAGGATAAATGTGTCTTCGGGTCGAGTTGGTGGGCTGAAGTCCAGTGTTAACGTGAGAAAAGAGAAGGTTCCAGATTTAAACATAGAACTATCGGATGAATCTAGACTAAACCCTAGAAAACGTGCAATGACAAAAAAATTAAGAGGGCAGATTAATAAAGGTAAGAGGAAGGGGAGATCGACAATTATTGTTGACGAATACGCTGGTGATGAAGGTGGGGAGTTAGACGACGGTGAATTTTCTGAATCGGAGGAAGAAACGGGTAAAGAGGAAATAGTGGTTCAGGATTCGTTTGACAATTTACAACAGGTAGATTCGGCCGATTCTATGGAGGCAGTGGAGAAAGAGATCTAGGCAACTACAGTGGTCAGTTTAAAACTTGGGGTGGAGTTTATAGGCATGGAGGAAGAATACAGGCAAGTTTTGGACGAGGAAAAGGAGGAGATTCGTCATCAATGAATTTTGGATCGCTAAATGTAAAAGGCGCGGGGGGTGCGGGTAAGGCTAAAGCGGTACGCAGGTTAGTTCGTGAATTTAATTTATCCTTTATGGCTATTCAGGAAACGCAAATCCGAGACATGTCGGATCTAGCAGTGAAAAGATTTTGGGATGGGTCGGTAATGGAATTTTTAAGGGTGAATGCGGATGGGAGGTCAGGGGGTTTGTTATCATTATGGAATCCTAATATTTTCAAAAAAAATTCGGAAATATTAAACAAAAATTATATTTTGGTAATTGGAAACATGTTGGGATATCAAGAGGATTTGGTGCTGGTTAACGTATATGCACCAAATATAGCAACAGGGAGAAGGGCTTTATGGGATGAATTGTTAAGTTTAAAGGAAACCATACCGGGTCTGTGGTTAATAATTGGGGATTTTAACGAGGTAAGGGTTCCAGAGGATAGATTAAATTCTATTTTTGAACCACTTAACGCAATGCATTTTAGTAACTTTATCAGAGACGGTGGCTTTTTTGAGTATGCTATGGCAGGTAGAAAATATACGTATATGACATGCGATGGAAAAAGGTTGAGTAAATTAGATAGAGCGCTAGTGGACGTGGATTTTATGAATAAATGGCCGGATGCAACATTGAGGGTATTGGATATGGATGTATCTGATCATAGCCCGTTGGTATTATCAACGGTAAAAACCAGCTATGGTCCATCCCCATTCAGATTCTTTAACAGTTGGTTAGACATAGTCGGGGTGGAGGAAGCGGTAATGAAAGGCATGGATCATACTTGTGAATCCAAGTTCAAAGACGCTATTCTTGGGGAAAAATTAAAGGCAATAAGACAGAAATCAAAAAATGGCGTGGAGAGTGTAGAGACGAAGAAGAAATGAGTTATAAAGAAGCATTAAACGATGTAGTGTTGTTGGAATTTTTGGCGGAAAATAAAACATTAACGGAGTCAGAACTAGAAGATTGGAAAAATAAAAAACTGATCATTCGCGAGTGGCTCATGAGGGAAGCTTCGAATCTGAGGCAAAGAGCGAGGGTCGGATGGATATCGGCGGGGGACGAAAATTCGGCATACTTTCACGCTACGATGAATAGCCATAGAGCTAGGAGCAGGATCAACGGTTTATGGGTGGACGGGTCATGGGTTTCAGAGCCGAAACTTGTCAAAGAACAGTTCCGAAAGGCTTTTGAGAATAAGTTTAAGGAACCAAAAGGTTTGAGACCCAGATTGTCTTCACAAGGTTTCAATAAGCTAAATGAGCAGCAAGCAATCGGATTAATCGAGCAGTTTAAGGCAGAGGAAATCAAAGATGCAGTGTGGGACAGCGACAGCGACAATGCACCAGGCCCGGATGGAATTACATTCGCTGTAATAAAGAGATTTTGGAAGGAGCTCGGATGGAAAGACATTCGCGGTAATAAAGAGATTTTGGAAGGAGCTGAAACAGTTTGTAGAAGATGTAATGTGGCAATTTCATACTCATGGGTCCATCCAGCAATCGGTAAGTTCGTCTTTTGTTTCATTATTACCTAAAACAACTGATCCGGTATCTATGTCGGATTTCCGGCCAATATCATTGATCGGAGTCATGAATAAAATAATTTCTAAGGTTCTAGCAAATAGAATAAAAAAAAGTTATAAATTGTGTTGTGTCGGTAGAACAATCAGCGTTCGTGTCGGGTAGGAACATAGTAGACGGACCACTGATCTTGAATGAGGTGGTGAATTGGGCAAAAAAAGGCAAAAAACCAGTATTTTTATTCAAATCTGACATTGAGAAAGCATACGATACACTAAACTGGAAATTTTTAATAACAATACTAACACAATGGGTTTCCCACCAAAATGGAGAAACTGGACCATGGGAATTTTATTCTCCGGGAAGGCATCGGTTTTGGTAAATGGGTCTACATCGGGGGAGTTTCAATACGAAAGGGGATTAAGGCAAGGAGATCCTTTGTCTCCTTTTCTATTTGTAATAGCGATGGAAGCACTGCATGTCCTTATGGTGAAAGCCATGGAGGAAAATGTGTTTTCAGGGGTGCCACTACCAAATGACGGTCCAGTTGTGTCGCACATGTTGTTTGCGGATGATGCAATGTTCTTGGGTAAGTGGGAGGGAGAAAACTTAAAAAACCTTAGGAGAATTTTGAGGGTATTTTATATTATATCTGGTCTTAAAATTAATAAAAAAGAGCTTCTTGTACGGGGTTGGAAAACACGAGGAGGAGATTGTAAACATGGCAAACATGTTGAGATGCAAGGCGGGATGCTTTCCATTCGGGTACTTAGGTCTAAAGGCGGGGGCAAATATGAATAGGATAGTAAATTGGAAAAAGACTATTGACGTTTTCAACAAAAGATTATCATCTTGGAAAGCAAAATTATTATCGTTCGCCGGAAGATTAACTTTGGTTAAAGTGGTACTTGGTAGTCTACCGAACTATTATCTATCGCTTTACAAAGCTCCAGTTGCGGTAATCAAAACTTTAGAGGGGATTCGAAGACATTTTTTTATGGGGGAGGGGGTGTTGGATCGAATAAAAAGTTAAGATGGGTAAAATGGGAAAAAATTGTAGTTTCGAAAAAATTAGGAGGGTTAGGGGTAGGGGGTATAAAGGAATTAAATATGGCTTTGCTAGTAAAATGGTGGTGGAGATTTAAAACGGAAACAAATCAGTTGTGGGTGAAAGTAATTAAATCACTGCATTATAACTCGAGGTATGTAGTATCGTTTCCGTTAAAAAAAGCAAATGCAGGGGTTTGGAAGGAAATAATGGGTATTGATAAAGAGTGTTTATGGGGTCAATATAAATGCAAACTTGAAAAGCAAGGTGGGGTGGGGGACAAAACAATGTTCTGGTGTGATAATTGGATTGCAGGTAGAACAATACGAGACCGTTTCCCTTTATTATATTAGTTGGCGGCAGATAAAAGATGCAAGGTAAAAGATTGTTACAGCACAATGGGAGAGGGTATGGCTGGAGGGGGACTTATATGGAATTGGAGATGGAATAGGATCCCCAGCGAAGAAGAAGAAGAAAAGAATGAAATGGAGCAATTAAAAAATTTGCTGGTACAACAAGTCATTGGTACAATAAGTGACACGTGGTGCTGGAAAGAAGAACCAGGGCTGGGCTTCCCTGTCAAATCGGTGAGGCAGGAATTGACGGATCGATTGGATCTGAATGTGGCAGTTAATACATTTAGGTGGAACAAGATTGCAACTCAAAAATCTTGCCTATTCGTATGGAGAGCAGCGGCTCGCCGAATTCCGACGACAGATGCGTTGGGATCAAGGGGTATCATAGTGCAAAATGACAGGTGCGTTATGTGTAAGCACGATGCCGAGACAGCCGATCATGTTCTATTGAATTGCGTAGTTGCGGTGGAAGTGTGGAAGCATATGGATAACTGGATGAAAGTGCCGCGGGGACAATCCCAACAAACAGTCGAAGAGAAATTGCGAAGCGTCGACGAGATGAATGCTTCAAAGAATATGAAGCACATTATTCATGCGGTTTATGTTTTGACAATGTGGAGTATATGGAAAGCTAGAAACAGGAAGAGATTCGAAGGCGGAATTATAAACAAACAGAGATTAATAGAAGAAATCAAAGAAATGGCGTACGATTGCGTGGTGTATCGATCAAAGTTTAAAAATATAACATGGGAGGAATGGCGTAGCTTTAAAGTACAAATGTAAAAGTTTTTTTTTTGGTATGCGTTATGCGTTTTCTTTCGGGTGTACTAATGTAAATTGTATTCCGGACGGTTGATGCTCGTTTTGAGCGTATCGTCGGTTGTTTATAAAAGTTGCGTTATCTTTCAAAAAAAAATATAAATAGGGTATAAACCCACAATTTATCACAAAATATAAAACGAGAAATATAACACGAGGTTGAGGAAAAAAAGTCACAACGAGTCGCAAAAAAGACACGATGACGCAAATATAGAAAATACACGATGCTAAATAAAAAGACACAATGATCTAAGCAAAAATTCTAAAATCTACAAGCTAAACCTCCAAAAACGAAAATAAAAAATCTCATATGATACAGTTCGGTTCCAATGCCTTTTTACACTTTTTAGAAATTTTATACTTTCAAAATGCTAGCCACTAGTAATAATAATCATATTGCTAGTAATCATAATTATAGTTATATAAATAATAATACATATGCATAGACATAAATAATATTTTTTTTTTGAAAGGCTAGTGTTACTCTACACTACTCACACCTAAACTCCCAATTAAATTTTAGTTATTATGTTTATTCAAATTTTGTAAGAAAACTAGAAAATGACTCGCCGCGGTGCGTAGTGGCGGAGCTTAACCAAAAGTTTCGAGGGGGCGTAAAGTGATGGGACCCAATTTTTTTTTCCTATCCTTATGTTTCGGGTGGGGTTGGGTTGGCTATTCGATTCAAATCGGGTCAAATAATAATAGTTCCAAATAAAACAAAGTGTATATCTACCAAACTACCCATCATTTATATACAAAGTTTATAAATATTTAGGATATACAATTTAGGAAAAATAATTAGGGGGGCGATCCTATATAAATTTAAAATTTTCGGACGAAAAATCGGAACTTATACACTTCTAACCGAAATATTGGGGTGGGCGGGAGCACCACCGGGCATCCACAATACTTCGCCCCTGGCGGTGCGGCGGGGTATTTGTGTTATATTATGCTCTTGATAGTATTAGTTACAAATAATCTTCTCGTTCCAATACTGTAGTTTACCGGTTTCCTTGCATTTCTATCGAAAACTACCTTAATCCCCTAATTGCTAATGGAAAATGATTGAAAAGATAAAAATAAAAATATTTTTCTTTTACCCATAGGTTTTTAAGAATTTCCATTTCTACCAACAGAATTTACATAAAAAATATGAAAAAACAAACAACTCGATAAATTTTATCAATACAATAAACGTGGATGCATAAAGATAAAATGTTAAGATTTACCTTTTAAGAGCAATGTTGTAAGACACTCCCGGTAAAGCTTTGGCACAGACTGCATACGACACCAGTGAGTTAATTATCATTAGAAGAGTTGTACAACCACTTTTATCCGCCATGGATGTTGTAATTGCATTACGATTATAGCAACAACCTACACTAAAACCATATCATGTCCACTGACCATTAAGTGTTTTGGATTGACTTTTCTGAAATACTAAAATCGTACCTAAGTCTCATGAGTTTAACTATGCAAGAGATTCCAATCTATCTTGTAACTCATTTAGTTGTCGTTGCAGATCTACATGGTGTTTTGACCATTAATTAATTTTACATTACAATTTGAAGAGGTATGGCCCCAATTCCTTGCCCATATGGCAAGGACCACACCACTTTTCCATCCTATGTGGCGTTTACATCAGCAATGTCATCCAGAAGCTTCTAGAAGCTTCTGGAAAACATCAAGGTGGCACCAAAGATGCTCCATCCGGCAAAAAGGACAACACGTGTCACCAGACATCAAGCGCCAGGTAGGCCTGCGACGAATCAAGGAGCAGTCCGACAAGACCAGTACGATGTCTCCAAAATAGGCAAATGTAAGCGCGCCACGTGTACCACTACACTGACCACGGCAGAGGAGACCAAAAGGATATTCCCCTTGGTCGGACAGCTGGCGCGCAACCACAGCTGGCACAGCTGCTCCTCCCTCCTTCACCCTCCGGCTATAAATAGGACCCTTTATCATCCAGGTTGAATCATCTTGCTCTCTATACACTCACACTCAACACACACTGTTTATTCTCTCTCAGAACAGTACTTATTCTCATGCTGGAGCCTGGTTAAGAGGGAAACCCCCCATATTCCCCTCTTAACGAGACTAACGGTGTTTCTGTTTTGCAGGACCTAGGTCATTTCTACGAGTAAGAAAGAAGATTGAACCCACAGAAGAAATAACCCCACAGATTAACCTTGGTGTTAACCTGTGTTTCATTATTGGTGCCATTTGTGGGACTCGAACCCATGACCACGTGGTTAAGAGAGCAAGATGATTCAACCTGGTCAAAATGGCTGAACAAACCCCTTCACACCAAGTCGACGGAGAAGTTTCTTCCTTTGAGCTCGTTTCGGACACAGTACACGTCCAAAGGGGTCAAAGGAACGAAATCATCCAAGAAGGGCAGACAAACAATGATTTTCCTAGTATTTTTGGAAGTGCCTCCAGGGTTGTTAGCCAAACCACAACTGGACCGACTTTCCAACATCCAACTAGGATCATCACCTAAACCACAAATGGAGCCACTTTCCAACCTCCACCTGGGGTAGTCCAACAAACACCCCCACCGGTGCAGACACCAAGCCATGGAGCTGGCCCCTCAGCTCCATCGGAACAAGCACAGTTAAATTTTTCTGCACTCTTAGGGCTACCAGAAGGAAAAACTCTGGCTTCCTGGTATGCCGAGAAAATGGCGTCTATAAACCTTGTTTATACACAACTCAGCGCGCAACAATCTTTGCTCCAAGCACAAGCCAACCAGTCTGCATTTGTTACCCCACCGCAAAGGTCTATGAGTATGCACACAACTCAGCAGGCCAATGCATGGAATTTACGCCCAGAAAAAGGACTTGTGCCAAACATCAGAAAACCAAGTGCGCAAGACACGCGCGACACCTACGGCGAAACGGAAAGCAACTATGTGCAGTATTCTCATCCACCAAGGAAGCCAGTACAAAGTCGTTTAGGCCCGCGCAACATAAACGATGAGCTCGATAATTATAAAGAAAAGGACGACGAGACATACAAAGAAAGCACAGTGTTCAGCAGACTGCCCCCAGAACATGAAGCATACAAGCCTCACAAGCGCGCAGGTTATAACCCAAAAGCAGAGCATGATTACACCTTGAGCTATCGTCCAGACGACATGGCTGAAAATTCGAAATTCATCAGAGAGATTGCCACAGCCGCTATCGACAAAACGAAACTGCCACACAACGTGGGCAAATACAACGGCTTGAGAGATCCGGATGATCACCTCCAAGTTTTTAATGGTGCTGGAGCAACAGGTGGATGGAATTTACCGACATGGTGCCATCCCTTCGCTTAAACCTTCGTCGGTGCAGCGCGCGTTTGGTTTGACAGCCTACCAGCAGGAAAAATCAAGTCATGGATCGATTTCCGAGAGAAGTTCCTTGCACACTTCTCTCAGCAACGTAGACACACCAGAGACCCAGCTGATTGTTTAAATATATGGCGCAGAGACCACGAGAGTGTGGAAGACTTCCTCACTAGGTACAACAAAGAATGTCTGGAAATAGGAGATGTGGGCGAAAAGATGATGCGCGCACACTTCATGAGGGTAGTCAAGTGCGACGATCTAATCAAACGTGTAAAGGGAAGAGACGGAGGGCCCAAAGATTGGGAAACCTTCATTGAAGCGGCCAAAACCATCGCGCAAACAGACAAACAGTTGACCGGTGATGATCACCGTCAACGCGGGTATAGCCACAATGACCGGCACAACAAAAAGGGCAGAGGCCAACCATGGAAAGCGCCCGGTCACAGAGAGAGAAGCCCAGCAAGGGAGGATGCGCGCCACACAATCAATCAAATAGCCCACCGGAAAGAGGTAAAAAGAGAAAACAGGGAGAAACAGTGGACACCACTAACAAAGACCCCTTCCGAGGTCTTGGCCACTGAGAATCACCAGTTCAAGCCACCCCTACAAATGCGAAACAAGAGGGGTCAAGATCCCAATCTTTTCTGCGAGTTTCACAAAGACACGGGTCACTTAACTGACGACTGCTTCAGTTTAAAGCAAGAAATAGAAAGGGCCCTAAGAGATGGAAAACTCACTTATTTGGTAAAGGGCGGAAAACGCGACTACCGCCAAATACAAAGAAGAGAAGAAGGACCAGATAACAAAAAACTTCGGAAATTAGAAACCCACATGATTCAAGGAGGTCAGCGAAGGCCAAAGAAAAACTACAATAAGCGCACACAAGACGACTTGTGGCGCGAAAGGCAGGTTGTTTTTCCCATTGTAAGAGGAGGCCCAAGAGAAAGAAGACCCATAGTCATCTCGGGTGTGATCGGACACTACCAAACCGATTACATTTTCATTGATCCAGGGAGCACTGCGGATATCATATATGAACAATGTTTCAATCAATTCGATCAGGAGGATAAGGCGCTTAGAACCATTTGATTACCCACTCACTGGTTTCTGCAACGAAGCCGTCTTTCCCCTCGGACAGATATCATTCCCGGTGTTACTCTCGGATGGAAGGAATTCAAGAACAGAAGATGTTACATTCATGGTGCTACCCGCACATTCAAGACATGACATCCTCTTGGGAAGAGAGTCTCAAGGAGACTTCAGTATGATTTGCTCCGGTCCACATTCAACTGTAGGATTCCCAACAGAAACGGGGGTAGCAATAATATACGCAAGCAAAGAAATCTTTGCAACAGATGAACTCAGACCTGCAAAGGCAAGTAAACCAACACCAAAAGCGGAAGCAGAAAAATGGGTGTTGAACAGTGCATACCCAGAACAGACAGTTACCCTAGGACCTGCAATGTCCGATCTAACGTGCGCGACGCTAAAAAATCTGTTGTTCCAAAACATGGATGTGTTCGCCTGGACACCAGCGGACATGGTGGGTGTTCCACGGCACATAGCTGAACATCGATTAAACGTCTCAGAAGAAGCAAAGCTAGTAGTGCATGCCAAGCGCCATTTGGGAGACATAAAACACGATGCTATGAAAGAGCAGGTGATGGAGCTGTTAAACGCGGGGATCATCAGAGAAGTCAGATACCAAACATGGGTGGCGAGCCTAGTAATGGTACAGAAGCAAAACGGTAGTTGGAGAATGTATGTAGATTACAAGGATCTAAACAAGGCATGTCCGCGTGACTGTTACGCCCTACCAGATATCGATGAAAAGATTGATTCGCTGGCAACATTCCGGTGGAAGTGTTTCCTTGACTGTTACAAGGGGTACCACCAGGTACAAATGGCTGTGCAAGATGAAGACAAAACCGCATTCCGCACACCGACAGGGCTATACTGCTACACCAAGATGCCTTTCGGTTTAAAGAATGCGGACGCGACCTATCAAAGGCTGATGAATGAAACATTCCACGATGCTATCGGCAAGTAAATCGAAGTGTATATGGATGACCTAGTCATTATGAGCAAAGAAGAGAATACAATGCTGATGAACATCCAGAAAACGTTTGACACCTTGCGCGGAGTAAGTATCAAGCTAAACCCAGCGAAATGCTCTTTCGGCATGGAAGAGGGAAAATTCCTGTGTTTCATCGTCACAAAAGACAGCTTCAAAGTAAATCCCGATAAAATACAAGCAATCGAACGCATGCCTTCACCTTCGACGATCAAGGAGATGCAAAAATTGGCAGGGCGATTGGCAGCACTTAACCGTTTCCTGGCCAATCACGCAGCTAAATCTTTCCCGTTTATCAAAACACTCCGCAACTGCATGAAGAAAAGCCGATTTCAGTGGACTCCGGAAGCCGAAAGCGCATTCCCCGAGATGAAAGACTGCCTTATCAGGTTGCCAACATTAACTGCACCAGTCAAGGGAGAACCTTTGGTGCTATACTTGTCAGCCTCCGACAGAGCAGTAGGAGCAGTGTTACTTGTTGATCGACAAGGTATCCAAACACCAGTTTACTACGTGTCACGAACCTTGACCGATCCAGAAACTCGGTATGCCATCATGGAGAAACTAGTACTCGCATTGATCCATGCATCAAGACGGTTGCGCAGGTACTTTGCCAACCACGTCATTCACGTGTTAACAAACTACAATATTGGCAACATCCTCGCAAGGCCAGAGATTTCAGGAAGACTAGCAAAGTGGGCGATAGAAATCAGGGGCCATAATGTGGTTTTCAGGCCAAGACCAGCAATCAAGGGCCAAGTGCTAGCAGACTTCTTGACAGAAGTGCCTGACGACAAGGATCGGGAATGTAAAGCAATGGAAAAAGCCGAAAAACAGCAAGTAGAAGAACCATGGTTGTTATACACAGATGGCGCGTCTAACGAAGACGGCGCAGGCGCAGGGCTTCGGCTAGTGAGCCCTGACAAACATGAATTCACCTACGCCATACGCTTGGATTTCAAAAGCATGAACAATGAAGCCGAATATGAAGCTTTCCTTGTTGGCTTAAGACTGGCAATCAAAATGGGAGTTAGACACATCGAAGCACATGTGGACTCCATGTTAGTGGCCGGGCAAATCAACGGGCAATACGAAGCCAAAGGAGATGTAATGGCGCTCTACCTGAGTCAAGCAAAGACGTTGCTACAAACCTTCTATTCCTACAAGGTGCACCACATTAATAGAAGCGAGAATAAACCAGCAGACGCGCTGAGTAAACTCGCATCTACAAGTTTTCAACACCTGGCAAAGGATGTGCGCATAGAAGTTTTGAGCCACCCATCAGTGCCACTAAGAGAAGTAAGCGTTATTCAAGTAGGAACAACGTCATGGATGACTCCGATAATAGCGTACCTTCAGTCTGGGATACTACCAGAGAACAAAGCTGAAGCGAGAAAAATCCAGTACAAGGCTGAACATTATCGGATGGCTGATGGAATCTTATACCGAAAATCATACCTTGGGCCACTGTTACGATGCGTCGACCCCGAAGACGCAAACTATTTGATCAAAGAAGTACATGAAGGAATTTGTGGTATACATGTCGGGCCAAGAATGGTGGTGGCAAAGGTGATGAATGCCGGGTGTAAAAGAATTGAGGAAATGCAGTGGATGCCAAAGACACGCCCCCAAAATGATACGCCCCAAGAATGAATTGGTACCAGTCACAACGGCATGGCCTTTTCAGCAGTGGGGAATAGATATGGTCGGCCCTTTCCCCGAAGCCCCAGGTGCTGTCAAATTCATAATAGTCGCAGTCGACTATTTTACAAAATGGGTAGAGGCAAAGACACTTGCATCAACCACATCCATTGTCGTTAAAAGATTCATATGGGAACAAATCATATGCCGTTTCGGACTACCACTCATGATCATCACCGACAACGGAACGAACTTTGCCGCAGACAGCCTTCAGCAGTGGTTTAAAGAATTACACATTGAGCACACCTTCTCCTCGGTTGCACACCCGCAGGGGAATGGTCAAGTGGAAGCCGTCAACAAGAGTATCGTCGACGGAATCAAGGCTAGTTTGGGAGACAAAAGAAGAGGTTGGGTGGATGAACTGCCCAGCATATTATGGGCCCATAGAACAATGCCGAAAACAAGCAATGGGGAGACACCGTTTAGCTTAGTTTATGGGTCCGAGGCTGTCATACCAGCAGAGATCGGGCTGCCATCGCCAAGAATGATTTCCATGAACGCGATCAACAACGAGGAAGAACGGAGGTTAGACCTTGACCTCCTAGAAGAAAGGAGAGAGATGGCGGCGATAAATGAGACAAAGTACAAGACAAAACTGGAGAAGTATTACAACTCCAAAGTCTGCATCTGCACCTTCAATCCAGGAGATTACGTCCTATGGGACAATGAGGTGTCTAACGCCGAAAAACCGGGAAAGCTAGCCCCCAAGTGGGAGGGGCCTTATGTAGTAGAGGCGGTACTCGGAAAAGGGGCATACAAGTTACGCACCCTGGACGACAAAGAAGTTCCAAGAACCTGGAACGCCCAACAGTTAAGAAGATGCTACATGTAAAAGGCCGAAGTTTTTTATGTACTTGTAACAGCCGCGCGCCAACACAGTTAGCATTAATACAAGAAGTGTTTGGCTATTCCTTGGAATGCAAATTTCTCATCACAACTGCATACATTACTTTGGGCATACACGAAAACATCAATGGCTCGACCATTAGGAAACGTTGTAGACCTCCAAGGCCTGTCACAAACAAGTGCACAGCCAGGTCAAAAACACAACTAAAAGCCTAAAAAACGCCAAATAAATACTTCGTGCCCACATAAACACGAAAACATCGAACACAGGATAAACAAACATTGTAAACACCCCCAAGGCTGAGCACAGCTGGGTCCACACAATAACCTGTAACTCGATCACTTCGTATCCACGAACCAACATGCGCACATGAACGACATAATAAAACATTGTAACTAACACAACCTGTCAGCGCCATCATTTATTCGTGATACCTGAATCAAAGTAATTATACATGCACATATTATGACGATAACAAAATTCGCATAAAACAAAAGCAAATATTAACACAACAAATGTCAAGCGTGGTCAAATGTTCACAAGCATAACAGGTAAGCAAAAATTAATGTTGTTCACAAAGTTATCAAACGATTACAGGGCCGTCTAAGGCCATACGCGGCACGCAGGCCGGAATCCTTCACTTGGGATGACTGGTCCCAGTACCTCCAGCCGCATTACCTTCATCACCAAGAGCCTTCTTCAATAAGGCAATGCCATCTGGCTTCCGGGATAGTTTGTGAGCAGCCTTAACAACGGCAAACTCCAGGGAAGCGAAATCCTTGTGCTTGGCAGCATATTTACCATCACAATTCTCTTTGTAAAGCTCGAAGTGGTAATCTTTTTCATTACTGACAGCCGCAGCTTTACCCTCAGCATAGCCAAATTTCCAACCACTATTGTACCCCGCTTGACCCAACTCAAACATGTAAGTAGCAAGTTCACGAGAGTTAACAATACGATCCGCAATCTGCACCATACAACAAGGTAAGAAAAAAGTACAACAAACTAGAAAACAAAATAAACAAAGGAAGTTACCAAAGGCACTGCGCGCGAAAGCAGCCACTTGCAATCAGCAGAAACCTCTTCAAGCAGAAGTTCAGAGGCTTTGCACTCAGCAACCTTCTCCTCAAGAAGACGATCAGCCGCTTCACACTCAGAAACCTTCTGCTTAACAAGGTTTTCCAGTTTAGCAATACGATCAACATACTCTTTTTCTTTCTTTTCAAATGCAACACGCGCCTGTTGAGCTTCCTCAGCAATCTCTGACTTTTCACCAGACAAACGCACAATAGTGTCACGTTGAGATTGCATCTCGACATTAGTGCGTTCACAAGCAGACTCCCAGTCCTTTTGCTTTTGAACGTTGACCTGTTTCTCTTGCTCGAATTTTCGTTCAGCATCCGTAACCCTCCATAGCAAACCCTTCTTCTCCGCATTAAATTTTTCTTTCTCCTCAGGAAATGCCTTCTTCTCATATTCAAATTCAACTGTCTCCTCTCCCATCAATCTCCATTCACGCACAATCTCTTGAGAAGTGGCGAAATAATTAACCCCAGCACACACATGGTCATCTAACAACTCAAACCGATTGCGCCTCTTTTGAAACATCCTCACAGCAGGAGGGAGAGATAGTGAGAAGAAATCATGACAGTTACCCAGATCATTCATCCTGGAACCCTGGGTTAGATTCCAGCGAGGGGCATGTGGCAGATCATCACAAGCAGGGTTCTGTTTATCCCAAGAATCAGCACGAACATTCTCAAACTGAGGGCTGTGGCCAACACCCGAAGTAGCCCCACCGCTGTCACCCGAAGGGCGTTTGGTGTAAATGGTTTGACGTGGAGCAGTTTTACTGGACTCCACTGTGGTGTCAAGACCCTTACCTCTACCATCACCACCAGCAGCATCACCACCACCTTCACCAACATGCTCACTGGTCACATCATCTTCTTTCTTCTCCCCAGGATCATCACGAGGAGGAGACAAGTCATGGTCCTGGACGGCGGAGAGGTAGGAGGAGTAATCTTTGAAACATCAACCCCGCGCGGTGGTCTACCTGACTTGACACCTGAGACAAGATAAAATCAAAAATAAAAAACAAGCAACAAACCCAGATGACAAAGCCTACAATCACAAATGCTTCACCTGTAGGAGCAGAGGCAGCAAAGATTTCCTCCAAGAGATTACCACGACCACCACTAAATACACCCATATCAATCTCAGATTCGGAAGGTGCAGGAGGAGTTTCCTTCTGGAGTTTAACATTTTTCGAAGCAAGAAGAGCAGCAGCCTGCTCGTCAAGTTTTCGCTTTTTATCATCAAGAGCTTTTTTATGCATCAGTTCCGTCAAGGTAGCGCGGTCGTCCGGATCGGACCCACGAGGTTTCTCTCCGGTCCCTAAACCAGACAATGTATCAGAAACAACTACATAATCTAGGACAGGAAGAATAGAGGGTCGCTTACGAGGAGTACCAACAGACTTTCCCTCAACCCTCTGTTCCGTCCTCTCTGGCTTATCAGCTTTCGTTTTCCTTCTCGTCTCCAGTAGATCAGTGGACCCAACTGGAACATCATCATCATCACCAACAATCTCTTGAACAGGCTCATTAACAACTTCCTACGCAGGACCTGCACGCGCGGAACGAGAAGTTAGACCTCCAAGGGATCTACCAGAACTTCCACTCGAGAGAACAACAACTTCCTCTCGGGTAGGACCAATAAGATCATCTTCATCAGTTTCACCTAACACAACATTGGCATAGGCAACAAAGCTATCGTTTATGGGATGCAGGAAACGCGGGTGAATCTGTTCCAACCAAGTAGGTTTTCCGTCTTCTTGGATCGCCGCCTTCAGATCCAAAACATTCAACAAGCTATATCCAACTTCAAAACACAAAAGAATAAGAGAAAACGTACGGTAAAATAAAATAAAATAACAATAAAAAAACTACATACGTTTGCCTTGGTAACCATACACAGGAACACCCAGGGGGTTCTTCGGAACCCACAACAAACTCATCCCAGCGCCAACCAAAGCCATCTCCTCCAACTGAGAAATGGCTGTAGCTTTATGAGTTATCTTTTTATACCAGTTCTCTTCAGCAAAACCCGGCAAAACGTCTATCTTCGGAATACCCTCATTCACTGACCGGTAATGCATATCCATAGGGATAACACCTCGGTGAATATAGAATTTTTTTTGTTTCCAGTCATGAAGACTCTTCAAAGGAACATAACAAACTGGAGCAACACCGGTCAGAGCGTTAAAAGAATAAAAGCCACTAGTATACGTAACAGTATAGAAGACGTTTAACATCGCAAAAGTTGGCTCCACATGATTAGCCATGCAAACAAACTCAAAATGAGTAATGCGGGGAAGCCCAATAGCAATGATCTGAGAAAGATGGAGCCCGTAGTTCCTCAAAACTTCGGCAGTAAACCTGGTGATTGGAAGCCGGAAGTTACCCTCCCGTAAAAACGCAGCATACAAAGTCATGTAACCCGGGGGTGCATCCATAGCAGTCGAACCATTAGTCGGATACTGGGCACCCCATTCAGGTAGAAAACCCATCTCCCTCACCAGATTGTGGAACTCCTCTTCTTTCCACCCTATAACTGCCTGATCGGGACCCGGGGGAGTTTTCCCTTTATTTCTCTTCTTCCTCTGGGAAGGATTCGCCCCAGACATGATGAAAATCAGAAGTTAGAAGAAAACACTCAAAGAAAAGAAGGAGAAATGATGAAGAAGTGGGAGAGAACCAAACTTCAAATTTTGAAAAATGGGGAAGAAGGAGAAACCGCCTTTATATTTATACCCATCGCATTAAATGCGATGGGTAGTGGGCCGTCAGAATCCAGAAAGGCAACCAATGGGGAAGAAACACGTCAAAAGAGAGAGAAGATGCCACCTCTTTTTTCGGAGCAGGTAACTGACACCTTGACAGAAAGTAACTGACATGACTGAAAAGGCACCTATTCACCTTCTATAAGACAGGGGACATCAGACAGTCACATCAGTCGCTCTCTCCCAAGACAACAAAACTTCCTTCAGAAGAAAACAACAAGTGCCATTGCGCCATGCGCCATGCGTCCATTTGGCTCAACTTTTCAAGTTACCAAAACCCATGCGCCATGCGTCCATTTGGCTCAACTTTTACAAATTGCCAAAACCCATGCGCCATGCGTCCATTTGGCTCAACTTTTCAAGTTACCAAAACCCATGCGCCATGCGTCCATTTGACTCAACTTTTACAAATTGCCAAAACCCATGCACCATGCATCCATTTGGCTCAACTTTTACAAATTGCCAAAACCCATGCGCCATGCGTCCATTTGGCTCAACTTTTCAAGTTACCAAAACCCATGCGCCATGCATCCATTTGGTTCAACTTTTACAAATTGACAAAACGCATGCGCCATGCGTCCATTTGGCTCAACTTTTCAAGTTACCAAAACCCATGCGCCATGCGTCCATTTGGCTCAACTTTTACAAGTTGCCAAAACCCATGTGCCATGCACCCATTTGGCTCAACTTTTCAAATTTTCCACAAAAGCATATGCCATAGAAACAACTACCTTCATAAGTCCAGAATCCTTCCTAGACGATCAACTCAACTAGAAGGCACACTGGACTGGGGGGACTTGAAGAGGTATGGTCCCAATTCCTTGCCCACATGGCAAGGACCACACCACTTTTCCATCCTATGTGGCGTTTACACCAGCAATGTCATCCAGAAGCTTCTAGAAGCTTCTGGAAAACATCAAGGTGGCACCAAAGATGCTCCATCCGAAAAAAAGGACAACACGTGTCACCAGACATCAAGCGCCAGGTAGGCCTGCGACGAATCAAGGAGCAGTCCGACAAGACCAGTACGATGTCTCCAAAATAGGCAAATGTAAGCGCGCCACGTGTACCACTACACTGACCACGGCAGAGGAGACCAAAAGGATATTCCCCTTGGTCGGACAGCTGGCGCGCAACCACAGCTGGCACAGCTGCTCCTCCCTCCTTCACCCTCCGGCTATAAATAGGACCCTTCATCATCCAGGTTGAATCATCTTGCTCTCTATACACTCACACTCAACTCACACTGTTTATTCTCTCTCAGAACAGTACTTATTCTCACGCCGGAGCCTGGTTAAGAGGGAAACCCCCATATTCCCCTCTTAACGAGACTAACGGTGTTGCTGCTTTGCAGGACCCAGGTCATTTCTACGAGTAAGAAAGGAGATTGAACCCACAGAAGAAATAACCCCACAGATTAACCTTGGTGTTAACCTGTGTTTCATCACAATTAGTGTTATTAAAGATATCAGTTACATGTTTCTCCCATTCATGTAATGCAGCCAGAACGCTTGCGGGTATTAAAGACACAATAGATCAAATAGATTTCCAAAATATGCTTTTATTGTACTCAATAAAAGCACACATAATCTCAACCCAAGTTTATAAATAGAGAAGTTAATCTCACACCAGGCTTTATAATCATGATATCCACAGATTTAGGAATTATATTTATCAACCGATAGTCCGATACATTTACCATTTGCTATGGAGTCATAGTTTGGACCCTTAAGTTAGAGAATCTATAATCACATAGACAAACATATACATGTTTAAAAAGTTGATCTCTAAAACAGAGTAATAGATGTGTCGAATACCCAAATCCCGGATGACGCTCAATGAGTCTTCGCTGACGTCGGACTATCCCAGCCTTCGTTTTCAACAAAAAAGGAAACCGTTAGCCTCGTCACGGAGGGCCCCAGGGGGATCCGTGACTAAGCTCCGGCGTGAGAGTAAGTAAACTTGCCGGAAAGTATGAGAAGCCTATCCCGATGAATATGATCACCGGAATGTTCCTCAGTGGTGTGAATCTAGTGTGTGTAAGTGTATTTATTGTGTGAGTGTGGCGGAGTAAATGAGAGAATGAAGCATTAAGTGAGATACCTCGGACTTGCCCACTTCTGATCTTTATTTACCTTCCTTATATAACCGAGAGACCTTATCTTTCCTGTGGGATATTTCCATGATGATCTAACGGATTCTGATCACTTCTGGGGGATTCTGACACGTGTCTGATCCCCAACGGGATGATGATCGTCTTCATTTAATGATACCGGCTCGGCAGTACCATGCCAGCTGAAGATGCCTTTCATATCATTCATTAAATGCACACTGTCTTCTTTGTAGTTCCTTTTCCCGCCCGTTTTCATGAGAGAAACCTTAATGGGCAAGTTTTATAACGTTGGGCTTATCTGTTGGGCCTACATGATAATAGCCCAAGACGGGTAAATGGGGTGATCCATTGGCCAGTCGTCAAGTCATCTTTAGTCCCTGGTTCTGAGACCCAAGTCTCATGATCCGGGGCTGAGTCAAAATTGTTCAAAGGAAGTAGTTTCTTGGGCTAGGAATGTGGGCCCACCCTCAGCTAATCATCACGCACCCCTTCTTTTTTCGAGGCTCATTAATCGTCGAATATCAATGGCGGGGGTTTAATCCCCTTAATACACGTGCACAATAGTTTTAAATTTGAAAGGATGGTGATGTGACGGTTTTCCCATCCTGTCAGTTACCTTCTTTAAAACCCTCATAGCCTTTTGAATTTCCCTTCACTATCACCACTTTTCTTCCACATTTCTCTTTCACTGTAACTTTCCGATCACCGTTTCTCCTTTTGCCATGAGCCGTACCGGCCGTTCCATGATTCGGTCTGTTCTGACAGCGAAGGATTTGGAATCCTTCATTGAGACCTACAAGATACCCGAGCGTTTTTCTCCTACTCTACCAGGCCCTGATGACTCGGCCGAGTGCACTCCTGACCGGATCGTTCTTTACACTCTGGTGTTTTCTTCCTGTGGTGTCCGGTATCCACTTTCGTCTTTTAAGATAGACTTGTTACGCCATTTCAAAGTTCATTTCTCCCAATTGCACCCGCTAGGGTTTATTAGGGTTGTGCATTTTGAGCTATCCTGCGTGGCGGTTTCCGGTGAGCCGTCGATCCCCCTGTTTTGCATGTTTTATAAGTTAATATCAGATGGGGACTGGTTCACCTTCGCCAAACGGAAGGATAGTGTATCTCAGCCTTGTTATTCCTTTATGCCAACCTCTACCTACCCTAAAGAATGGAAAAGCATGTTTATTTTTGTTTCCGCTGCCATGATACCAGAGTCCCCACCGCTGAGGGACGCCAAGGATGCTATTGAAGACAGTGTTTCTATCTTGTCCGCTGATGAAATCGTCCAGTGGAAGCGTATGTACGAGAATCCAACGAGAGCTTTTACTTTCTCAGAAGGGATCCTGGCCATGGGAGGACTAAGCCCCTTCTACTCGGTCCGACCCAAGGCCTTTTTTGGCAAGAAAGGTATTTTCTTGTTTTTGGTTTGTTGTGCTTATCTTTATTCTTTTATACAGTCATCTTTAGTATTTCCTTTGTGTAGAGTTAACCCTGTGGGGGTTGCTTCAAGGGGATTCCAGGGATGTTAAATTTGTGGTTGATGATAAGGTTGAACCGGGCTTAAACTGGGGTGTTGAGATGAGGGTTACCGGGGGATCCGTTCAGGCAGGTGGTTTTGGTGCTGTGGAGGGAGATGAGGGGGCTTCCTCTGATGGGAAGGAGAGCTCCCCCAATTCCCTTGGAATGAAGAATTCTAGCCATGATGACGAGGAAGACCTAGAGAGCCGTTTGGCTCGCAAGCGAAAAGCTGTTAGTCCCAAGCAAGTTCCTGCCCCACGTGGCATCCGGCTGAGGCTCTGGAGCGCCAGTGGCCAAAAGGCCCCTCCTGTTGCAAAGGCTGCTTCTGAACTTCGCCCAATTGGGGTTAAAGGCTCTTTGTCTAAGCATCTGCGATCCTCCAGCTTTGTGAGTGAGTCTTTATTGGTAAGCCCATCACTTACCTTCTGTTTTGGATTTACTTTGTTTTGATAGGTTTCTAATGTTTCCTTTCCTTTCTTTCTTTGGAGCAGGGAAGTTCTCATTCCCCGATTGAGATCCCTACTACTCCCTCCTCCTCTCGTGTCCGGGACAAGACTCCCGAAATAAGCATTGCTCGCATTGCCCCAGCTTTTGAGATTTCTCCTCGCCATGCCATTAGGACCAGCAAGCCTTCTCGTTTTGAGGGTTTTGCTTCTCGATCCCCTCTGGCTCCTTTGTTTGTTGATGCCCTTCCAGTCCCGTATGCTCCCAAGTGGAAGATAACTCAGTCTTCGGTGGTGGGGACCCCTGAAACTGCCTGGGACTTCTTAACTCATGCTATTCCTCCCTCCCATAGATTTATGAACTCTGCTTTGAAAGATGATATCTTTGATGATCAATACAGCATGTTGCTCTGTGAAGGGATTTTCAAGGGTGTTGTTATGTTGCAACGAGTTGATGATCTGAGGAAGGAGAATGAGGGGCTTAGGAGTGACCTTAAGACTTCCCAAACCGTTGCTGCTGAGCTTCGGTGTCAGGTGGTTGAGGCTGAGCGTAAACTGCAGGAGGAGAAGGGGCATAATCTTTCTCCCCTTTTTTTTGTTTGTTTAACCCTTTTTGAATCCCTTGTAACATCTTTTGCTCAGGGAGCTGGTGTTATGCTGGAGCGGAGAGAACGAGCTTGGGAGAGGGAGATGGCAGCTTTGGTTGAAGAGAAGGAGGAGCTGGCCGCTGAGCTGAAGCCTTAGAGGGAGCTTGACTCTGTTTCTCAAAAAGATCTGGATATTATGTATGCTGAGTATGGGATGACGTCGGATGATAACCAGAGGTTAGCCAAGGAGAAGTACTGGTTGATCACCGAGGGCTTCGTGGCCTTCCTTACTGCCGTCTCCCAGTCGGAGGAGTATAAAAGAGGTCTTGAACAGGTTTATAGGGCCTACCGGGACGTGGGATATCAAGCAGGTTTGAAGGACGAGTATGCTTACTCCGCTCAAGGCTTGGGCAGGAAGGAGACCCCTCTTTATAATTCCAAGGCCAAGAAGCGGCTGTCTAAACTGGACAAAGAGTTCAGGGGTAAGACCCCTGCCCTCCTTGAAAAGATCCTTGAGCGCCCCATGATGTCCATTGATGAGCTAAAAGCCCTGCTGACTCCCGCTGGTCCCTCTTCTCCGAAGTCTCTGTCTGGGGGTGACTCCCAGTAGTTTTAAAACATTAACTATTTCGATATGGTTGTACCTAAACAATTATGCACCTTAGAACACTGTTAACTTTTTGATGTATGGGGGAGGGCCTTTGTGTCGGGGCTCTCCCGGTATCTAACTTATGGCCTGCCGGTCATCTTTTGACTGTATATTGTCGACTTGCTTTTTGTTGTTTTTGGTGTGTTGTTCTTTTTTGCAGGTGTTCTTACCGGGAGCCAGCCCGGCATCTCCCTGGAGACTTTTGGTTATTTGTAGGATGTTTGCAAAAATTTCGTTAGTCTGTTGACCAGGTTTTCTAGTTTGCTTGTTTGTATGCTAGCTTTTCCTTCAGGGTTAGCAAGATTCCCTATCGTATTTATGTATGTTTACTTTGCAGTTTATACACAGAAAGATTCTTTTTTCCGGTGTGTATGTGTTAGCTCTTTTTGTAGTTTGCTTACAAAAGTGTGTTGTTTTCTTTTTATGGTTTGCTTTATAAACCAAGACTGTCTGTTCGAGGACAATCTCTGGACAAGTCTATAATGTCAGATTATGTTTTCTAGCTTGTTTGTCCGTTCTCTTTGGGCTAGCTAGGCCCTGTTTTGCCCCACAGCTGGGCATTTGGTGTGTTGAGTATACATTTTACACGTGTGTTTGTTTGTTATTAGGTCTGTAGTTTTTTGGGCACATCTGCCCTGATACAATACCTGCATTTTTATCAAAAGGAACAAGTGAATTGTTCATTACCATACATTTCGTGGGGACCATGTCCTCCAGTACAAGATTTTACAAAAGATTTTCCTTGGGGTAATCCCTTAACTAACGGTTAATTCGTTACAAAAGTGGCTCCCTGGCCATTTTCCCTTAAAGGCATCTTCATCTTTCACATGTGGTACTTTCTAAGTTGCATAAGGTTCCATGTCCATGGGACCTCCTTGCCTTGAAGTGTTTCTAGTTTGCAACTTCCCTTGCCGTTTGCCCAAGTAACCCGGTAGGGCCCCTCCCAGTTGGGCCCTAATTTTTCGGTGCTCTCTTGCAGGCTAGCTTCATTTGCTCTCAGGACCAAGTCTCCGGGGACGAGGTTGAGCTTTTTCATCTTGGCATTATAATAGCTTTCAAGCTGCTTTTTATACTTGGCCTCCCGGACTGCTGCTATCTCCCTTCTTTCTTCAAGTAAGTTTAGGTTCATTCGGAGATCTTGTTCATTCTCAGCTTCCCTGAGCTTCATTCTGCGGTTGGGGACCCTATCTCAGCTGGGATGACAGCCTCCATCCCGTAAGTTAAGCTGAAGGGGGTTTCTCCGTTGCAGCCCTTGGGAGTGTTCCTATATGCCCATAGAACAAATGGCAGCTCCTCCAGCCATCCCTTTTGCTTCCTCCAGAGTCTCCCTTTCATTCCCTTAATAACGCTTTGATTTGCTCTTTCTACCAACCCATTGCTCTGGGCGTGGGTGACGGAGGTGAATACTTGCCGTATGTGCATCTGCTCGCACCACGGCTTGAAGGGTTTCCCAGCAAATTTGACACCATTGTCACTCACCAGCTCCTTTGGGACCACGTATCTGCAGATGATGTTGTCCAGTACAAACCGTCTCATTTGTTCCCCGGTTAGCCTTGCCTCTATCCACTTGGTAAAATAATCGATGGCAACCACCAGATACTTAACCCCTCCTGGGCCTTCTGGGAATGGCCCGATGATGTCAATGGCCCACTTCTGGAAGGACCAAGATGTTGACACAGGTATCATTGAGTGTTTGTGGCGGTGTGTCATGGTTGCATGGACCTGGTAGTTGTCACATTTCTTGATCTCTTCTGATGCTGTCTCATACATTCTAGGCCAATAAATCCCGCATTCATCGCCTTTGCCAGTACTGTCCTTGGCCCAGAATGCATGCCGCAAATACCTTCATGTATTTCTCTAATCACATATGCAGCTTCTTCACTATCGACGCATTTTAGGGATAGGCCCAGGTATGACCTTCGGTAAAGTTCTCCATCAATTAACTCGTATTGCAAAGCTTTGACCCTTACCTTCCGGGCTGCCCAGTCTCCCTCAGGTAGCATTCCATCTTTGAGGAATTTTACAATCGGTGTCATCCACGTCTCCTGTGCATTTTCAATCGCAGCTACCTCTTTCGTGTCAAGGGAGGGGGAGGTTAAGACCTCCACCTTGACTTCCCTTGCTAGGTGGTCAAATGCCACGGAAGCCAGTATGCTAAGAGCGTCTGATTTCCTGTTTCTCCCGCGGGGGATGTATTCTAGCTTGAAGGTCTTGAAATCCTTGGCTGTTTCTTTTACTTTCGCTACGTATTGAGCCATTATGTTGTCCTTAGCCTCGTACTCCCCGTGGTACTGCTTGACTACTAGCTGTGAGTCAGTACTAGCCTCCACATTTCTTGCTTTCATCTTTTTGGCTAATCTCAACCCTGCCAAAAGGGCTTCGTATTCCGCTGTGTTGTTGGTGTTCTCGAAGTCCAGTCTGATAGCATAGGTTAGCTCGACTCCCTCAGGACTGACCAACATAATACCCGCTCCACTTCCTTCTTCGCTTGAGGCCCCATTTGTAAGTAGTTTCCATACTGCCTCATCCTCCTTTTCTTTTTCATCCTTCTCCAGAGCTGCCCATTTTAGAAGCTTCTTCTCTTCATCCTCCAGGACCTCCGCCAGGAAGTCAGCCAGTATTTGTCCCTTCATGGCAGTTCTGGCTTTGAATTCTAAGGAATGCTCTCCCAACTCGACTGCCCATTTGGCCAGCCGGCCTGATAGTTCTGGTCTCCTTAGCACTTTTTGGAGGGGTTGATCCGTCATTAAGGTGACCTTGTGTTCTTGGAAGTATCTTCTAAGTCTTCGAGATGCGAAGACGAGAGCCAAATCCAACTTCTCTAGGGGCATATAGTGTTCCTCAGGACCCTTGAGGGTCCTGTTGATGAAGTATATTGGTATCTGCTTCCCCTCCCGTTCCACCATCATTACCGCACTTATGGTTTTTTTTGAGGCAGACAGATACAAAAGCAAGTCCTCCCTGGGGACTGGAGTGGCTAAGGTTGGGAGCTTACAGATGTAATCTTTCATTTCTTAGAAAGCGGCTTCCGTTTTTTGGGTCCATCTGAACTTGTCTGTCTGAAGATAATCCTTCAGAACCTTCATGAAGGGGAGAGTTCTATCGGCTACCTTTGAGAGGAAACGATTTAGGGCAATTAACCTTCCATTCAGTTGTTGTATATCCTTTAGGGACCAGGGGGATCGCATTTCGGCTACGGCTTGAGTTTTCTCCGGATTAGCTTTGATCCCGCCCTTGGTGACCACTACTCCTAGGAATTTCCCTTCTTCTACCCCGAAGCAACACTTCCCAGGGTTCAACTTCATATTCACATCTTGCATAGCTCGAATGGTTTCAGCTATATCGTGTATCATAGCCATCTCAGTTAAGCTTTTTATAACAATGTCATCAACGTACACCTCCAAGTTCCGTCCCCGCTGCTCTCTGAAGAGGGTATTCATGAACCTTTGGTAAGTGGCCCCGGCATTTTTTAGCCCGAAGGGCATTTTTGTGTAGCAAAAGGTTCCCTCGTCTGTAATGAAGGCAATCTTCTCCTCGTCTTCCATTGACATTTGTATTTGATGATATCCTTTGTAAGCATCCAAGAAGCACTTTAGGGGGTACTGAGACAAGGAGTCCACTTGGACATCTATTTCCGGGAGGAGATAGCAGTCCTTGGGGCATGCTTTATTCAAATCTTGAAAGTCGATACACATCCTCCACCCCCCGTATTTTTTCTTGACCATGACCGGGTTAGCAACCTAGGACGAATATTTCACCTCTCTTACTATCCCCGCTCTGAGCAGCTTCCTAGTTTCTTCGCAGGCTGTCCTTCTCTTGTTAGGACCCATGCTTCGTTTCTTTTGCTTCACTGGCCTTGCCCAGGTGTATGTATTGAGTCGATGCTCGGTCAGACTTCTTGGGATTCCTGTCATGTCTCCATGCTGAAATGCAAACACATCTATGTTGAAGAGAAGCAGCTCTTTGAGAGCACTCTTGCATTTGTCACTCAGGTGGCTTCCCACCTTAACTGTCTGTGTGACAACCCTCAAAATTTCAGGTACTGTACAAATTAATTAATCTCAATTACGTGCTTAATGATTGTGCTTGATTACAACTGACAATTTAAACTTCTCTATGATTCTATATCATATATACATGCATCATATTTCATACAGTCGCTCCATTCATTACACATCAACATTAGTGACATACTTGAGGCACACAGCACAGTTAACACACTGAATCGGTTGATTCAGAAATAATGCTGACAATGCCAGCACATAGACAGACAGTGTTATTATGGCCAGTATGAGCCAGGGATAGAGTACTACACTGGTTTGTAGTGTAGGGAAATGAGGACCATAAGACTGCGTCATTAGGTGATAGATATAATGCCGGGAAGTGCCTAAAACACACTTTAAATACAGAATTCTGCTTTCTTTTATTAAATTCAGCATTTTATTATACCAGTAGAATATATAAATATAGCAGAGTGGCCCTGTATACTTTCCTAAGTGCCAGGAATGTTTTCGTTACAGAAAGTTGCATAAAAGACGCTATACGGTACAATTTAACACTTTAACGGAACGATACGTAACCGAACAACCGGACAGTACCCGGGACACCAAAATTTTGACAAAAACATTATTATATTATTCTTAAATAATCATGGTCACAATATATCCCCACACACTATAGAAACATGTCATACACCCACTATTTTATAAAATACCATTAACCTTCTAATTTAATACCTATTAGTTAACAAAAATTTTCATTTTTACCCCCCCCCCCCCCCCCAACCGAAAATCTGCCATAATCTTTTAAAAATATTTGTTTAGATTGAGTGTAAAGGTGATCTTGGTTCTATTGGCCAAAAATCTTACAAATTATGACCCTAGATTCTAGAATGCATGTTTCCAAGATATGCTCATCATTTCCTCTAAACCCACACTCAACCTCTCTCCTCCTCCTCTTATTTTCGGCTCACACCCCCCCCCCCTCTTTCCATAACCGATTTCACCACCACCATTCTTCACATCCTCCATTTTCTTCTCCAAAAGCTTTCATTCAAGTTTGAGGATTCATCCATAGGAGTGCAAGATTGAAGGGTTTTCAAGGGAACTTGATTCAAGCTTTTGTCACCAACATTTTGCCATCATCTTGTCCTAAGATTACTACCCTAGCCTTGTGCTAGTAGTAAGTCCCTTCACACTCTTGTTCCATCTTGATTCTTGTTATGCTTTGTTTGAATGTTCTTGTCACCCAAAAGCTAACACTAAAATGTGAACTTAAAATTCTACCTAAAAACCATATATAAAAAGGTTGTATGAGGTTGAAATCTGAATGGTTTAGTGTTGGTTAAAGCATGATTGAAGTTTTAACATTTGTTCACCAATAAACCATGGTTAGGATCTTCGTTTATGCACTTTTAGTCACTTCTACAATGTAAACAGCTTGCTGATTGAGATTTCCAGCCCACTTCAACGGGCTGTAACTGGTTTATTTTTAATCGAAAAACTGAATTTCTGGAGTCTAAATTGCGTAATTTTGAATATCTGAACAAATGGCACTGGAATCGTGATTTTTCGAGGTCGTTTACTATTTTTAAGGAATTATTTTAAGACAGCAACTTAAGCTGAAATTTTCCTGCTGAAAAAGTGTGTCGTAGTCGGAGTCAAAACTTGAAAGCTGAGCAGAATCGGCTCATGGGATTTTTACTGAAGATAGTCACTGTTGTTCACGTGACCCTCCAACTGGAATTTCGTCGATCCGACCTACGACTGATTTTTAGTGAATTTTTCCGTAAAACTGCAATCAGAAAGTATCAAATCTGATTGCAGTCGGGTAAAACAATTTTTATATAAAATTGGTAATGAACTGATCCCCGAAATTTTTACACAATCAATTTTGGTTTATATATGACATCCTGTAAAGATTTGAGAATTTTTGGAAAAGGTTAACTATTTTATTTAAATACTCGAAATCAGTCTTGTTTTGTTTAATAAAGCTGAAAAGACGTAAGTGGTGTATTGCATGTATGTTTGTCGGGTTGGCTATGTGGGTACACTTTATGAGATATTTGTAAAAGAAAATGATATGTTTTAAGCATGGACACCTCTACTTACAGGGGAGGCTATGGCGAAATTTTCCAAAAATTATAACACTTAGTAAATATTTGCTTTCTAAGACTAGAATTTACTGGAACAATGATCGAACAAATAATTATCACGCGAATCAATATAAGTAACGCAACTCTAAACATTAAACTCTAAGCCAAGGCACGGCCCGTTCGTCTAATAGACATTAGTACGTGTAGGTTGTCGTGTAGCAGACATAGTTTGAGATTCGGTACAAGACGCACTACTGTGAGTTCATGTCCCCCCTTTTCTCTTAACTATTTTCAGTTTTACATTTCGGGGGTGAAATACATGTTACAATTATTACAGACATTACAGACTTTTTCAGACATTTACAGACATTTATTTACATGGTATGTTTAGCTAGGGAATTTACTTCTAGATCACGTGAATGGATAGGCTATTATCGTAAGACCATTAATCCTTTTATAAGGACCGAGAGGCATGAGTGATAGATCTATTGGGTGTTGCGAGCCCCACACATGGGCCAGCGTGTGGCTGCATGTGGTGACTATGTCGTTCCGCCGGAAGGACCGGTACAAAATACGCGTTACAGGTTTGAGTGCTTCCTAGGCCATGTCACTTATTAATGTATTAGCTACACATTAATTGATCTACTTTTCTTTTTCCTTATTGCTACATACCAATGACATACATTTATACAGACACATCTAAACGATTTATGCGGACACACATTAACGATTTATAAAGACTCACTACACATGAACTCGCTCAACTTTTGTTGATGTTTTTCAAACTACATGTATTTCAGGAAATTAAGTATGGATCTGGCGGGCGTTGGAGTTTCAAGTCATGTTAAGTATAAAGATGTCATCCCTGGTCTTGGGGTTTGGCTAGCGTGTCTTAATCCTGGACGAGACATGCCTTCCAAACTATGATTACAACTAATATCTTTTGACGAGTCCTTAGCGAACTTTTACACAATTCATATGGTTTGTAAAACTTAAATTTGAAGTCTACGTTTTAGACAATGTTATTATGTTTTTAACTCTTTTTATGGATGACAAATCTTTGGTTTTATCATATAGTTGTTTGACATGGTTGAATGCAATGATAACAAGTAAGTCACACCATAATCACGCTTCCGCAAAAGTCAGGGTGTGACAGCTTGGTGTCAGAGCTTCGATCGTAGTGAACTAGGATTCTTTCTCGAGTCTAGACTACGATCATTAGGGCTCTCACAAAAACGTTTTACAACATGTTTTCATTGCATACACTAAACGTCCAGATCCAGGGAAACACACATTTTGCAAACAAAAAGGCACAAACACACATTCCAAACTTATATTTATAGTTTAGTCTTAGAGACTGGGAGGATGGTCTTAGAGACCAGGGATTTAGTCTTAGAGACTGGGAGGATGGTCTTAGAGACCAGGGATTTAGTGTTAGAGACTGGGAGGATGGTCTTAGAGACCAGGGATTTAGTCTTAGAGACCAGGGAGTTAGTCTGAGAGACTAGGGAATCTAGTCTGGGAGACAGGGTAGGACAGTCTGGGGAAGACTAGGATGATTACTTGCTTACATTGATTGTGACTACATGCCTTCATTTTTTTTTTACTACATACATGCTAAATGGCTAATTATCGATAAACACGCATATTTGGTAGTGGTTTGCATACACTAATTGTGAGTAATTACTATGGATATACAAGCTACACACCGGCACACATGTCACTCTATTTAGAGAACGAGTTATCAGACATTGATAACCCTACGACCACCGCCACAGATAATGAGACTACAACTGCGGCAGAGACATTTACGTCGGACACTGAGAGTGATCCTGATATGCTGACTAAGGACGAGGACGACTTCCAACAGTCCGCGCTACCAGATTTTGGTGATACTTTATCTTTACTGATGGTTTCTCTGACAAGAATCTTTCTGTCACTCTTGTTTCAATCCATGACCACTCTATCACTGGTCATCCCGATGGTGGGCACACAAAGACTCCGATCCTCGATGATGCGCCTCATGTGGACATTTCTACTGAAGGTTGGCTACCTGACAAACAATTTATGACGACGTTGACATGTTTTATCAATGGTCCTCCTGTCGACACCCATGATGATAGAAGATTAGACGAGAACACTGCTGCAAATTTCATTTCTTAAGACCCCTGTTAACAAGCTACCCTCTGATTCTAGCATGCACTCAGACTCCTTTGAGTCTGTGATATCTGCAAACCTTATAAACAGCTGGATTACAGCTCTCTACCACTAACGCGGACAACGATGACATGGCTGCTGCTCTATCACCTGCTCGAGGCACCCCACTGTTACACGACCTAGAGCTTGCTCTCGAACTAGCTTCTGCACCTTTTAGGTCAAGCTCAATGCTGCACCTGCTGAACCTACACTTCCACGTAATCACAATCCTGTTCCTTTCTGGTCTACCATACATTGCACCCCTTATATCTGACCCAGTACCTGCACAGATGGTTTCCTTATTGGTTGAGACATATGTTCCTGCACCTTTAACCGCTAATGTTGCTCCGGTGAGGACCAACCTCCTTTGCGCCAACATGCCTATCACTTTCTTCCAGGACCTAACCACACCCTAGAAGGGTATTCCAGGCCAGCAACCGTATGACGATCCTTTCGCTACAGCAGCATTTTCTACAGGCCGCACCAATTGCTACTTTCACCTCTACAACGCTGGACAAGCCATTTCGCTGGTTCCTATGCTACACTATGCTGATATTAGACCCTTGTCATCCCTCACATTATGGAGGCTACACACGGAATGAGTGCTCACGTAACGACAGCTACAGTTTGAGGATAAGTCGCAAAGTTTTGGAACTTGAGTTGACACCACAACCTTCACCCTGTTTATTGCCAGTATACTTTAATCCTTTTATCAAAGACTTCTTTTACACTCTCATCTGCTGCGATAACGCTTTTCCCGGGTTTTTCTTTTGATGCTCGTTCCTTTACTATCGAGCGGCAAATTAGTTGATTATTTCGACGCATATACAAGTTCGCGGAGGAATTCACGCACATTAACATTTTGCTTTTCTTTCCTCCTCCACCTCAACCACCAGTGTAGTTGGTTTCTGGATTTATGTGGATTACATTACACTTGGGTAAAGACACTAATGATAAGCCGGGATGGCGGAGACTTTTGAAGACCACTTCTGACTACGTAATTTTGATACACTAATACACTTGTTAGGCAAGGGTAGAGTGACCCTGTGTCCCTTCTGATGTGATAAATTTTGTAAGACACAGTGATTGTGGCCGGAGGATGACAGAAGCCCCATTCATCTTTAAATATGCGACAATACTTATGACTAATAACTAATGAAAAACTCAGTCGCTATATTCCCACTAAGCACGCTGTTGATCCGCATATTTATACTATAACTATAATGCTACATGCTTACTTGCTACGTTCCTATTTACAAGTCGTGCAATAATTGCGATGATACATGATTGAATGTTATAACTGCTGCGTATATACATATATGTAATACACCTCTGAGGTCTTATTTGTTAAATAGAGGCTCGTGTGCTCGTACCCTTAACAAGACCTGACCTAACCGACTTTCTTCTAAGAAGATGTCGACTCAAGGGAACACCAACACCAACAACCCTCTGCCGATGACGGAGGCGGAATTTCAAGAACGCATCTTACAGGTCATCGCACAGTACGAGGCCCATCGCTCCGAGCGCAACGGAGGTACCTCAGGAAACAACCCACCCAACGGTTGCACTTACAAGCAGTTCTTAGGCTGCCAGCCCCTACATTTCGACGGCACTGGGGGTGCGGTAGCCTTCGTGCGCTGGGTTGAGAAGACGGACTCTGTTTTGCGTGCGAGCAAATGCGCCCCAGAGCATCAAGTCACGTACATTTCCGGACTATTCCAAGATGGGGCTCTGTCATGGTGGAAACTCCAGGTTCAGATGATGGGCGAGGCTGCTGCGTATGCTTTTTCATGGGACGAGCTGAAAGAGTTAATGCATAAAAAGTACTGTTCGAGGACAGAAAGCCAGAAGGTGGAAACTGAGTTCTGGAACTTGAAGATGGAAGGTCCAAAAATATATGAGTACGTGGAGAAGTTCCAAGTTCTGTCACGTATCGTTCCCTACATGGTAGATCCAGAGTTTAAAAAGATTGAGCGTTTCATTTGGGGATTGGCACCCCAAATCATGAGCATGGTGATGACATCAAAACCTACAACAATCGCTGAGGCCATCAATCTAAGTGTGGCTTTGACTGAAGAGGCAATCAGGATGAACAAATTTTCAACCTCTGAGGAGAAGAAGGAGACTCACGTGGAGTCATCTGGGGACAACAAGAGAAAGTTTGCAAATTTCAAACAGGGTACTCAGACGAATAGCAACAACAAGACCAAAAAGAGAAAATAGTACATGGGTAAACTACCTAAATGCGATAAATGCCGACGTCATCATACCGGGCGATGTAAAAATGGGAAGTGTGACAACTGTGGCAAAGTGGGACACAACAGGGAAACGTGTTGGCGTGAGACGAAGCGTGGAAAGAAAGGAAAGGGGAAAGATAAGGGATGTTATACATGCGGGGACATGAGGCACTATAGGAAAGATTGCCCAAGGGAGATTAAGCAAAATCATGGGAAAGATGTCTAACACCGGAGCCTGGGAAGCACGCCAGGAATCCAAGCATAGATATCGGTACGTCCCATATCACTCAACATTATGCATCTGTGCTGCTAGATACTGTTGCAAATTTTAGCCTCGCATCTCTAGAAGTTGAGAGTATGCTTGGTTTAGTAACAAGTAAATAATCCACACACGATAGTACTAGCTAACGGAAAACTAGTGGAAGCCAACGAAGTGATTGGAATCGATAGGATAGAACCCTGAGAACATAAGTTTATGCTCTATCTACTGCCAGTAAATTGGGAGACTTCAACAAGGTAGTTGGAGGGATTGGTTGACAAATGATCAATAGGAGATTGATAACCGCACCACGTTGGCGACAAAGAAGCGATCCTGACTCACGAAGCGAGATACGCCTTTGCAAATTACAAAATTTCTTGAAGGCACGAAGAATATTGCATAAAGGATGTGTTGCATTCTTGGCTCATGTCGGGGACAGGAGGAGCCGAAGAATCAAAGCGTGAAGATATCCTCGTGATAAGGAAATACCCTAAGGTCTTCCTCGAAGACTTGCCAGGATTATCTCCTCAACGATTAGTCGAGTTGCGCGTCTATTTGATTCCAGGCGTCGCGCCTGAAATCGATGCATCTTAGCGACTTACATTTTCGGAGATGCAAGGATTGACAGTGTAGTTTCAGTAGTAAATAGAGAAGGAAGATAACAGACCAAATTCCCTTTTGGGTAACCTCAGTTCCACTCATCAAGAAAAAGGAAGATGACTTTCAAATGATCGGAAGTCGGACGAGCTAGCCAACCAGGGGCGGTGGCTCTTGCTAAGGATTGACGAATTACTTATTTGACTAACTATGAGGGTCCGACTACCATTACACGACGGATCGACGATCGAGTGTCATTGGTGGTAAATTCAGTGAGGAGGTATTCCGAGGAAAAATTGTGGGACAACGACTTGTTCTTAAACGTACACAAAAATAGTGCTTCCTACACAATGCCCAAACCAGTCTACACGGGATACGAAATATGGGGGGATTTAGAAAACATGTATTTAGGACCTCTGTAAACCCAAGTCCAAACTCGTAAGATTTTTTATTTAGGAACCATATCTGTCAACTAAATCAACCATCATTAACCTGGCGCATATGCCAGTTCCATTGACCAAACAAAGAGTACTTAGATTTCTTTCACTTCTGGCGAGTAGATGTTTGCATCGCTACTCCCCTTAATGGTAGTTGCATCACATTAATTTTCTCGCTGAGAGCGAACACACATTTGCTTCGATAGCTGGTCATTTCATCACTTTAGCAGATACACGTTGTTCCTTTTCTAGGAAACTTACCTGACATACATGCATCATGCTACGCATGTGATTTCGTTTGGAACAAACACTTCATTTGAATTTACATATCATTTTGCTAAACCTAATCACTGATTCCTGATTCGAGTGACCTACATCATTGTCGTGGTTGGCTCTTTTGTTACCAAGCCAACGCACCTTCTTGAAACTGCTTTCTTTCAAGTTACAGTCATGGGTTATTTTTTTGCTACCATGCCGAGAATTCCTTTGTTGATTCATACGTTTATTGCCGGGTTACGTTGAAACCAAGTTCGATTGCTTGAACTTATCTAGTTCACATGATCAATTTGAAACACTATATGATGTATTGGGAGCATCATATTCAACTATTTTTGCAGAGATTCTTTCATTTCAAGTCGTAGTAGATTTGGTTGGGCTACGACTCCACTAAAACGTTTGATTTGTTTTGATACCTTGCGGTGATATTTTCACAAAACTGAAGCTTGCGCTAATTTGATTACTCACTACGTACGCGAAATTCAATTCCCTATTTGATTGTTAACAATCCATTTTGGATCTTCACGATCAAAGCGGTCTCAACGCAATTGTGTGTTAAGGCAACGGTACATATATGCATTTCATAAGCACAATGTACCTCCTAACGATACTTTCATTGTCAATCAAATACCTTGCCATACTTAATGCTTTTTACCTTCAATCGAAAGCAGTGGCTTTTTGATGTTCCGTATTTAACTAAAAACTTTGTGACATTGTGTAAATCAAATCTTCAGATTGTCTCGATACACTATCATTTGATTTCAGGCACGGTGAACTTGTTCAGTCACCATTATTATTGAATCTCGTCATTTCGGCACCTTGTGGTGTTACTAGCTTGTGCTAATTATGGTCAATTGTTTCACAAAACTACATATACTCTTGTTTGACTTGTCATTAAACATTTCTGATGCAACTACAAATTTAGACAATGATACACCAGATTCGCTTGTACTTCATTCGGTGTATTTTCGCAATTCGAGAATGTCAACACACAAATCCTTATCATTTACTTATTCGCCAGTTGGCGGGTCATTTTCATCTCCAAGTTGTTGATTTTGAGTTCATATAGCGGACGCTATAGTTTGTGAAAATTTGCATACTATGACCAATCATTTGAAAACTCTATTGGACAAAACTCCTCTTTCATGGAACACTGCAAACTGGATTACACTAGACTATACGTCAAATGCGTACTTTACCCTTGACATTAAGTGCTATAAGCACATGCCTTTTAACTACTGGAATTGTGATGTTATATTTATTAGACTCACTTGATGTGAATAAGGTTTGATTCGGTTTGGTGATTATCTACCTCGGTACTATTCATATACATACATGCATAACGAAACCCTAAGCAATTAGGGTAGTACAAATTTCGAGGACGAAATTTTCTTAACGGGGGGAGAATGTGACAACCCTCAAAATTTCAGGTACTATTTTTAAGGAATTATTTTAAGACAGCAGCTTAAGCTGAAATTTTCCTGCTGAAAAAGTGTGTCGTAGTCGGAGTCAAAACTTGAAACCTGACCAGAATCGGCTCATGGGATTTTTACTGAAGAAATTTTATATAAAAATTGTTTTACCCGACTGCAATCAGTTGTTCCCGTGACCCTCCAACTGGAATTTCTTCGATCCGACATACGAATGATTTTTAGTGAATTTTTCCGTAAAACTGCAATCAGAAAGTATCAAATCTGATTGCAGTCGGGTAAAACAATTTTTATATAAAATTGGTAATGAACTGATCCCCGAAATTTTTACACAATAAATTTTGGTTTATATATGACATCCTGTAAAGATTTGAGAATTTTTGGAAAAGGTTAACTATTTTATTTAAATACTCGAAATCAGTCCTGTTTTGTTTAATAAAGCTGAAAAGACGTAAGTGGTGTATTGCATGTATGTTTGTCGGGTTGGCTATGTGGGAACACTTTATGAGATATTTGTAAAAGAAAATGATATGTTTTAAGCATGGACACCTCTACTTACAGGGGAGGCTATGGCGAAATTTTCCAAAAATTATAACACTTAGTAAATATTTGCTTTCTAAGACTAGAATTTACTGGAACAATGATCGAACAAATAATTATCACGCGAATCAATATAAGTAACGCAACTCTAAACATTAAACTCTAAGCCAAGGCACGGCCCGTTCGTCTAATAGACATTAGTACGTGTAGGTTGTCGTGTAGCAGACAGAGTTTGAGATTCGGTACAAGACGCACTACTGTGAGTTCATGTCCCCCCTTTTCTCTTAACTATTTTCAGTTTTACATTTCGGGAGTGAAATACATGTTACAATTATTACAGACATTACAGACTTTTTCAGACATTTACAGACATTTATTTACATGGTATGTTTAGCTAGGGAATTTACTTCTAGATCACGTGAATGGATAGGCTATTATCGTAAGACCATTAATCCTTTTATAAGGACCGAGAGGCATGAGTGATAGATCTATTGGGTGTTGCGAGCCCCACACATGGGCTAGCGTGTGGCTGCATGTGGTGACTATGTCGTTCCGCCGGAAGGACCGGTACAAAATACGCGTTACAGGTTTGAGTGCTTCCTAGGCCATGTCACTTATTAATGTATTAGCTACACATTAATTGATCTACTTTTCTTTTTCCTTATTGCTACATACCAACGACATACATTTATACAGACACATCTAAACGATTTATGCGGACACACATTAACGATTTATACAGACTCACTACACATGAACTCGCTCAACTTTTGTTGATGTTTTTCAAACTACATGTATTTCAGGAAATTAAGTATGGATCTGGCGGGCGTTGGGGTTTTAAGTCATGTTAAGTATAAAGATGGCATCCATGGTCTTGGGGTTTGGCTAGCGTGTCTTAATCCTGGACGAGACATGCCTTCCAAACTATGATTACAACTAATATCTTTTGACGAGTCCTTAGCGAACTTTTACACAATTCATATGGTTTGTAAAACTTAAATTTGAAGTCTACGTTTTAGACAATGTTATTATGTTTTTAACTCTTTTTATGGATGACAAATCTTTGGTTTTATCATATAGTTGTTTGACATGGTTGAATGCAATGATAACAAGTAAGTCACACCATAATCACGCTTCCGCAAAAGTCTGGGTGTGACAGTCTGCCCCGGGAACATGTCACAAAGAACCCATTCTTCTACTCCTTCTTTTTGGGGCTTCTCGGATACTTCTCCCTTGGAGACAGAAGATAATACTTCATATGCAGATTTTACACAGGCCAAGCCTTTTAGCGTTTGGAATAATACCAAGGCTCCGTGTGAGGTTGAGGCATGTGCTTGCAAATCACCAATCCCGGGTCTTCCTAGGATTGCATTGTATTTTGAGGGTGCTCAGACCACTGTGAAAGTTAAATTTATGGTTTGGACCCGGTCCCCTACACCGACAGTAAATGGGAGTCTGGTCTTTCCCAGGGGATGTGACATACTGTTGTTGAAACCTACTAGGGGGATAGAATCCTCCTCGAGCCGATCCCTCACATCCCTGTCAAACCTTAGGAAACAGTGCTCATATATTACCTCCACTCCACTTCCCCCGTCCACTTGTATCCTGGCTACCTTGTGTCCAGCTATTATGGCTGAAATGTTGAGGGGGAGCCTCTGTACCTTGTTTTCCTCCAGGTGTGGCATCAAGATGGGAGCTTTCATACGGTTTGGGGGGCCCAGGACTCTAGCTTTTACACTCCTGGTAGTATCAAATTCGTCCCTTCTCCTAATCATGTCTACATCTGTCCTTCCAGGCTCCCTTACGTCCTTCCCTTTGCGGTCCCCTCCTCCTTCCTTAATCTCTTTAACCAAATGAGCCAGTTTACCCATTTTTACCGCGGCCTCTATTTCCCTCTTTAGATACATACAATCATCAGTTTTATGACCGAATCCCCTGTGGAAGTCATAGTACTCGTTCGGTTGTGCCTTCGGCCCTGGCTTTATGGGTGGTGGTCTTGGAAAGGAATTCTTCACCCTCTCAGTAGCCAGTATTTCACTTGGAGTCTTAGTGAAAGGGGTGAAGCTATCAAAGTAAGGGAGTGACCCCCTCCCCCGAGGTCTATATGGGGAGTACGTGGGTCTCATTCTGTCATGCAACATTTTGTCAAAAGCCGGTTTTCGTGAGTAGGGCGTACCTTTTTTCTGGCGGTTTTGGAGCTGGGTTGTTCCTTCGGACCTGGGTCTCCATCTCCTTAGCTTTGCTAACAGTGTCCTTGCCCCTGACAAAGGCCCTGACCCTGTCCATGAGGTTGTCGAAGGAGTATGGGAACTCCTCCCCTAACTTTTCGCATAGTTGTGCATGTTTTAACCCATTGATGAAGCTGTTGATCTTCATGACCTCCGGAACATCTTTGATGTTCATACTTTCCTTGACAAACCTCTCCATATACTGATCTATACGTTCGTTATCTCGTTGCCTTATATGCATGATCTTGTTTGGGTTTTTGATTACCTTTCTTTGTTGACCAAAGTTCCTTAGGAATTTTTCACTTAGCTCCTCGTAGCTGTCGATTCCCCCGGGAGGGAAGCTGTCGAACCAGAGCCTAGCTCCCTCCGTTAGGGTTTGCACAAACATGTGACACCAAACAGGCATGGGCCATCGCCCCAGCTGCCCTGCACCCTTGAAAGCATGGAGATGATCCTCTGGGTCCCTAGTCCCATCGTACCTGTCAAAGTTTGGAGGTAGTTTGATCTTGGGGGGCATAGGTGCCTCAGCGATTCTTTTGGTTAACTTTGAGACCTCGGCTAGATCTCGAAGGAGGTAAGGCTGATCCAGACTGCTATCATTCTGACTTTCCTTTTCCCTCTCTTTTCCTTTTTGCTTCTTTCCTACGATAAGGTCTTCTCTTTCTTCCGAGGACATTTGCCTGAGGGTTGTCATGAATGTTTCCAGATGGTCGGTTCCACCTTCCTTGTTTTGTGGATCTACTCCTTCCTGGTTGGGTGATGTGTCAAAGGATAGTCTAGCCCTGAGGCTATCGAGTCTCTCCCGTCTCTCTAGATCCTTGAGATGTTTTTTCAGCTTCTCCCTATGCGTGGCAGCGAAATCTAGAGTGATGGTTTCTTCCATTTCCAGGGTTTCAACCTGGTTTTCATTTTCTTCCTCATGAGTGATGTCCTCCACTGTGACCTTATCACGGTCGTCTTGCACCGTTTGGATGGTACGTGAGCTTGGTGGTGCTGCCATGTTGTTTCTTCTCGAATGGGTTATCACAACGTCTATGTTTTGGAGTGAGAAAATCAGCTAGACTGAAACATCCCACGGATGGCGCCAATGTCGAATACCCAAATCCCGGATGACGTTCAATGAGTCTTCACTAACGTCGGAGTATCCCAGCCATCGTTTTCTACAAAAAAGGAAACCGTTAGCCTCGACACGGAGGGCCCGGGGGGGATCCGTGACCAAGCTCCGGCGTGAGAGTAAGTAAACTTGCCGGAAAGTATGAGAAGCCTATCCCGATGAATATGATCACCGGAATGTTCCTCAGTGGTGTGAATCTAATGTGTGTAAGTGTATTTATTGTGTGAGTGTGGCGGAGTAAATGAGAGAATGAAGCATTAAGTGAGATACCTCGGACTTGCCCCCTTTTGATCTTTTTTTTACCTTCCTTATATAACCGAGAGACCTTATCTTTCCTGTGGGATATTTCCAAGATGATCTAACGGATTCTGATCACTTCTAAGGGATTCAAACACGTGTCTGATCCCCAACGAGAAGATGATCGTCTTCATTTAATGATACCGGCTCGGCAGTACCATGCCAGCCGGAGATGCCTTTCATATCATTCATTAAATGCACATTGTCTCCTTTGTAGTTCCTTTTCCCACCCGTTTTCATGAGAGAAACCTTAATGGGCAAGTTTTATAACGTTGGGCCTTATCTGTTGGGCCTACATGATAATAGCCCAAGACGGGTAAATGGGGCGATCCATTGGCCCGTCGTCAGATGATGATACAAAAATACAAGCCATGAACCTTGATTGATCTCATAATTATACTATATAACTCAATGTGCATATACCAATTGTGGTTTGACGCATATCGTTGAGGGAAAATCTCACATAAGAAAAGAAGAACAAAGCCTTATTTTTTTTCTTGCAGATACAACCACCAAAGCACATAGTAGTTTTCACTTAGACAAATCATCAAACGGGTTGCACCCAACTGTAAACCAGTTGCAAATCTAACACAATATCAATAGATCTGTAATCATATAATAGCCCAAAAGATGCATTATGAGCGGTCCCTTGTACAAATTAAAACTACCAATCGATTGTAAAAGCTTTAAGGTCTCAATGGTTCCGTCAGAAGCAAACAAAAACCAAACGTCGTCGCAAGCAAAGCCTCCAAGCAATCGCCTCCTCTTGGAGAAGATGGAACTTACTGTGATGTTTGACATGATGATTAAAGCCATAGCCACCATTAACGAACATATAAATTCAAAATGAATCGAGAGAGTTTTTATTCGTCTATCTTCCTCCTTCCTCCTAAATTGAGACTATTTGTGACCCGTTGGAGCCAATAGCGTCACACGCCGGCATAAATGAATATCTCGCCGCTCGTCGCCAACAGCCGCCTGATCGACCTGACTATTTATGAGCCGTTGGAGCATTAACGTCACACCCCATCGTCAACGACCATATCGCTGCCGTCTTCCACTGTCGTAGCCGACGAAGACCTGGTCACCGGAGGTCGGCTTCATCCTTTGCCGGCTTTCTATGATTCTGATTTGGTGGGTTATCGTGTGTGTGGTGAAAAATAAAATTGGCAGTTAGCACATGGCTTCTTTGTGAACCATCTCTCTCTCTCTCTCTCTCTCTCTCCGATTCTACCTCAGTTTCTTCTCTCTCTTAACCGAATTTCTGGTCCTCTTACTCTATTGAAGAAAAAGGAAGCTGAGCCTGGGTAATTTTGTAAATAAGAGCCAAAAGTTGGTCAATTATTGTACTGTTCCTAAGAGTTGACCAAAATGTTATATTAGATAATTATAAACGCATCATCATCTTCATTCCCTTTATCTTTTTGGCGATCAACACACCCATCAATATCTCAATCGACACCATTGAGGCATTGAATCTTCCACAATTGCTCCCTTCATCAGTATCGTCATCAACATTTATTTCTAACATTGCCGTCTCGATTCCTTCTCCCTTTTTTTTGAACGGCTCATTTTATTAAAGCGGACTAGCAAGCAGCTAGACCCAAAGCAGAATGATACAAAAATTACAGAGACTTACAGAATTTACCAGACATTGAAGCTACACCAATCTGAAAAATTTAAGGAGTACATTTTTGCTCTATTTTTAATCCAGAGGAAGCTTGCGGATTTAATTTCAACCAAGATTTTGGGGATATCTACTCGAGAACTAGAAAAGATGGATTCGTTTCTTTGCTTCCAAATGCTCCAGCATGCCGTTAAAATGATTGCTTGCACCATTTTCTTCAGTGCAGTTGATCCCGAGAGGTTCTGATGTACTTAAAGAAGGTCTTCTATTGTAAATGCATAGATAGGAGGGATGTTTAGCCACCTGGAAACCATCTCCCATACATCCGAACTAACATAGCATTCAGCAAATAGGTGGAAACTGGATTCGTCTTTGTCCCGGCAGAACGGACAGCAAACAGACGCCATGTTGATGTTCCGATGAGCCAGTGCCATCCTGGTAGGAAGCCTATCGAGACCCAAACGCCAACCAAATATGTTAACTTTACGTGGTACCCAATTATTCCACACGAAACTGCTCTTCACTGGTTGTTGATCGCACCGAGATAGAAGTTTTTTGACTGATTTCACCGAGAAGTCACCTGTAGGATCCGACGTCCAAGACCATGCATCCCTGGACGAAGATAAAGAAACCTGTGATAAAATATTAGTGAGTTCAGACAACTCCGCACACTCCTGTGATGAAAACGGATTACGTAGCCAGCACCAGTTGACTCCATATCCATCCACAAACCACCTCTTCACCAATTGCCTCCTCTCGATTTCTAGCTACTTCGACTTTTTTATGTTTGTTAGGGTTTTAAAAACAATGTTGATCAGGTAAATGAAATTATCCATAAATATATATAGATCATCCTAATCCACCACTATATATAGGTCGAGGTTAGTTCCAATAAGAACATCACGGTTAGTTCCAATGAGAACTATTAAATATTTAGGAACAATTTTATTCATCCAAATACATGTATTACTATGTGTATACAAATAGTATATTCACTAGTAAATACTATTTACGAGAAACATCATTATTAAAAGGGTGATGCTAAATGCAACCTATTTTTCACTAAACGTAGCTCCTCTCTAAACTTTCACATTAATACTATTTAAACTTTTTTTTTGTTTTTATAATATCTTTTTCAGTCTTTTTGGTATCTTATTTTTGTTATTACTAGTATTTTTATTCTAAAACGTTTTTAACTTAAGAAGAAAATTGGTTTCTTATTAAAAAAAGTTTAAATTAAAGTAAGTAAATTTAATTTGTTTTGCTTGATGTGTCGGTTTTAGTTTCAATTCTAAGACACTAACTGAACTTTTAGTTTAATAAAATTATTATACTACCTACTTATTTATTTATGCATTGACACACATGGTTTAATAAATAAATACATAAGCTAGTGTTGTAGATTTTTTTTATTGAAGAAAGGAAAAACTTTTTGTATTTTTAATATATAGAACTGTTAATCATTTTATAAAAAAACATTTTAAACATTATAATAATATTAAAATAAAAAAGGTAAGACCACTAAAATATGAAATAGAAGAATAAAAGTGAGGTTTTGGGGTTAAATACATTAAATCAACGTTTTTTTTTCAAAAGTAGGTTTATCTTTTTTTTTCATAAAAAATGTTAATTTTCAATTCGTAAAGCATGTTTATAAATGAAAATATAATAAAATACTAGTCAGAAAGTGCCTTTAAAACCAAGATTTGTTTTATTTAGAGAAAATGTTATAATTTTAATTATAAAATAAACTAGGTTATAACCCCGTGTATTACACGGGTTATGTAAATAAAAAATCAAATAGTTAATAACAGAGATTTAACAATTAAAAAACGATATTTTAAGACGCTTTTCTGATATCCGAACAAAATTTTGTGCCATGTATGATCAAAACTTGTTATGTTTGTCAAGTTTATAAATATGAAAGCATTTGAACCATCTATTAGAAGACAAACTGTATCATCTACTTTCTCATGAGTTTTAAAAGTCATGTGAACATACATTTAATAACCTAAGTTTTAGTTAAATAACAGTGGTCTTAATTTATTAGTTCTTAAAAAATTATTGAAATGTCCAGATTAGACATATAGCAATTAGGCAATTAGATAAACTTATAGCTACAAAATAATACTTAAATTAATTAGATAAGTATAAATTATCGGTAACTAATAATATATAACTTTCAAATTTAAATATATGGTCGTGAGTTTCATCTTAAAAGAATGGTTGTTTTTTGATAAATTTCTTAGTATGATAAATGTAATTATTATTCTTCTTGCATTTTAAATATATTAAATAAATAAATAATTTGTTAAGTAAGAAAATCGTTCCCTTCACCCTCGTTATGAAAATGCTCGATATTTGTTTCAATTATTAAGATATAATTTCTAACCTTGTAATTAATATAAATAAAGAATAAGATATTTTATGGAACTTTATCCGTAATTTCTTAAATGTTTGAAACATATATTAAATTAAATAATAATTATCTACAATTTATATTAAATAATAAAAATCATCTACAATTAAGTAACAGAGAAAAGCGGGAAAACAAAACGTAGATGGTCTAGAATAATGACAAATGTCCCTCCATTGATTTCTTTTAGAGTAAATTACGATTTTGGCCACTGTGGTTATATCACTTTTACCCTTTTAGCCTAAAAAGAAATCTTTTAACATCTGAGCCTTCAACGTCTTTTTTTCTTAACCTTTTGGCCCTAACACTAACCTCATCCATTAACTTTTAGGGGCCAAAGGGGTTAGAAAAAAAGACGTTGTGGGCTCACATGTATTATTTTTGGGCTAAAAGGGTAAAAGTAATATAACCACAGGGGCTAAAATCGTAATTTACTATTTATTTTATTATATAGTATAGATATAGATATAATTTTGGATAAATATTATATAATAGTAAAAAAAGTAATCGATTTACATGTATACTCATTTAAGTAATCTGTAATCCTATATTTGAATACATGTGATGTTATTCTATCTTTTTTTTTATTCCGTTAATATTTTATATTTTATATTTTATATTATCTACAATTATTAGAAGATAAATATGAAAGAAAGATGGGAAACCTAAAAAAATAAGTGTCTTCGATAAATGACACGTGTTCCTCATATGTTTTTTTTATATTATATAGTATAGATTTTTATGAAAAAAGAAAGATTATTAAAAAAAAACCTTATTATTTTTTTGTACAAAAAACGTTTTTTAACCTTTTGATGGAAAAAAACATTTTAAATATAATGATTTGTATAGGGGTGAAATATGACAAGTTTTAAAATGATATTTTTAGAAATGAGGTATGAAAAGTAAAAATAAGGATGCATTTAGCCAACTCCTTATTAAAATCATAGGAAGCTATAGTGTATACAATGGCAAGTAGATGTTTTTTTTTTTTTTTTTGAAAATTAAACTTCATTAAACCGCCTCTAACCCAAGCGGGCAAAAGAACAAACAAACAACAGCACCCGCGACCCAAACGGGCAAAAGGCAAAAAATTACAACATATACAATGGGTATTTACACAACTCCGTCCATCTGATATAATTACAAGGATATACACTTTTAAACCAAGCATAACCTCTCGACTTTATCTCCCCGATGATATCATGCGGACTACAGACTTTCTGATTAAAAACTACCTCGTTCCTTTCTTTCCATATGCACCAGCAAGCGGTAATTGCCAACCCGTAAATAACCGTTTCTGCCTTCTTACCGATCTAGATAACTTTGTGAATGTCTAAAATATCTTTGAACTCAAAAAAGAATAGCGACGGGACGTTACACCAGACGTTAATAATAGTAGATGTATTCGCTGTAATAATAGACTCACGAATAAAGCAAGTTTAACGATGAATACATATGGGTGGAATCCATACTCTCTTTTGTAACATCTCGTGGGTTTTCATCTAATGAAGACCTTTAGAATAGATTTGGGTGGATCCCTCCTTCATTGAAAGAACTAGCTAGGTTCGAATCATTAGTCGTCATGTTTTATTTTACGACAAACAATAAGAACAACTAAAAATCAAATTTTTGTTTATTTTACAATTGGACAATAAGAACACAATTAATAAGCTTCCCTACAAGGGACTAGATTTGAACACTAGAAATGCGGTACAAGGGAATATGATAAAACAAGTTAAGCTAAGGTCTAGTTATGGTCAAGTAATAGTTAATAATTAATTAGACGTATATGTGCATTATTTTTCTTTTCAAACAAAGGTTAAAGTTGTCGAAAGCAATTTGTTTTATAAAAGGGGTATTAAATTTAAGTAATCTCAACTTTCACCAATTGATGTTATGGTCCTCTCGCAAACCGACCAGGTCATTCATACACAAGTGATGTTTAAACTCGATAGGAGATCCTTATTTTGCACGTTTGTTTATGCGGAAAACAATTATAAAAATAGAAGGGATTTATGGAACAATTTGTGTGCTCATAGCTCTATTATGAAAGACAAGCCGTGGGTAATTATGGGGGACTTCAATGCCTCCTTATTTCACGATGATTCAAGTACAGGTTCATCCAGCTATAGCATTGGAACTCGCGAATTTAGAGAGTGTGTAACTTCCATTGAGGTGTTTGATGTTAATAGCACAGGGTTACACTATACATGGACGAATAATCAGCAAAAAGGAGGTATTATTTTTAAAAAATTGGACCGAATTATGTGCAATATAAATTTGGTTGCTGATTTTCCGAACGCGGGAGCTTATTTTCATCCTTTTCGGGTCTCGGACCATGCTCCCTGTATCTTGAAGTTGCCGGGTGTTGCCCGAGATAAACCAAGGCCGTTTAAATTCGCTAAGTTAATAGCTGAAAAGCATGGATTTCTGGAAGCTATTAATCAGATCTGGAATAAAGAGATTACAGGTTTTCGTATGTACCAAGTGGTTATGAAGCTTAAGTTACTTAAAACCCCCTTACGAAAGCTCTTCTTTAAACAAGGAAATCTGCATGAGAATGTGAAGAAGGCGAGGAAGGATCTTGATGAATGTCAGCTAGTTATGGATCAGGTTACGGCAAATGAGGATGTTTTAGCAAAGCATAGTTTTCTTCTTAAAAAGTATAAAGATGCAATTCATGATGAAGCACTGTTTTTACAACAAAAATCAAAAGTTGATTGGTTAACTCTTGGGGATTCGAACACCAAATATTTCCATAACGTTGTGAAAGCTAAAAACCACAGAAGCCGAATTCTTTTAATTCGTGATACTGATGGAATCTTACATGAAGGGGGGGCAGCGGCTTCAGCTTTGGTTAACCATTATTCAAAATTTTTTGGGAGTGTCGGCCAGATTGTTTGTAGGCCAAATATGGATATCTTTCGGAATAAATTATCCTTGATGAAAGCGAATAACATGATCCGTTTAGTGACTGATGATGAGATAAAAGATGCTATGTTCTCAATTGCTGGGAATAAGGCTCCAGGACCGGATGGGTATACCTCTGTTTTCTTTAAAAAAGTGTGGGATGTTATTGGGAAGGATGTCTGTTTAGCGATTCAAGAATTTTTTCAAAATGGTAAGCTTTTGAATCAGCTAAATCATACGGTAATTTCTCTTATTCCAAAGGTGAAGACTCCAGACTCAGTAACGGATTATAGGCCTATATCTTGCTGTAACACTCTTTACAAGTGTATAAGCAAGATTATCACTAATCGTATCAAAGAGGGGCTAGGAGATATTGTTAACATAAATCAGTCAGCATTTATCCCGGGTAGGAAGATTTCTGATAATATCCTCCTAACCCAGGAATTAATGCACAACTATCATCATAATCATGGCCCTCCAAGATGTGCTTTTAAAGTTGATATTCAGAAGGCATATGATACTGTTGATTGGAGTTTCTTGGATACTATTTTACATGGTTTTGGTTTTCACCAGAAGATGATCAAATGGGTTATGGCGTGTGTTACTTCTACTACGTTTTCTCTGTCCATTAACGGAAATCTTCATGGTTATTTTAAGGGAAAGCGGGGCTTACGCCAGGGAGATCCTATGTCTCCTTATCTTTTCACGTTGGTAATGGAGGTTCTTACATTGATTCTTCAAAAGCGAGTTGATGATACTGCTGATTTTAAATTTCATCATAAATGTGAAGAGCAAAGGATTATTAACTTATGTTTTGCAGATGACTTATTCTTATTTGCTCGTGGTGATCCTCTTTCAGCTGCTGTTATTCTAGATTCGTTGAATCTCTTCAAGAATATGTCTGGATTGGTTCCTAGCATGACGAAGAGCACTGTGTTTTTTGGTGGTGTTCCGAATTATGTTAAAGATCAAATCCGAAGTATCATGCAGTTTGATGAAGGTGTCCTTCTGGTTAGGTATCTTGGTGTTCCGCTCATATCGTCAAGATTGACTTATTCAGACTGTAAAAAACTTGTTGATAATTTGGAGTCTCGAATCACGGATTGGAAAGCAAAGAGTTTGTCTTTTGCAGGTCGTCTTCAACTCATTAGATCTGTCTTATCATCTATGCATGTGTATTGGTCTTCCGTCTTTATATTACCAAAGAAAATTATTCATGATATTGAAGATAAAATGCGAAGATTTCTTTGGACACAAGGTAATAGCATAAAGGGAAAGGCTAAAGTAAAGTGGAGTCGTGTGTGTCTTCCTAAGGAAGAAGGTGGTTTGGGTATTCGGAAAATCTCTGACACGAATACTGCACTTATGGTTGCTCATATTTGGAGTCTATTGACACATAGGGAATCCTTATGGGTTAAATGGGTGCATTCGTATCGCATCCGGGATAGAAGCTTCTGGGATGTGCCGGTTCGAAACAACATTACGTGGGGTTGGCGGAAGATGCTTCAATTGAGAACAATCATACGCCAACATATTTGGATTAAGCTGGGTAATGGAGAGAATACTAGAGTTTGGTTCGATACATGGGATACCGTTGGTCCTTTGAATCGCTTTATTACTCCAAGAATGATAGCTAATGCGGGTTTCGATATGCGGGCCAAGGTTGCGGATGTGTATCATAATGGCGTTTGGGTTTGGCCCAACTCGTGGCTGAGTAGATTTCCGATTTTGCAACAGCTATCTAATGTAACGTTAGAGCCTCAAGTGCAAGACAGGACCATTTGGCGATCTAGAGATGGTCAAGACATGGAGTATAGCACTTATGGAGTGTGGAACGATATTCGGCTTGTTCAAGATAAGGTAGCTTGGGAGTGTATTGTGTGGTTTCCTCAGGCTATCCCTAGACACTCTTTTCTAATGTGGCTTATAGTCTGCATGAAACTAAAGACTCAAGATATTATGTGCAAATGGCGATCGTCGGGTAATGCTAACTATAACCTTTTGTGTTGTTCGTTATGTACATCGGGACCGGACTCTCATGATCATTTATTTTTTGAATGCGATTTCGCATCTCAAATATGGTATGGAGTTCGGGAGAAAGCGGGTATGGAAACTATAGGGAAAAAGTGGAGTGAGATTATGGATTATCTAATGCTTCATGCGGAGTCAAAACGGGCATCTCACATCATTGGTAAGCTAGTGGTGGCGGCGTCGGCTTATTTCATTTGGCAAGAACGAAATAATAGACTGTTCTCGACAAAGAAAAGGAATGCAACTCAATTGATAGAGGTAATTCTCATGACGATTAGAATGAAATTACACACAATGAAGTTTAAGAGAACAAGTAACGTGATTAATGTGTTGAGCGAATGGAGCCTTCCTCGTGAATTACTCATGGATCAAGATGAATGTGGCTGACTCTTGTTAGCGGTTTTTGGAGGGGACCGTGTGGGTTCATGTTTTGTCAATTGTGACTTGTTTTGTGGTTTTGCGTGTTAGTTTTTTCTATTTGTTTACTCTAGCAATGGCATGTCATTCTAGAGAATTGAGGTGTGCTATATTCCTCACTTGTATTATTTGTGGTTATGAATGAAATTTAACCGGGGTAACCCTTTACCCAAAAAAAAAACTTTCACCAATTGATCGATCGATAACATTTTAAACTATCGACTTATACCACATCACTCCCAACTTTCAACTTACTTTTCTCTGACACTCCCTAACTAACTAAACCTTAACCCAGTTAGTTAGCTGATGTTAGATGCCATGTCATCACAAAATGCACGTCAGCTGCCACATCATCAAAATTGTCACGTCAGCTGCCACATCATCGAAAAATGCCACATCGGCTACCACGCCATATGGCACGTCAGCAAAAACTAACTGAGTTGGGTTTCAGTTAGTTAGGGAGTGCTAGAGAAAAATAAGTTGAAAGTTGATAGTGCTGGTATACAAATCGAAAGTTGGGACTGTTATCGACCAATTGGTGAAAGTTTGAATTATTTAAATCCAATATTCCTTTTATAAAACATCAAATTGAAACTGAAATCACATTAAAAACCATACAAACCAAATTATATACACGAAGATTAAAAGATTATGACCTCGTTAAAAAAATTACGATGAAACCTTATAGTGGTACGAAAAGAGTCCCGGATAGACATTTGCAACCCATTCTTTTCTATAAAATATAACCCAAAACTTATATTGTTTTAGTTTTGCCACATTTTTAAAACTCCTAATACGGTGACAAACTTTCTGTGTCACTACATAGTATCTATTTTCAAAGTCAACATGTATTTTGTATTTTAGCATTGCTGAGGTTTTTAAAAAGTCAATAACCGGCTATAGGGATTGTTGGCCGGTGGCAGTGGAATATTGAATAATGTGTGAATAAAAAACACAAAAGTCCACCAATCCATGGGTCATGTCAAACTACTAAACAATTTCACAACTGAGTTTAACCAAGGTTTATAACTTTATATCGTCAATTTGTGCGCGATGAAATAATTGTCCGATTTATCTAATTTGTCTTCTATTGAAAGAGAATCTTGTAACTTGCCTTATTTTATTATACACGTTTAATAAATCGTGTTTACGTGTCAAATTAATGGATCAACAATTCCTGTAATCTAGACTTGGATGAAACCATAGCTTTATTCTGATAACGGTTTGATTTTAGTTTACGTGTCTTATTTACGCCCCACGCAAAAATGATTAAATTATTAATAAAGATAGGAATAAGATTGATAATTTACGTATGTTCTTTGATTTAGGTTACGTATCTCATTCATGCCCATCATTCATGCCCAACACATTTTAGGTTATGTGTCATTTATTTATTTATTTAATTTGTCTCCTATTAAAAAATAACCTGTAGCTCGCCCTTTTTTTTATTTTGCACATTTAATGACTTGTGTTTACGTGTCAAATCGATAAATCAACTTATCCAACAACACTCGGGTTTGGATGAACTAAGTTTTATTTAGTTTAGGTTATGTATATCCTTCAACCCCCCACACAAACATAATCTATATCTATATCTATACTATATAATAAAAGAAACTAACTTTGGGACACATGTCATTCATTTGAGCCATCTATTTTTTAGTTTTCTCATCTTTATCTCCTACTTAATTATAGATAATTAATATTAATTAAAAGATAATAATAAAATTAATTTAAAACAATTCGTATAGGAGATAATATAATCTTTTGAAATATTTATTACATTTCAAAATTATTTATCTTGACATTAACAAAAGACGTACACTAAATATAAATTAATGTAATGTAAAGAGTTGAATGTCATTTTAGTCCATATGTTTTGGGTTATTTTGTCAGTTTAGTCCAAAAGTTTTATAATACACAGGGTTTATAAAAATATAATAAGATAACTTTTTATTGATTGGTATATAAAATTTCATGTACTCAATCCATACAATACATGAGTTTCTTAAAAATGTAACTTTTTTCATTATTAATATATAAAATAAAATTTAGTCAACCCGTACAATACACAGAGTTCTTATAGATATAACTTTTTATTATTTAATATATAAAATTACATTTGTTCAACCCATGTAATAAATGAGATTTTTAAAGATATATTTTTTATTATTTGGTATGTAAAATTACATTTATTCAACCTGTGTAATAAACGAGGTTTCAAAAATATTTTTTTTTATTATTTGATATATAAAATTACATTTATTCAACCCGTGTATTACACGGGGTTCTAACCTAGTTAAAATATTAAAAAAGAAGACAGAAATAAGGTTGGTGATATAACAATGATGAGAAGTGACAAATATAATATAACTTCTGATATAATAGTATCGAAAGTATGAAACTAGAAAAAAAAAAAAGGAAAATGAGATTAACGAATGAAAAGGGAATACAATCTTGTGGGCTCGTCTTTTAATTTTATGATGCAAAACCATGAGTAGTTTGGGCCGAATCAAAGACGCTGGTTGATTTAATAAAATCAAACAAAGCGAAACAGATAGATTTGAGTAGAGGTGAAAAAAAAACCCGAACCCAAAAAAAAAAACCAGACATGGGTATTAAAAAACGGGTTTTTTAAACCATTACCCGACTCTACTCTACGGGTAGAGTCCAGGTATGCATATTCTCGTCAGTATCTGAACCCGGGTTTTTTCATACCCAATTTATACCCTGGTTTTTTGTATACCAGGGTTTAATGATACCCGTACCTGGGTTTTAGGATACCCACACCGGGTTTTATGAATACCCGATACTTACAAGTTTTCACGACTTGCTAGTATCTACTTGAACGAAGTAGTTTCTAGGCACGGGGTGCCGACTTCCATCATCTCTGATCGCGACCCGCGTTTCGCGTCCGATTTGTGGCAACCTATGCCAAATCCTTTGCCTCACGTCTAGACATGAGTACCGCCTATCATCCTCAAACGAATGGTCAAAGTGAACGAACTATCCAGACGCTTGAAGACATGCTGCGAGCATGTGTGATCGATTTCGGTAACGGTTGGGAAAGACATTTGCCTTTGGTAGAGTTTTCCTATAACAATAATTACCACTCTAGCATTCAGGCAGCTCCGTTCGAGGCGTTGTACGGACGAAAATGCCGATCTCCTCTTTGTTAGGCTGAAGTTGGTGACAACCAAATCACGGGCCCAGAACTCGTACTCGACACTTCTGAGAAGATTGTTCAAATCAGAAATCGTATGGTGGCAGCTCGTGATCGCCAGAAAAGCTACGCCGACAAGCGTAGGAAACCCTTGGAATTCGCCGTGGGCGACCGTGTTCTATTGAAAGTCTCACCCTATAAGGGTGTGGTTCGTTTCGGGAAACGCGGCGAGCTCAATCTGCGTTATGTTGGGTCGTTCAAGATTTTGGAAAGACTCTGTAAGGTGGCTTGTCGACTCGAGTTGCCTGATGAACTTAGTAATGTACACAACGTCCTTCATGTCTCTAACCTAAAGAAGTGTTTGTCTGATGAAACACTTGTGGTTCCTTTCCAAGAACTGAAAATTGATGACAAGCTACAATTTATCGAGGAACCTGTTGAAATCACGGACCGGGAGGTCAAGGTTCATAAACACAGTCGAATTCCTATCGTAAGGGTTCGTTGGAACTAAAAGCGTGGACTGGATTTCACGTGAGAACGTGAGGATTAGATGATGCTCAAGTATCCTCACTTATTCAAAACTGCTGAACCTAACATTGATATGACTAGCGAATTTCGGGATGAAATTTCTTTTCAAATTGGGGGTGATGTGGTACCCGAGGAAAACCCACAGTCATCTTAACTTATCTTTTCACTCCTCCGTGACTGCTTATCGAATTTCGGGACGAAATTTCTTTCAAGTTGGGGATGATGTGACAACCCGTAATTTTAGGTTAATACTATAACCTAACCACAATTAGTTTAGACTTACATTCATATCACTGCATTTAACTATGGTTAGTTAAATGAGTTTACCTTGGTAATTTGGGGAATTACCAAAACACACAACATTTAACTATGGTTAGTTAAACGAGTCTACATTGGTAATTCAAGGAATTACCGGAACACACATACAAGTTAATTCTCGAATGTTGGTGACTAACTCGAATAATAATTATAAACGGGCGGTTTATGTGAAACTTATACGTGCATGACAAATACGTGAATTATGTGTTTTAACTGCGAACTGTAAGATGATATGTGCCTTGTGTAATAATGATATAGTTAGGGGTGTTTAGGGTTAATTGAGAAACTCAAATAAACTACTGGAAACCCTAAGCTCCTCATAACTCCCATCATATGGCAGTTCCATTTCTCTAATCATTTTTGGGCTACACAATCATCTCACACAATCATCAATCCTTGATCTTTCAATTCTTCAAGAGCAAACTCTCTATATTGAATCTAAGGTAATGTTTATGATTGTATGTTCTTGTTCTTGTTCTCTTGATTCATGCAAACCCTAGACATCCGAACAATCATCTGTGATTAATTGATTATGCCTGATGAATATGTGATGATTTGTATGTGAATGTGTAAACTGTCTATCAGAGAATATTGATACTATTGATATGCTAATTGATACGCTACAACTGTTAATCTGTGAAATGATTTGTAACATTGTAGAGTTTAATCGTAGAACTGCAATGAAACAGTTACATTGATGTTGTTTTCTGTGCGATTAGGGTTTTGGTCCGACCTTGTAAAGTCACAAAGTCCGGAGTATTGAAAATCTCATGTTCCGAGTTTATTATATAAACAAGAATACAAGTTTAGTAAATGTCTGAGTTTGTTTATATAATAACGAAATTCCGAGTTTGTTTTCATAAGAAAAGGGAGTCCGGGTTTATCACAATAATGTCCGAACTTGTATAGTTATATGTAAACAATCAGTTTGACCGAGTTTATACATATATAATACCATGCTATTCGAGTTTTAGAAATGAACAAGTGAGACCGAGTTTTTGGATGTAGTTTATCCGAATTTATATTTATAATATGCAAAAGGTCCGAATTTATGTGGGGGGATATAGTCCGAGTTTAAGTGGATGACAAGGGGTTCGAGTTTTGTAAATGTAAAATAATGAATTCCAAGTTTATGTGTTAACTTCAAGTGGTCCGAGGTTATATGTAAACAGAAATCCATATGTTAGAGTTTTTAGGATGTCCAAATTAATTTGTATATCTCCGAGTTTGACGGATGGTTCAGGATTTAATTGTAAAGGACTATGGGAGTCCGAACTTGCATGTTGTTGGGTTTACCAAGTCCTTGGGGATCCGAGTTTGTACATCATGTACAATAATAATAGTTCAGAGTTTGTACATCATGTACAACAATAATAGTTCAGAGTTAGTACGTCATGTACAACAATAATAGTTCTGAGTTTGTACATCATGTACAATAATAATAGTTCAGAGTTTGTACATCATGTACAAAAATAATAATTCAGAGTTAGTACATCATGTACAACAATAATAGTTCAGAGTTTGTACATCATGTACAATAATAATAGTTCAGAGTTTATACATACCCCACTTATGTCCGAATTTATTATCAAATAAACTGTTCAAGGTTATCAAATGGTGGTGGTCTGAGCTTCCAATTGGGCCGGGTGTTTGTAAATTAATGGACTCAAATTGATTAAATAAAAATGGGTTTCGAACTTTCTATATTTATAAATGTTTGGATTTCCTTTTTGTGAAGTGCATACATATATTCATTTATTAACTCCAGATATATTCCAAGTTTTGTTTTTATACAATAATAAACTGTATTATGAGCTTACATAAGAGGTTGGGCCCGGGTTACATAAGTGTTGGGCCGGGATTAAACAATTAATGGATTCCGAATTTATTATTAAATCAACGTAGGTCTGAGTTTACTTAGGGACTCCACCTATTCATATGGTCTGAATTTCCAAGGGGTCATGCTTGTCTGAAGTTATGTGTGTTTAGAATGGTTGTTCAGGTTTATGATCCGCATTTGCTAGTAAGACAACGTATCCGAGGCTAAGAAAATTATAATTATCCAAGTTGTGAATAGTGTGCGATGTCTGTGTTTCTCAAAATTATAACACTTGTCACCAACTAGAGAAACTACTGTGTGTTACTGTACTGTATGTTAACCTGTTAACTTGATTATGCTAAACACTAGATTGTTTGGACAATAAGGGTATTGCATAACGCTACATACATATTTACATTTACTATACATTAGGTCGCATGAACGGACCTAACACTTAATTTACCGCTAGAAGCACGTTAATACATATAGAGCAAACTAAGGTGAGTTCACTACTCTTTCACAAGCATGCGTCGCGGGGGGACAAACAAACTATTATTCCTAGGAGGAATACTTTCTTTTAAAATGTTGTAGTTTAAATTTGATGTTGGTTAATAAACTTAAACTCTATCACGAAAGTCCCTACTTACTACCGAGCTAGTTTTCTGGGAGGCAACAGGGTATTAGTTGATAGTGCTATTAGGCTTGACAAACCTCACACCGTGCTGGGAGCCGGGAGTGAACTAATGACCTTAAACACTTGTATCAATGCTGATAGACATTGATGAGGGCACAACAAACATGACATTCATTCGGTATCGAGTTTATTATTCTTGACATGTCTTTAAACTAAACACTTACATGATTTACGATAAACAAAACTGTGAACTAGCCAACTTTATGTTGACACACTTTTCTGCATGCTTGCAGGTCGTTAGATACAACATGCTTTGGAACTTGCAGTTTGGGGAGTTGGGAGTGTCATGGGGCGTGTCGCTTGAGGAAACATTTAACACTTTGCAACTTAAAACGATTTGGTTTTGATTATGTTGAAACAATTACATATGCTTCCGCTGAACACATGTTTTGTTGAAATGTTATTTGGAATTACACTGTTCATGTTGGACATGACATTTGTGTTTAATGATATTTATTTCTAGTTTGACATGATTAGTGGCTAGATCCTGGTATATCACACGCCTCGCGATGAAACCCGTATATGGTAATTTGGGGGTGTGACAATATCATACTAAAATAGTGTTTGTAGGATCTAAGTTTCAAATGACTAATATTTTCAGGAAATACATGCTTCAAATTGATTAGGATATGGATATCTATTTTACATGTCAAGGTAATAAACTAAATATCATCATACTCAGTAAATCCCACCAATAGCAAAGCTAAGGTAGGGTTTGAGGAGGGTAAGATGTAAACAGCCTTACCTCTACCCCGTAGGAATAGAGAGACTACTTCCAGTGAGACACCCGACTCGATTAATAAACTAAATATCAATAACTAAAATTGTAAAAATACCTTTAACATAAACTGATAAACTAAACAAACGATTATGAATGGATGTAAACGAACATATTACTGAACATTAATGAATACAATTAAACAAACACGACCTTTGTTCGTGTTCATTCATTTAATTAATTAACTAAATGAATTTTCTTGTTTATGTTCGTTCATTTATTAAATAAGCGAACATAAACAATTTTCCATCAAACGATTCATGAACAATTAGCTAGCCAATCATTTTCAAAAATTGAAATTGAATGAATTTCCTTGTTTATGTTCGTTAATCTCAATTTTTATTATTGGTCATTTTCAATCCAAATGTCCCAAACCCTTGAAGTCTATCCAAATGGCGAGATTTTTCTTCCAAATGTCTTTTATTGAAATTATACATCTTTTCAGACATAATAATTATATTACCAGCTTAATAAAATAAGAATTTTCCGTCCAGTGACACTTTAAACTTCGTCCTCAGGTTTACTATTAAACAATTTCTTCTCTTTTGCTGTACTTTTGTAAACGAGATTTGATGTCCCGACCATAAGCAATGGATCAAAGTGTTTCAACTAGGGATGGGATTGGTACCACCTATACCCGTACTAGTACTAAAAATACCGGTATCGAATTTGAACAAAACTGGGTACCAAATATATAGGTACGGTACGGGTATTTTCAGTACGGTACCCGTTTTGGTACCATTTGTTTTTATTTAGTTTTTTAGCACTTGTACAAGTACTAAATAAGTAAAATTGACATGAGCATCAATATAGTACGAGTACCAAATAGGTAAAATTGGTACGAGTACCAATACGATACGGGTATCATATAGGTAAAATCAATACGAGTACTATAAATACCATAATACGAAATAAAACATAATACAAAAAAAAAACTTTTAAAGGTCTACATAAAATTCGGTATCAGTACCCGTTTTTACCCGTACCAATACCGAAAGTACCGAAGGTTTAGGGTTAATGGTGGCTCCTCCGTTGATAAAGATGAAAGGTTTGGGGAAGATGATGATGAATATGCAATGTTATAAGGTAAACAATTTGAATTCATTCACAATGTTGACACATGGCCTATTGGTTTAACAATCGCATTTCAAAGCAAAGGTCACAAGTTCAAAACCTGTGACCAGCGTTTTTTTTAATTAAACCATAGGGGCAATTTTGTAATTTCACCCAAAGTTAACAGAATAAATGGATGGGAGTTAAGTTAGTGGACTGAAATGGTTACGAAAATGAAACTAATGGACTGAAATCGCAATTTTTAAACTAATGGACTGAAACCGTTATTTTTGACAAACCTTATGGACGAAAACAGTAATTAACTCTTATCCAAATTAATGAAGAAACTGAAGATTATGTGTAATTTAGTTTAACAAAGTTTTTTTTTTCCATATATTTCAGCGTATTAATTACGTTACAAACTAAACTAAAATAACATTATTTAAACGTCAATTATTATAAAGATAACATTATTTAAATGTCAATTATTATCTTATAACATTTACCAACTTGTATGTACAGTAGCTGCTGACGCAGCTTTGTCCACGTGGCGTGGTGGCTTAAATTACAGTTTTACCCTCGCTACAACATTACAATATTGTCGGCCGATGGCCTGTGTCAATAAACGGTTTCGGCCCTCCGGCGACCAATTGATTTCGTGGATGATGCGGCGGTGGAAGGTGGCGTGTAGCGATGAAGGTGGTGGAGGGTGGATATGTGTGTGCAGACGAGGGAGAGAGAATGAAGGCTGATCTAGGGCATTTACCGGCGACGGCAAACACTATTCTGGCCAAGGGAGAGAGAGAGCGACGATGGTGGTGGTGGAAAGCAACCGGAGGGTTCACCGGAAGTGGTGGAAAGAGAGGATGCGGTTGTTCCCGGAAGAGATGACCGGTGCGATTGTTCCCGGAAGAGATGATCGGTGGAGATGGATGCATTTGTAGCCGGAAGAGATGACTGCTCCTCGCCGGAGACCGTCGCGAAAAGACCAAACCATTGCAGCCAGAGATATAGAATGTGGGTGAAGACAACAAAGTGAGGGTTTTTTTTGGTGGTGATGTAGTTGTGGGGGTGGAAGCCAGGCTAAGGTAGTTTAATCGAAATCCAGATATATGTACTGTCAAATATGAGATTTGAAAAGTGTAGTAAATGAAATTGAAACACATCTTTGGAATCCGGACGAGATATTATTAATAAATATTGCAAATGGAATTTTAAAACATATCATAATAATACAGAAAAAAAAGCTCATCATAATTCACTTATTTTGTGAAACATCAATTTTTTTACATTAAAAAAAATGTCTAGCTATATTTTTTTAAATAATTTGTTACCTCTAAAAGAAGTTAATTTGTGATAGTGTTGCTTTCAATGTGTGCTTCACAGTGTCATGAAGAGCAAATTTTAATCTATGCCTGAATGTAATTTTTTCCATTAGGTCAATTTAGGCTGACATTCCTTAACTTTAATATTTATAGATCATATTTTTATATATGTCTTAATGACATTCATTTCTTAAAATCGTGTTATGAATAATAATGTACAACTAATCGAAATAAAAGCGTATATGTTATCAAACTGAGAATGATTCGATTTAGTGCGTAGGAGGGGAATAGTGTTAGACAGCTAGCTGCCTAACACTTCCCCAGTGGTCCAGCCAAATGACGATTTTGCCCCGTTTAAATTTACGATTTTGCCATAGGTTTTGTTTTCCCCACTCCCCGCCAAATTACGATTTTGCCATACATTCAAATTTATAGTTTTACCATTGTTTTTGTTTATTTTTCCTTTCTTAAATTATGATTTTGCCCCCAGTGTAAAATTACAGTCATACAATCATTTTAGTTTTTTTTTTGACAAAACACTATCAGTGTTTTGTTTTAATTGTTGACTCGGTGTAACTTTTATTAGTGTCAGGCGGCTGCCTGGCACACGTTCGTTCATTTGTTCTGAAAATTTACAATTTTGCTCTCAGTTTAAAATTATAGCATTTCCATCGTTTTTGTTTTTTTTAGTATGGTAGTGTTTTCTTTTGATTGGTTTACTCGATGTAATGTTTTTTGAGATCGTGTAATGAGTAGTATGTACAAGCACCCGAAATACAGACGTACATGAGAGAAAAAAAATTCGGCTTAGTGCCCCGCAACGCGGGCAGGGCAAAAGCTATTATCTACTATCTTAAATCACAAAGTCGGTGGCATATGCCACCGACATGCATGTGCCATTTCGTTTTGGATTTTGTGTGTATTTCTTTTGCTCCCAAAAGTAATATTACAATTGGTCTATTATTATATTATACTATAAACTTAATTAAAGGCCACCGACATATGTGCCATTTCCTTTTTTTTCACACAATACTTTGACTAAATACATTTTGGCCCCTTACTTTTAGTTTTGTTAAATTGCATTTTAAGTCAATTTCGACATTTCCTCTTTTCACCCATACTTTGAGTAAAATACATTTTGACCCCTTGCTTATAATTTTGTTAAATTGCATTTTCAGTCTCTTTCCTTTCCAAGTTAAACTTCAAATTTTCACCCATATTTTGACTAAAATACATTTTGGCCTTTTGCTTTTAGTTTTGAGTCAATTTCCTTTCCAAGTTAAACTTTAATTACATTGCAGTATTAGACCATTGAGGTTTAATCTCAAAAGTTTATAATGTTTCAACTTTATCATTATACCGTATATTTATACATTTTTAGCTTATTGCTTTCTTTAATTATTTTCGTTAGCACAAAGTCGGTGGCATAGGCCACCGACATGCATGTGACATTTCCTTTTTTCACACAATACTTTGAGTAAAGTACATTTTGGCCCCTTGCTTTTAGTTTTGTTAAGTTGCATTTTGAGTCCATTTCGACATTTCCTCTTTTCACCCATACTTTGCTTGCTTTTAGTTTTGTTAAATTGCTTTTTCACTCTCTTTGCTTTCCAAGTTAAACTTCAATTTTTCACCCATACTTTGACTAAAATACATTTTGGCTTTTTGCTTTTAGTTTTGAGTCCATTTCCTTTCCAAGTTAAACTTCAATTACATTGCAATATTAGACCATTGAGGTTTAATCTCAAAAGTTTATAATGTTTCAACTTTATCGTTGTACCATATATCTATACATTTTTAGCTTATTGCTTTCTTTAATTATTTTCGTTCGCTAATTTCTTTTTTTTTTTAAACTAAACGTTTGGATTCAACCATACATTGAGTTGAACTGAATACGTCAAGACATGCGCTTTCATTTTTACACCTGCCAAACTTTAAAAAAATTGCAATTGTAACCCCTAAACTACAACTCCTACTTTTACAAATTCCAATGCATTGTGTTTTTCGAAATGTCTTTGGCATTGTGTTGTACACTTTGTGTCTACCTTTGTGATTTACGCTTTTTTGCAATTGTCTTTTACGCACTGCGTTTTACGAATCGTGTTTTGTCTTACTATATGTTTTCACCCGTCGCGCGCCGCCGCAACGCGCGGCGGGCAAAATCCTAGTTATTATAAAGATACATAATGATAGGAACAAACAAACTGCCGGCCAGGCATTGATCAAAGAATATACAGCTGTTGTACCAAGTAAACGATAAAATTAATCCACGTAGGGCTGAATAAAACCGGTGTACCAAGTTATCAAAAAAAAAAAAAAAAAAAAATATGTATGTTTGATAAAGAGTTAAATGTCATTTTAGTTCTTGTGGTATGAGTCATTTTGGCAGTTTAGTTCAAATGTTACATTTTTCGTCTATAGGTCCAAAAAGATATCACCATTGCCATTTTAGTCCACTAGGTTAACTTCATCCATTTTTTCTGTTAACGAGAAGGGCAATTCGGTCATTTTATACGTAATTCTGTTAACTAGAAGGGCAATTCAGCCATATAAAATGACAAATTGCCCTTCTAGTTAACAGAAAAAATGGATGAAGTTAGCCCAGTGGACTAAAATGGCAACGGTGAAACCTTTTTGGACCCACAGGCGAAAAATGAAACCTTTGGACTAAACTAGCAACATGGCCTAAACCACAGGGACTAAAATGACATTTAACTCTTAGATAAATGAGTAAAGTGTAATTTGCGTCCATAAGATACGAAAACGGGATTAACTTGAGTTCCATTTAAAAAAAATGGATACAAGGCTTCGTTATTAAAACAAGTGAGTTTCACATCACGTGCATTATAAAATGCTCTTATTATTCAGGACACTGTCCATACTCCGTCGAAAAAGGCATACCGCAACACTATTCACTTACATGCCGCATCAGCAAGCTGTTACCGGTGGCTTTGATACCGCATTGCACACCACATTTTTATCCAGCTACGCGCCACATTTAAAAGTTCAGGTAATTTTTTTTATGGCATGCACATTATACATATAAACACTTGTTAACATGCCCAAATGTATCGCCTAGAATTCGTGTCCCATATATAGACACGACTAAAACTTGCCGACGTGTCCATTCGGGCGGTACAACCGGGTTCAAAATACTGGCCATCAAGTAGAGCCTACCGTAGATCCCACAGGCTAACATAGACCACACCTTATGATAGCTAAAAAATCCGACAATAATAAATGATCAGTCCAACAAAATGCAACTTGGGCTACATCATATTGGAGTGGTAGGACTTGTAGAGAAATATCCTAGAAGTTGTGCCTAGCCCAATGGTTTTTGGGCCCAAAGGTATAGAAAAGCCCATGGAAAACCCTAAATGTTCATGTTCAGTATAAAGGAGGCTTCACTTCAACTTCAAAGAAAGGGGTCTCTTTCTTTCTCTCTCTCTCTCTCTCTATATATATATATATATCCCATGGACCACATTTAGAATGCCTCGTAACCAAACCTCGTCCTTGGTTATACGCGCCACACCTTTATATTGATGTGCCTCGTAACCAAACCTTGTCCTTGGGAGATGATTGTTCTACGCATCCATATGTCTGCAATATGTAAGGGAAATTTTTACATTAGTCGTGTAGGTCCGAATGACTGAGCCAAAATGTTCACCTTTGGTAACCATGTATGGTGATAGCAGTGTTAACAAGGTTATTTTTTGAATCTATGAAATAAAGTGTCAAACAACTTTCAATCTATGTAAAAGCATGTGAAAAATGTGTTAAGACCCCATCTTACATGAAATGCGACTTGGTGACATGAAGGCACAAAATAACACAAAAATGATCATAAGTGCTGCAATTTTAATAGGAATATTTTTAGCGAATTTTGCTCTCCTATGTAAGTTACCATATATTTTCTTTTGGAAATTTTTAACTTATTTAGAAAGGAAAACAACTTGGTCAGCTTTCTTCTTCCTTAGATACCAGGTTTCTAGTTCGATTACATAGAATGGTCGAGTTGTGTTGTCTTTGCATAATGGCCATTTGGCTGCGAATGATGAAGAAGATTCAACTGATGAGGATGGTATAGATGATGAAGAACCAAGAGATAATGGACTGCGAGCATTGTCATCACTGCATGAATATGACAATGAGAAGTACACATATGTTGATATGGTTTGTGTTAAAGTTAAAATGCTAGTCCAAAACACAAATAACATCATTGTATTTCTTTATTATTTTTAGGGTCCGCTTATAATTTTAATTGTTGGATATGCACAAACGGGTGTACATTACTTTGATAATTATGGGTAGGGGTTAACCCATACAGGTTTTATTTTATATGCTTTGTACCATGCTGGGAAAATCACCTATATATCAAGAAACTTAGACGCAAGAGGAGTAATCATCATTCATGTCAACTTCTATCATGGTAAAATTGCATGAATGATTTCTTGTAACCGCGTGTTGTTGCTTTCAACCAGTCGGATTAGTTCGTATTGCCCAGGATCGGAGCTCTTTTCGAGGAGAACACCTCTTAAGGCTAGCCTCTAATACAAACAAGAAGATGGATTTGCAATTGACATGGAGTTTGCAAAAAATAAAGACGATGACTCGATTCCTAAAACCACAATCAAAAGCACATTAACAGTCAGTATTGCTAAAAACTTTGGTTACAAATGTTCAGAAAATACCATACCTGCACTATACGATCTTGAAGAGGAAGAAGATGAGCCATGTTGACCACGATTTCTTCGAGCCGTAACTAGGGTTTAAGAGTTGCAACTCGACCGTTGTAACGTCTTCTTGATTTTTGCATGTGTTTTTGTTGTATGAACTTCCGGCCATGCATTTTTACAATTGACACCATTTTTTTCATAATTGATACCTCACACTTTTGGCAAATAAAACATAGTTATTACGTGCTTCCCTTCATAAGGTTTCCTTAGGGGGTATTTGGGAATGCTTATTTAACTCAAAACTTTCAAAACTATTAGGAAAGCTCACGCGTTGCGGCGGGTATCCCGACTGATATCGTATTCATTTATGATGTGTATTACAAATGTCGATGTTTAAGCATGAAGTTTGTTACTTACAAAACCAAACATGTCACTCTCATCTCACAAAACCAAACATGTCAGTTATGATAAATTAACCTGAAATCCATCGGGCGTAAAGATGGTGGGATGAAAGACAAAATATAGCATATCACCTAAGACTGAATAAAATTAGTTTCATAAATAAAACCTAAAGTCAAGGTGTAATCGTTGTTTGCCTGCAGTTTGCGTAGTTTGTTTTACCTGGTTTATCTTTAAAAAATATTGTGGTACTATCATTAATATATCAATTCATGAATTGCATAATTGACATAAAAATCAAGAATATAATAGTTGGTAAAGGAGAAAATAGAAGTGGAAATCATTACCAAACTGGACCTCATGTTTCATTTTCATGTAGTTATTTGTTTATTTTTACTACTTTAGTAGTAGGCCTGTGTATTTATTTAATTTTTTAATATGGAGTTCCCAGTTAAAAAGACATAGATGGATAGCTTATATGGGTTACTGGTGCGGCAGGAGATAAAAGACTGCAGGGACAATTGGTGCTGGAAAAAGGAGCCTGGTACAGGGTTTACAGTAAAGGGTGTAAGGAAGGACCTGACCAAAAAGTTAGACGTGAGTACTCCAGGTTGTGTATTTCAATCAAACAAGATAGGACGCAGAAAGCGTACTTATTTGGATGGAGAGCCGTAGAAATAGCCGGGGAATGCTGTTGCATAACAGTTTGTGCTCTTATTTAATTAATGGGTCGGATGAATTCTGCAACGTTTCCAAGTGGCTTCAAAAAAGCAAAAAAAAAAAAAAAAAAAAAAAAAAGAGAATGAGAGGTTTTCAATATTTAGGGGTGAAATGTCGTCTTTTGTATCCATTAAAAGACCTACTAGGATTAGAACTAGAGGGAGTGGTTTTTATAAACGTTTGATTTCTTACCACGAGTTAGCATATTAGTAAATTATGTGTATCTCTTCATGATTTATGCTCGTACTAACGATCTACTCTGATTGGATGTCAAAATCACTAGGTTTCGACTTCGGTTAGGGTTTTAAGAGCAAGCTATGGTAGAACTGAATGTAGATGGACAAAGTTAGTTTTTAACTGGAGGAACCGTTCGCGTAAATAAATAAAATAAAACAAATTTTATTATGTGATTACAAAACAGAAATAAAGAAAGCTGAAGAAATAAAATACTTTTACAACTGAAATAAACTAATACAAGAAATGGAGAAGAAACAGAAATACAAGATGGCTGAGCCACGTGTTCAACACGCTTCCCTTAAAACAAATTCCGAGTCTCCCAGGAGTACTCGTTTTGTTTCCCAGGGTACAACAGCCGGAGCAGTAGGGTCTACAACCCGAAGGCTACCTTGAAGAGAGCAAGAAGAAGATCAGTAGTGAGAAGAAGATTGTTTGCATATGTTGTTGTTGCTGGTGTCATCTGCAGCTTGGTATGATGTTGTATTTATACAGCCCCTGATTCGAAACAGCCAAAAACGAATTAAAGAAGAGTAATAGCTGGCGTACATAAATTAATAGCTGGCATATATTTTTGTATAGTGATCTGTTATATATAGTAATGATTTATAGGAAATTAATAGAGATCTCATTGTATCAGTATTTATACTACCGTTTGTAAGGAATAAAAGGCATCTTGAATACCAATTCTTACATGGTATCAGCCTTCCCTCGATCCTCCTCACCCTAAACCTTCTTTCTGCGGCTGTTTCTTCTCGGCTGCCACCTTCCGCCCCATCTCTTCTCTCCAATATTCCTCTTAATTTTCCCGATATCATCTTGTCTCTCATAATGGACAGCAAACTTCATCCTGCTATGACGGTGTCCAACGTCAAAAACCTCGTACCCATAACCCTAGAAGCCGACGCTGCTCATTACACCACTTGGGCAGAACTCTTCCAGAACTCCTGCAAAGCATACCATGTTTATGAACACTTGCAACCCAGAAAGAAAATACCAGCCCCTGCCTCCTCTTCTGATGCTGACAAGGCTAAGGACACTTCTCCTCCAGAAAATTCCCCTGATGCTGAAGCCCTCTGGTCCCGTCTCGATGCCATTGTCAAACAGTGGATCTATGGCACCATATCCACTGATCTCTTACACACCATCCTCACTCCAGGTCAAACAGCCGACGATGCCTGGACCACCCTGGCTAATCTCTTTCAAGACAACAAAAACACCAGGTCTGTCTTTCTTCAACAGGAGTTTTCCAACGTCCGCCTCGAGAATTTTTCAAACATGTCGGCCAATTGTCAACAGGTTAAACTTCTGTCAGATCAACTTGCTAGTGTGGGGGTCCCGGTTGACAATCAGAGACTTGTTCTTCAACTTTTAAGCGGTCTTACCGAACAGTACGACGGGATTTCAACGATCCTACAGAATAGCGATCCCCTGCCTGATTTTAATGAAGCACATTCACGTCTCACGATGGAGGAAAGTAAGAAGAAACATAAGGTAGCTCATGCTGCCCATTCTTCCGCCACTGCACTTGCGGCCGTCACAACCAGCCCTTCACCAACTGACAACAACCTCAATCCTCCTTCTGATCGAAATCGTGGACGGGGTCGTAGCCGCGGACGTGGCAGGGGGCGTGGCCTCAATGGTCGCGGGGGTCGGGGGTACACTGCTCAGCACCCGTACATTGTGTTTCCGCAGGGCTGGGCATCGAATCAGTGGGCTGGCCTTATGAATAATCAGGCCCAACAATGGGCAGCAGCAACCGCGAGTCCACCATGCCCTTACCCATCTACACCACGGCCCAATACGGGTGCAGGATTGCTTGGCCCAGCGCCGTCTCAGGCCTACACTGCAGGACCAGTTCCAACCGACATCGTGCAGGCCCTTTATACCTTATCTCTCAATCAACCAGACCCGGTCGGCATCATGGACACTGGAGCCACAGGCCACATGGCAAACCAACAAGGTAACACTTCCCCTTCTGTTTTTAATAATGGCACTCCTAAACATATTATTGTCGGAAATGGCATGACCATTCCCGTTCTTGGACAGGGCAACCACACCTTACTGATGTGCGTGAAAGTGTCGTATATTTTAGGTGTATATTTTAAGCCCTTTTTAACACTTATTTTTGCCAAGTTTTAAATTTATAAAACACGATATTTTACTAACACTAAACACACATATGGGCAAGTGCACCCATCGTTGAGTGTAGTATAGCGTTGGTAAGATACCGAGGTCGTCCAAGGACACAAGAGCTTTTAGTACCGGTTTATCCTCAACGTCTAATCAAAATAAAAGTTTAGAAAAATGTTTTAAACTAAGAAAAATAAAACTAACTAAAATGCTGAAAATAAAATAAAAATAAAAACAGATAGACAAGATGAATCACTTGGTTCCGACTCGTATCTAGTATAACCTTTGATTATTTCCGCACTTTTGCACATAATTAAGAGATTATCTTAGTTATTGTAGTAGGCCCCTCTTTTGAAGGTGACGTTACCCTCACCCCAGTAGTTTGAGTCAGCAGGGATACAATCCTAAAGGGGTGGATTATTGGAAGATAATGAATTAAGTTATTAATGCAGTATTGTGGTAGGCCCCGCTTTTGGCGGTGACGTTACCCTCGGCTAAGTAGTCTGAGTCAGCAGGGATACAGTCCTAAATAGCCGGGTTATAGTATTAATAGTAGTTAACTTATGAGGGGATCAAAGAGTTTGGACCCCCGCCATCCAATACCGTGAAGTATTGAAGGAGGTCCTACTAAATTTGACCCAGGTCCATTGCAGGACCTCTAAACGCTGAACAATGGCAAGACCTTTACCAAACCGTTCCCTTAACCCCCTACCAGGTAGCCAACATACCTCCATATAGACCGTGGAGATATGAATGGTGAAAATCCTTTATTTTATATAGACAGTAAAATAATGCCAAGACACCACGGACAAAGGATAAGGAAAGATCACCTTCAACATAAGTAACTAGTTATTAAAGTCATTAATACTCAACCAAATAAAAAGTGCAAAAGATTAGAAATAAAAAGTATTATACTAGACACTTTGTCTTCACCAAGTGATGTAAGAGACTTAGGCAAACATGACCTTGATTGTCAAGAACTCTTACGATCAATCTTGGATCCCGAGACGACTCACACACTCTACGATGGACAATGGATGATGGTGGTGGATGATGGTGTTGTGATGGTGGTGGGTGGTGGATGAAGTGTGAGAGAGGTGGTGTGCCAAGGGATGAGATGAAATGAATCCAAGCACTCCTATTTATAGGCTGAACAGAGAGCTGGACACGGCCCCGTGTCCGCTGGGCACGGCCCCGTGCCCGTCTGACACTCTCTCTCCTCATTAATTGTAATTCGCAATTACAATAAATGCGCCTGCTGTACTTTCGACACGGCCCCGTGTCCGCTGAGCACGACCCCGTGGTGGGCAATGGAAACTTCTATAGATTTGTCTTTTCTGCTGCTTCTTGGGCACGGCCCCGTGCTGGCTGAGCACGGGGCGTGTTCAGCCTTCTGTTTTCTCTATTTTGCTTTGGAAGGTGCCGTTGAGGGTTCGGGCAGTCCACTAATGTTCCTTTCCTTGTATTTATGTTGGATTTAGCTGTCTTTTTGCTTCTTTTGCGTTTTTGAGCTCATTTAATCCTGAAAATACAAAAGGAAGACAAAAACACTCTTTTTCCAATATTAGTACTAAAAAAGGGTTAGTTTTATGCCTTATTTGATGTAATTTATATGTTGCATTTTACACACATCACTTACCAACCCCATTCCCCCCATTTAAACTTAATAACGTTCTCTATGCCCCTCAATTAATTAAAAACCTTATTTCTGTGCGTCATCTTACCACTGATAATTTAATATCTATTGAATTTGACCCATTAGGTTTTCTTGTGAAGGACCTCAAGACCAAGGCCCCTATCCTATGATGCAATAGCTCGGGTGATCTCTATCCTCTCACCACACCTCTTCAGAATCTCACTTCCTCACCTTCCACATTTGCTGCTATCACCCAGGACCGTTGGCATCAACGACTTGGGCACCCGGGACATAATTTATTGCATTCGCTAAAATCTTCTTCTAGTATTGATTATGGAAAACCTAGTTCCACTATTTGTCAACCATGTGTTTTTGGCAAAAGTGTTAAATTACCCTTTCATGATTCCTTGAATAAAACTTCTTTACCATTTGACATTATTCATAGTGATTTATGGACATCACCGGTTCTTAGCACCGGTGGGCATCGTTATTATATATTGTTTCTTGATGACTTTACAAACTTTTTATGGACATACCCCATCAGTCACAAGTCACAAGTTTTCGAGATGTTCACACGTTTTAACAATTACATAAATACCCAATTTGAGCGAAAAATAAAACAGTTTCAATGCGACAACGGGAAAGAGTATGCAAATAATAATTTCCAAAATTTTTGTCACAACAACGGCATGTACTTCCGTTTTTCCTGCCCTCACACCTCATCCCAAAACGGAAAAGCGGAACGCAAAATCCGCACTATCAACAACATGCTACGCACTTTTCTCGCTCAATCTTCTCTCCCAACAAACTTCTGGCATCACGCGCTTGAAGTTGCCACCTACCTTCTTAATATTCTTCCAAGTAAAAACCACAAATTTCTCTCACCCACTTCTCTTCTTTATAAATGCTAACCCACCTACGAACACCTACGCATTTTTGGCTGCTTGTGTTATCCCATCCTCCCCTCCAACACAATTAATAAATTAGCTAATCGATCCCAACCGTGTGTGTTTCTAGGTTACCCTACTAATCACCAAGGCTACAAGTGTCTCGACCTTCAAACGCACAAAATCTTCATTACCCGCAACGTTTACTTCGAGGAATCCATTTTTCCATATTCCATCCGTTCCCCCACCCCTTCCCATTCGTATGACTTCCTTTATTCTCCCTTACACCCACTTCTGTGGTCTCATGTCTCCCAACCAAACTCTCAACCCTCTGTCTCGGCCCAGCCCGGTTCTAACCAGCTCTCGGCCCATCACCAGTCCGCTACACAAACCGCCGCCCAGCCCAACCCACTCCCCCTTCCAACACAGCCCAAACCCCATCAGACCTCACGGCCCCAACCCAACCCAACAACACCGAAATTGTTTCCCAAACAACCCCTCCTTCTCCCTCACAACCCACCTCTCATCCCCTCATTCACACATACACCCGCAGACAGCCTGGTACCTCTCAACCTAAGTCTGTCTTCTTCCCAGGTCATTCCCCCACTGTCCTTCCTCCCCCACCCCCACCATCGCAAACTCCCACCCGTACCATGCGCACACGCGCTATGGATGGCATCTCTAAGCAAATTAGGCCGAATCTTAACCTTCACACTTCCACCATTGCTCCTATTCCCAAAAACCCACAGGTTGCTCTGTCCTCACCAGAATGGTACAATGCTATGAATGACGAATTCAGTGCCCTTATTAAAAAGGAGACCTGGGAACTTGTTCCTAGAACCTTAGATATGAATATTATTCGCAGCATGTGGCTTTTTAAGCATAAGTTCAAATCTGATGGAAGTCTTGCACGTTATAAGGCTCGCTTGGTATGTGACGGTAGAAAACAACAGGTTGGCATCGATTGTGGGAAACGTTTAGTCCGGTGGTCAAACCCGCCACCATTCGCTTGCTGTTATCTTTAGCTCTTTCTCAATCATGGAAGATTCACTAACTTGACGTCACTAACGCTTTTCTTCATGGGAATTTGGCTGAAACAGTATACATGTATCAGCCCATGGGGTTTCGACATCGAGATTATCCGGATCATGTGTGTCGTCTCACGAAATCTGTGTATGGCCTGAAACAAGCCTCGCGTGCGTGGTATCAACGCCTCACGGATTTTGTTCTAACGCTAGGCTTCGTTCAGAGCAAGTCTGACAACTCACTATTCATATATCATCAGGGATCCCACACTGCCTATTTATTGATCTATGTGGATGACATAATCCTCACCACCTCGTCGGATGATCTTCGTAAGCGTCTAATGTCTTCTCTTGCCGGTGAATTTGCGATGAAAGATTTGGGACCCTTGACATATTTTCTAGGTATTTCAGTCACTCGCAGCAGGGATCAAATGTTCTTATCCCAGCATGCTTATGCTAAAGATATTCTACATCGGGCTGCCATGGATTCTTGAAAACCTGTTCCCACTCCCGTCGACACTTAATCTAAACTAAGTAGCTCCTCCGGTCCTATGTTTGATGACCCGTCTACTTACAGGAGCCTCGCGGGAGCACTACAATATCTTACTTTCACACGTCCAGACATTACATACGCGGTTCAGCAGATTTGTATGCATATGCATTCCTCCCCGGGTTGATCATTGGAATGCCCTCAAGCGGATTCTGCGATACATTCAAGGCACTTCTGCCTTTGGTGTCATTCTAGGACCCACGCCTCAGTTATCCTTGCGTGCTTACACCGATGTCGATTGGGTTGGATGTCCCGACACTCGCCGCTCAACCTCTGGCTACTGTGTTTATCTCGGAGACAATCTTATCTCCTGGTCCTCTAAACGGCAATCTACCATCTCTCGCTCCAGTGCAGAAGCTGAATATCGCGGTGTCGCCAATGTTGTTGCCGAAATTTGTTGGCTTCGAAACCTGCTACTTGAACTGCACCGTCCCCTCTCACATGCAACGTTAATCTACTGCGACAATGTCAGTGCCATTTACTTATCTGGCAATCCAGTTCATCATCAGCGTACCAAACACATTGAACTGGACATTCACTTTGTTCGGGAACATGTTCAGCGTGGCAATGTTCGGATTCTACATATGCCATCTCGTTACCAGATTGCCGATATCTTCACCAAAGGTCTCCCACGGATTCTATTTGAAGACTTTCGATCCAGTCTAAGCATCCGCTCTCCTCCCGCTTCGACCGCGGGGGTGTAATAGCTGGCGTACATAAATTAATAGCTGGCATATATTTTTGTATAGTGATCTGTTATATATAGTAATGATTTATAGGAAATTAATAGAGATCTCATTGTATCAGTATTTATACTATCGTTTGTAAGGAATAGAAGGCATCTTGAATACCAATTCTTACAAAGAGGATTAAATTGCATTAAACGTCTTCAATGCAATTTTATTGGTCATTTAATTCTCAGTCAAAACCGTTTGACTCGTCAGTTTCAAATGCTGAACTGTAACTGCACTGTCATTAAATGCTGGAAGCTTCTGCGCACGTGCGCGAGACAGACAGGTGTGCAGGGGCCCTTCTGGCTCATGCGCGCGTACGTCTTGCACGCTCATGCGCGTGTCATTTTGGCTCATCTTCATGCGCAAGCCAGGCCCTTGCGCGCGCTGATTTGGCTCACTTCCATGTGCGCGTGCGCTAGCCACAAGTCATCCTATACGAGCACGCCACACAGTCGCGCCGTATTGGCTCACTCTGGTGCTCCCGCGCGCGCCTTCAGTGCCCATGCGCGCCAACTAGCCACGTGTACTCACTCGCAGACTGCCACGTCATGCGCCTATGCGCGCAGACCCATCTGGGTGATGCGCCTCGAACCCGCGCGCCACATTAACAACCACTTGGTCCTTGAAGCCCCTGTGTTCCACCACGCGCACGTGGTCAAAAATACAAAGGCGGCTCTCAAGCGGCTCGCGGCGATGCGAGCGTGCAAAGTGCGCCGTCAAAGCGCCTCATCGCCCGGGCGCGGGGGCGGGTGCGGGTTAGGGTGCCCTTCGCGAGTACACTTAGTGTGTGCTTCCATGAAACATTAAGAATAGAGAGTTCCCACTTAAATACTCATTTAAGTTTCATCTCTCCTCCTATGTGGGACAAGGTGCCACTTTTCCTTTTGTTTCAGCATTCAATGTTTCAAACACCAAATTTTAAGCATCGATATCTCATTCATCCTAGCTCCGTTTTGGACGTGATTTAGTTCGTTGCGAAACTATTCCAACATAGAAAGCAAACCCACAAATATAAATATATAAAGAAACCTCAGTTTCTTATACTTATTTCTAGTCCAAAATAGAAAAAAATCATTTTCCTGTATTTGTGAAAAATGTTATTTTTCACAAAATTTCCAACATTAACTGCACCTTTATGTGTGTGTATTTTCAATTTCATAGGTGGTCTAGGTTAACTATGTGATCCATTTGTGTTTAAACCATCTTCAATACATATTGCTTTCTTCAATCCTTCCAATGTGTGCACAACACAGTTCCAAGGGTTGATTTACATGGTTCGATATTAACGAGACAAGGGACTCGGCCATGGTCATCAATACCTCCAAATACCAACTTTATGATAGCACAAAATAATAGAATCAATAAACCACATTTATCACCAAAACAGGAGGGAAACAAATGATAGTAGACCAACAGCAACTTCACCTGCATCCTGTAACCCGGAATTAAAGAAAGCAAACATTCAAACATCTTAAAAAATTTAATGTAAACAAAGAGAAGCCTAAGATCACCAGAAAAACATTCTAAAAAGAGTTAATTACTATTTTCGTCCATGTGGTTTGTCAAAAATCACTATTTCAGTCCATTAGTTTAAAAATTGCGATTTCAGTCCCTGTGGTTTCACTTTCGTAACCATTTCAGTCCACCTCGTAACCATTTCAGTCCCTGTAATAACAGAATAAATGGATTAAAATGGTTACGAAAGTGAAATCACATGGACTGAAATGGTTACGAAAGTGAAACCACAGGGACTGAAATCGCAATTTTTAAACTAATGGACTGAAATAGTGATTTTTGACAAACCACAGGGACGAAAACAGTAATTAACTCTTCTAAAAACCATACTAATCAAGGACCCTACTCCCAAATATTAGTCTCAGCAACCACAACCACAAACAAAAGTACAAATTTCGCTGTTCAAAATGTGAAAAAAAAAAAAAAAAAACTGAACAAAGGTGCCGAACTGAAGTGACCAATGGCTACACCCCAAAATACAAATTTCGCTATTCATATTGTTTGGAAGTCCAGCAAGGTATTGAGCTCGCTCCTTAGAATACTTGATGTGCTTTGCCATAATAATCATTTAAGTAGGAAGACTACAAGAAGAACATATGTATGTGGTTAACTAGGTGCTCTCTGCTTCCAAATTTGTGTTATAAAAGAGGTATTGCATTTAAATAACCTCAACTTTTACCAATTTGTTAATAACACTCTAAACTATCGACTTATGTCACATCATTCTCAACTTTCAACTTATTTTTCTCTGACACTCCCTAACTAATTGAACCTTAACTCAGTTAGCTGATGTCAAATGCCACGTCATCAGAAAATGCGACGTCAGCTGCCACATCATCAAAATTGTCACGTCAGCTCCACATCAACTGCCACGTCATCGGAAAATGCGACATCGGCTGCCAAGCCATATGGCACGTTAGCAAAAACTAATTGGGTTGGGTTTCAGTTAGTTAGGGAGTGCTGGAGAAAAATAAGTTGAGAGTGTTGTTGTACAAATCGAAAGCTGGGACTGTTATCGACCAATTGGTGAAAATTTGAGTTATTTAAATCCAATATCCCTTTATAAAACATCAAATTGAAACTGAAATCACATTAAAAAAAACCATACAAACCAAATTATATACACGAAGATTGAAAGATTATGATCTCGTTAAAAAAATGTATGATGAAACCTTATAGCGGTACGAAAAGAGTCCCGAATTAACGTTTGTAACCCATTCTTTTCTATAAAATATAACCCAAAACTTATATTGTTTTAGTTTTGCCACATTTTTAAAACTCCTAATATGGTGACAAACTTTCTTTGTGTCACTACAAAACATCTACATGTATGTTATGGATGAGGTTTTTAAAAAGTCAATAACCGGTTGTAGGGATTATTGGCCGGTGGCAGTGGATTGTTGAATGTGTGAATAAAAAACATAAAAGTCCACCAATCCATGGGTCATGTCAAAGTACTAAACAGTTTCATAACTGAGTTTAACCAAGGTTTATAACTTTATATCGTCAATTTGTGCGCGATGAAATAATTGTCCGATTTATCTAATTTGTCTTCTATTGAAAGAGAATCTTGTAACTTGCCTTATTTTATTATACACGTTTAATAAATCGTGTTTGTGTGTCAAATTAATGGATCAACAATTCATGTAATCCGGACTTGGATGAAACCATAGTTTTATTCTGGTAACAGTTTGATTTTAGTTTACGTGTCTTATTTAATCCCCACGCAAAAATGATTAAATTATTAATAAAGATAGGAATAAGATTGATAATTTACGTATGTTCTTTGATTTAGGTTACGTATCTCATTCATGCCCAACACATTTTAGGTTATGTGTCATTTATTTATTTATTTAATTTGTCTTCTATTAAAAAATAACCTGTAGCTCGCCCTTTTTTTTATTTTGCACATTTAATGACTTGTGTTTACGTGTCAAATCGATAAATCAACTTATCCAACAACACTCGGATTTGGATAAACTAAGTTTTATTTAGTTTAGGTTATGTATATCCTTCAAGCCCCACACAAACATAATTAAAATATTAAAAAAGAAGACAGAAATAAGGTTGGTGATATAACAATGATGAGAAGTGACAAATATAATATAACTTCTAATATAATAGTATCGAAAGTATGAAACTGGAAAAAAAAAAGGAAAATGAGATTAACGAATGTAAAGGGAATACAATCTTGTGGGCTCGTCTTTTAATTTTATGATGCAAAACCATGAGTAGTTTGGGCCGAATCAAAGACGCCGGTTGATTTAATAAAATCAAACAAAGCGAAACAGATAGATTTGACTGAGTAGAGGTGAAAAAAAACCCGAACCCAAAAAAAAAAAAAAAAACCGGACACGGGTATTAAAAAAACGGGTTTTTTAAACCATTACCCGACTCTACTATACGGGTAGAGTCCAGGTATGCATATTCTCGTCAGTATCTGAACCCGGGTTTTTTCATACCCGATTTATACCCTGGTTTTTTGTATACCAGGGTTTTATGAATACCCGTACCTGGGTTTTAGGATACCCACACCGGGTTTTATGAATACCCGATACTTACAAGTTTTCACGACTTGCTACTATCTACTTGAACGAAGTAGTTTCTAGGCATGGGGTGCCGACTTCCATCATCTCTGATCGCGACCCGCGTTTCGCGTCCGATTTGTGGCAACCTATGCCAAATCCTTTGGCACACTTCTAGACATGAGTACCGCCTATCATCCTCAAACGAATGGTCAAAGTGAACAAACTATCCAGACGCTTGAAGACATGCTGCGAGCATGTGTGATCGATTTCGGTAACGCTTGGGAAAGACATTTGCCTTTGGTAGAGTTTTCCTATAACAATAATTACCACTCTAGCATTCAGGCAGCTCCGTTCGAGGCATTGTACGGACGAAAATGCCGATCTCCTCTTTGTTAGGCTGAAGTTGGTGACAACCAAATCACGGGCCCAGAACTCGTACTCGAAACTTCTGAGAAGATTGTTCAAATCAGAAATCGTTTGGTGGCAGCTCGTGATCGCCAGAAAAGCTACGCCGACAAGCGTAGGAAACCCTTGGAATTCGCCGTGGGCGACCGTGTTCTATTGAAAGTCTCACCCTATAAGGGTGTGGTTCGTTTCGGGAAACGCGGCGAGCTCAATCCGCGTTATGTTGGGTCGTTCAAGATTTTGGAAAGACTCGGTAAGGTGGCTTGTCGACTCGAGTTGCCTGATGAACTTAGTAATGTACACAACGTCCTTCATGTCTCTAACCTAAAGAAGTGTTTGTCTGATGAAACACTTGTGGTTCCTTTCCAGAACTGAAAATTGATGACAAGCTACAATTTATCGAGGAACCTGTTGAAATCACGGACCGAGAGGTAAAGGTTCATAAACACAGTCGAATTCCTATCGTAAGGGTTCGTTGGAACTAAAAGCGTGGACTGGATTTCACGTGAGAACGCGAGGATTAGATGATGCTCAAGTATTATCACTTATTCAAAACTGTTGAACCTAACATTGATACGACTAGCGAATTTCAGGATGAAATTTCTTTTCAAGTTGGGGGTGATGTGGTACCCGAGGAAAACCCACGGTCATCTTAACTTATCTTTTCACTCCTCCGTGACTGCTTATCGAATTTCGGGACGAAATTTCTTTCAAGTTGGGGATGATGTGACAACCCGTAATTTTAGGTTAATACTATAACCTAACCACAATTAGTTTAGACTTACATTCATATCACTGCATTTAACTATGGTTAGTTAAATGAGTCTACCTTGGTAATTCAAGGAATTACCGGAACACACATATAAGTTAATTCTCGAATGTTGGTGACTAACTCGAATAATAATTATAAACGAACGGTTTATGTGAAACTTATACGTGCATGACAAATACGTGAATTATGTGTTTTAACTGCGAACTGTAAGATGATATGTGCCTTGTGTAATAATGATATAGTTAGGGGTGTTTAGGGTTAATTGAGAAACTCAAATAAACTACTGGAAACCCTAAGCTCCTCATAACTCCCATCATATGGCAGTTCCATTTCTCTAATCATTTTTGGGCTACACAATCATCTCACACAATCATCAATCCTTGATCTTTCAATTCTTCAAGAGCAAACTCTCTATATCGAATCTAAGGTAATGTTTATGATTGTATGTTGTTGTTCTTGTTCTCTTGATTCATGCAAACCCTAGTCATCCGAACAATCATATGTGATTAATTGATTATGCCTGATGAATGTGTGATGATTTGTATGTGAATGTGTAAACTGTCTATCAGAGAATATTGATGCTATTGATATGCTAATTGATACGCTAGAACTGTTAATCTTTGAATTGATTTGTAACATTGTAGAGTTTAATCGTAGAACTGCAATGAAACAGTTACATTGATGTTGTTTTCTGTGCGATTAGGGTTTTGGTCCGACCTTGTAAAGTCACAAAGTCCGGAGTATTGAAAATCTCATGTTCCGAGTTTATTATATAAACAAGAATACAAGTTTAGTAAATGTCTGAGTTTGTTTATATAATAAAGAAATTCCGAGTTTGTTTTCATAAGAAAAGTGAGTCCGAGTTTATCACAATAATGTCCGAACTTGTATAGTTATATGTAAACAATCAGTTTGACCGAGTTTATACATATATAATACCATGCTATTCGAGTTTTAGAAATGAACAAGTGAGACCGAGTTTTTGGATGTAGTTTATCCGAATTTATATTTATAATATGCAAATGGTCCGAGTTTATGTGGGGGGATATAGTCCGAGTTTAAGTGGATGACAAGGGGTTCGAGTTTTGTAAATGTAAAATAATGAATTCCAAGTTTATGTGTTAACTTCAAGTGGTCCGAGGTTATATGTAAACAGAAATCCATATGTTAGAGTTTTTAGGATGTCCAAATTAATTTGTATATCTCCGAGTTTGAGGGATGGTTCAGGATTTAATTGTAAAGGACTATGGGAGTCCGAACTTGCATGTTGTTGGGTTTACCAAGTCCTTGGGGATCCGAGTTTGTATATCATGTACAATAATAATAGTTCAGAGTTTGTACATCATGTACAACAATAATAGTTCAGAGTTAGTACGTCATGTACAACAATAATAGTTCTGAGTTTGTACATCATGTACAATAATAATAGTTCAGAGTTTGTACATCATGTACAAAAATAATAGTTCAGAGTTAGTACATCATGTACAACAATAATAGTTCAGAGTTTGTACATGATGTACAATAATAATAGTTCAGAGTTTGTACATACCCCACTTATGTCCGAATTTATTATCAAATAAACAGTTCAAGGTTATCAAATGGTGGTGGTCTGAGCTTCCTATTGGTCCGGGTGTTTGTAAATTAATGGACTCAAATTGATTAAATAAAAATGGGTTTCGAACTTTCTATATTTATAAATGTCTGGATTTCCTTTTTGTGAAGTGCATACATATATTCATTTATTAACTCCAGATATATTCCAAGTTTTGTTTTTATACAATACTAATAAACTGTATTCTGAGCTTACATAAGTGGTTGGGCCCGGGTTACATAAGTGTTGGGCCGGGATTAAACAATTAATGGATTCCGAATTTATTATTAAATCAACGTAGGTCTGAGTTTACTTAGGGACTCCACCTATTCATATGGTCCGAATTTCCAAGGGGTCATGCTTGTCTGAAGTTATGTGTGTTTAGAATGGTTGTTCAGGTTTATGATCCGCATTTGCTAGTAAGACAACGTATCCGAGGCTAAGAAAATTATAATTATCCAAGTTGTGAATAGTGTGCGATGTCTGTGTTTCTCAAAATTATAACACTTGTCACCAACTAGAGAACCTACTGTGTGTTACTGTACTGTATGTTAACCTGTTAACTTGATTATGCTAAACACTAGATTGTTTGGACAATAAGGGTATTGCATAACGCTACATACATATTTACATTTACTATACATTAGGTCGCATGAACGGACCTAACACTTAATTTACCGCTAAAAGCACGTTAATACATATCGAGCAAACTAAGGTGAGTTCACTACTTTTTCACAAGCATGCGTCGCGGGGGGACAAACAAACTATTATTCCTAGGAGGAATACTTTCTTTTAAAATGTTGTAGTTTAAATTTGATTTTGGTTAATAAACTCAAACTCTATCACGAAAGTCCCTACTTACTACCGAGCTAGTTGTCTGGGAGGCAATAGGGTATTAGTTGATAGTGCTATTAGGCTTGACAAACCTCACACCGTGCTGGGAGCCGGGAGTGAACTAATGACCTTAAACACTTGTATCAATGCTGATAGACATTGATGAGGGCACAACAAACATGACAGTCATTCGGTATCGAGTTTATTATTCTTGACATGTCTTTAAACTAAACACTTACATGATTTACGATAAACAAAACTGTGAACTCGCCAACTTTATGTTGACACACTTTTCTGCATGCTTGCAGGTCGTTAGATACAACATGCTTTGGAACTTGCAGTCTGGGGAGTTGGGAGTGTCATGGGGCGTGTCGCTTGAGGAAACATTTAACACTTTGCAACTTAAAACGATTTGGTTTTGATTATGTTGAAACAATTACATTGTGACAACCGGTGATTTACGACTCTTGATTACGCAATTAACAAACGTTGAGGAAAGATCGAACGAATATCACGGTACACTATTTGAAGTATTCTATGCATACAAATAATTTTTATGCATATCTTGATAGTTCTAAAGATGTATAGATTGCGAACACATAAGCACATATAATATATATGTGTCATCTATTTTGATGAATCAAATTTACAAAGTTCGATTCTCTTGGTTAAACTATTAAAGGTTCATGGATTTAATTTTTGGTATTATTTCCATCTTTATTTTTTTTTCTTTCTAAAACCTACATGGTAAATATAAGATATTTCATTATTATATAAATACAAGTCATACCATGATCAAATTGGTCAGACTATTTCCCATCCATTCATTCACTCGATTGACAGTAGCAAATAAAAATGTTGAAAGACTTCTCAGTCATAATTGTCCACTCCCATACACAACCTACAACTATGTTCCCAGTATTATATATGTAGAGAAATAGTCCCTTTTTGATATTATTTACTCACACAACAAACACAGACTTGTCATCTTCCTCTCTCACTCTATTATATGTGCAGACCCACTCAACAAACTAAAGTCTGTCTCCACCCTCTCCCTCTCGATTTTTATATACACAATCAAACATCACAGATCGATTGTCCAGCTTTTCTTCTTTTCTTGACTTTTGAACCTTATATTATTTGCACACACATTAAGACTTTTAATTGTTATATATCTAAGACACAAGCACAGAGAAAACACAGAAGTTCATCTTTTCAAAAATTTCACTCACACAAACAAAAGGGTTCATCTTCTCAAAACACAAATGAAGATCAGGGCTCCCATTAAACAAGACCCAACCCAGCCACCCCCTTCCTCTCTCGGTTTCGGTTCCCCTTTCCTTCTCCGACGCGACACACCCACCTGCGATACCCCCTCCCCTCTAAGGTGAACCGGCTACCGGAACAAACCCAACCACCACCATATTTGGTGGCAGCGGGGAGCAACAGAAACAACACCGCCACCACGGCGGTGGCGGCGGTCAGTGTCTCAGGTCCAACGAGTTCATATCTGGTGTTGATGGTGGTCATAGTTCAGTTGACAGGAGACGACGGAGGCACGGTTACCAGGTCCGACGAGTAGTTTTGGCTGCGGCGGGGGAGGGTGGTGCTCGGTTCGACAGATTTCCGGTCACGGATTAGGCTCGGGTTCAGCAGGCTTCAAGCGGGTCGGTCATGGGTCTGTTCAACATATTCAAGTTGGGTCCTGGTCGACTCAGTTCAATGTCGGGTCAGACAAGCGACTCCGTGGGTTCCAGAGCTCCGATTCAGGCAGGCACGAGTTCGGGTCAGGTTCGATTCAGTTCAGAATCAGGCTACGTATCGGATCAGGTTAGATTTGGTTTCGGTTTAGTTAATCTCTGGGTATTGTGAGTTCATCTTGGGATGTTTTGGACCAGGTTTTGGGTTCCGTCTCAGCAAGTTTTCGGGTTCGGGTCATGTTTTGGGCTCGGGTCAGCCCGGTCGACACCCGAGTCAACTGTTAGTCAACAGGTCAACAGCAGGTCAACGCCAGTCAAACATCATCTCGGGTCAACAGCGGTCAAGACAGTCAACGACCCGGTCAACGGTATTGTTCGGGTTTAGATTTTTATTATAATTATACGCGACCGAGCTCGACCCGTTTTGACTAGATATAAGTTACGTTTTTGATACATTTGATGAAAACTATATTTAGTTGATTAATTTGGTTGAATTATTGTTGAATTTTTAACAAATAACGACAACTTTGATTGTCGGGGCAGTCAAAAAACAAAGGAAACTCAGCCCAATTTTCGAGAAAATCCGTAATATACAATGCGTTTTATTATAAAGTAAACTATCGGATTCGAATACTCTTTTAGAAAAATAAATACGAACATGTCTTTTGACGATACTTTACAACTCGCTAAAGACGACGATTCGATGTTATTCACAACTAATAAATATAGTGTATATTTATTTCAACAATCAACGACACGACGATTCTTTTACTAAAATAAATATAGCGTATATATTTATTCGAAATATTAAACGACACGAATTTGTTTTATGAAAATAAATATGGTTTATATATTTATTTCCAATATCGTACAAAACGAATCCTTTTATAAATAAATATAGCTATATATTTATTTCCGATAAAAACAAGTCGAATTCTTTTATAAAATAAATATAGTCATATTTATTTTCAAACACGACAACTCGACGATTCTTTTATAAAATAAATATAACTTTTTCTATTTATTTTATACGCCTAAACGGCATATACGTATATTTTCGGCAATTATACACAAGACATAATACAAGTTATTATATATTATTTTCATACGAATATTCTTTTATACACGTACGACTTTTCGGGACGACAAGAGATCTTAACAATATTTATATATTCTTATATAAATATTTATATATTTTTTTAAACCTCTCGAGAACTAAGTCTTTTCAAGACTTCTTAAATACCGACGAATAAACAAACTACGTAAGTATAACTTCATCGTTAACAACTTACCGTTGAATCGTTCGGTTAACGATTCGGTAGAGCTCGAAGACACGTAGTTTAGTTACCGTATTTATTTAGAAACTTATAAGATATTCCATGTTAGGAATATTGTAGAATGCACGCTAGCGAGTCTCATCTTGGAAACGACATCACGAAGTCGTAATTAGCTAGCCTTGCACAAGGCAATTCAGGTGAGTTCATAACCCCACTTTTTACGGTTTTACATTTTTATTAATGTTTTCGGGGTGGAAAGACATGCACGTTTTGCAAGAACATACAAAGTTTTGAACGAACGAAAACTCATATTTCTAAATTATGTTACGAATGGATTATACTAGAGGTTCAGCCTTAGAGGCTGGGGAGGTTCAGCCTTAGAGGCTGGGGTAAAATACATATTACAATGTTTACAAATGATATAATAACAAGAAACACTCTTGGTGAGAACGAGTACCAAGTATGATACAATTTGAGAATACAAAAGAATACAAGAAACACTCTTGGTGAGAACGAGTACCAAGTATGTTACACTATTACAGACATTTTATACATGGTATGGTTAGCTTAAGGAGGGTTTACTACTAGATTGTGAAAGGTGGGCACCATACTTAAGGCCATTAATCCTCGTCGTAGGACCGAGGGACATGAGTGATAGATCTATTTGGGTGTAGCGAGCCCACACCCATGAGGCCGGGGCGGCCCATAGAGGTGACTATGTCTTCCAGCCGGAAGCCCGGTACAAATTTGCTAGGTTTGAGTTTTCCTGTACCTTATCACACTTACCTTTGGCTTTGCAACCCATTGGTGACTTCTTTTTCCTTATTGCTACATACCAGGGACATTTATACATACAGACATATTTCAAAGGTTTATACATACATACTTACATAAATACTTGATTTATACAAATTAAACACCATGTTTTATACAAATTCAAGGCATAGGATTATGCGGGTATGGAGTCAAAGTCAGGGTGGGCATTGACGGTTATACGAACATTACAAATACAAAGTTTCCATATAACTTGACAAGAAAATGATTTCTAAATTCGTTTTCTCAATATTACTTCGCAAACCGATTATTCAAAAGATTTATTTCAAATCTTTTACAAACAAACTATGAACTCGCTCAACTTTTTGTTGATTTTTCGCATGTTTCTTTCTCAGGTTGCATTTCAAGTTAAGGCACGGTTGGAATAGGAGAACCATGTGGAGTCGAGTACTTAGCGGGCGTTAAATTTCTAAAAGACTTAACCTTTTGCTTCCGCTGTGCAATGAAGATACCAGTCCAGTCACGCCAGCTCTGATAATTTCGGGGTGTGACATACATATGCTTCCGCTGAACACATGTTTTGTTGAAATGTTATTTGGAATTACACTGTTCATGTTGGACATGACATTTGTGTTTAATGATATTTACTTCTGATTAGTGGCTAGATCCTGGTATGTCACACGTCTCGCGATGAAACCCGTATATGGTAATTTGGGGGTGTGACAATATCATACTAAAATAGTGTTTGTAGGATCTAAGTTTCAAATGACTAATATTTTCAGGAAATACATGCTTCAAATTGATTAGGATATGAATATCTATTTTACATGTCAAGGTAATAAACTAAATGAATTTTCTTGTTTATGTTCGTTCATTTATTAAATAAGCGAACATAAACAATTTTCCCATCAAACGATTCGTGAACAATTAGCTAGCCGATCATTTTCAAAAATTGAAATTGAATGAATTTCCTTGTTTATGTTCGTTAATCTCAATTTTTATTATTGGTCATTTTCAATCCAAATGTCCCAAACCCTTGAAGTCTATCCAAATGGCGAGATTTTTCTTCCAAATGTCTTTTATTGAAATTATACATGTTTTCAGACATAATAATTATATTACCAACTTAATAAAATAAGAATTTTCCGTCCAGTGACACTTTAAACTTCGTCCTCAGGTTTACTATTAAACAATTTCTTCTCTTTTGCTGTACTTTTGTAAACGAGATTTGATGTCCCGACCATAAGCAATGGATCAAAGTGTTTCAACTAGGGATGGGATTGGTACCACCTATACCCGTACTAGTACTAAAAATACCGGTACCGAATTTGAACAAAACTGGGTACCAAATATATAGGAACGGTACGGGTATTTTCAGTACGGTACCCGTTTTGGTACTATTTGTTTTTATTTAGTTTTTTAGCACTTGTACGAGTACTAAATAAGTAAAATTGACATGAGCATCAATATAGTACGAGTACCAAATAGGTAAAATTGGTACGAGTACCAATATGATACGGGTATCATATAGGTAAAATCAATACGAGTACTATAAATACCATAATACGAAATAAAACATAATACAAAAAAAAAACCTTTTAAAGGTCTACATAAAATTCGGTACCAGTACCCATTTTTACCCGTACCAATACCGAAAGTACCGAATACCAAAATCAATAAAACTGGGTACCGATACATGTACCAAATACCTAAAATCGTTACGGATACATGTACGGGTACGATACAGGTACGAGTACAAGTATTTGGGAAAAAAAAACCCATCCCTAGTTTTAACGAGCCAAATTATGTGAAAGAAAGACCATAGGTTGTCTGCTCTATTTCTCGGGTTCCAATTTCATCGAGAGAGTTTCGGTTTCATACTCATTTTCACATCTTTATATACATGAATCTTTGATTGAGTAATACTAATTACACGTTTTTTAGATATCCATATCCGTCAAATTCAGTCTTTATTTTATATTTTATATAAAAGAGGAAATGTAATAGTTTAGCCGATTAATATTATATCAAATTCCGCTCAAAGTTCACTTTTAATGGCGTTACCACTCCGCATCAAAAATGTTTAATATATAAAGATTGATATTCATATTTTAATTTAGCGTATAAAAAAGGTTAATTATTTAAATGTTGATATTCATATTTTTATTTAGCGTATAAAAAAGGTTAAATATTTAAATATTGATATTCATATTTTAATTTAGCGTGTTATGTGTTGTTATCGCATATTTATCTTCTGGGCTAAAATAAATAATTTGTATATTTTTTTATTAGTATGAAAGTAATTGAGTAGTTGGCTAGTTTGTCGACTCCTTCAACCACTATATGTTGTTCCTCTATTTCATTTCACAACTAAACTTTACCATGTATATATAAATTTCAAAGGTCATCCCTAACCGTACAACACAAGAACTCATAGTATACGTTCGACTCAAGGCGGTCACGAGTGCATACACAGGCGCGGTCATAAAGATTAAACAAAAGATGGGTACTTGTTTTTCTTCCAAAAGATCGAAAGCAGAGGTCGCATATGAGACCATAAGAGTGGTGCACATGGATGGTTCGCTACAAGACTACGAAGATCCTGCGACGGTTGACCAAGTGATCACAAACTTCCCGATGCACTACTTATGTACTCCGGTCGAGATCTTCCAAAGTGGATTGGTACCCCTCCAGCTTAACCATCAACTCAAAACCGGTCAAATCTACTTTGCCCTTCCCAACACAACTCTTAAATTCAACACGAGTCCGGATGACTTGACCATTTTAACTAGGAAGCTCATGAACATAGCCAAAACCTGTAGGTCAGGTCCAGCCAAGCCGGTCCCAAGAAGTCCTTCGGCTAGTCCGTTACACAATCCACAAGGTACAAGTCAAACCACGTTTCTAGACCACCGGTGTGGGGATCATGGAGAAGTGAACACGCTAAACTCGCCGAAATCGCCTATGTGGAAGCCAGTTATGGATACCATTGTAGAAGGCTAGTTTGATCATAAGCATGTATTATATTCAATCTATGTGGTTGTCACATAATTTGCAATATAATGTTTGAAAGTATTTGTTATCCCATCATTTTACATTTATTTTTTTTGTCAAGTAAATCAATTAGTTGTAGGTGTCAGATCAACATCAGCGCTTCAACTTTATCCAAATTAATGAAGAAACTGAAGATTATGTGTAATTAGTTTAACAAAGTTTTTTTTTTCATATGTTTCAGCGTAATAATTACGTTACAAAGAAAACTAAAATAACATTATTTAAACGTCAATTATTATAAAGATAACATTATTTAAATGTCAATTATTATTATAAAGATACATAATGATAGGAACAAACCAACTGCCGGCCAAGCATTGATCAAATACAGCTGGACGTAAACGATAAAATTAATCCACGTAGGATTGAATAAAACCGGTGTACCAAGCTATGAAAAAAACAAGGATAAATTACTTTTTGAGTTTTTGTGTTATAGTGGTTTTAACCACTTAAGTCTAAGATCAAAAAGTTAAAGCACTGAGTCTCTGTAGCCACTTTTCTTAACAATTTGAGTCCAAATTTCTAACACTGTTAGCTAAGTCAGTTAAGTATAAGGGCATTTTAGTCGTTTTACACCTAGGTACAACAATCTATGCATAACATACTTACAAGAGACTTTTAGCAAATATATTTTATTAATATACATATACATATTCAATCACTCCCCCCCTCTCTCTCACACCATTTTGATTTAGTTAATCATGATCTGAATCTATCATGTAGTGTATTTGGGAATTGGTATTTGACTAGATTTATGCTTGTCACAATTTGATTATCAAATGCTCTTCTAATACAGTTGGGTTGGAAGTTGAGAAATTATGTGTTTGAATGGTGGTGGCTTTGATGGTGACGATGGTGTTGTCAGAGGTAGGGATAGTGGTGGTTTATTGTGGTGATGGTGGTGTCGGAGGTGGTGTATGGCGGTGGTTTATAATGGTGATGGTACTGTCAGAGGTAGGGCCGAAGGTGGTTTATTGTGGTGATGGTGGTGTATGGTTGCAACCTGCAGATGAGATGGTTGTGGTTGCTAGGAAGAGGTGTTGTACGGTGGTGGTGTGTGATGGTTATGGTGGTTCTTGGTGGTGTTTAGAGAGAGAAGAGAGAGAGAGAGAGCGCCTGTTGAGTGGATATTTTAAAAGTGAGATAAGGTTTCTTATTTATTTATATTTCTATTTGGTAAATACAGGGGTATTTTAGTCTTTTCATTAGAAACTAACAGAATATTCCAACGAAGTAAAATATTTGGATTCAAGTGGTTAAGAAAAGTGGCTATAGGGACTCAGGGCGTTAAAATTATTGATTTTGGACTCAAGTGGTTAAAACCACTATAGCACAAGGACTCAAAAGTAATTTACCCAAAAAATAAAGCAAAAATATGTATGTTAGATAAATGACTAAAGTGTAATTTGCGTCCATAAGATACAAAAATGAGATTAACTTGAGTTCCATTTAAAAAAAATAGATACAAGGCTTCGTTATTAAAAGAAGTGAGTTTCACACCACGTGCATTATAAAATACTCTTATTATTCAGGACAATGTCCATACTCCACCGAGAAAGGCATACCGCAACACTATTCACTTACATGCCGCATCAGCAAGCTGTTACTGGTGGCTTCGATACCGCATTGCACACAACATTTTTATCCGGCTACGCGCCACATTTAAAAGTTCAGTTAAATTTTTTTTGATGGCATGCACATTATACATATAAACACTTGTTAACATGCCTAAATGTATCGCCTAGAATTCGTGTCCCATATATAGACACGACTAAAACTAGCTGATGTGACCACATGTCCATTCGGACGGTACAACCGGTTTCAAGATACTGGCCATCTAGTAGAGCCTACCTTAGATCCCACAGGCTAACATGGACCATACCTTATGATAACTAAAAATCCGACCATAATAAATAATCAGCCCAACAAAATGCAGCTTGGGCTATCATATTGGAGTGGTAGGACTTGTAGAGAAATATCCTAGAAGTTGCGCCTGACCCAATGGTTTTTGGGCCCAAAGGTATAGAAGCCCATGCAAAACCCTAAATGTTCACTATATAAAGTAGGTTTCACCTCAAAGAAAGGGGTCTCTTTCTCTCTCTCTCTCTCTCTCTCTACCATGGACCACATCTAGAGTGCCTCGTAACCAAATCTGGTCCTTGATTATACGCGCTACACCTTTATATTGATGTGCCTCGTAACCAAACCTCGTCCTTGGGAGATGATTGTTCTACGCATCCATATGTCTGCAATATGTAAGGGAAATTTTGACATTAGTCGTGTAGGTCTGAATGACTGAGCCAAAACGTTCACCTTTGGTAACCATGTATGGTGATAGTAGTGTTAACAGGGTTATCTATTGAATTTATGAAATAAAGTGTCAAACAACTTTCAATCTATGTAAAAGCATGTGAAAAATGTGTTAAGACTCCATCTTACATGAAATTCACGACTGGGTGGCATGAAGGCACAAAAATGATCATAGGTGCTGCAATTTTGATAGCCATATTTTTAGTGAATTTTGCTCTCCTATGTAAGTTACCATATATTTTTTTTTTTGGCAAATTTAAACGTATTTAGAAAGGAGAACAACTGGGTCAACTTTCTACTTCCTTAGATACCAGGTTTCTAGTTCGATTACATAGAATGGTCGAGTTGCGTTGTCTTTGCATAATGGTCATTTGGGTGCGAATGATGAAGAAGATTCAACTAATGAGGATGGTACAGATGATGAAGAACCAAGAGATAATGGACCGCGAGCATCGTCATCACCGCGTGAATTAAGAATCCTGATTGAGATATAACTCCTCTTAACCAATCGGCCCCACCGTCAGCTCGAATCAGTCCCCTACGCCAAACAATAACAACCGGCTTAAATGGATAACTAAACCGAATAAACCGGTTGAATTCACGTTTCTATTTCTTTGGAGGCCCAAAAAAAGATCAAAACACCCATAATAATCATGTTTTGCCCTAAACAGGCCCTAACCTTTATGATAAACACCTCCGATATATTCGACCTTTGTTACACATGTGGGATCATGTTCGCATGTTCTACAACGGTATGCTATGTCACCTTGGCCCCACACGGACCCACACACACCATGTTTCCCGCCATTCATAAAAGCCAATCGATGCGGCATCTCAGCAGGATCACCAGCAAACATCAGCCACTTCAACCAGAGCATGGTTTCATGCATGTTGGAACCAAAGGCAGTCTCCATCTCAGCATCAGATGGTAAAATTGCCTCAATGATTTCTCGTAACGGCTTGTTGTTGCTTTCAACTAGTTGGACTAGTTGGTATTGCACAGGATGAGAGCTCCTTTCGAGAGGAACACCTCTTAAGGCTAGCCTCTGATACAAATAAGAAGAAAACGTCAACAAACATGATTCACATTCAAAGCTTTCGTTCCCTCATATAAATAAGCATGAAACATTAGAATAGAGAACAAGCCAATCTTTCACAACAATATGAATCATCTATTTCTTCAACTTCTTATTTGACAGAAACACAAGAACACGGTAGTGATCGACTCTTAGAATTGACATAAGAGATTCTATAAAATACACACCAAGAAAGCAGAAAAAAGTTCCTAAGTCAATCGAACAAACAATATAACTCAAGTCCACAGAATCAGAAATCATACACACACATAATGAAATCGGAATTAGCTCTCGAATTTATTATCAAAGAAAATACGCTCAAAACTTTGATCTCTCCCATACGTATGCATTAGGCTTGACGATGGCTCAGCAATCATAAGCATACTAGGACACTAATTCATTCTTATGGATAATTACAAATAACCTTATAACTATCTAAATAATTAAGAATCCTGATTGAGATATAACTCCTCTCAACCAATCCGCCCCACCACCTGCTCGGATTAGTCTCCTACGGCCAACAATAACAACCGGCTTAAACGGATAACCGAACCGAATAAACCGGTTGAATTCACGTTTCTAATTCTTCGGAGTTCCAAAAAAAAAAAAAATCAAAACACCCCTAATAATCATATTTTGCCCTAAACAGACCCTAACATTTATGATAAACACCTCCGATATATTTCCCCTAAGCAGCACAAACTAGTAAAACCTAAAACCACAATCAAATCATTCGACCTAAAATCTTTGGTTACACGTGGTGGAAATAAACAACAAATGTTCGGAAAATATATCTCCACTATACGATCATCTCTTGAAAAAGGAGGAAGAAGAGCCATACTTTCAGAATACCACGCGATGAAACCACCGTAACCAGGGTTGCAAATCGCCCGTTGTTAAACAAAATCGGTGTTTTTTTTTTTTGTTGCCACCGACCCAGTCCCTTAACTTTTGTATAGTGTTAGAAGTAACCTTTTAGTTTTGTAAATGTCATTTTAACCCCCTTAAATTTTCAAAGTTACGAGTTTGACCTAAAACTAATTACTTGCATTTTTATTTTTATGTACGTGTCAATATAAACATCATTGCACAATAAACCCATATGCTAACAAAATCAAGCAATAGTTAACCCAAAATCAAGAAAAGTCAACCGTATGTCACTAATTCAATCCGCATATCACCTAAAATAACCGTATTCTACCATATATCACTAAGAAGTATAAAAGATACCTAACCTCCTACACCGCGGTGGTCGTAGAAGAAATGTGGAAAACGATATGCTCAACGCAGATTGCAGGGAACTGTGACTTACAAGAAACGGGGGAAACGGCATGCTCAAATCACGTTAAAGTCGCTTGTCGCCGGGATAGGGAGTCCGCCGCTAGTCGCCGAGAGAAGACCAAGTCTTTGGTCTTTGTTAGGTAGAATGTGAAGCCTTTGGTCTTTGTTAGGTAGAATGTGAAGCTTTAGGAAGAATATTGGGAAATATACAAAACCCTAATGATTAGTGAGAAAGCGGAAAGTTGAGAAATTGTAGGTTCATTTACCTGGGACTAAAGTGACGAAGAAGACGATTATTTGTGAGGGGGTTACAGATATTTACGGTTTTAGCCCGTTCATTTATTAAGAAAGTCTGTTTTTTCCCTTGTCGGATTTCTATTTAACCTTAAAACCTTACTGGCTTAGTGGGGGAGACTAAAATGGGAGGGCTTTTTATAATAGCGAGACTTAATAAGCAAAATTTTTAATTTTGGGACTCGACCTGACACCTGCCAACATGATCAGGAACACAATTTCAATTTACTCTTTTGTTTATTATGGCTTAAAATAAACGGTGAGTATTTAGTATTAAATTAACTCCTTTTGTTCCAGCTTCTATTTCAAACGAAAGCATCATTCAAGAGGTGCTCAAAAGTTGGTTTTCAGGCTGAAGGGTAAAAAGTTCATGAAATTTATGCAATACATGGCCATTACTTGCAATTGACTTGATTTCTCGTCTAAACATTAGGAACCATTCATAGGTGGATTTATATTTAATAGTTTGTTTAACATACTTGCAATACGATGTAACTATCATAACACCATTTCATTCTAGATATAATTAATGTCATTGATCATTATATATTTACATGAATTATTTGTAATAGTTTAAATCGAAAATATAAACTCTGAGTTGACAAGTTAAGGGTAGTTGGATCCAAGTGTAGGAAAAGTTACAAACTCACCATGTAAGGTTCAAGGTATAAAAAAAAATAAGAACGGAAATAATGGAAGTTTACTAAAGTTTAAAATTTAGTATTAAAACCATATATATCACCAATGTTCATTGTTGTGTTTAAATAAATATAAGAAAGCTTTCGTAGTAGTTTATTGTTGAATAAAATGGTAAAGGGTATTCGCATATACGGTTGTGAATCTACATGATAAAGGGTAAATTACATTTTTCGTTCTTTATGTTTGTATAGAACTAGGTTATCACCTGTGAATACTCACGGTTCGGATATTTAAGTTTTATTAAACACAACAGTTTATATATTTAAATAAAATGAATAATGCGTGAAGAATAAGGTGTATTAATTAAACGTTAACAACGTCTTTGATAACATGTTTACAAGACGTGTGATTTGAAAACGCGTACCATTACATAAACAATCATGTGGATCGATGTTTCTCAAAAGCATTACTGGAACACCCAACTTTAAAACTAATCTATGGTTTGGTAATCCAGAAAATTTGATACTGTTTAACACGTAAACATATAAATCATGATAGAATATCGACCATTGGTAGATAAGGATGTTGAACTATTGTTGAAACTGTGAGTCGCTGAACAAAAGATTGGATAAGAAACTCCTTCAGTACTAACTTCAAAATTCACTGAGAAAAACTATATTAAATAACATGTAGGTATAACAAAATGGGTTATTAGATGATTATGAAAAGAATATTAAACATGCCCAGAAGGAACACAAAATGGATTCAGAAAATTAAACCACATGAGGTTTAGGAGTTGAACAAAACCCCCTTATGCAAAACACAAATAATCAAAATAGATCAATGGAAAACTTTGTTAAGATTTTTATCTTAATATAAATGAAGATGGTAATTAACCATTTTTAGGAGGTAATTAAGACCAATCAATATAATAACCATGATATTCTAATAAAAAACAAATTTAAACTAAATTTCGGTTTCAATACTACGATGAGAATTAATTATATGGTTATTTAAACACCATTAAAATTAATAAACGAAGTAAATATCAATTTCTCTTTACCATAATTATATCTATTGTTAAAAGTCTAATAACAAAGAAGCAAAATTAAATCAAACAATAGAATCAAAATGATTTAAAATAAATAATACATCTTCAAAACAATTTAAAAAAGATATGAATGAAAAGTGCTATCAATAACGTGAATAAAACAAATAATATATAAATTTTTGGAATCATAAAAGCCGTAACTTCAAATAGAATCCACATCGTCTTTTTCATTACTAATCCGACACTTGGTTGAAGAGCAAGCTAAAGAGGAATCCATAAAGATTTCGTTTAAGAGATTCAGGTTTATGTTCCTATAAATACATAAACAAAAGGTTAGATTGTTATAATTGAAATAAAAATTCATATAAAAGTAACATTTTTTATATAATGATATATAGGATATTCTTTCAAATGTATACAATTGAACAATCTAAAAGGCAAAAACTTTTTATCTTAAAATAATCTTTATCATCAAAGATGGATCACAAACATAAACCAATAAAAGTTCATAATTTAAACCTTACTCATAAGTCTTTTTTATAATTCAACAAAAATATTTGCATTTTTTGCATAATAAAACCTAAAACATCTCATCATTTTGAAAATATATTTAAATATATTCATAACAAAAACTGCAAAATCCAATAAACAAATCTTTTTCAATTAAAAGATTTTTTCTACTATACAAAATAAAAGATGCTTCACAAATTCAAATTTATTTAATAAAAATTTTAAAATAATATAACATCCATGGTTTAAAATTAAAAGTTAGTAAAATAATAAGTTGATTGTCTTAATCTGGTCTATAATATATATTACCACCATAATTACATGTATTTTATATTCGACAATAAATAAATAAATAAATTTAGTTTAGGTTATAAGGTTGTTAGATTAGGAAGTTAATAAATGATAATTACATATTAAAAAATGATTGAAATTGATTTTGAAGCCATAAATAAACATATTTCAAATTTCAAAAATATAAATAATTGAATACGATATTGTTAAATGGTAATTTGGTTTAGTTAATAAAATTAATACATATTTTGGAATACTAAGACTATGGATAACTTATTTTAGGATTATATTTAATTTTTAAACACAAATTTCAAACGGTATAAATGGAAATTATTATGAATATAATAACTTAATTGCCATTTATTAGTGTCACACCCCGATTTCCAACACAATCCCGGTGGGCCTGAGTGGGGAGTATCGTGACGTAAGATTGGATATCGTCATAGTCAAACAATCACAGCACAGTAGAAATCTTAGATTTAAAATACTATTACAAACCGATAATGTTCAAATGTTCAAATAATATACAGACGGCTTGTAAATAAGATCCACATGCGGATCGTAAATATATATAAAAGGCGTTCAACAGACTTTGGGCACAACTAAGGACTTGCAAGATCCTCTATGTCGCTACCAAGCAGCTCCCAGCCTATTACGTGTTGTACCTGTAGCTTAGTCTTTTGAAAATACGTCAGTTTACACTGGTAAATACTAATAACCGACACATTTTGAAAACATTTACAAAAATCAGTTTTAGGTGCACAAGGCACATTTTATAAATAACTTGGGATAATTCAAAATGATCTTGTATACAGTTTTACAAGTCTGTCAATACATATGGGGTCCGGTACAAAAACCGAATAACATGATTAACCGAAACACCACTTAAAAACCCACGAAGGAGTATAAAAATATAATTTAGCATTAGCATCTGACAGGTGTATGCCTACACCTCGTGCTTATGTCGTGGCCATTAACAATTTAAATGAGCCGATGATATCCAGGACACGGTCGAGTTAACCCCCAATGTTTAAGTTATCAGACAATACAGATTAAAACGGGTTATGAAGATTTTATAATCACAATCCGATTAAATGTTTCCACACCTGACCAAGCGGTAATAATATACCGTATCCCAAGCCCGTATAAGGAAAATAAGTTAAAAGTATTTACCTGAGCTAGCACTTCAAAGTTTTATTAACTCGGCCGCTTAATCAAATAGATAAGTATCGGTAGCAATATACTGGAAGGCTCTAGTCTGCAATGATGGTATTAATAACCAATTAGAATGCTAACGGATCCTATTTAAGTCATAGACTCGGACCGGCTAGTTAAATTATTAAATATTGTACGATACGCTAGATTAAGAAATGACCGGAATAGAATGTAGTTTAAACCCGACAAGTACTAAGACTTGTATAATATGGGTAAACATATAACATTCTGGATTTTGAGATAAAAATGATAAGGTTAAACCCGTTTTGGTTAAATTACGTAAACTAGTCACGTAGGCTTAACCGTACGCATATAAGCGATACCGGGTAACCGGATGAGTCATATACAAGTTCCAAATGCCATTATACTTTAAACATGTTATAATATCAGTAGGATATCAACATGTATGCCCGTTAAGATTTTAAAATCAAGTTAAGCCTCATAAGGGCGTTTTAGTCATTTTATGACTTATAAAGGGAGCTTGCAAGTAAACTGATGTCATCGTCATAAACATTCTAGAAAAATAGTTAATTTATGATGTTATATCAGTAGGATATTAATTATGTAACACCCCAAAAATGGGTTTGGTAATCAAACCACGTTAATACTAAAAGACGGGTAAAGTACCGTTAGTGGTAAAATTAAGCTGGAAAATATTAGGATTTATATAACTAAATCTAATATTTAATAAAAAGAAAAAAAAGAATGCTTTTGGGAAATAAAGTTTATAGAAGGCCCGAGTTAACGAGACTTAAAATAAACTTGGTCATAACTTCCCCGAACCCACCAAGTTAACTAGGAATATTTAACCTAGTTAATAAGTGGGAATATTGTTAAAAATAAGTAGGTTGTGGCCTACTTAATAACGAACCAAACACGAGGGGTTAAAGCGGGATAACTAGAAAAGTTATTTAATTAAATCAAACACAAACACACACAGTGTGTGTTTTGGATCGAGCTCAGGGGGCTCCCATGGAGCCAAAAACCCTAATCCACATATAATCATCATTTTGAAGGATCAAATGAAGCCCAAATTCACAACCGAACGTGAATTAATGATCACCCGAACAAGAGGATCATAAGGTATGTAAAATCTTGATATTTGGTGAAGTTGTAAGAATTTGATAATCATCATAATCACGAATTAGGCATGGATTAGAGAAGCTATGGCTAGATTAGTGATGTATACTTGCTTAGGAACGAAACCCTAAGTGAAAATCATACATAACATGCTATGGATTGATGGATTTGGTGAATCAACACACTTAGATAAGTGGGTTTTGATGTTATGATGAAATAGATGATATAGATATGCTTAGAATCAACATGCATGATAACGAATAGAAGGTGTTTGATTAAACCATGAAATTGGGTACAAGATCATACTTCTCACTAAATGGGTTTTTGTATGATATAAAAGAATTGATGTTAAGATTGTGATATAGATGCTTGAAATCATGTTACCTAGTAGTTAGTGTGTAAAATTTGATTTCGTTAAGAGTTCGGATGAAATGCCTAAGTGAAATTCAATAAACCAAATGTGCATTGAATAAGTTGATAAGTCGATTGACTTTAAAAAGTCAAACCGACCAAGTATATGATCGAATGATAAATTCGATATAAGAAGCGTACGATGGAATAGTCGTAAATGATTATCACTAACCTAACCGTCTTACAATTACAATGATAGTTTGACGCTTGGCAAGCTAGGTGAAAGCTTGGGGAAGGAAGCGGGTCAAACGAATCAAGAACGAAGGAAAAGCATAATTCGGATGCCAGGTAAGAATAGCTTACACTAGTCATATATTTTAGAATATTCTTTGTCGTATTACTTCCGAATAGGACAAATACCTAATTGAGATATAGTGTTCCGACGTGTAGTCGTACAGAACAAGATAATCAAATATGATAAGAAACCATATTGATGGTTAAAAATGAGTTAAATTGGTAATTCGGTCATATTACGACAAATGAAACGGGTACTTTTAAGGTTTACCATATAAGGTAAATCAAAATAACTAATAAGGATAAAATTGTAATTTGGGCACTCGTTGACAATAATTGTTGGTTTTGAAAGATACTTATTTCGAAAGCCTTAATAGGCCAAAAAGCGTTAAGAGGCGATTTATAATTAAAATGACCGCACGGTGTAAACCGGAGCGAGTCGTGTAGACGAGATGGCAACAAGCTTCATCTCGCCAATATAATCGGTCATTTAGACCAAACGGGTCAAAAGGTGAAAATATCACCCTTTGACAATATCGACTAATGGTTTCTCGAGTTTTATGAATTCAGGAATAAATATCAAATGGATACTCACAGCGCTATTACTTACCGGTTACTAAAGCAAGGTATCGAAATGGGTCAATATATTGATCCGAGCCAGGTATGTATAATAGGTTAACTACTGTCACACCCCGATATTTCCACGTATTACCGGTGGGCCCGGTGGGGAGTATCATGACGTAGTTGATATCATCATAAGTCAAACAACACAATATATAAATGCACAGCGGAAGCAAATATAGATTCATTTCAACTTTAACAAACTGTAATATTAAATATCACGAAAAAGTTGAAACGGATCCACAGGCGGATCAAAATAAAAGAAGATATTGTTCAACAGTTTTATAGACATCCAAGCTTGCGTGACTTATTGTGGACACTAGAAGACAGCCAGCCTAGTACGAGTAGTACCTGCACTTAACCTTTTGGAAAATACGTCAGTTTACACTGGTAAATACAATTTAACTGACTCATTTTGAAAAGGTTTGAAAATTTATTTGAATGCACGTGGCACAAAACATTTTATAACTTGGGATAATTATGTGAATATAATCTTGTAAGTGGATTACATGTTTCTTATGCGTTCAGTAACCCGATCCGTAGACCGGGTTAAAGATTAATAGACACACCACATTATTTGGTTAGGCACTGACGGGTGTACGCCTACACCCCGTGCTTAGGTCGTGGCCATCTCGTAAGATGATGCCAAGGATATCCGGGACATGGTCATTAACCCCCCAAAGGCTTTAAGCAAACAAAACATTTCAAAACGTAGCATATCAATGATTTAACCTCTATTCGATTAAAGATTCAATGCCGGACCAAGCGGTATTTTATATACCGTACCCCAAGCCCGTATAGAGAAAATAAGTTAAAAGTATTTACCTTTGTAAGTATAAATCACAATTAGCGAGTGCGGGTAGCTTTTACTGGTTCTTCTATTCTGGAACAAAGGTTTATAATAACCTATTAGATTTCTAACGGGTCTTTATTTAAGCCTAAGCTTAGACCGGTTAGTTTTTAAGGAAGATACGGTTCAAACGCACGATTAAGCGAAGACCGGAAAGGAATGTGATTTAGACCCTACAAGTTTGAAGACTTGTATAATATGGGTAAACTAAATACATTCTGGATTTTGAGACAAGGATGATAAGGTTCGACCCGTTTCGGTCAATTTATGCAAACTAGTTACATAAACCGAACCTAACGCGAAAAGGGCGTCACGGGTAACCATAAGAGTCATATGCAAGTTCCCTGAGTTAATATGCCTTAAACATGTTGTGATATCACTAAGGTATCTTCTATTATGCCCCAAACGAAATTAAATTCAACTTATGCCTCATAAGGGCATTTTGGTCATTTAAAAGATTATAAAAGAGTTTAATTAGTAATCTGAGTTACAGGTCTGATTTATACAGTAAATACACTTAATTTAATAAGTTATAACAGTAGGGTATGACCTATATGTGAAATTTATCACTTAAAACCAAACTATGCACCTTAGGGGTATTTTGGTAATTTCACTTAGGCTTAAAAGGTCAAAACTGGAAACCTGAGTTTAAAACTTTTACTTACTGTTAATATATGAAAGTATACTAAAAATATCAGTAGGTATCAACCTTATATGTTTAATATGGTTTTAGCACATACTATGCGTTAAAAACGCTTAAAAAGGCGATTTAGAGCCATTTCCGGGTTTTCAAAGGAAAGCTGATATTTTTATAATTCCAGAAGGCTCAAATATTTTATTTATCAAATAAAATCAGTAGAAAAAGGTTTGGGGTCAAAAGGGTTTGTAAAACTTATTTTATGGCTTAAAAGGGCAAAACCGGCATTAACCGAATCAAACTTAGAGACCTATGTTATGCTCAGCCAAAAATTAAATAAAAATCTTCAAAAATCCCAAAATATTATATTACATTAGTGGGTAAAAAGTTTGATATCAAAAAGTGGGTTTAAATAGGCTATACGCTAATTACGCCATTTAATTAACATAAAGCTTTCAAATTACGCTAATGAGCATAACTCCTAATCTAGACCTCAAACTGATGTCAAATTTTAGGTGTAAGTTTATAAATCAGTAACTAAGGTTTCTACTCTTTTACTTTTTCAAAAATCACATTTTATAGTCAAAAGGGCATAATAGTCAACATTTAAGTATTAATCGGAAACATCCATATGAATCGGATAAATAATGAACCAAGTTGTATAATTTCATAGAGTTATACTTATGTGAAACCTGGTCCAAAATAAGCTATAAAGAAAATCTAAAACATGCATAAACGGGTCAGAACTAAAAGTCAAAGCAAAAGTCAAATTATGCGACTTTCGGTTCCGATCCGGGTTTAAACTGAAAATTGTCGGGTTGAACATGTTTAGACATGTTCTTACATTAATTACCAAGTTATATTAATGATCAAACAGGTTGCATGTATCCTACATTGCTAATTATGCTTTAATTTGAAAATAAACATTCTGTTGACTTTTTAAAGTAAGATTTGACTCGACAATTAACATAGTTAGAATGGGAATATGAAAGTACCCTTTTAAGGGTTTATTACCCACATAATTACCTACTTATAGATACTTTCAATTCGAGAATTGACTGAGCAAATTTCATTTAATCTCGAAGTCAAACTTAAATTACGATGGTTTGACTTTTAGCTAATTAACTAAGCTAAAACGAATTAGAAAGGGTTAAGAATACTTACAAGAGTCCTAATCACGACTAGGGAGCCTAATGAATCCTTGTTGCTGACCAGAGAGCTCCAGAATTGAGAATGCAAGTGAATGTGCAAAATGGTTGCAACTTGAACTTCATATATAACCAATTTAATCTCACAAGATGATGCCACAATGGTCTACAATTGTTACCAGATGTGTACAGGTGCCCCTATGCATGAAAAACCATTGGAGGGAGCCTCTGGTATAAGAAAACAACTGATTAAAGTCGGTTTAGAGGTCTGACTGGCAGCTGTTCACTATTTTCAGCGCTGGTCACTTGTTCGCGGGGCGCGAGAACCCCCTCGCGGGGCGCGTACAAGTGCGCAACAGGTTAACAAGTTTCAATCTTTTACATTTTAGTCCCTGGTCCTTTGAAACGTGGTTTTGATTGTTTTTCTTGCACTTTTGACCCTCATACTTGATTTTTAAAGACCCTAGGACTTTTAAAAACTTGGTTAAGTCCTTGGTTAACTTTGTGCTTACCCGAAAAGTCAAAAATTTCAACGTTGACGTATTTAACCCTTTGTGCACGGATTTGATCATAACTTTTATCATACGATAACGAAACTTTATGAAATTTTTATCACATATTCTAGTGAGTATATTTTATCGTTACAAAGCTTCGGGTTTGCTAAAAGGTCACTCAGAGGTATACTTTCAACATGTTGACACATTTAACCCCTGTAGTTTGTAATTCCTCACTTTCTTTCATTTTCAGCTTCGTATGATCCATGATTTATTTGTTTAAGATTATAAACACCATGTAGGGTTATTGTAGGGCCTATTTATCCATTGTTGACACTTTGGACCCTCATATTCACATAGTTTCACTCTTTGTCAACTTTTGTCCTTCTAAAGTACTTTTTCACATATTCAAAGCTTATGACACGTGTCAATACATTATTGGACGTAAATTTCCGAGGTGTTACATCCTCACCCCCTTAAAAGAAATCTCGACCTCAAGATTTATTGGAACAAATGAGGGTACTTTTCTTTCATCATGGATTCTACCTCCCATGTGTATTCGGGACCTCTACGGGCATCCCATTTGACCTTAACAATAGGCACATGCTTCCTTCGAAGCTTCTTTACCTGTCGATCCTCAATCGACAATGGTTTTTCTATAAATTTCAAGCTCTCATCTATATGCACATCCGTATGTGGTATGACTAGCGAGTCATCAGCTAGGCATTTCTTCAGATTGCAGATGTGAAAAACGTTATGGATACTACTGAGCTCTTCAGGCATGTTCAACTGATAAGCCACTGACCCAACACATTCGATAATCTCGAATGGTCCTATATACCTTGGGCTTAACTTACCTTTCTTACCAAATCGCATCACCCCTTTCCAGGGTGATACCTTAAGCAAAACTTTATCATCAACCTCAAACTTTAGAGATTTACGCTTTGGATCAGCGTAGCTTTTCTGCCTATCCCTGGCAGCTTTTAAGTGATCGCGAATCTGGACAATCTTGTCCGTTGATTCAAAGACCAAATCAGGTACTGATAATTGAACTTCTCCTACTTCTGCCCAACAGATAGGTGTTCTGCATTTTCTACCATATAATGCCTCAAAAGGCGCAACCTTAATGCTAGTATGGTAGCTATTGTTATAGGAGAACTCTATTAATGGTAGGTGGTTATCCCAACTGCCACCTAAATCAATCACACATGCTCGAAGCATGTCTTCCAGCGTTTGGATGGTACGCTCACTCTGCCCGTCCGTCTGTGGATGGTAAGCCGTACTAAAGTTTAAGCGCGTGCCCAAAGACTGTTGGAAACTTTTCCAAAAATGAGAGGTGTATCTCGTATCTCGGTCAGAGATAATCGACACTGGTACACCATGCAGAGCTACAATCTTATCTACGTACAATTGAGCTAACATGTCGGAGCTGTAAGTTTCCTTAATGGGAAGAAAATGTGCTGACTTGGTCAGTCTATCTACTATTACCCATATAGTATCATTTCCCTTCCTCATTTTTGGAAACTTGGTGATGAAATCCATTGTCACCATCTCCCACTTCCATGTGGGAAGTTCAGGCTGTTGTAGCAAACCTGACGGCTTCTGATGCTCACCTTTGACTTGCGCACACGTCAAACATTTAGCTACATAGGCAGCTACAGACTTTTTCAAGCCTATCCACCAATAGTTTGCCTTTAGATCCTGGTACATCTTATCAGCTCCAGGATGAACTGAATATTTGGAACTGTGGGCTTCCTGGAGGATAACATCCCGAAGTCCTCCATAGACTGGAACCCATATTCGTCCATTCAATCTCAGCATTCCGTCCTTGTCATAGGATAACTGCTCCTCAGTCACTCCTAGCTTTTCTTCAGGATAGTTAGCTTCCAACACAGCTTCCTTCTGTGCAGCTAACAACCTTTTGTTCAAACTATTCTTTATTTCAATGCTCTTGGCATTGATTCTTATCGGCTTCACTCTTTCCTTCCTGCTTAAGGCGTCAGCAACTACATTTGCCTTGCCTGGATGGTATCTTATCTCACAATCATAATCATTTAAAGTTTCTATCCAGCGTCGCCGCCTCATGTTCAAGTCTTTCTGATTAAACAAGTGTTGAAGGCTCTTGTGATCTGAATAGATCACACACTTGGTTCCATACAAGTAATGCCTCCATAGTTTTAATGCAAATACAACGGCACCCAGCTCCAAGTCATGGGTGGTGTAGTTCTTCTCGTGCACCTTTAGCTGTCGTGAAGCGTAGGAAATAACCTTTCCTTTCTGCATGAGTACACAGCCCATACCAGTGTGTGATGCATCACAATATACCACAAATTCTTCTATGCCATCGGGCAATGTTAACACTGGTGCATTGCTCAACTTTTTCTTAAGAATGTCAAAGGATTCCTGCTGCTTAGGGCCCCAATCAAACTTAACCTTCTTACGTGTCAACGAAGTTAGGGGCGCAGCAATCCTTGAGAAGTTTTCGATAAATCGCCTATAGTATCCTGCTAAACCCAGAAAGCTGCGAATCTCAGTAGGCGTCTTTGGCTCTTGCCAATTCATAACTGCTTCTACCTTAGCGGGATCCACTTGGATACCACGCTCACTTACCACATGTCCAAGGAATTGGACTTCTCGAAGCCAAAATTCGCACTTCGAAAATTTGGCGTAGAGTTTCTCATGATGTAGAAGTTTAAGAATACAACGAAGGTGTTTCTCGTGGTCAGCTTGGCTCTTCGAGTAGATGAGAATGTCGTCAATGAATACGATGACAAATTTATCTAAGTAAGGCTTGCAGACGCGATTCATGAGATCCATGAATGCGGCCGGTGCATTAGTGAGCCCAAACGGCATCACTAGAAACTCGTAATGACCATAACGAGTCCTAAATGTAGTCTTGTGTACATCTTCATCTTTAACCTTCAACTGATGATAGCCTGACCTCAAATCGATCTTAGAAAAGTAGCTTGCCCCTTGTAATTGATCGAACAGATCGTCGATCCTGGGCAAAGGATACCTATTCTTGATAGTGACCTTATTAAGCTCACGACAATCGATGCACAGGCGCATCGATCCATCCTTCTTTTTGACAAACAAGATCGGCGCTCCCCAAGGAGACGAACTAGGTCTAATGAAACCCTTTGCTAGCAGATCATCTAACTGTGTCCTTAACTCCTTCATTTCTGTTGGTGCCAACCTATAAGGTGCTCTGGCAACAGGTGCTGCTCCAGGGATGATGTCAATTCGGAATTCTACTTGTCTATCTGGTGGTAAACCAGGTAGTTCTTCAGGAAAAACTTCAGGATATTCCAAAATGACAGGGATGTCTTCAATCTTGGGTTTCTGCTCATCAATAGTAACCTGTGCCATATAAATAACACAACCCTTCTTCAAGCATTTAGATGCCTTGAGCATGGACACTTGCTCAGGCAATCCATGCTGGGTATCCCCCTGAATGGTAAGTGACTTACCAGACGGAGTTTTGACTACCACTTGCTTTCTGTTGCACACAATCTGGGCTTGGTTATGCGATAACCAATCCATACCTATAACTATATCAAAACCGGCTAGCTTAAAGGGAAGTAAGGTCAAAGGAAAATAGTGATTCCTAATGGATATAACACATCCATCTAACACAGTTGAGGTGGTTTCTATGGTTCCATCAGCTAATTCCACCTCATATTTCACACTTAAGGCTTTTACAGGCAATTTCAACAACTCACAAAACTTATTATCCACAAAAGACTTATCTGCTCCAGAATCAAACAATACTCTAGCATAAACATCATTTATGAGAAACGTACCTGTGATTACGTTGTCGTCCTGAACAGCTTCCTTTGCGTCCATCTTGAAGACCCTAGCATTGGTCTTTTTCCCATCCTCGGTTTTCTTGGTGATCTTTGGGCAATTGGACTTAATGTGCCCTTTTTCATTACAACTGTAACACGTTGCATCTTTCAGCTTCTTGCACTCTAGAGTCTTATGTTCTGAAGATTTGCAAATCCCACAGAGCCTCGGCTGAGACTGGGATTTCGACTCAAGTCGGCACCTCCCAAAATGGTTCTTCTTGCAAACCTTACATTTGGGCTTATCTCCAGATTGTTGCCCATCTTTCTTAGACCCCGACCCTTTCTTGTGCTCGTTACTTCCTCGGTGTTTTTTATCTGATCTTCGTGAGGTATCGTCCTCACGCTTCCTCTTACCTTCTTTTGAATTCCTGAGCGATCTCAACCTGACTACGTCCAAGGTAAGAGATAGAGATAGATCAGCTGCTGATCTGAAGGTAGTAGGCCTTGATGCCTTAACACTGGCTTTAATTTCTGGGGCTAAACCCCCGATGAAGCGAGCAATCCTTTTGGGTTCCGGGGTTACCAAGTACGGAACCAGCCTAGATAGGGTATTGAAACTGGTGAGGTAAGCCTGACAATCTAAATTCTTCATCACCAATGATAAGAAATTTGATTCGATTCTTTCAACTTCGTGCTGCGGGCAATAATTCTCCTTACTGAGAGCAACGAACTGATCCCATGACAAGTTGTAGAGTGGGATCTTTCCGGCAGCTTGAATGAGAGACTTCCATCATGCCAGTGCCTCTCCCTTGAATGATTGGGATACATATTTTACTACGTCCCTTTCAGCACAACCGCTGATGTCTACAACCGTGTCCATTTCATCCAACCAAGTCATACAATCTATTGCTCCTTTCTCCCCAGTGAAGTCCCGGGGTTTGCAAGAAACAAAGTACTTGTAGGTACAGGACTTGGTATGAGGTTTAGCATCAAATACTATCCTTTTTGAGGGAACACTATTGTGATTAGATGAATGTCGATCATCATCTTTCTTGGGTTCATCCTTCTTAGAGGGCGGTTTGCTAAGAGCCTCCGAGTGTGTCTTTGGCTTGGAATGTGGTGCGGATCGGGTCCTACTTCGGGTCCCGCTTGATTCACTATACTGCCTATTTATTGCTTTGGTAACAACATTTTCTACTAATGCTTGCAGCTCCGCACCAGTTACCAGTATTTTAGCATTTTCAGGATTTTCCGCCGAATGACTGTTTATTTCTTCTGACTTGGCCATGTAGTTTTAATTTCTACATAAAGAAATAAGGAAAAGGTTTATTTATAAGCCTAAACAATACTATCATTCTTGACGATTTATTAACTATGGTTTTAATAGCCATTTTAGTTAATTTGTTAATTATTCTGGATCTTTATCATAATCCAGAATCATAAATTAATAATAACACAATAGGTCAAGTCACGTAGGCAAATTTATTTCGTAAGCCTAGATTTTATGGAATCGAGACATTAAGGTTTGAATCAAAGTTCATCACATTTTCTTGACAGGGAGTTGTAGGCTACCACTGCCTATTGTCTTATATGACAATAATTGTAGCCCGTAGGCATTACATCACAACTGGATGTTTAAATAATAATAATAAGGAATTTGGATAATTTATAAAAAGGGTGACATGTGTGATTTTGCGGATCACATTAGCCAAGAATGTCAACATGTTTGCAGATGTTAACAGAGATTTGAATCGTTTTAAACAGGTTTTACCATATTGGCTAAGTCTTATGATAACATACCAGCTAGGTTTTACCTTTTAAGATTCTTATTATTTTATTAAAATGGAAGAAAAAAAATGTTATTTTTCATTTATTCATACATTATATTCATCCACATAATTTAAAAATGAAAAATTTGAACTAACCATTCCAATTAAAATTAAGCTAGTACAAGTTTGCCCTAAACGGGACTTTTACATAAATAACACGCCCACGCAGGAGCTAAGCTAACAAACATACCCACGCAGGGGTCAACAGAAAAACATGCCCACGCAGGGGCAAACAGAAAGGAAAATATGCCCACACAGGGGCAGAGTACAGAAACAAATGTCCTCGCAGGGACATGATTACAATACTAAAATAAATAAACAAACAAACAAGGATTTAACGATCCTTCTTGCCTTTTCCCTTGATCAAATTCACCATTTTCTTGAACATCCCTTGGTTATGCCTACGGTCTTCCCGCACCTCCTGCCGCACCTCATTTATCCCTTGAAGGATTTCTTGAAATTGCGGCGGTGACATCACCGGTGTCTGCGGTGGTTGCTGATAATGTGGAGGTTGAGGGGGCGGCGGTTGCTGATACCCATATGGTGGGTATCCATAGGTCGGGTATCCCGTAGTCCAGGGACCTCCATAGGGACCTTCCGGATGGAGAGCGTTGTAGTTCGCAGCTACCAGGTAAGGATCGGCCTCGGCGTAGTTGTAATTGGTGTGGATCGGCTGCTCGAAGGGATTATACGCCGCCGCACCAGTGTAAGTAGGAATTGGGTCTCCAAAACCCAGTGGTGGTGGTGGTGCGACTGGCGCAGAGTTTACTTCTGAGACGGGGTGTGAAGATTCTCCCATCTCTGGTTCTTCGTGAAGTGGCGAGTATCGGCTGCCACTTGAAAGTGGAGGGGTTCTGATGCGCACTCCCCCTCGCGCGGATATCCGTGCGTTCGTTATTCTTCGCCTTGGGGGCGACGGAGGCTGAAGCTGAGGTGGTGGTGGCGGTGGAGTGACCGCGAAAAATCGGGAATCCTCGGAAGGATTCTGCTGCTGCTGAAGCTGCTGCGGCTGGTGCAGGGGAGAGTTGTGGTAACTGGGAGTAAACGCCCAGTCACACAGTCTGAATCTCTCTTCGTAGCTGTCGGGACCATTGTAAAGCGATCCCACAAAAGGTGACCCATCTGAAATTTCGATGGGATGGTTAGGAGTTCTGGATGGTAGCGGTGCAGGATCGGTGTCCTCATCTATATCCATCGCGTTGCCACCGGAAAAGTGATCTTCAGGTCCAAGTGGGTTAAAACCCACTGGTGCTCCAAGGTAGTCGGCAGGGTTAAACTGGCCTTGGAAAACAGGCGACAGGTCGTCGAAAGGTGAGTTATGTCCTTGAAGAGGAATGTAGGACTGGTGGGAGTTGTGGGACTCATTTTCAGAATGAGGCCCGAAAGAGTGTGGAATAGAAGGGGAGGTACTCAGTGAAACTGAGCGCCTAGCTGGCTCAATGTAGGTCCTCCATGGCTCTTGAGGACCCAGGTTGTTGGGATCAGTCGGTGTTCGCCGGTGCGAAGGTCCGGCTTCATGGTCATTTGGGGCGACAAGTGGCCCCTTTCCTCTGCCTCTTCCCCTCATCCTTGGTGGCATTTTGTCAACCTGTCAAAAACAAACAAGTGATACAACAAAAGAAATATATAAGACAAAGTTAGAAATAAAACAAATTTGGATAAGATTTAAATGCTTGGTTGGTCCCTGTGGTTTTCAAAAATTGCAGACTTGGTCCCAGTGGTTTACTAATTACACGCGTGGTCCCAAAAGTTGTCAAAAATGCACTCGGTTGGTCCCCAGCCCTAACATCAGTTAAAATTTTCAGTTAAGTCCATGTTAAATGACCAAAATACCCTTGCTTATTAACTCTTTAGGGTGAAGGGAGTGGGGCGGCAAAGGCTTCGGCAAAGCCAAATGCCGAGCGGCAACACCACCGCCTTCCAAGTTTACCGCGCGGCAAAGTATCATGTTCGGTAACCAATTGTCGATCGGGAAAGTGGGGGCAATAATGATTGTTTGTTGGTAACGGCTATTAATGCCGTTTAAGTTAAAAAAAAAAGAAAAAAAAGTTTTTTAATGTAATTGTTTTTTTAATTAATTTGATGTTTTATTTGTTTTTATTTAACACATATTTTTTTAAAAAAAAAAGAAAAAAAAAGTTTGCCACTTTCAAGTGTCTAAACCACTGCCAACACTTTTCACCAAAGTTTAAACTCTTCACACTTGCTGACATGGCACAATCTGATTGGTCCATTTTAAAGTTTGCCAATTTCACCTGTTTAACCACTCCCTTCACCCTTATAATTTTTCTTTAGTTTTTTACTTTTGACTTGGTTAAACCCATCATCATCTTCATCACCAGCTCATCTTCATCACTATCATCATCTTCATCACAAACCCACACCCTATCTCTGTCTCTCGTTCTTTTCCGGCGACGGAGATCAGAAGCGAAGATAGAGGAGAGAGACGACAAGAGAGATAAGAGATCGGAGAAGATGGTCTGCTCTGTAACCGATGTTCTTGATTTGACCCAGATCTAGGGTTTGGATGCACAAATCGTTGGTGGTTTAACCCAGATCGTCTACTCTGTTCTTCCAAGATCTGTCTTCTTTCAGATCTGATTTTTTCTTCAGATCTATTCTCTAATTCTGATCTAAACAATGGCAGTTTCAAACTCAAACTCATCCAGTTCATTCTCATCTACAGCAACAGAATCACAATCAAATTCAATGAATAATCTGTTAAATTTTTTCTTCAGATCTATGCTCTATCTTGCACGAGGTACCAAATCTTCATCTCAATTGTAGCATAATCTGGAAGAATCCTTTAATCAACAAATATTTTCCAAACAAAATCAGTATAGAACTCAGTCTTATCTTCCAAAACAAGAAACAAAAAATATCACCGATTATGGTAGTCGTGCTAAAGAATTGGTTGATGCCTTGAATGCTGCCGGTGACTCTTTTTTCTGATGAAGCTTTAGTTCATCAGATCATCAATGGTCTGAATGAAGAATATAAATTGTTTACTCTCAATGAAGAATATAAATTGTTTACTCTCAATGCAGAGGCTGGGTTTTGTTAATAAGCAAGGGTATTTTGGTCATTTAACATGGACTTAACTGGAAAATTTAACTGATGTTAGGGCTGGGGACCAACCGAGTGCATTTTTGACAACTTTTGGGACCACGCGTGTAATTAGTAAACCATTGGGACCAAGTCTGCAATTTTTGAAAACCACAGGGACCAACCAAGCATATAACTCTTTGGATAATTCCTAAGTTCTTTGTCTAGACTCGAGAATCGAGGAATGTGCAATTGTGTAACTGAGATTAAACACAAAAGGCTAGTGTTTAATTCACTCAGTGTTGGCTCTGATACCAACCTGTCACACCCCGATATTTCCACGTATTACCGGTGTGCCCGGTGGGGAGTATCGTGACGTAGTTGATATCATCATAAGTCAAACAACACAATATATAAATGCACAGCGGAAGCAAAGATAGATTCATTTCAACTTTAACAAACTGTAATATTAAATATCACGAAATAGTTGAAACGGATCCACAGGCGGATCAAAATAAAAGAAGATATTGCTCAACAGTTTTAGTGACATCCAAGCTTGCGAGACTTATTGTGGACGCTAGAAGACAGCCAGCCTAGTACGAGTAGTACATGCACTGAACCTTTTGGAAAATACGTTAGTTTACACTGGTAAATACAATTTAACTGACTCATTTTGAAAAGGTTTGAAAATTTATTTGAATGCACGTGGCACAAAACATTTTATAACTTGGGATAATTATGTGAATATAATCTTGTAAGTGGATTACATGTTTCTTATGTGTTCAGTAGCCCAATCCGTAGACCGGGTTAAAGATTAATAGACACACCACATTATTTGGTTAGGCACTGACGGGTGTACGCCTACACCCCGTGCTTAGGTCGTGGCCATCTCGTAAGATGATGCCAAGGATATCCGGTACATGGTCATTAACCCCCCAAAGGCTTTAAGCAAACAAAACATTTCAAAACGTAGCATATCAATGATTTAACCTCTATTCGATTAAAGATTCAATGCCGGACCAAGCGGTATTTTATATACCGTACCCCAAGCCCGTATAGGGAAAATAAGTTAAAAGTATTTACCTTTGTAAGTATAAATCACAATTAGCGAGTGCGGGTAGCTTTTACTGGTTCTTCTATTCTGGAACAAAGGTTTATAATAACCTATTAGATTTCTAACGGGTCTTTATTTAAGCCTAAGCTTAGACCGGTGCCGGTTTCTCTGGCGGTGAGAGACCTGGGATTTCTAGGGTTCCGACGAGGTCCGATGAGAACCTGATGACCTGGTTCAGGTATGCATGTACCCTTTATAGTCAGATCGGGTCATGGTTGTGGTTTACAACGGTGGTGGTTGTAGGGACGTGGTGGAAACCGGTCACAGATAGGGTAAAGAGACACGTCTGGAGAGGAGAGAAAAAGAGTAGAGAGAGGCGACTGTTAGGGCAAGGGTTTCACCGTCGAAGAAGTAGGGCCATCTGACGAAGATCACCAATAAGAGCTGAAGTCGAAGGAGAAAGCAACGGTGAAGGTGCCGATGTAGGTTTAAGGGATAAAACATCCGATGCCGGCACAGAAGCCGGTGTAAACGATGGTGCTGAAGCAGGAGATTTATCGAATCAGATCCGTACTTCGGCGGCCTTAAACGCTTCAACCGGCGTGCAAACACCGTGAATCCTTTTCCCATTGCTATCTGGTAAACTTTAAACACTCCTGTCTCAGTAATCAGCTTCACAAACATTGATTTTTTCATGTCAATATTTTTCACATCCAGGTAAGGTTTATGTTGTATTTTAGGTTAGGGTGATGGTAGCAGCAGTTGCAAGAGGTTAGAGAGAGATGTGGGGGGATAGAGTGTTTCTTTTGGCTAGCGATCGGTGGGTTGGTAGTTTTTGAGATAGGGAACACCAAAGTCCGTGTTGGACTTTATGTTAACCTAGGGTACGGGTCGGGCCGGTTTAGAATGGTATAGTTTGCCCCCTTTGCGGGTCAGGTCAGCAAGGGACAGTGCGAGTCGGCTACGGTCTGGGTCAGTTCGAAACAATGGAGGTCGGCGGCGGTTCGGTTCAGAACTTGGTGAATGAGGTTGTACAAATGCACAATTTAACATTTTGACTAGGACCTTGGATGGAACTTAGTTTATTAGGCCATCTGAATCTAGCATTCGGTTTGGTAGTACGAATGTCTTGATGAAGCTTTCTTTGTAAGTGTTTCATAGTACTAGATGAATTTTATTGTGAATTAGGTTGCATTTTTTTTTTCTGTTGAGCCGTATGTAGTTTCATTTTCCTGTCAATTTTTAATATCTAGAAGTGAAATATATCAATTTTTTTTCATCTGGTTTTGCTTTTGCATTGTATTTATTGACAACTCTTAATGTATTCAATCTTCTTTATAGATCTAATATTTTCAGGTTTGGGATTTTGCAATCTTAAGTAATCTTAAACTTGCATATTCGTTGAGAACTAAGTATTGGGAGCCGATTATAAAAAAGTTCCTGAAAAGGCTTAACGGGTGGAAAGAAAAGACCTTATCCTTCGCGGGTCAAATTACGTTAGCAAAATCAGTACTGGGAAGCCTCTCTTCATATTATTTTGGTGTGTTTAAGGCGCCAAAATATGTTCTGAGAGTTCTAGAAAGGATTAGGAGGTCTTTCGTCTGGGGTCGGGTCGGTAATAAGAACAAGATGGTATGGATTCGGTGGGGAAAGATGTTGCGGCTAAAAACCAAGGAGGTAGTGGCATAGGAGGGTTGGAGAGCTTTAACATTGCCATGGTAGGGAAGTGGTGGTGGCGGTTTCGTGAGGAGCCGAACCAATTGTGGGTCCGCGTTGTCACAACCGTGCATGGTCCAAACAAAGGGAACAAATTAGTTCCGGTCAGAAGGTCGATAACCAGGTGGTGGAAAGACATAGCAGAGGTGGATGACAATTTAGGCAAGATGAGTACAAATATAAAAGACCAGCTTAGAGTTGAAGTTGGAGACGGAAAGAAAAACTAAATTTTGACACGACGATTGGATGGGGGTGGGTCACTTGAAACGAGTTTTCCCTAATGCTTTCAAGCTCTCGGCTAATAAAAGTGATACGGTCTCTTCCTGCTGTGAAATCACGGGTAGTCAATGCTTGTGGAAATGGGATTGGAATAAGGAGCCGCGTATTGAAACCGAATGGCTGGAAGTCGGGAATTTGATGGCGATGCTGCATAAAAAGAAGCTTTCGGGCAAGGATGACAAGTGGGTATGGGGAAATGACGAGGGCACAAGCTTCTCAACGAAAAGCATTCGTAGGGAAATAACACTAAAAGAGTCAGTTTACAGTGATGCTGGTTCTTTTTGGTGGAATTCTTGGGCACCGCTAAAAGTAAATTATCATGATTGGAGAGTTGAACTGAACAGGGTAGCAACAAAGGTTTCATTGGCAAATAAGGGGTTACAAATCCCTAATAGTACCTGCAGCAGATGTGGTATGGCCTAGGAATCATGTAACCATATTTTTGTTGATTGTATTTGGGCGAGAAGCGTGTGGTGGAACATCCTAAGATGGATGAAAATCCCGATTCTCTGTAATGCGAGTTCGGTTGGGGAGATTATAGCTCATGTGACGGCGCAAGTCGGTTCCAAACGATGGAGGAAAACGGTTCATTTGGTGACTCTCGGTTGTATATGGAGACTATGGTTGGCTAGAAATGAAAAAGAGTTTAAAGGTCTGATGGTGCCGGTCAATAGGATCGTGGAGCACATTAAGGAGGATACGTTTTTGTGGATAAAACACAGAGCAGGGGGTGGAGCTTTAGACTGGAAAAACTGGCAAGATTTCGACATTTCTTTGTTAGTGTAATTTGATTTTTTGGTTTGTCCTGCGAGCTCCTTGCTGTTTGCTATATTTATATATAGTCAATTGCCGTTCAAAAAAAATCGTTGAGTGGATTATTGCTTTGAGGTGCATGAATAGGATATAACAGAAATATATGATCTAGGAGGACACACATGCCTTCCGGTGTTCGTACTATGGTCAGGTATTTGAGTTGTACCCCTGTCATATTCATGTTTTAAAAAGTGATTTTTGTTTTACAATATAGTGACTAATATCTGTTTTTGGCTAAACTAACATGTTTGGCTAAAAAACCATGCATTTGTTAGTTCTTCTTTCTAATTACATGATTTATATACAGCTTAAAAGACTGCCTTCATTAGATAAACTATATTGATAAAAATTAAATTGGGCAAAATGAGGGCTGAGTTGGTTTTTGTAACGGCTCAAATTGAGTAATTTTAGGTGTATGTTTAAATGGGTTGGGTGACCCACAAAATATAAGGTCAACATGATTTTAGGTTATTTTAATGACTCTATTTTTGTGTGAAATGATTCACGAGGCTTTATGAATAGAAATTACACCTAGGTGACTTTAATTTTTTAACCCACCTGACCCATCTGATGGTGTTTTATCTATGATTTTTTATGCGATTACTAGAAATTAATGTAGCAAATACTTATAATTATATATGATTTTCTCATTTAATTACTCGATGTTTCGATTAATAGTGTAAAATTGCGGGAACAACAAATATGGCACCGGGAGGAGAAAGGATTGATTAGTATTCTGTCAGTTCGAGATGAAGCAAAAACAACGCGAGTGGATCCTATTGTCAATGTTTACTTTATCGTATATATTTGTTTCTTTGACGACTATGTTTTTATCCACGTCTTGGTATAATTTTTTTCCTGAGATCGTGTTATGTCATCAAGTCGAGAACAATTCGGTTTATGCGCCGCAACGCGCGCAAGATTTAACACTAGTTTAAAAAGATATGAATAAAAAGTGCTATCAATAACGTGAATAAAACAAATAATATATAAATTTTTGGAATCATAAAAGCCGTAACTTCAAATAGAATCCACATCGTCTTTTTCATCACTAATCCGACACTTGGTTGAAGAGCAAGCTAAAGAGGAATCCATAAAGATTTCGTTTAAGAGATTCAGGTTTATGTTCCTATAAATACATAAACAAAAGGTTAGATTGTTATAATTGAAATACAAATTCATATAAAAGTAACATTTTTTATATAATGATATATAGGATATTCTTTCAAATGTATACAATTGAACAATCTAAAAGGCAAAAACTTTTTATCTTAAAATAATCTTTATCATCAAAGATGGATCACAAACATAAACCAATAAAAGTTCATAATTTAAACCTTACTCATAAGTCTTTTTTATAATTCAACAAAAATATTTGCATTTTTTGTATAATAAAACCTAAAACATCTCATCATTTTGAAAATATATTTAAATATATTCATAACAAAAACTGCAAAATCCAATAAAAAAATCTTTTTCAATTAAATGATTTTTTCTACTATACAAAATAAAAGATGCTTCACAAATTCAAATTTATTTAAGTTGATTGTCTTAATCTGGTCCATAATATATATTACCACCATAATTACATGTATTTTATATTCGACAATAAAGAAATAAATTTAGTTTATGTTATAAGGTTGTTAGATTAGGAAGTTAATAAATGATAATTACATATTAAAAAATGATTGAAATTGATTTAGAAGCCATAAATAAACATATTTCAAATTTCAAAAATATAAATAATTGAATACGATATTGTTAAATGGTAATTTGGTTTAGTTAATAAAATTAATACATATTTTGGAATACTAAGACTATGGATAACTTATTTTAGGATTATATTTAATTTTTAAACACAAATTTCAAACAGTATAAATGGAAATTATTATGAATATAATAACTTAATTGCCATTTATTAGTGTCACACCCCGATTTCCAACACAATCCCGGTGGGCCTGAGTGGGGAGTATCGTGACGTAAGATTGGATATCGTCATAGTCAAACAATCACAGCACAGTAGAAATCTTAGATTTAAAATACTATTACAAACCGATAATGTTCAAATGTTCAAATAATATACAGACGACTTGTAAATAAGATCCACATGCGGATCGTAAATATATACAAAAGGCGTTCAACAGACTTTGGGCACAACTAAGGACTTGCAAGATCCTCTATGTCGCTACCAAGCAGCTCCCAGCCTATTACGTGTTGTACCTGTAGCTTAGTCTTTTGAAAATACGTCAGTTTACACTGGTAAATACTAATAACCGACACATTTTGAAAACATTTCCAAAAATCTATTTTAGGTGCACAAGGCACATTTTATAAATAACTTGGGATAATTCAAAATGATCTTGTATACAGTTTTACAGGTCTGTCAATACATATGGGGTCCGGTACAAAAACCGAATAACATGATTAACCGAAACACCACTTAAAAACCCACGAAGGAGTATAAAAATATAATTTAGCATTAGCATCTGACAGGTGTACGCCTACACCTCGTGCTTATGTCGTGGCCATTAACAATTTAAATGAGCCGAGGATATCCAGGACACGGTCGAGTTAACCCCCAATGTTTAAGTTATCAGACAATACAGATTAAAACGGGTTATGAAGATTTTATAATCACAATCCGATTAAATGTTTCCACACCTGACCAAGCGGTAATAATATACCGTATCCCAAGCCCGTGTAAGGAAAATAAGTTAAAAGTATTTACCTGAGCTAGCACTTCAAAGTTTTATTAACTCGGCCGCTTAATCAAATAGATAAGTGTCGGTAGCAATATACTGGAAGGCTCTAGTCTGCAATGATGGTATTAATAACCAATTAGAATGCTAACGGATCCTATTTAAGTCATAGACTTGGACCGGCTAGTTAAATTATTAAATATTGTACGATACGCTAGATTAAGAAATGACCGGAATAGAATGTAGTTTAAACCCGACAAGTACTAAGACTTGTATAATATGGGTAAACATATAACATTCTGGATTTTGAGATAAAAATGATAAGGTTAAACCCGTTTCGGTTAAATTACGTAAACTAGTCACGTAGGCTTAACCGTACGCATATAAGCGATACCGGGTAACCGGATGAGTCATATAGTTCCAAATGCCATTATACTTTAAACATGTTATAATATCAGTAGGATATCAACATGTATGCTCGTTAAGATTTTAAAATCAAGTTAAGCCTCATAAGGGCGTTTTAGTCATTTTATGACTTATAAAAGGAGCTTGCAAGTAAACTGATGTCATGGTCATAAACATTCTAGAAAAATAGTTAATTTATGATGTTATATTAGTAGGATATCAATTATGTAACACCCCAAAAATGGGTTTGGTAATCAAACCACGTTAATACTAAAAGACGGGTAAAGTACCATTAGTGGTAAAATTAAGCTGGAAAATATTAGGATTTATATAACTAAATCTAATATTTAATAAAAAGAAAAAAAAGAATGCTTTTGGGAAATAAAGTTTATAGAAGGCCCGAGTTAACGGGACTTAAAATAAACTTGGTCATAACTTCCCTGAACCCACCAAGTTAACTAGGAATATTTAACCTAGTTAATAAGTGGGAATATTGTTAAAAATAAGTAGGTTGTGGCCTACTTAATAACGAACCAAACACGACGGGTTAAAGCGGGATAACTAGAAAAGTTATTTAATTAAATCAAACACAAACACACACAGTGTGTGTTTTGGATCGAGCTCAGGGGGCTCCCATGGATCCAAAAACCCTAATCCACATATAATCATCAATTTGAAGGATCAAATGAAGCCCAAATTCATAACCGAACGTGAATTAATGATCACCCGAATAAGAGGATCATAAGGTATGTAAAATCTTGATGTTTGGTGAAGTTGTAAGAATTTGATAATCATCATAATCGCGAATTAGGCATGGATTAGAGAAGCTATGGCTAGATTAGTGATGTATACTTGCTTAGGAACGAAACCCTAAGTGAAAATCATACATAACATGCTATGGATTGATGGATTTGGTGAATCAACACACTTAGATAAGTGGGTTTTGATGTTATGATGAAATAGATGATATAGATATGCTTAGAATCAACATGCATGATAACGAATAGAAGGTGTTTGATTAAACCATGAAATTGGGTACAAGATCATACTTCTCACTAAATGGGTTTTTGTATGATATAAAAGAATTGATGTTAAGATTGTGATATAGATGCTTGAAATCATGTTACCTAGTAGTTAGTGTGTAAAATTTGATTTCGTTAAGAGTTCGGATGAAATGCCTAAGTGAAATTCAATAAACCAAATGTGCATTGAATAAGTTGATAAGTCGATTGACTTTAAAAAGTCAAACCGACCAAGTATATGATCGAATGATAAATTCGATATAAGAAGCGTACGATGGAATAGTCGTAAATGATTATGACTAACCTAACCGTCTTACATTACAATGATAGTTTGACGCTTGGCAAGCTAGGTGAAAGCTTGGGGGAAGGAAGCGGGTCAAACGAATCAAGAACGAAGGAAAAGCATAATTCGGATGCAAGGTAAGTATAGCTTACACTAGTCATATATTTTAGAATATTCTTTGTCGTATTACTTCCGAATAGGACAAATACCGATGTAGTAAGGACGGGGGTTAAAGGGACAAATTAAAAAGTACCCAAATGAATCAGATAAGCAAAATATTTGATCATAATGTAAACGCACAGCCGAGTGACGGAAGCGTATTATATTAGGATAATGAGCCCGAGAGAATGGACAAAGAAACATGTAAAATGATTAAGATATGCACTGGGAGGGGGTGTACTTACACTCGAACCCGGAAAATGCGAATATGTCTCTAAACGGGTCGTTTTTGTAAAACGTCAAACTCGAGGACTAAGTCGGAATATAAAAATGAAGCGAGGTCTTAATGCATACCGGGAGGGTTGCAATAATAACGACTTCGGTAAAATACCCGGTTGATGGGTAAGAATTAAACGCATGCGTAGACCGAGAGACGGGGACTCAGATGGAAAGTTAAAAGACTCGGGTTTTGAGTCATAACTAAAAAACGACAAGATAATGTAAATAGAAATTTTGAATAAATTATGTTCAACTATTTTAAAGTTGAACCGGTCGAATATAATGTCATGCCGAACGGCATGAGTAAACGCAAGCGGGATAAAGGTAGCGTTAAAAGCAAAAGAATAATGAGCCCGGTAATGGGACATAATCAAATACGAATGTATGTAAACTGGATAATGGTGAACATAAGATAAACAGATGCATAAATGACGTGAGAAGTCAGAAAGTCAGAAAATTTGTCCGAAAGGAAACGAATGTAGCCTTAGACTACGGTCAAGGTCAAAGAAAATACCAAGGCGAAAATAAATGATTTTAAACAAAAAAAACAGGATGCCTTGACACCAAACATGTATTTTAATAATGACATGAGTAAGGAATGATCTACGGGATCAACCTAACCTTTGTGGTTATAAACAATGAAAAGGTCTACGAGACTAAAACGACCCATGAGTCATGACTAGAGAGAAATAGATTATAAGGACCTCGCCTTAAAGAGATGAAGGTCTAATAAAATAGCCCATAGACTAAGTGATAAAACCTACGGGTTAATTAGACAAAGCGAGGGAATAAATGGAGAATCCTCGCATAAAACAAAGACTGAAAAAGAATAAATTTTGGACTGTCAATATCCCGGTATAGATAATTGACAAAGGTTAAAGAGAAGACTCTAAACTAAAACTTCGGTTTTGGTAAGAAATAACGTTTCTACAAAAATGAATTATGATAGAAGTATAAACGGTAAACATGAAAGATATAAGTCTTGACACTGATAGGTGCAAGACGATATATCCGAAAAGTGATAATTCTGAAAATAGAAAGTTGATGTAAAATTTGGCATGGCGTGACATGATCACGGTCAAGAAGTGTAATGTGAAGTATAATCACATCAGAACCGAGTGATGAATATTAGAGCCGAGTGATGAATATTACTAAGTTAATTAAACTAGTGGAAATAACGAGATTACGTTATTTCAAGTCGCATTATGTCATGTAAGATACGTAGATGATTAATAACCAAAAGGATATTACCATACTTTTCTGGTAATACTAACAATCGGTTAAAGTATGAGAAATGCTTAATTGATTATCGAGAGCAAATGCATGGAGTTAAACTCGATAAATTATGTAAGAAAAGGTTTCGAGGACGAAACCTCTTTAAGGGGGTAGACTTGTAACACCCCAAAAACGGGTTTGGTAATCAAACCACGTTAATACTAAAAGACGGGTAAAGTACCGTTAGTGGTAAAATTAAGCTGGAAAATATTAGGATTTATATAACTAAATCTAATATTTAATAAAAAGAAAAAAAAAAGAATGCTTTTGGGAAATAAAGTTTATAGAAGGCCCGAGTTAACGGGACTTAAAATAAACTTGGTCATAACTTCCCTGAACCCACCAAGTTAACTAGGAATATTTAACCTAGTTAATAAGTGGGAATATTGTTAAAAATAAGTAGGTTGTGGCCTACTTAATAACGAACCAAACACGAGGGGTTAAAGCGGGATAACTAGAAAACTTATTTAATTAAATCAAACACAAACACACACAGTGTGTGTTCTGGATCGAGCTCAGGGGGATCCCATGGATCCAAAAACCCTAATCCACATATAATCATCAATTTGAAGGATCAAATGAAGCCCAAATTCACAACCGAACGTGAATTAATGATCACCCGAACAAGAGGATCATAAGGTATGTAAAATCTTGATGTTTGGTGAAGTTGTAAGAATTTGATAATCATCCTAATCGCGAATTAGGCATGGATTAGAGAAGCTATGGCTAGATTAGTGATGTATACTTGCTTAGGAACGAAACCCTAAGTGAAAATCATACATAACATGCTATGGATTGATGGATTTGGTGAATCAACACACTTAGATATGTGGGTTTTGATGTTATGATGAAATAGATGATATAGATATGCTTAGAATCAACATGCATGATAACGAATAGAAGGTGTTTGATTAAACCATAAAATTGGGTACAAGATCATACTTCTCACTAAATGGGTTTTTGTATGATATAAACGAATGGATGTTAAGATTGTGATATAGATGCTTGAAATCATGTTACCTAGTAGTTAGTGTGTAAAATTTGATTTCGTTAAGAGTTCGGATGAAATGCCTAAGTGAAATTCAATAAACCAAATGTGCATTGAATAAGTTGATAAGTCGATTGACTTTAAAAAGTCAAACCGACCAAGTATATGATCGAATGATAAATTCGATATAAGAAGCGTACGATGGAATAGTCGTAAATGATTATGACTAACCTAACCATCTTACAATTACAATGATAGTTTGACGCTTGGCAAGCTAGGTGAAAGCTTGGGGAAGAAAGCGGGTCAAACGAATCAAGAACGAAGGAAAAGCATAATTCGGATGCAAGGTAAGAATAGCTTACACTAGTCATATATTTTAGAATATTTTTTGTCGTATTACTTCCGAATAGGACAAATACCTAATTGAGATATAAGGTTCCGACGTGTAGTCGTACAGAACAAGATAATCAAATATGATAAGAAACCATATTGATGGTTAAAAATGAGTTAAATTGGTAATTCGGTCATATTACGACAAATGAAACGGGTACTTTTAAGGTTTACCATATAAGGTAAATCATAATAACTAATAAGGATAAAATTGTAATTTGGGCACTCGTTGACAATAATTGTTGGTTTTGAAAGATACTTATTTCGAAAGCCTTAATAGGCCAAAAAGCGTTAAGAGGCGATTTATAATTAAAATGACCGCACGGTGTAAACTGGAGCGAGTCGTGTAGACGAGATGGCAACAAGCTTCATCTCGCCAATATAATCGGTCATTTAGACCAAACGGGTCAAAAGGTGAAAATATCACCCTTTGACAATATCGACTAATGGTTTGTCGAGTTTTATGAATTCAGGAATAAATATCAAATGGATACTCACAGCGCTATTACTTACCGGTTACTAAGGCAAGGTATCGAAACAGGTCAATATATTGATCCGAGCCAGGTATGTATAATAGGTTAACTACTGTCACACCCCGATATTTCCACGTATTACCGGTGGGCCCGGTGGGGAGTATCGTGACGTAGTTGATATCATCATAAGTCAAACAACACAATATATAAATGCACAGCGGAAGCAAAGATAGATTCATTTCAACTTTAACAAACTGTAATATTAAATATCACGAAATAGTTGAAACGGATCCACAGGCGGATCAAAATAAAAGAAGATACTGTTCAACAGTTTTATTGACATCCAAGCTTGCAAGACTTATTGTGGACGCTAGAAGACAGCCAGCCTAGTACGAGTAGTACCTGCACTTAACCTTTTGGAAAATACGTCAGTTTACACTGGTAAATACAATTTAACTGACTCATTTTGAAAAGGTTTGAAAATTTATTTGAATGCACGTGGCACAAAAATTTTTATAACTTGGGATAATTATGTGAATATAATCTTGTACGTGGATTACATGTTTCTTATGCGTTCAGTTGCCCGATCCGTAGACCGGGTTAAAGATTAATAGACACACCACATTATTTGGTTAGACACTGACGGGTGTACGCCTACACCCCGTGCTTAGGTCGTGGCCATCTCGTAAGATGATGCCAAGGATATCCGGGACATGGTCATTAACCCCCCAAAGGCTTTAAGCAAACAAAACATTTCAAAACGTAGCATATCAATGATTTAACCTAGATTCGATTAAAGATTCAATGCCGAACCAAGCGGTATTTTATATACCGTACCCCAAGCCCGTATAGGGAAAATAAGTTAAAAGTATTTACCTTTGTAAGTATAAATCACAATTAGCGAGTGCGGGTAGCTTTTACTTGTTCTTCTATTCTGGAACAAAGGTTTATAATAACCTATTAGATTTCTAACGGGTCTTTATTTAAGCCTAAGCTTAGACCGGTTAGTTTTTAAGGAAGATACGGTTCAAAGGCACGATTAAGCGAAGACCGGAAAGGAATGTGATTTAGACCCGACAAGTTTGAAGACTTGTATAATATGGGTAAACTAAATACATTCTGTATTTTGAGACAAGGATGATAAGGTTCGACCCGTTTCGGTCAATTTATGCAAACTAGTTACATAAACCGAACCGAACGCGAAAAGGGCGTCACAGGTAACCATAAGAGTCATATGCAAGTTCCCTGAGTTAATATGCCTTAAACATGTTGTGATATCAGTAAGGTATCTTCTATTATGCCCCAAACGAAATTAAATTCAACTTATGCCTCATAAGGGCATTTTGGTCATTTAAAAGATTATAAAAGAGTTTAATTAGTAATATGAGTTACAGGTCTGATTTATATAGTAAATACACTTAATTTAATAAGTTATAACAGTAGGGTATGACCTATATGTGAAATTTATCACTTAAAACCAAACAATGCACCTTAGGGGTATTTTGGTAATTTCACTTAGGCTTAAATGGTCAAAACTGGAAACCTAAGTTTAAAACTTTTACTTACTGTTAATATATGAAAGTATACTAAAAATATCAGTAGGTATCAACCTTATATGTTTAAAATGGTTTTAGCACATACTATGCGTTAAAAACGCTTAAAAAGGCGATTTGGAGCCATTTCCGGGTTTTCAAAGGAAAGCTGATATTTTTATAATTCCAGAAGGCTCAAAATATTTTATTTATCAAATAAAATCAGTAGAAAAAGGTTTGGGGTCACAAGGGTTTGTAAAACTCATTTTATGGCTTAAAAGGGCAAAACCGGCATTAACCGAATCAAACTTAGAGACCTATGTTATGCTCAGCCAAAAATTAAATAAAAATCTTCAAAAATCCCAAAATATTATATTACATCAGTGGGTAAAAATTTTGATATCAAAAAGTGGGTTTAAATAGGCTATACGCTAATTACGCCATTTAATTAACATAAAGCTTTCAAATTACGCTAATGAGCATAACTCCTAATCTAGACCTCAAACTGATGTCAAATTTTAGGTTCAAGTTTATAAATCAGTAACTAAGGTTTCTACTCTTTTACTTTTTCAAAAATCACGTTTTATAGTCAAAAGGGCATAATAGTCAACATTTAAGCATTAATCGGAAACATGCATATGAATCGGATAAATAATGAACCAAGTTGTATAATCTCAGAGAGTTATACTTTTTGAAACCTGGTCCAAAATAAGCTCTAAGGCAAATCTAAAACACGCATAAACGGGTCAGAACTGAAAGTCAAAGCAAAAGTCAAATTATGCGACTTTTGGTTCCGATCCGGGTTTAAACTGAAAATTGTCGGGTTGAACATGTTTAGACATGTTCTTACATTAATTACCAAGTTATATTAATGATCAAATAGGTTGCATGTATCCTACATTGCTAATTATGCTTTAATTTGAAAATAAAATTCTGTTGACTTTTTAAAGTAAGCTTTGACTCGACAATTAACATAGTTAGAGTGGGAATCTGAAAGTACCCTTTTAAGGGTTTATTACCCACATAATTACCTACTTATAGGTACTTTCAATTCAAGAATTGACTGAGCAAATTTCATTTAATCTCGAAGTCAAACTTAAATTACGATGGTTTGACTTTTAGCTAATTAACTAAGCTAAAACGAATTAGAAAGGGTTAAGAATACTTACAAGAGTCCTAATCACGACTAGGGAGCCTAATGAATCCTTGTTGCTGACCAGAGAGCTCCAGAATTGAGAATGCAAGTCAATGTGCAAAATGGTTGCAACTTGAACTTCATATATAGCCAATTTAATCTCTCAAGATGATGCCACAATGGTCTACAATTGTTACATGATGTGGACAGGTGCCTCTATGCATGAAAAACCATTGGAGGGAGCCTCTGGTATAAGAAAACAACTGATTAAAGTCGGTTCAGAGGTCTGATTGGCAGCTGTTCGCTGTTTTCTGCGCTGGTCACTTGTTCGCGGGGCGCGAGAACCCCCTCGCGGGGCGCGTACAAGTGCGCAACAGGTTAACAAGTTTCAATCTTTTACATTTCAGTCCCTGGTCCTTTGAAACGTGGTTTTGATTGTTTTTCTTGCACTTTTGACCTTCATGCTTGATTTTTAAGGACCCTAGGACTTTTACAAACTTGGTTAAGTCCTTGGTTAACTCTGTGCTTACCCGAAAAGTCACAAATTTCAACGTTGACGCATTTAACCCTTCGTGCACGGATTTGATCATAACTTTCTCATACGATAACGAAACTTTATGAAATTTTTATCACATATTCTAGTGAGTATATTTTATATTTAAAAGCTTCGGGTTTGCTAAAAGGTCACTCAGAGGTATACTTTCAACATGTTGACACATTTAACCCCTGTAGTTTGTAATTCCTCACGTTCTTTCATTTTCAGCTTCGTATGATCCATGATTTATTTGTTTAAGATTATAAACACCATGTAGGGTTATTGTAGGGCCTATTTATCCATTGTTGACACTTTGGACCCTCATATTCACATAGTTTCACTGTTTGTCAACTTTAGTCCTTCTAAAGTACTTTTTCACATATTTAAAGCTTATGACACGTGTCAATACATTATTGGACGTAAATTTCTGAGGTGTTACATCCTCACCCCCTTAAAAGAAATCTCGACCTCGAGATTTATTGGAACAAATGAGGGTACTTTTCTTTCATCGTGGATTCTACCTCCCATGTGTATTCGGGACCTCTACGGGCATCCCATTTGACCTTAACAATAGGCACATGCTTCCTTCGAAGCTTCTTTACCTGTCGATCCTCAATCGACAATGGTTTTTCGACAAATTTCAAGCTCTCATCTATATGCACATCCGTATGTGGTATGACTAGCGAGTCATCAGCTAGGTATTTCTTCAGATTGCAGATATGAAAAACATTATGGATGCTACTGAGCTCTTCAGGCATGTTCAACTTATAAGCCACTGACCCAACACATTCAATAATCTCAAATGGTCCTATATACCTTGGGCTTAACTTACCTTTCTTACCAAATTGCATCACCCCTTTCCAGGGTGATACCTTAAGCAAAACTTTATCACCAACCTCAAACTTTAGAGATTTACGCTTTGGATTAGCGTAGCTTTTCTGCCTATCCCTGGCAGCTTTCAAGCGATCGCGAATCTGGACAATCTTGTCCGTTGTTTCAAAGACCAAATCAGGTCCTGATAATTGAACTTCTCCTACTTCTGCCCAACAGATAGGTGTTCTGCATTTTCTACCATATAATGCCTCAAAAAGCGCAGCCTTAATACTAGTATGGTAGCTATTGTTATAGGAGAACTCGATTAATGGTAGGTGGTTATCCCAACTGCCACCTAAATCAATCACACATGCTCGAAGCATGTCTTCCAGCGTTTGGATGGTACGCTCACTCTGCCCGTCCGTCTGTGGATGGTAAGCCGTACTAAAGTTTAAGCGCGTGCCCAAAGACTGTTGGAAACTTTTCCAAAAATGAGAGGTGTATCTCGTATCTCGGTCAGAGATAATCGACACTGGTACACCATGCAGAGCTACAATCTTATCTACGTACAATTGAGCTAACATGTCAGAGCTGTAAGTTTCCTTAATGGGAAGAAAATGTGCTGACTTGGTCAGTCTATCTACTATTACCCATATAGTATCATTTCCCTTCCTCGTTTTTGGAAACTTGGTGATGAAATCCATTGTCACCATCTCCCACTTCCATGTGGGAAGTTTAGGCTGTTGTAGCAAACCTGATGGCTTCTGATGCTCAGCTTTGACTTGCGCACACGTCAAACATTTAGCTACATAGGCAGCTACAGACTTTTTCTAGCCTATCCACCAATAGTTTGTCTTTAGTTAATTTGTTAATTATTTAGGATCTTTATCATAATCCAGAATCATAAATTAATAATAACACAATAGGTCAAGTCACGTAGGCAAATTTATTTCGTAAGCCTAGATTTTATGGAATCGAGACATTAAGGTTTGAATCAAAGTTCATCACCTTTTCTTGACAGGGAGTTGTAGGCTACCACTGTCTATTGTCTTATATGACAATAATTGTAGCCCGTAGGCATTACATCACAACTGGATGTTTAAATAATAATAATAATAAGGAATTTGGATAATTTATAAAAAGGGTGACATGTGTGATTTTGCGGATCACATTAGCCAAGAATGTCAACATGTTTGCAGATGTTAACAGAGATTTGAATCTTTTTAAACAGGTTTTACCATATTGGCTAAGTCTTATGATAACATACCAGCTAGGTTTTACCTTTTAAGATTCTTATTATTTTATTAAAATGGAAGAAAAAAATGTTATTTTTCATTTATTCATACATTATATTCATCCACATAATTTAAAAATGAAAAATTTGAACTAACCATTCCAATTAAAATTAAACTAGTACAAGTTTGCCCTAAATGGGACTTTTACATAAATAACACGCCCACGCAGGAGCTAAGCTAACAAACATACCCACGCAGGGGTCAACAGAAAAACATGCCCATGCAGGGGCAAACAAAAAGGAAAATATGCCCACGCAGGGGCAGAGTACAGAAACAAATGTCCTCGCAGGGACATGATTACAATACTAAAATAAATAAACAAACAAACAAGGATTTAACGATCCTTCTTGCCTTTTCCCTTGATCAAATTCACCATTTTCTTGAACATCCCTTGGTTATGCCTACGGTCTTCCCGCACCTCCTGCCGCACCTCATTTATCCCGTGAAGGATTTCTTGAAATTGCGGCGGTGACATCACCGGCGTCTGCGGTGGTTGCTGATAATGTGGAGGTTGAGGGGGCGGCGGTTGCTGATACCCATATGGTGGGTATCCATAGGTCGGGTATCCCGTAGTCCAGGGACCTCCATAGGGACCTTCCGGATGGAGAGCGTTGTAGTTCGCAGCTACCAAGTAAGGATCGGCCTCGGCGTAGTTGTAATTGGTGTGGATCGGCTGCTCGAAGGGATTATACGCAGCCGCACCAGTGTAAGTAGGAATTGGGTCTCCAAAACCCAGTGGTGGTGGTGGTGCGACTGGCGCAGAGTTTACTTCTGAGACGGGGTGTGAAGATTCTCCCATCTCTGGTTCTTCGTGAAGTGGCGAGTATCGGCTGCCACTTGAAAGTGGAGGGGTGCTGATGCGCACTCCCCCTCACGCGGATATCTGTGCGTTCGTTCTTCTTCGCCTTGGGGGCGAGGGAGGCTGAAGCTGAGGTGGTGGTGGCGGTGGAGTGACCGCGACAAATCAGGAATCCTCGGAAGGATTCTGCTGCTGCTGAAGCTGCTGCGGCTGGTGCAGGGGAGGGTTGTGGTAACTGGGAGTAAACGCCCAGTCACACAGTCTGAATCTCTCTTCGTAGCTGTCGGGACCATTGTAAGGCGATCCCACAAAAGGTGACCCATCTGAAATTTCGATGGGATGGTTAGGAGTTCCGGATGGTAGCGGTGCAGGATCGGTGTCCTCATTTATATCCATCGCGTTGCCACCGGAAAAGTGATCTTCGGGTCCAAGTGGGTTAAGACCCACTGGTGCTCCAAGGTAGTCGGCAGGGTTAAACTGGCCTTGGAAAACAGGCGATAGGTGGTCGAAGGGTGAGTTATGTCCTTGAAGAGGAATGTAGGACTGGTGGGAGTTGTGGGGCTCATTTTCAGAATGAGGCCCGAAAGAGTGTGGAATAGAAGGGGAGGTACTCAGTGAAACTGAGCGCCTAGCTGGCTTAATGTAGGTCCTCCATAGCTCTTGAGGACCCGGGTTGTTGGGATCAGACGGTGTTCGCTGGTGCGAAGGTCCGGCTTCATGGTCATTTGGGGCGACAAGTGGACCCTTTCCTCTGCCTCTTCCCCTCATCCTTGGTGGCATTTTGTCAACCTGTCAAAAACAAACAAGTGATACAACAAAAGAAATATATAAGACAAAGTTAGAAATAAAACAAATTTGGATAATTCCTAAGTTCTTTGTCTAGACTCGAGAATCGAGGAATGTGCAATTGTGTAACTGAGATTAAACACAAAAGGCTAGTGTTTAATTCACTCAGTGTTGGCTCTGATACCAACCTGTCACACCCCGATGTTTCCACGTATTACCGGTGTGCCCGGTGGGGAGTATCGTGATGTAGTTGATATCATCATAAGTCAAACAACACAATATATAAATGCACAGCGGAAGCAAAGATAGATTCATTTCAACTTTAACAAACTGTAATATTAAATATCATGAAATAGTTGAAACGGATCCACAGGCGGATCAAAATAAAAGAAGATATTGTTCAACAGTTTTATTGACATCTTAGCTTGCGAGACTTATTGTGGACGCTAGAAGACAGCCAGCCTAGTACGAGTAGTACCTGCACTTAACCTTTTGGAAAATACGTCAGTTTACACTGGTAAATACAATTTAACTGACTCATTCTGAAAAGGTTTGAAAATTTATTTGAATGCAGGTGGCACAAAACATTTTATAACTTGGGATAATTATGTGAATATAATCTTGTAAGTGGATTACATGTTTCTTATGCGTTCAGTAGCCCGATCCGTAGACCGGGTTAAAGATTAATAGACACATCACATTATTTGGTTAGGCACTGACGGGTGTGCGCCTACACCCCGTGCTTAGGTCGTGGCCATCTCGTAAGATGATGCCAAGGATATCCGGGACATGGTCATTAACCCCCCAAAGGCTTTAAGCAAACAAAACATTTCAAAACGTAGCATATCAATGATTTAACCTCTATTCGATTAAAGATTCAATGCCGGACCAAGCGGTATTTTATATACCGTACCCCGAGCCCGTATAGGGAAAATAAGTTAAAAGTATTTACCTTTGTAAGTATAAATCACAATTAGCGAGTGCGGGTAGCTTTTACTGGTTCTTCTATTCTGGAACAAAGGTTTATAATAACCTATTAGTGTTAAGATCTGAGGATCTACTGATTGTGCTTGTTTGTGAGATTCGAACAAATCAAATAGATATGAGCAGTTTTAAGTGCAGCGGAAATGAATAACAAACTTTGTAAACACAATCAAAGGAGAATATAGTTTGATAAACAATTGCTTTTTCATAGAGTCGAAAGATTACATTAAAAGCAAAAGGTTACAATGCAAGCTTACAGACTAAACTCCCCCTCAGCCTGATACTCCAGAGTTCGTTGTACAAGATGAAAGGATTGAATTGAAGAGAAGAACTCACTCAAAACGATCAAATATAACAGTACAGAGTACTGTCATATTTATAAGCTAACCAAACCACTGATGTACCTCAGCTGACATCACCATGATAGTGACATCTAACAGCCTAACAACCTATAAACACTGATCTGTACAAAACTACTGATGTCTAACAACTGATTGATAATAAAATACAAAACAAGTCTAACACTGTTCACGTTCCACTGTTGTAGCCTAAGCACTGATTGTTTGAACATCAGTGCTTTCTTCAAAAGGTGATCAGTCTTTGAATGAGCAGTGCTTGGGTCTTCAGCAGTACTTAAGAGACAGCAGTAGATAGAGCTCAGTGTTTGCCTTTTAACAGTCTTTAGTTGTTTCATCAGTGTTTTGTTCATCAGTTGTTCTTCTGAGCAGTACTTAGAGTGTATCAGCAGATAGGTAACCACTGTCAAGGGGAGAGCTTAGTGTAAACGTCTGCTTATTGTGAATCCAACCACTGTTGTCATTACAACTGCTGATGTATCAACAGATGTCTTCTGCTTTTGAGCAGGGGTTGGTTGAGGTGCTGGTGATGGTACTGATGAGGTTTTTGAAGGATCAATGGTTGTAGTGGTGTGTGTTTTGGTTGGTGTCTTGGTTGTTATTGATGGAGCAGTGGTTGTTGTTGTGTGTGTTGAAGAGATGGCAGCTGTTTGACTAACAGGTTTTGAGACCTGCTTTTCATTTTCTTTTTCTTTTTCAGGCTCAATATGAAGGCCATGTTCTATTCCCATCTTATTCATTTTTCTCAACAGCTTGATATTCTCCCCCTTTTTGGCATTATCTGAAGGGGGGTTATCAAGAAATGATAGGGAAGAAGGAACTTTGCCAGAGGCACTTTGAATGCTAGCCTTTATAGCCTTGATATCTGCTTGAGTGTCTTTAAATCTTGATTCCACCATGTTGGTCAGCATTTGTACATGAATAGCATGCTTTTGATCAGCCATATGTTGCTGTTTTTCAAGCATGTGTTTAAAAATATTCCAAAGCTCATTTTCATCAAATGCATGTTGTGCAGGTGCTTGAGCAGGAACAGCAGTGGCTTGTGCTTTTTGAGCTTTTAAAATCTCTTGCACCATATCTTTAATTTCAGCAACTGAATCTTCAAGTTTTTCAACTCTTTCCGTCAATTTCTGAAATTTTGAATCATCACCTACATTAGTAGGATCATCTGAATCCCCACCAGTAGTGGTTGTATCAATGTGTGTCTTAGGAACTGAGTCCCAAAAATCACCCATTGATGCCCCTTGTTCTTGGTACTGGGGACTTCTTTCTGTAGGTCCCGGATTGATCCGTTTCGATTGCGAACCGACTCGTGAACGTGCGGAATCCGTACACGATCGTGACCGAACACATGAGACGTAATATAATCTGTGATTCTATTGACGAATATGAAATTGTACAAAGAACCTGAATCACGATGTCACTTTCTCTCTCTACTTTCTCTCTCTAGCTCCTATCTTCTCCAAAGTCTTCAAATGAGCAAAGTGACAAAAGTTCCTAAACTAAGCCCTAACTCCTCTATTTATAGGCCAAGGGTTATAATGAGATATCTCATTATTTACAAAAATGCCACCTTGCCTTTTACTAAAATATAACACTATAAGCACAAAACTTAATCTATTTCTGCTAGGGTCTTGAGATGACGGAGGCGATAGACATACTGCACTAACAGACTCCCCCTTGGATATTGCCGCAGTCAATCTCAATCATTGAGTCAAAGTCGTAGCTTTTGGTCTTTTTCTCTCTCACTGAGTCTTCTTGAAGCTTTAACACGTTTTCATCAATGTAGACTCCCTCTTGCTCAAACAGAATCCCGGTGGATCTGTCTTCAGCTCCAGCTCCTTCCTCTCAGTAGACTCTTCAGGCTCCCCCTGTCGTCAAGCTTCCGTGCTTTGGGATCGACACCTGGCTTTCCGGTTACAAGCTCTCCTGGGAAAAGTATCCTGGCTCCTATGCATGCTTCCCTTTGCGTTGAGCTTGTCTTCAGACTCCCCCTTAGACTCGGCTGTCGGGATCGTAGTCTGGTACAACATCTGCAACACTCATACGTTTATAAGTAAAACATTTTTAGATTTCCAGGTATCGTAACCTGGCTCCATCAAACTTTCTAAATCAAGATCCTGGGACTAAAATATAATAATATGAAATATATCCAGGATTACTTGAATCTCTCCCCCTATCAACAATCTTTAAAGATTTGGCAGTTTCAACGAACCGGATCGGAAACTGGCTCTTTTACAGATTTTAACAATATGAGCATCCAAATCCCTCACAGTTAATCATCCAAGTCCAAACTAATGACCTTTGAGATATTACAAACTGTTTTTGATTTTTGATTAAAAAATTCAAGTTTCAAATTAATGAACTTGTTTATTTTCAGAAACACGATAAATATACTTAGATTTTGAAACTTAGCACTCAGACATCGGTTGTCGAAAATAAAGCAGAATCAAAAATCTTTTTGTATTTTTCTGAAAATATAAAGCAGTAAAGAAATATTTACAAACATATTAAAAACAATATTTTTTATTGAGTTCGCGTTAGAGGATCATATCAGTTTCTGACAAGTCACAAGTACCGTTGAGCTTATTTACACATTAAGAATTAAACAATTCACTTAGATTGTCGATATACTTGTCCACTTAAATTTTCATACAAATTTCAACTGATTCAGGATACGAATTATGTATTTTAAGAACTTAAACCCATTCATGTGTCCCACCTCTTGAATATACTCCCGTATCCAGATCCCAATAATCAGTCTTACAGGTGAGTATTCTACAATGATATATGTACATAAATTAGGTATGCGAGGGCCGAGGGATCTCAGGTCGATATTTCCGTATACGCAGAGAGATATCAGCTTCGAATTTACGGAATGTCCCCTTTTAGAGGATCTTTTAGCTACAACAGCAGCGACTATCAATTTTATTGTTTCATCGGCATGCTGAGGGTTTATGCTATGTTTCAAGCATTTGCAGAAAGTATTATTCGAAGACTAGGTCAGAACTACCATTCAGCAGAAGTCCTGGAATAATACCCCAGATATCACTGAGTATAAAAACCTAGTATATCAGATTATGAGACCTTTCAAACGAGATTTCAGGGGTTACCTATATATCCAAGTAGTGTTCCCCACGAAATAAGCAAGTTTGAATTTAAGTTTATATCCCGAAAAAGTTTACTAAATGTATAAAAATCTACCGACACATCCACGGTGAGATCGTTTAACACATTTAAACTTTCCATTTCTTTAGCGTACTGTGGCAGTCCACTGATGTACTATCATTTCCTCTTTTTACGCAAAAACTCAATTTTGAATTTTATCATGTTTTTGTCTTTTTCAAATTTTCTAATGTTTTTGGATTTTCTGACAATATTACTCCCCCTAAAATTCAAAATCATTTAAAGAAAATTTGACAAACCGATACTGATAGCTTTGTCTCGCCATCCATTTTCTGCTTTTCATGCACTGATTTGCAGAAAATATAACATACCCCCATGATTTACAACCCATTGATTTTCGACAGTTTGAAAACCGTTTTTCAATCTTGTGAAAGTAATCATGTTTGTTCAGCCGTGAGGGTTTCGGCGTATTCAATCAACATATTTTTGAATTTTTTTTAATATATTTGACAAAAACAAAACATATTTTTGGTTTTTCAAAATTTTCAATTTTTAGGGTTTTTGAAATATTGTTTATTTATTTACAGAAAACAAACAAACTCCCTGTTCAACCAAACCAGGGTTCAGCAGCCTTCTCCTCCTGTGCCAGGCTGCTCATCAATTCTCCTCCTTGACAATCAAACTTCATGAGCACCTGCACATTCTCAAAAACTCAATTATTTGAACAATTTAGCCCAGGTCTGTTGGACCTTAGGCATTTCAACACAATAAGTTTCATTTAATGATGGAAAATCTTTGTCATTTTTCACAAAAACTTTTTCATCTTTGTCTTCGACTTTTTCAACATTTCCAGAAGTCACTTGTTTCTTGACCACCCAGTTCTGTCCTTTTGAAGCACTTCTCTTGTAAAATCATGACTAGTTTTGATTATTTTGACTTTGAACAACAACTTTTGGTTTCCAAAATTGGTTTGGTTTTGTCATATCAACCGATGTTTGCCAACTTTGTGTTGTTCTGAATCTGGGTGTGTGACAATTTTGAGTTTGTTTTGAATCAGACCTAGTCTGTTTTGGTTTCCAAGTTTGATTCGAAGCAAACTTGTTTGTGTTATACCTCCAAGTTTGTTTTGAATCAAATCTGGCTGACCTTTGTTTCACATCCTCAGATTTCTGTTTTTCCACATCAACAGGCTTTGGATTTGGACACTTTCGTGCAAGATGTCCAATTTGATCACATTTAAAACAAATTTTCTTTGAAACATCCTTGGCCTGTTGTTGTTTCTTTTTCATAGTCTCAAACTCCTCATTAGACTGCTGTCCAATTTTGAGTTTTTCCTCTTCTTTCAAACTTTTTCCTTGAACAAAATTCAATTTTTGTTGCAAATCCTGTTTTTTATTTTGTTTCCAATTCTGTTTCTTTTTATAACCCAAGCCAGCCTTCATGTTTTTCTTCTTACAACCAGGTTTGTTATAAAAAGATTTATGACCTTTACCAGCAAACTTTGGAATCTCAAACTTCTCAATCGCAACCATTTTGAAAACTTTATCAACCTTTTCTGAAATCACATTCTGAATCGGGAATACAACATCCAAGAATAATTTGTCCGATCCAATCATGGTATAAACCAATCCTTTTGAATCATCATTCAATTTTTTCTCGGATTTTGTGTTTTTCAGATAACCATCATAAAAATTTCCTTCATCTTCCTCTTGTGATTCAGACTTACCTTTTGCAGACTCATCTTTCAAAACGCTTTCAACAACCTTACTTACCACCTCTGAATCATTAGCATCATCAGATTTGGAGTAAGTCACATCGATACTTTCAGGTAACTAGTCAGCTATGTTCAAACCCTTTGCCACCTTTTCCTCATCATAAAAAGTATAATTGTTTCTCAATGGTGGTGGTACCTGATGAAATTCTGAACCAATACCCTTTTTGCAATTTTCAGTATATTTGTCATCTGGTGTGATGTTGACAATGCGTTCAAGAATGTACGAAGAGTTATGATAACTTTGAAGTTTTGTAACAACCTTTTCTTTTTCAGCCAAAACTTGTTTAAGATTAGAAATTTCATCAACACATTTGTTTAATTCAATTTGCTTTTCTTTAAACTTTCTTTCATACATTTCTTTAGTGACTAAAGTTTCTGACAATCTTTGATCAAAACTTTTGACTTGTCTCTTCAAAGTATCATAAGCTTCTTGTACTCTCTGACTTGACCATTTCAAATTATCATACTCTTTTTGAAAATCTTGAAACTTATTTTCTTTTTCAACACAACCAACACATTTTGCTGTACACATTTGTTTATACACATCATTCTCTTTTTCAAGATCTTGACATTTCTGTGTCAGCTTTTCAACTTTTAGTTTCAAAATTTCTTCTGTATCAATCATTTCCTTGCATTTCATTTTGAAAACATTTTCAAGTTTGTTTGTTTCAATTTCTTTTGTTTTTATAATGTCATCTTTTTGAGTACAGGCTTTGCACATTTCTATGCAATTCCTGCACTTGTTTTCATTGTTATCAACAATCTCAACATTCGATAATTCAGAAGATTCATTTACCTCAGTCTCTTTCGGCACCGGTTCTTCTGTCTGATCTTCCTCTTTGTTTTCTTCTTCTTCTTCTTCTTGTTTCTGTTCTTCTTCAATCTTCTGCTCTTCTTCAGCAGCAAGCTTTGCAGTAATCTTTACTTCTTCAACTAGCTTTTTCAACTCTTCTTCTTTTCTCTTCTTCATTTCCACTACCTTTGGTAGACTTGCTTCAAAAACTTCTTTTATCTTGTTCATTAAATCCGGCAAGTAACTTTTATCAGAAAGCCTTCTTGTGTTGAAAGTGCCCTCATTTGGAAATAAATTGGTTACTGCATCAAAATCCACTTTTGAAGGGTCAACCACTGGATTACCCTGTGGATCCATATAACATTCCAGTTCATCATTCCATCTCTTGGCTCTTTTTGCTTCCTTGAATGGTTCAGTTAACTTTCCAATCTCCCATCTTGCACTATCTCTTCTCCACCATTTATCATGATCAAAATTAGTGACAAATGCATATCCAACTGCATCTTCTTCAGGGCAAACTTGACTCCAGTCGTAACCTTCATCGTCATGTATAACTGCAAGAGCCCTTGATTTTTCTTCAGACTGTTTCAATCTTGGAGGCTCAGACTTGTTCTGATGGTAGATCGCTTTCTTGTAATAATCTTCGTTGAACAGGTTTTCAGAATCATCAGCAGCATACGCATTTCTGCACTCGCGCTTAAAGTGACCTTTTTGTTTACATTTGAAACATGTCACCTTTGATTTATCAAATCCCAATTTGGTAGATGATCCACCAATTGACTTTCTCCCCGTGATCTCCATGAACCGCTGTACCCGACGAACCGCACTGGCCATGCACCATCTTATATCCATTAGTTCCATCTCCTCGGGGTCTAATTGATCATAATCTTCTTTTGTCAAGTTGGTGTTGCCAATCTTCCCTGCAACGAGGCTTTCATACGATTCAAGTACAGATGCTAAGAAAACCATCTATTGTTTTGCCGATTCTTCGCTGAAATTCTGCCCATTCTTAAGATCTACTACGATATTACACTGAAACAAATTTTTGGAAGCAGATTGACTTGAAGTGTTTGAAGAAGATTCATTGTGAAAACCACTGTTAAGACTTTCATTGTTTACTGATCTTGAGCTTTCTGAGGAAAATGCTGTTTTTGGAGATCCAGCCTGTAGTAGATTTCCTAGATAGTAAAGCTCTACATTTTGCTGATAAGCCGGATTGTTGACTTTAGATCTCTTTATCTCCAGCTCATGGCTTTCAAGCCTTTCAATCAACAAATTCACAGTTAAATCTTCAGGCTTGATTGTCTTTTTCAACATTAAAGCGAAGTATTGCCAATCTTGATCATTTGGCAATGAATCAAACAATTTATCCACCAGCTCTTCTTCAGTGTATGTGATTTTGTATCTGGCCAGCTCCATCTTCAGATGCCCAAATCTCTCGATCATTTTACATACAGATTCATTGTTCATACAACCAAATAAATCAAACTCTTTGCGTAACAATTTCTTTTTGTTTTTCACAATTTCAGTGCTACCTACGCATTTCACCTCTAAAGCTTCCCATAAACTTTTCGATGTTTTTCTCTTGTTCAAGTAGCGAAATAATATCTTCTCTCACTGACTGTTTTAACAATGCAATCATTTTATACTCAGCCACAACATTTTTTATATCTTTTTCTGTGAACTCTTTTTCTTCTACTAACTCTCCTCCTTCTTTAACTGGTTCAGTATATCCATTTTTCAATTTTAACCAGCTTTCAGGAGCGAAAGCTTTTACCCAACCCTCAAACCGATTTTTCCACCAGTTATAATCTTCAATCCTCATTAGTTTCGGTGGTTTCTGTTGGCTTCCATACATATTGTCATATTTCAAATTTTCTGAAATTTCTCTCGAATACTCTCTTATTTCAGATCTTCTTTCGGATGATTCTGAAGTAAAGGCATTGTAAAACATGTTGTAAAATTCTTCATCGCTGCTCGACATCTTCAAATTTTGTCTTGAATTTGCACCTTGTATATCTTGAATCACCTGTATCACGATCAAACAAACACAGTGAGTTTAATCGAATTTATCAAACGATCGTAAAAGAATTTGGTTCGTTCGGATGGATCAATAGTCAATCGGATGATGTTGTCCCAAACGGATGAGATCAGCCCACTCGGATGGGTGTCTTCGAACGGATGGAGATCCGTGCGGATGAGGATACGTACGGGTGGGAATCCGGGAGATGTTATCCGCGCGGACAAGTTGTCCGTGCGTATGACAAGTCAACTAAGGTCAACATGGATTAATTATCCATGTGAGTTAAAGATCCGCTTCTCTCTACTAGACGACAAACTTTGAGTTGATCGGTTGGCTCTTTGTCTTCAAGACAAAATCACATGCTAATGACAGTCACATATAGATTCTCATTGGACCAAGATATGTCATCACTTTTTATCAAAACATGCAGACTATGATCACATGTAACGGTGCTGACAAGCGCTTTAATGTTCACATGCACTTGTTGACTAAGTTGCTTGAACGGGTGATGTTGAGACACGTATTGTTATCCGCACGTACGGGTGATGATCCGGATGATGATATCCGCACGGGTGGTGATACGCACGGGTGGGGATGTTATGCGCGCGGGTGGTGATACGCACGGGTGGGGATGTTATCCGCGCGGGTGGTGATACGCATGGGTGGGGATGTTATCCGCGCGGATAAGTTGTCCGTGCGTGTGGCAAGTCAATAAGTCAACACGGATGGCTGAAAGTAATCCGTGCGTATGATGCTATCCGTGCGTATGATGGCTATCCGTGCGTATGATACTATCCGTGCGTATGATGATGTATGTTATCCGCACGTGTGACACAACTCCTATTCGACCAACAAACAATATCACATGTTCACCTAATGCAGTTTGATCACGTGATTTGCTGATAATCAATCAATAGCCGACAAACAATATCACATGAACTGACAATATCACATGGGATTATGATGTAAGAAAGTCAATGAATTTAATGAACTGCAATAGTGAAAGAGATTACGTGACCCGCGCGGGCGACTTATCCATATGCAACGAATGAAATGTTATCCGTGTGGGTAACTTGTCAACAAGTCAACAAAGGAATCTTGAGTCTAATTGTTATCCGTGCGGGTGACAGGGTCAACAATCAGTCAACGCGGATGAGTTATCCGTGCGTGCGACTTATCCGCACGGATAGTTCATGCGTGCGTGTGACATCAAGAACAACAGCAACAGTTCAACTTTTACGCACCACAAAAATCTAATTTTCTCACAAACGGTAAAGAATTTGATTTTTAAAATTTATAGGCTTATAAAACATGCATATACGCACAACATATCCGAAAATTATCAATTTTTAACCGTAAAATCCTTGTTAATTTTGCGTTTTTCTGTTTAAAACGTGACAGAGAAGAACTTTGACAAATCTGAGTGAAATTTCGATCTGAATCTGCTGAATTCAAGTGCGAAATCGTGTGAATGATCCGAGCAATCGAGCTCCCGCTCTGATACCACTTGTAGGTCCTGGATTGATCCGTTTCGATTGCGAACCGACTCGTGAACGTGCGGAATCCGTACACGATCGTGACCGAACACACGAGACGTAATATAATCTGTGATTCTATTGACGAATATGAAAACGTACAAAGCACCTGAATCATGATGTCACTTTCTCTCTCTACTTTCTCTCTCTAGCTCCTATCTTCTCCAAAGTCTTCAAATGAGCAAAGTGACAAAAGTTCCTAAACTAAGCCCTAACTCCTCTATTTATAGGCCAAGGGTTATAATGAGATATCTCATTATTTACACAAATGCCACCTTTCCTTTTACTAAAATATAACACTATAAGCACAAAACTTAATCTATTTCTGCTAGGGTCTTGAGATGACGGAGGCGATAGACATACTGCACTAACACTTTCTTCAGCACTTGATAATCCTTTGATGTTACTAGTGGTCAAAATAGGCTCACTAGTGGTTATCGATGGTGCTATAGAAGAAATTGCCTTCAAGGGAGTCTTACTTATGAAACAACTGTCCAACTGAAGATCTGTTGATCCATCAGTTGTAGTTGCTGCTCCACTTGAACTACTGACAAGAGTTACTTGTAACTCCTGCAGTGTAACCTCCTCAACTGTTGCTGGGATAGCAGAGATATAAGCATCAGACCCAGTCACTTGTGGGGGTATACTCTCAGTGATAGGTGATAGAGAGGAACTGGTTTGTGTCTGTGCAATATCAACCGCATGCAACCGGGGTATTATTGATTGTGGTAATATGATGGGTGAGGGTATAGGTGTTGAAAGAGACATGTCCTTGGGATTAGGACTGAGGAAGATAGAGCCAAGTGGATCCAGAGCTTCATAATTTGGTGTCCCTGTGATTACAACCTGATCCTTTTGTGAGGATGCAGGAGGAGTTTTAGGCATAGGTTGAGATCTTTCTTCCAACTGCTGTGAGGAAGTAGCAGCAGTGGTTTGTGGTGACATTTGTTTTGTCACTGGCAGTTGCTCTGGGATCTCATCTTCCAGAGTTTCCTTTGTTTTGGGTTTGGTGGGTTTTCTGGATGTTTTTCTTTTGGTCTTTTTGGTAATGTCAGGTGTGGGTTTCAAAGCAGTGGTAGTGCTGCTCTAATCACCTGGAGCAGTGGGCTCAGCAGCAGATGTCTGAGGAGCAGTGGTAACTGCTGAAATCTGCTCAGACACCTCTGCTTTTGTTTTTATTGGTGCCATCATTCTTGAAAATGTTTCTTTTGTTAAGCCTTTTATTTGAAAATGGACACCTTGTTTGGGCAAATTTTCATCCTCTTTTTCAAATTTTTGTTTAAAGTAATAGCTCAGAAATCTTGGAAAAAGAAGAAATGATTTGCTGTCAACATTCTTTACCATGTCATTGAAGATCTCCTGGGAGTAGTTGTAATCTTTATTGTTTAAAATAGCATAGCCCAGGCATTGAATCTTCAATGGTATTTCGTTAAACGCTGTTGTTTTATTTGAAACACAACTTAAAAGTGTGTGGAATAAAAATCTGGGTGCAGATGGAAAATAACCTTTGATTGTTCTGCATATCCCCTTTTCAAGAAATCAGCTTTTAACTCGTTTTTGTCAAAGGAAGTTTTACCATTCTGATCATCGAGTTTGAAGACTTCTGAGATTGTTTACGGAGTGATTTGAATCACTTTACCCTGTATCGAGGAGTTGATGGCAATGACTTTATCGTCTTGTTTTTCAAGAGTCGCCTTTTTCCAGAACTCTCTCTGGGTTTGTAGATAAATGGGAGCATCTGCTGTCAACAAAGTTTTGTACTTTGATGCAGATAATGTATCAATGATGGAGTCGAAAGTGTGGTTATCGGTAGGTTTTGTGAGCAAACCCAGATAATTATGTGGAGATTTGTAAGGTATCTCGATGGATTCTTCGGCCGTTTGAGCGACCTCTTTTGAAGATGATGTTGATTTTGGTTTTGATTTTGATTTTGTCATTTTCGTAGAGAAGAACGAAGAATGATTTTGGGAAGAAAGGTTGGAAACTGCTTTGAGAAGAGAATTTTGGAATTCAATTCGACAGTGTAAAACCCTGTTTGGGGTTTTGATCAGGGTTTTATTTAGGGAAAAAATGATCGCTGATTGTGGCAGCGGTTATTATGATCTGAAGGCCAAAAACTGACCACGTGTCAACCTCTGATGATATGGATGAAGAATGGAGAACAGTTGTTTTAAGAGCCACTGATGAATCAAGCATCAGTAGTTACAACGGTAATAATGAGAACAGTGGATGATTTTCACTATCAGTGTATAGCATATCAGTGGATAAGGCACTGATTTTGAGCATCAGTGCTTGCCAAGCAAAATGAAGGATCAGTGGATGATTTTCAGCAGTGGATGGTAATTAGGAAACAGACGTTTGAACAAAGCAGTGGTTAGGGTTTAAAATAATGGCAGTGGTCTGAAGGTTCATTTTTAGCAACTTTTTAAAGAAATTTTCATTCAAGGTTTTGCCACATGTCAATTACACATTTTGAAGCTTTTTCAAATTTCTGACAGTGGTTTAGTACCCCAGATGATGAAAACTTTTTACCAACGATACTCATCTTTGTAATAATATTTGAATTAAAAACATGAATACCTAGGTATTTTAAGATCTGTTGACAATCAATCCTTTTCAAAAATTAAGAGCAAACTTGAGTTTGACATGACCATGACAATTATACCATTTCCTTTTGATCTGCTTGAGGATAAATTAACCAACAAAAATAAAGGTTATTTATCCTGACAGGAGATTGAAACTTTTACTATCAAAAACCAGTAAAAGTTCAAAATATATTATAAAAAAATGAACAATATATCCTGGTTATTCGAGAAAATCCTTTATATAAAAAATGGTTAAAGGATTTTCTGAGAACAACATCAAAAAGGATCTGGTATATTTTCAGTAGAAGACGTAATCATATCATTCTCAAGTTTATGAAAATGGTTAGTGATAGAAAATTTTGAATACATTTTTTACCACTATTAGGAACCATTTTCTTGTCGGTTGATTGCAAACATGAGGACACATGGATGATTTTTGAACATTTGTCTAGTCCTCTTTGGAATTCATTAACCGGAATCAAAACCTTTTCCTGAACAGATGAATGCACACAGTTGCTTAATGACCATTATTACTCTAACCTTTGACTCAACAGTGTTTTATGTTTATGCTCTTTTCTTTTGACTTCAAAAGTTTTGAAATAAACACACTTCTGAGTTTTTATGAATTTTCTTAATGTATTTTTAACAAAGTTGACTTGTTCCTTTTGAGGATCTCAACCTGTTTTTCAACACATAAGATCGAATGACTAAAGTTTTAATTTCCCTCTTTTTATGTTAGCAAAACATCAATGTTTTTTATGAACATAGGTTTTGTTAATCTGAGGTTCATACTTTAGTATTTAATGAAAACAACACAGATTATACATCAACAATTGAAATCAATTTAGGAAATAAGAAATAATCTCATAGTTTAACAGATATTGTTTTCAGATCTAGAAACCATGAGTGTCTTGTGCATGAATTCACTTGTTGTGTGAAATTTGTATGTGATATGACATCTTGGTTGATATACAGAGGTTTTGGAATAACCACTTTGAACATGATTTACTCGATACTCTGTTTTTCAACTAAATACAACCAACCTTAGTATCAATGAATTTTGAGCCGAACTGTTATGTCAAATTGATTGTTAGATCGAATTTTGACTGTCCAGGCTCTGATACCAATTGTTAAGATCTAAGGATCTACTGATTGTGCTTGTTTGTGAGATTTGAACAAATCAAATAGATATGAGCAGTTTTAAGTGCAGCGAAAATGAATAACAAACTTTGTAAACACAATCAAAGGAGAATATAGTTTGATAAACAATTGCTTTTTCATAGAGTCGAAAGATTACATTAAAAGCAAAAGGTTACAATGCAAGATTACAGACTAAACTCCCCCTCAGCCTGATACTCCAGAGTTGGTTGTACAAGATGAAAGGATTGAATTGAAGAGAAGAACTCACTCAAAACGATCAAATATAACAGTATAGAGTACTGTCATATTTATAAGCAAACCAAACCACTGATGTACCTCAGCTGACATCACCATGATAGTGACATCTAACAGCCTAACAACCTATAAACACTGATCTGTACAAAACTACTGATGTCTAACAACTGATTGATAATAAAATACAAAACAAGTCTAACACTGTTCACGTTCCACTGTTGTAGCCTAAGCACTGATTGTTTGAACATCAGTGCTTTCTTCAAAAGGTGACCAATCTTTGAATGAGCAGTGCTTGGGTCTTCAGCAGTACTTAAGAGACAGCAGTAGATAGAGCTCAGTGTTTGCCTTTTAACAGTCTTTAGTTGTTTCATCAGTGTTTTGTTCATCAGTTGTTCTTCTGAGCAGTACTTAGAGTGTATCAGCAGATAGGTAACCACTGTCAAGGGGAGAGCTTAGTGTAAACGTCTGCTTATTGTGAATCCACTGTTGTGAACCGGTTTTGGCTTTCATTATCTGTTCCTCTGGTAGGGTTCAATCCCAACAATTAGATTTCTAACGGGTCTTTATTTAAGCCTAAGCTTAGACCGGTTAGTTTTTAAGGAAGATACGGTTCAAACGCACGATTAAGCAAAGACCGGAAAGGAATGTGATTTAGACCCGACAAGTTTGAAGACTTGTATAATATGGGTAAACTAAATACATTCTGGATTTTGAGACAAGGATGATAAGGTTCGACCCGTTTCGGCCAATTTATGCAAACTAGTTACATAAACCGAACCGAACGCGAAAAGGGCGTCACGGGTAACCATAAGAGTCATATGCAAGTTCCCTGAGTTAATATTCCTTAAACATGTTGTGATATCAGTAAGGTATCTTCTATTATGCCCCAAACGAAATTAAATTCAACTTATGCCTCATAAGGGCATTTTGGTCATTTAAAAGATTATAAAAGAGTTTAATTAGTAATCTGAGTTACAGGTCTGATTTATACAGTAAATACACTTAATTTAATAAGTTATAATAGTAGGGTATGACCTATATGTGAAATTTATCACTTAAAACCAAACTATGCACCTTAGGCGTATTTTGGTAATTTCACTTAGGCTTAAAAGGTCAAAACTGGAAACCTGAGTTTAAAAATTTTACTTACTGTTAATATATGAAAGTATACTAAAAATATCAGTAGGTATCAACCTTATATGTTTAATATGGTTTTAGCACATACTATGCGTTAAAAACGCTTAAAAAGGCGATTTGGAGCCATTTCCGGGTTTTCAAAGGAAAGCTGATATTTTTATAATTCCAGAAGGCTCAAAATATTTTATTTATTAAATTAAATCACTAGAAAAAGGTTTGGGGTCAAAAGGGTTTGTAAAACTCATTTTATGGCTTAAAAGGGCATAACCGGCATTAACCGAATCAAACTTAGAGACCTATGTTATGCTCAGCCAAAAATTAAATAAAAATCTTCAAAAACCCCAAAATATTATATTACATCAGTGGGTAAAAAGTTTGATATCAAAAAGTGGGTTTAAATAGGCTATACGCTAATTACGCCATTTAATTAACATAAAGCTTTCAAATTACGCTAATGAGCATAACTCCTAATCTAGACCTCAAACTGATGTCAAATTTTAGGTTCAAGTTTATAAATCAGTAACTAAGGTTTCTACTCTTTTACTTTTTCAAAAATCACGTTTTATAGTCAAAAGGGCATAATAGTCAACATTTAAGCATTAATCGGAAACATGCATATGAATCGGATAAATAATGAACCAAGTTGTATAATCTCAGAGAGTTATACTTATGTGAAACCTGGTCCAAAATAAGCTCTAAGGAAAATCTAAAACATGCATAAACGGGTCAGAACTGAAAGTCAAAGCAAAAGTCAAATTATGCGACTTTCGGTTCCGATCCGGGTTTAAACTGAAAATTGTCGGGTTGAACATGTTTAGACATGTTCTTACATTAATTACCAAGTTATATTAATGATCAAATAGGTTGCATGTATCCTACATTGCTAATTATGCTTTAATTTGAAAATAAAATTCTGTTGACTTTTTAAAGTAAGCTTTGACTCGACAATTAACATAGTTAGAGTGGGAATCTGAAAGTACCCTTTTAAGGGTTTATTACCCACATAATTACCTACTTATAGGTACTTTCAATTCGAGAATTGTCTGAGCAAATTTCATTTAATCTCGAAGTCAAACTTAAATTACGATGGTTTGACTTTGAGCTAATTAACTAAGCTAAAACGAATTAGAAAGGGTTAAGAATACTTACAAGAGTCCTAATCACGACTAGGGAGCCTAATGAATCCTTGTTGCTGACTAGAGAGCTCGAGAATTGAGAATGCAAGTGAATGTGCAAAATGGTTGCAACTTGAACTTCATATATAGCCAATTTAATCTCACAAGATGATGCCACAATGGTCTACAATTGTTACATGATGTGGACAGGTGCCCCTATGCATGAAAAACCATTGGAGGGAGCCTCTGGTATAAGAAAACAACTGATTAAAGTCGGTTCAGAGGTCTGACTGGCAGCTGTTCGCTGTTTTCTGCGTTGGTCACTTGTTCGCGGGGCGCGAGAACCCCCTCGCGGGGCGCGTACAAGTGCGAAACAGGTTAACAAGTTTCAATCTTTTACATTTCAGTCCTTGGTCCTTTGAAACGTGGTTTTGATTGTTTTTCTTGCACTTTTAACCCTCATACTTGATTTTTAAGGACCCTAGGACTTTTACAAACTTGGTTAAGTCCTTGGTTAACTTTGTGCTTACCCGAAAAGTCACAAATTTCAACGTTGACGCATTTAACCCTTCGTGCACGGATTTGATCATAACTTTCTCATACGATAACGAAACTTTATGAAATTTTTATCACATATTCTAGTGAGTATATTTTATCGTTACAAAGCTTCGGGTTTGCTAAAAGGTCACTCAGAGGTATACTTTCAACATGTTGAAACATTTAACCCCTGTAGTTTGTAATTCCTCACTTTCTTTCATTTTCAGCTTCGTATGATCCATGATTTATTCGTCTAAGATTATAAACACCATGTAGGGTTATTGTAGGGCCTATTTATCCATTGTTGACACTTTGGACCCTCATATTCACATAGTTTCACTGTTTGTCAACTTTAGTCATTCTAAAGTACTTTTTCACATATTCAAAGCTTATGACATGTGTCAATACATTATTGGACGTAAATTTCCAAGGTGTTACAACTACTCAATAGGAACTAGAGGTTCCTTGATAGCTAAATACAGTCATATAAGCATTTGGTCACCTTAATAAGTAAACCGAATGATTCACATAATGATCGATGTGTTTTGAAAACATAATGACTTTTCGAATAAAATGCATAGTTTAAAACAGGGCTTTTGGGTCGAAAATGCTTTTAAAAGTCCTTTATATTAATAAAGGGATAAAATGGACCAAAATGCCATTGCAAGCCAAATCGAGTGAACGACCATAAAGGTTAATTGGAAAAGAGTAGTATGCTTAAATAAACGCTTAGAATAAGTATAAAAAGCGAAAGATGTAAATCTTTGGTCATTTGACTCTATAAGAGTCTTTGCCGCAAAAATAATGGTTTAAGGGGTAAAACTCGGAATTTAGGAATCTCCACACTTAATACAACACAAATATAGTTTTGAAGGTAGATTAGTTGATAAGAAAGGTGGTAATGTAATGCTTGATGCGAGTGAAAGCGATTCATGTTTAAAATAGGCTTAATTACCCTTAACGGGTCAAAATAAGCACATGAGCGAAAACAGGTTAAGAATGCGTAAGAAACCCGTGATTTGAACCCAATATGATAGTCAATATTGAATTTATGAATTTCATGAAAATAGGGATCAAACAAACATGTTTTGTTTGGTAAAGCCACAAACGGGTCAAAATATTGATTTTAAATAACAAGCCGAATGCTTAAAAATTTAGAATTTTATTAGTTTGAATGTTGAATTTTAACTCCACAAGATGGAGAATTAAATTAAGAGAGCGTAGGAAAAAGAATCGCGTAAAACGGACCAATAACCAAGAAGTTATGGCCGTTTCCGTAAAAACCGGTATTGCTGAAAACTGCAGGACCCAGCTCCAAACCTGTTGGAAACTGGTCTCCCCCGCGTGGCGCGAGGGAGCAACGTGGCGCCGTCGCGTGGCGCGACAGAGCCCTATTTTGGCGAAATTTTTTTATTTTAATCAATTTCACTTCCCGGACTCGTTTAAATACGTTCTAAGTTACGTATGACTAATCCAACTCATGTTTTATGAGTTTCAGGTATAATTTTAGCACCGGCGGACGATCAAACACAACGAAGAACCGAACACGATCAAGAAATAAGCTTCCGCACTATGTGTCGTTGTTACGTTAAATGACGAACTCACACATGATATGTTGTATAGTTTTAATTCTGTAAAAAGTTTAATAAACCCGTATTTTCAATGTATTTGAAATTCTAATTACCCGTTTATCTTCGTAAACTATACGGAAACCGTTAAATAATAATAAGGGTGTTACAAATTATATATGTGATTTATAGTTTAGGACCAAACTATGCACCGTAGGGGCATTTTGGTCATTTCACACATAGTTTTGATAGCTTATTTGGGATTCTGAGTTTAGAACATGTACCTACTGTAAAAATATTTAAAATAAGTTTTATAATCAGTAGGTAACAAGTCTTGATGGCTAGATATGGTTTTAAACCATACTATGCGCCAAAAAGGCGACAAAGTCGTTAAATGACAATTTAAGCGATGTTTAATGAAAACTGATGTTATGATCAGGTTTGTATGATGAAGATATGTTATTTAATATAACATATCAGTAGGTAAAAAGGTTTTATATAAAATCCATGATTAAAACCTAATTAGATGCCGTAAGGGCGTTATCGTCATTTAAGGACTTAATACAAGGACTTGTATGTAAACTCAGTTTATAATCTGATTTGATATTAGGGGTGAGCAAGTTTAGGTCTGGACCGAAAATAACCGAGAACCGAACCGAAAATTACCCAACCCGACCCGAACCCAAGTACCTAGGTATTTAGATCGGTTCCAATTTTTCACATAAATAGGGTCGGGTCGGTTCTCGGTTCTTTTCGTAGTGAAACCCGACTTGGACCTATGGACCGGAACCGACCTTATATTTAGGGTAGTGAATCGGTTCTATATTTTATGTTTGATCAGTTCTTGGGTCGGGTCGGGTCGGGTAGGGTCAGGTTTTTCCTTTTCTCACCCCTATTTGATATCCCAAATGATCCTACTTATGATATTACATCAGTAGGTAATGAGCTTTGTTGAAGGAATTATGTTTAAAACCATTTTAGATGCCGAAAGGGCATTTTGGTCCTTTAAAAGCATAATTTACGATAATTGATGCAAACTTAGTTTATGACCAGTTTATAACATCAAAATATGCTAATCATGTCAACATATCAGTATATAATTCATTTGCATGCTCCTTTATATTTAAAACTTCATTTTTAAACAAAAAGGAAATTTAGTCAACATAAGGCATAATAATGGAACTTGCAATATAAACTCAGATTACTATATGACCATGTAATATAACTCCAGAAGGTTATACTACAATATAATATGGTCATAATGCAACTTAGAATCAGTAGATAAAGTTGCGAATTCGGGTCAGAATCAAAAGTCAAGACAGAAGTCAAACTTCGCGACATTCGGTTGCGAACCGACCTTAAACCTGGAATTGACGAGCCGAACATGTTTACACATGTTCTAATAATTATTACCAAGTTGTTTAAGTGTTAAAACATATTTTATAACACCTACATTATCGGATATGAATTATTTTCAAAATTGTCCCAGTTTGACTTGTTAATTAATAACTTTGACCCGTCAATTGACCAAGCAAACGTGGTTATTAGGAGGTGCCCTTTTAAAGGATTAACACCTACCTAATTACGATCACGTATCCATGTTCGTCTCGATCAATGGATGGACTCTAAGCCGAAAGTCAAAGCGTTATTACGATAACACTTGACTTTTGGCTTAAAAGCCTATAAAATGAAAATAACAAGGGTGGAACACTTACAAGTGATCCAAGAGAATGCTTAGAAAAAAAAAATCAAAACACCCTTAATAATCATGTTTTTCCCTAAACAGACCCTAACATTTATGATAAACACCTCCGATATATTTCCCCTAAGCAGCACAAACTAGTAAAACCTAAAACCACAATCAATCAAAACCACGTTAACTATCATTCGACCTAAAATCTTTGGTTACACGTGGAAATAAACAACAAATTGTAACACCTCGAAAATTCATGACCAATAAAATAAGGACACGTGTCATGTGTTACAAACGTGTTATGAAAAACGGATCCAGACGAAGATGTGCGGTAGGATTTAAAAGCGTCAACATGTTAATTTATACCTCTGAACGACCTATTAATAAATCCCTAACCATGATATATTTAATCAACATCTAAATTACGTAAATAAATCTGGTTATCCTAAATAACAAATTGATTATAACTCAAGACTTGGATCGAATGTGAATTCTTGGTATTTCCGACATTTAAAAACATCCCACAAAGATCCAAATTGTGTAAGTGTATGCAAGGCATACAAGAGCTGACTGAAAATAAGCACAAGATTCGAACTTGTAAGAAATGCATGAGCAAAGCCTAAAAGTTGCAAAATTTTTTGTCTCTGGTCATCGGTTACAGACCGTAAGAGCTCAGGCTTACGGTCCGTAAAGGGCAGCTTACGGACCGCAAGCTTGAGCTCTTACGGTCCGTAAGGCTGTCGCTGGCAGCAGAAGTGGACAGCTGCCTGTTTAGCCTGTTCCACTGCCTTAGATAAGTGGTTTTCGAAAATCTAGGGTCTTGCAACTGGTTTTGGCATCATAGTGACACCTGGGATGATCTTGCAACACATGTAGACTAGTTTGGCATGATCTTGTGCATTTGGGTTCAATATATAAGAAGATGAAGTTGCAACCATTTTTGTTCACTACATTCAGACTCAATTCAACTGATCTCTGGAGCTCTCTGGACAGCAACCAACTTCTCTTAGGATCCATAAGCATACTTAGGACTCTTGTAAGCGTCCTTAATCCCTTTTAATTCAGTTTAACTTAGTTAATTAGCTAAAAGTCAAACCGTCGTAATTAAGGTTTGACTTCGAGATTAATTAAAATTTGTTCAGTCAAATCTCGAATTAAAAGTATCTATGAGTAGGTAATTATGTGGGTAATAAACCCTTAAAAGGGTACTAACTGATTCCCACTCTAACTAGGTCAATTATCGGGTCAAAGCTAACTTTTAAAAAGTCAACAGAATACTTATTTTCAAATTAATACATAATTAGCAATGTAGGATCCATGTAACCTATTTTATCATTAATGTAACTTGGTAATTAATGTAAGAATATGTCTAAACATGTTCACCCCGACAATTTTCAGTTTAGGCTCGGTTCGGAACCGAAAGTCGCATAGTTTGACTTTCGCTTTGACTTTCAATTCTGACCCAATGTAGCATGTTTTAGAAATGCCTTAGAGGCTTATTTGGACCAGGTTTCATATTAGTATAACCCTCTGTGATTATACACCTTGGTTCAACAGTTATTCGATTCATATGCAATGTTCCGTTATATGCTTAAATGTTGACTATTATGCCCTTGTCACCTTAAAACGTGAATTTTGAAAATGTAAAAGAGTAGAAACCTTGATTACTAATTATTAGGCTTGTCCCTAAAATTTGACATCAGTTTGAGGTCTAGATTAGAAGTTATGCTCATTAGCGTAAATAAGAAACTTTTTAGTAATTAAATGGCATAATTAACATATAGCCTATCTAAACCTAATTTTTGATTTAAAAATTTTTACCTACTGATGTAATATAATATTTTGGGATTTTTGAAGATTTTTAATTAATTTTAGGCTGAGCATAACATAGGGTTGTAGCTTTAATTCGGTTAATGCCGGTTTTGCCCTTTTAGGCTATAAAATGAGTTTTACAAATCCTTTTAACCCCAAACCTTTTGCTACTGATTTTATATGATCAATAAAATATATTGAGCCTTATGGAATAATAAAAATACCAGCTTTCTATATAGAACCCGGAAATGGCTCCAAATCGCCTTTTTAAGCGTTTTTAACGCATAGTATGTAATAAAACTATTTTACACATGTAAGGTTGATATCTACTGATATTTTAAGTATATTTTTATACATTAATAGTAAGCTAAAGTTTTAAACTCATATTTCTAGTTTTGACCTTTTTAGCCTAAGTGAAATTACCAAAATGCCCCAAAGGTGCATAGTTTGGTTTTAAATGATAAATTTCACACATAGATTATACCCTACTGATATAACTTAGTAAATTAAGTATTTTTACTGATTATATCCGACCCGAAACTCAGAATTATATTTAAACTCTTTTATAACCTTTTAAATGACCAAAATGCCCTTACGGGGCATAATTTGAGTTTAAATCCGTTTTGGGCATAATAGAAGGTATCTTACTGATGTCACAACATAATTATGGCGTATTAACTTAGGAAACTTGCATATGACTCTTTTGGTTACTCGTTACGCACTTTTCGCGTTCGGATCGCTTATGTAACTAGTTTGCACATATTAGCCGAAACGGGTCAAACCATATCGTTTTCATCTCAAAATCCAGAATGTGTTTAAGTTACCCGTATTAAACAAGTGTCCAAGCTTGTCAGGTCAAAACCACATTCTAAACCAGTCTTCGCTTTATTATGCGTTTAAACCGTGTCTTCCTTTTGAAAACTAACCGGTCTAAGTCTAAGCTTAATTAAAGACCTGTTAGGATTCTAATAGGTTATTATAAACCTTCGTTCCAGATTAGGAGCCCAGTAAAGGCTACCTGTACTTGCTGTATTTGACTTATACATTGATCAGGTAAATACTCTTAACTTATTTTCTCTATACGGGCTTGGGATACGGTATTATAATAATACCGCTTGGTCGGGTATGTAGTCATTTAAATCGGATTGTGATTAATGTATTTACATAACTCATTTTATTCTGTATTATTTGGTGTATGGCCTTTGGGGGTTAAATGACCATGTCCCGGATATCCATGGCATCATTCAAAGAAATGGCCACGACCTAAGCACGGGGTGTAGGCGTACACCTGACAGTTGCATATGTAAAAACTGGTAGTCCACTTAAAGGAATCAACCTTGTGGGTATTATACCTGTGGTGTGTCAGTTAATCTAGACCGGCCTTACAAACCGGCCCTAATGGACGACAAATAAGTAAAACTGTATACATGATTATTTTTGAATAATTGTCCCAAGTTATAAAACATATTTTGCCAAAGTGCATCCAAATCAAATTTTCAAACTCTTTTCACAATGAGTCAGTTAAGTTGTATTTACCAGTGTAAACTGATGTATTTTCCAAAAAGGCTAAGTGTAGGTTCTATACGCAATAGGCTGGATACTCCAGGCATCAATAATCAAGTCTCGCAAGCTCTAGATGTCGAAGTCTGTTGAACAATTTTTCCTTTTTATTTTGATCCGCATGTGGATCTGTTTCAACTACATTGTGATACTTAATATTACAATTTATTTGGTTGAAATGAATTTATCTTTTGCTTCCGCTGTGCATTTAAATATTGTGTTGTTTGACTATGATGATATCAACTACGTCACGATACTCCCCACCGGGCCCACCGGTAATACGTGGAAATACCGGGGTGTGACAGGTTGGTATCAGAGCCAACACTGAGTGAATTAAACACTAGCCCTTTTGTGTTTAATCTCAGTTACACAATTGCACATTCCTCAAATTTTCGAGTCTAGACAAAGAACATAGGACAAATCCTGATTTTTGTTTTAAATTTTTGTCTTTTAAATATTCTTTGTTGTTATTTTGTTTATGATTGACAGGTCTAAATATGCCGCCAAGATTCCTTAGGAGAAAAGGGAAGTCACCTGTAGCAGGCCACGACCAGGAGGCCGGGCCTTCTCAAAGACGAACCTCACCCATCCCTATTAGCACCATTCCATAGGGAGACTGGAGGGCGCATCTGCAGCCAGCCAGACGGTCTGCCTCGTTAGCTTCGTCACCATCTTACCTTCACTCTTTTGGACCCCATTCAGAAAATGAGCCCGAAAACCCACAGCCGTCATTTATCCCTCTCCAGAGGTCCAACTCTCGTCACTCCTTTGATAACCCGTCTCATATCTTTCGAAGCCGGTTCAACCCGGCAAATTACCTCGACGAACTAGTAGGTGTTAACCCATTGGGACCCGAAGATCACTTTTCTAGAGATCACGCCACGGATATGGATGAGGATACTGACCCTACCGAACCACCGACTGGTACCCCCACACATCCCATAGATATTTTTGATGGGTCATCTTTTCATGGATCACCTTACCGTGGTCCAGATAGCTACCAAGCAAGATTCAACCAGTTTGAATGGTATTTCACACCCTCTTACCATTCAACGCCTCAGCAGCAGCAATCGGATCCTTCCAGGGACTCTCGCTTTGTAGCAGTTACCCCGCCACCACCACCACCTCAGCAACAGCCTCCTGAGCCACCGAGGCGAAGGAGAACAAACACACGAATGTCCGTGCAAGGAAGAGGAGTGCATATCAGCACCCCCCAACCATCGAGTGGCAGCCACTATCCACCGCTCCGAGAAGACCAGCAGTTTGGGGGACCTTCAAACCCCAACCCGGAAGTGAACTCTGCACCTGTCATGCCACCACCGTTGGGCTTTGACAACCCAATTCCCACGTACACTGGCCCAGCAACGTATAATCCCTTTGAGCAGCTGGCTCACACCAGCTTCAATTATGCTGAGATCGACCCATACCTAGCGGCGTGGAACTACAATGCTCTTAACCCCGAAGGGCCCTACGGGACTCCTTGGGGAGTTGGATATCCAGCATATGGATACCAACAGCAGCCGTCTCTTCGACCTCCACATCAGCCGCAACCGCAGGTACCTCAGTTTTCCCCGCCAGAACGGGAGGAAATTCTCGAAAGGTTAGATCAGGTTGAGCGGGAAGTTCACAGAGATCGCAGGGAATGACAAGGCTTCTTTAAGGGTTTGAAAAATTTAATAAAAGGGAAGAGCAAGAAGGACCACTGAATCCTTCAATAGTTGGTTGTATTTCCTTGTTTCCTGTTGAGCCCCTGCGTGGGCCTGTTTTTCTGTTTTGACCCCTGCGAGGGTATGTTCTTTAGTATTCTGCCCCTGCGTGGGCATGTGTTTTTCTGTTGACCCCTGCGTGGGTATGTTTGTTGTTTAAGCCCCTGCGTGGGCATGTTATTTTGTAGAAGTCCCGTTTAGGGAAAAATTGTACTTGTTAAATTTTTGGAATGGTTAATTTAAATTTTTCATTATTATTAATTATGTGCATAAACATAAAATGTGAAATAAATAAAAAAATAACATTCCTACTAAGAAGATATACCATTATAATAAAGTGGCAAAAAATCTAAAAAGCACAAGAGCTAGCCATATGTCACCTTAAGACAAGGCCAAGATGGTAGTTCCATAATTAGGTTCAGATCCATATTAACCTCTCAATTTAGGATTGTTCTGCGTTAAATATTAAAAAGAATCTTAAAGGTAAAACCTAGTCTAAATGTCATTGCAGACGTGGCCAAGATGGTAAAACCTATTCAAAAGATTCCAATTCATGTTAACATCCGAAAACATGTTAACACTATTGGCAAAATGTAATTCGATAAAATCACATAAGTCATCCTTAAATTGGGCTATTCCAATTTCCCTTATTTAAAATAATCATCCCTTAAGGGTGAAGTGCCCACGGGCTATAATTAACGTCCTCTGATACTAAAGACAGTGGTAGCCTACAACTCCCTGTCAAGGAAAGGTAATGAACTTTGATTCAAACCTTAATGCCTCGATTCCATAAAATGTAGGCTTATAACCTAAATTTGTCTACGTGACTAGGCCTTTTGTGCTATTATTAATTTATAATTTAGGATTATGATAAAGATCCTGACTAATTATATATTTAACAAATTAACTAAGATGGCTATTAAAACCATGGTTAATAAATCGTAAAGAACGATAGTACTGTTAGGCTTCTAAATAAACCTTGTCCTTGTTTTCTTTATAGTAGCAATTAAAGCTACATGGCTAGGTCAGAAGAGGTAAACAGTCATTGGGTGGAAAACCATGAAAATACTAAGATACATGTGACCGGTGCGGAGCTGCAAGCATTAGTAGATAATGCTGTTACAAGAGCTATAGAGCGGCAGTATAATGAATCTAGCGGGACTCGAAGTAGGACCCTATCCGCACCACATTCCAAACCGAAGACTCATTCTGAGGCTCACAGCAAGCCACCCTCTAAGAAAGATGAGCCAAAGAGAGATGATGATCAACATTCATCTAATCAAAACAATGTTCCATAAAAAAAGATAGTGTTTGATGATAAACCACGTACCAAGTCCTGTACCTATAAGTACTTTGTTTCCTGCAAACCCCGGGATTTCACTGGGGAGAAAGGGGCAATTGATTGTATGACATGGTTGGATGAGATGGACACAGTAGTTGACATCAGCGGTTGTGCTGAAAGGGATGTAGTGAAGTATGTATCCCAATCATTCAAGGGAGAGGCACTGGCATGGTGGAAGTCTCTCATTCAAGCTGCTGGGAAGATTCCGCTCTACAATTTGTCATGGGATCAGTTCGTTGCTCTCATTAAGGAGAATTATTGCCTGCAGCATGAGGTTGAAAGAATTGAATCAGATTTCTTATCGTTGGTAATGAAGAATTTATATTGTCAAGCTTACCTCACCAGTTTCAATACCCTGTCTAGGTTGGTTTCGTATCTGTTAACCCCGGAACCCAAAAGGATTGCTCGCTTCATTGGGGGTTTAGCCCTAGAAATTAAAGCCAGTGTTAAGGCGTCCAGACCTGCTACTTTCAGATCAGCAGCTGATCTATCTATGTCTCTTACCTTGGACGCGGTCAGGCTAAGATCGCTCAGGAATTCGGAAGAAGGCAAAAGAAAACGTGAGGATGATAACTCACGAAGATCTGAAAAGAAGCATAGAGGTAACACTGACTTCAAGAAGAAGTCTAGATCTAACAAGGGTAGTCAACAAGCTGAGGAAAAGCCAAGGTGCAAGACTTGCCAAAAACGCCACTTTGGAAAGTGCAGACTTGAGTCCAAGTCTAAGTCAGGAGCACCTGCGTGTGGGTTATGCAAGTCTAAAGAGCATAAGACTGTTGATTGCAAGAAGATTAAAGATGCCACATGCTACAACTGCAATGAGAAAGGGCACATTAAAACCAATTGCCCTAAATACGCAAAGAAGCCGGAAGAGGTCAAGAAGACCAATGCTAGGGTCTTCAGGATGGATGCAAAGGAAGCTGTCCAGGACGACAATGTGATCACAGGTACCTTCCTCATAAATGATGTCTATGCAAGAGTATTGTTTGATTCAGGAGCTGATAAATCATTTGTAGATAATAAGTTTTGCAAATTGCTGAATTTACCTGTTAAAACCCTAAGTGTGAGATACGAGGTGGAATTAGCTGATGGTACCCTAGAAACTGCGTCAACCGTGTTAGATGGATGTTTCATATCCATTAGGAAACCATTCCTTTCCATTGTCCCTACTTCCATTGAAGTTAACTGGTTTTGACATAGTTATAGGCATGGATTGGTTATCTCGTAACCAAGCCCAGATAATGTGCAATAAGAAGCAAGTGGTGATCAAGACCCCTTCGGGTGAGCCACTTACCATTCAGGGAGATACCCAGTATGGACTGCCTGAGCAAGTGTCTATGCTCAAGGCATCTAGATGTTTGAAGAAGGGGTGTGTCATTTATATGGCACAAGTGACTATTGATGAGCAAAAACCCAAGATTGAAGATATTCCAGTCATTTCTGAATACCCTGAAGTTTTCCCTGAAGAACTACCTGGTTTACCACCAGATAGGCAAGTGGAATTCAGAATTGACATCATTCCCGGTGCAGCGCCTATCGCAAAAGCGCCTTATAGGTTGGCACCAACGGAAATGAAGGAATTAAGGACACAACTAGATGAATTGCTAGCCAAAGGTTTTATTAAACCTAGTTCGTCTCCTTGGGGAGCGCCAATTCTATTTGTCAAGAAGAAGGATGGATCGATGCGTCTGTGCATCGATTACCGTGAGCTTAATAAGGTTACTATCAAGAATAGGTATCCTTTTCCCAGGATCGACGATCTGTTCGATCAATTACAAGGGGCAAGTTACTTCTCTAAGATCGATTTGAGGTCAGGCTATCATCAATTGAAGGTTAAAGATGAAGATGTACACAAGACCGCATTTAGGACTCGTTATGGGCATTACGAATTCTTAGTGATGCCTTTTGGGCTCACTAATGCACCTGCCGCATTCATGGATCTCATGAATCGCGTCTGCAAGCCGTACTTGGATAAGTTCGTCATCGTTTTCATCGACGACATTCTCATTTACTCAAAAAGTCAAGCTGACCATGAGAAGCATCTCCGTTGCATTCTTAAGCTGCTTCAACAGGAAAAGCTCTATGCCAAATTTTCTAAGTGTGAATTTTGGCTTCGTAAAGTCCAATTCTTTGGACATGTTGTTAGTGAACGTGGTATCCAAGTGGATCCCGCTAAAATTGAAGCTATTATGAACTGGCAAGAGCCCAAGATAGGAGATTCGCAGCTTCCTAGGACTGGCAGGATACTATAGGCGATTTATTGAAAACTTCTCAAGAATTGCAGCACCCCTGACTCTACTCACCCGCAAGAATAACAAGTTTGACTAGGGGCCTAAGCAGCAAGAATCCTTCGATATTTTGAAGCAGAAGTTGAGCAACGCTCCTGTATTGACGTTACCCGATGGAATTTATGAGTTTGTAGTATATTGTGATGCTTCACACACCGGTATGGGCTGTGTACTTATGCAGAAAGGCAAAGTTATTGCCTATGCTTCACGTCAGTTAAAGGTGCATGAGAAGAACTACACCACCCATGACTTGGAGCTGGGTGCCGTTGTATTTGCACTAAAGCTATGGAGACATTACTTGTATGGAACCAAGTGTGTGATCTATTCTGATCACAAGAGCCTTCAACATCTATTCAATCAGAAGGACTTGAACATGAGATAGTGACGTTGGATGGAAACTTTGAATGATTATGACTGTGAGATAAGATACCATCCTGGCAAGGCAAATGTGGTTGCTGATGCCTTAAGTAGGAAGGAAATAATGAAACCTATAAGAATCAATGCCAAGAGCATCGAGATAAAGAATAATTTGAATGAAAGGTTGTTAGCTGCACAGAAGGAAGCTGTGTTGGAAGCTAACTATCCTGATGAAAAGCTAGGAGTAACTGAGGAACAGTTATCCTATGGCAAGGATGGAATTCTGAGGTTAAATGGATGAATATGGGTTCCAATTTATGGATGACTTCGGGATGTCATCCTCCAGGAAGCCCACAGTTCCAAATATTCCGTTCATCCCAGAGCTGATAAGATGTACCAGGATCTGAAGGCAAACTATTGGTGGATAGGCCTGAAGAAGTCTATAGCTGCCTATGTAGCTAAGGGGCTGTTTGGAAGCATCTTAATGACCATTCAGATGCTACCTCTTAATGGTTTAAAACCTCTGAATGAATAATAGGTAACCTCAAGTCTGAATGGTTAAGAAGTAACCTCTGAATGGTAAATCATCACATGTCACATTCTTCTACCTTCTCATTGGTAAAATTCTTAATGGTTCCATTAAGAGATAGCCTCTTAATGACCATTCAGATGCTACCAAACAGCCCCTAAATGTTTGACGTGCGCACAAGTCAAAGCTGAACACCAAAAGCCGTCAGGTTTGCTACAACAGCCTGAACTCCCCACCTGGAAGTGGGAGATGGTGACAATGGATTTCATCACCAAATTGCCAAAGACAAGGAAAGGAAATGATACTATATGGTGATAGTAGATAGACTGACTAAGTTAGCACATTTCCTACCCATTAAGGAGACTTATAGCTCCGACATGTTAGCCCAATTGTACATAGATAAGACTGTATCTCTGCGTGGTGTACCAGTGTCAATAATCTCTGACAGAGATACCAGATACACATCACATTTTTGGAAAAGTTTCCAACAGTCTTTGGGCACACGCTTGAATTTTAGTACAGCTTACCATCCTCAGACAGATGGACAGATTGAGTGTGACACCCCAGGAAAACCAAGAAACCACACAACTTAACTAGCTTCCTCAGTAACCGCATGCTAAATTTCGGGACGAAATTTCTTTCAAGTTGGGGATAATGTGACAACCCGAGTTTTCAAGGTCTCTATCCGATTTAACTTTATACTTATTTGCCAAGTGTGTTTAATAATTATTGGATATGCAATATAAGTGTATTTGTGATGTGTAAATTATGTGTGTATTTATTATTCATATGTTGCATTAATAAGTTGATGGGATAATTGTTAAAAATATGGGAACCTTGGCCGAATACCCTACCCCACGAGATTACGCTTAGCAGAAAACACACTAGTGTTTTAGTCCATTTTGAAGCCGGCTAAAACAGGAGTGGGCTTGGCCCAAGTGACGTTTAGATAAAGTTCTGATAGAACCTTTATGCGAGAAAACTATCATTCGGCAAACCCTAGATCTCCCCCTCCTGCAACCGGCGACAACTAGCATCATCATTCAAATCATTTGGATCTTTCATTGCTTATTTATTATAACTTGATCGGTCAGTATTATCATTGCTTATTTTATTTCTATTGAGCCATGACCTATAAGTGCTTGTGTGTTGACTAGATAATGCAGTAAATCGGATAAGGATTATTTGTGATTGATGGCCATTGTACTCATTTTGTTGCATGTGGTTGTCAGAATTCATGTGTTGCTAGATGTGTTTTATTTATTATTTGGATATAATATGATTTATCATATTGTTGTATAATGCAACACATGTGTCGCAACATACTGTGTTGATGATGATATTGTTTTAATAAATAATACATGTCATAGTTGGTCCAATAATCTTTTGTGGTGATTTGAACTTGTCGGCCATTGTAATTATTTTAATGATGTTGATGATAATTCGATGTGAAGGATCATGTATGTTGCTATGCATATTGTGATTATTTTAAATGATGATCTGCTGGTTTATTGTTTATCATGACCTCACGATGAGTTGGTAATGTTATTGACTGAGTAATTATGTAATGGTGTTAATGTTCCGATTGAACCATTGTTTGAAACTGCCGAGTATATTAGTGATGTTTAGGGTAGCTATTGCACGTATCTACTGTTGTTAATGATGATGTATATGATGAAAACCCTTCACTCCACGAAATCACCTTAGTGATTTCGGCCCAGAGTTGATTTCGGCCCAAGGGTTTTCACCAGCATGTGTGTTTCGCCGAGGGATGTCACGACGAAACGGAAGTGATTCGTCGAAGGGGCTCACGGCGAAACAGAGGGTGTTTCGCCGACTTGGGTAATTTGCACAGTAACCTAGTTAGACTCTGTTAGTAGTTAACTGGATTAACTAACTGCTGTTAAGTGGCATGCATGATTTGTATGATAGTGAATACATATTTAGTACTTGGTGATCATTGATTGTATCTATACGTGAACTTCGTGAATGCAAACTGATTTTGGGTACACGTGCCTACTTTAGGGTTGACTGATTAAGTGTGAACAAGTAGTTAATCTTACCGAGCAAACCAAGGTGAGTTCACTGCACTTTTCTAAGCATGCGTCCTGGTGGTTTGGGACATCTGGTAAACGTTTCTAAAGGGAATACTGGGTAAACTGTTATTTGGGATGTTGGTTATTGAACACAGAATCGATCATCTACCGTGTTGCCTGTAAGGCAATGGGGTAACTAGTTGATAGCGCTATTAGGTTTGACACCCTCACACCGGGCCATAAGGACGGGCGTGATCTAGTTACCTGGACATCATTACCAATGCTTGGTTAGGGGCATTGGGGTTGGGCACACTCCCAGGTTATATTGGGCACACTCCCATGGTATATATTGGACACACTTCCAGTATATAAAACTCTCCTACGTTAATAACAATTTCAAAACGAAACGATGATTTGACTTCACAGATATCTGGTAACTACACACATTAACAAAACCTTGAACTCACCAGCGTCGTCTGACACACTTGTCTGCATGCTTGCAGGTCGCTAGAATTCGGAACGTGGACTTGCTATCTGGGAGTGCTGGAGTGGTCATGGATCGAGGCTCTTGGATTAACTTAAAAGTGAAACGTTGGTTTTGAACATTTACTATGAAACAATTGTTAAACGATTTATGATACGCTTCCGCTACACAACTCTTTGGGAGTAACTCTATGTTTGATATTTTCTATTGGTAATTCATGACATGTTTTATTTAAATATTTATCATTGGTTCAATGTGATTGGTGGCTCGAACTCTGATGAGTAACACGCCTCGCGGAGTTCCCGCAGGTGGTATTTCGGGGGTGTTACAGTTGGTATCAGAGCCACTGGTTATACGAACTAGGTTTTAAAACGTTTTATAAAACCAGACTATAACCGAATACCTTCGAAGAATCGATCATGACACTCAGCTCCAGATCGCAAGGTTCGTCTTCTGTTTAGTTTATGCATTACTTCCTTAGTAGTCACACACTCATAACTTGCATGAAACGATACACTTGATACTATGGTGACTTGATAGTGTGACACTACTCTTCGACTTATGTGAATGGTAAACTTGTGATTCCAATCGTTGTGTTGTGGGAACGGGGGAAACTTCGAGCGCAAGCTAAGAGGCACTGAGATAAGCACGCAAATTTCCTTATTACTATGGGTGCACACTTAGTAATAACGTGGGGTGCATGCAAGTCCCAGTGAGGCTTATCAAGCGTGAGGAGGGTCCTGCCTTATTATGTGTGAACTTGGTAGTGCATAGATATCAACATGATACTTGATTTCTATCTCGTTTCGATTTTCTGAATCAGTTCATCCCTATATATAGAATCATGAGTGGACGAGGACACGGACGTGGCAACATTAACATGACTCAGGCTGAGTTGACTGACCTAATCAACACCCGTGTGGCTGAGGCTTTAGCAGCCTATTAAGCTGGTCAGCAAGCGCATCCCCAGAACAACCAGCCTGTCTGTACGTTTAAAACGTTCATGGACTGTAAGCCACAGACCTTCACCGGGACTGAAGGGGCTGTGGGACTCTTGAGATGGTTCGAGAAAGCAGAGTCCGTGTTTGCTATATGTAACTGTCCCGCTGGGGACAGAGTGAAATATGCTGCGGGTACCTTGGCGGATGGTGCCCTAACGTGGTGGAATGCCCAAGTGCAGTTGCTGGGCATCGAGGCAGCGAATGCCACAACTTGGGATGATTTCAAAGAACTGATCAGGGAGGAGTATTGTCCTCGGGATGAGATCCAGAAGTTGGAAAATGAGTATTATGACTTGAAGATGACGGGGTCAGAGATAGAAGCGTACACGAAACGATCCAACGAACTGGCAGTGTTGTATCCAACTATGGTGGATCCTCCCATCAAGCGCATTGTGCTGCACCTCAAAGGCTTAGTACCAGAGATTCAAAGTCATGTGACTTCTGCTAACCTTGCTACTATTCAAGATGTTACTCGTCTTGCTCATCGTCTCACAGACCAGGCAGTGGAACAGAACAAGCTGCCTAAACGCATTGGTGCTACTACTACTACTGCTACCATTGCAGCTACTCCTGCTACTCCCAGTGACAACAAGCGAAAATGGGAGGGGGATTCCAGCAGGGGTTCAGCTACTGTTCAGTCTCAAGATCAGCAATGCAAGACTAATGATTACCAGAGCCCCAGTCAGCAGGCATCTGGTAGTCACGGGCAGAGAGTTTACCGAGGAAATCACCCCAAGTGCAACAATTGTAACAGGCACCACAGTGGCCAGTGCAACAAGGGTCGTTGTCAAAGGTGTTTCAAGATGGGTTATGAGGCCAAGGATTGTAGGAGCCCACGGCCTGTAAATCAAAAATCAGCAGCAGCAGCAAGCACAACAGAATCAGCAACAGGGCAATAAGGGATGTTTTCAGTGTGGCGCTGAAGGTCACTTCAAAAGACACTGCCCTCAGTTAAACCGAAACCATAACAACAATAACAACAACAATAACCAAGGCAACGGAAACAACAACGGTGGGAACAACAACCACAACAATGGTGCTAGGGGACGAGCGTTCGTGATTGGTCAGGGCGACGCAAGGAATGATCCTAACGTGGTGATGGACTTTCCTTATCGATTTCATTCCTATAGTTCTGGGTAGTTTTGACAACGTCATTGGGATGGATTGGTTATCCCAACAGCAAGCAGAGATCCTATGCAAAGAGAAGATTGTTCGTATTCCCCGTTCTGGCAAAGAACCTCTCGAAGTTCAAGGCGACAAGAGTGGTGTCGTGAGTGGCATCATCTCCTTCTTGAAGGCACAGGAGTGTTTGCGAAAGGGCCATACTGCTATTTTAGCACTCGTAACAGATACATCGACGAAAGAGAAGAAGTTAGAGGATATTCTAGTAGTACGCGACTTTCCTCAAGTGTTTCCTGAAGATTTACCTGGGCTACCGCCTCATCGCCAAGTCGAATTTCAGATCGAGCTAGCTCCAGGAACAGCACCCATAGCTCGAGCACCTTATCGCTTAGCTCCAATCGAACTGGAAGAACTGTCTAAGCAACTGCAAGAACTCTTGGAAAAGGGTTTCATTCGCCCTAGCTCATCGCCCTGGGGAGCTCCAGTATTGTTTGTGAAGAAGAAAGACGGTACCTTCCGCATGTGTATTGATTACCGCGAACTGAACAAGGTGACCGTGAAGAATCGCTATCCACTTCCATGCATCGATGACTTATTCGACCAGTTGCAAGGGTCGAGCTATTACTCGAAGATTGATCTGAGGTCAGGTTACCATCAGCTGAGAGTCCGGCATGAGGACGTCTCCAAAACAGCGTTCAGAACACGCTACGGTCACTACGAATTTTTGGTCATGCCATTCGGGCAAACGAACGCGCCTGCGGTTTTCATGGACCTTATGAACAGGGTGTGCAAACCTTATCTTGACAAGTTTGTTATTGTTTTCATTGATGACATCCTGATCTACTCGAAGAGTCGGGAGAAACACGAGCATCATTTACGACTTATTTTGGAACTTCTTCGAACGGAACAGCTGTACGCCAAGTTTTCAAAATGCGACTTCTGGCTTCGTGAAGTCCATTTCCTAGGCCACGTGGTAAACAAGGATGGGATTCATGTTGATCCGTCCAAGGTAGATTCGATCAAGAACTGGCCTGCACCTAGAACACCAACAGAAATACGCCAATTCTTGGGTTTGGCGGGTTATTACAGACGGTTCATCAAAGACTTCTCTAAGATTGCACAGCCGCTTACGCTACTGACACAGAAAGGTATTGTTTATCGTTGGGGTAATACACAAGAAACAGCGTTTCAACACTTAAAGGATAGACTCTGTAGCGCACCTATCCTCTCATTGCCTGAAGGCACAGACGATTTTGTAGTCTACTGCGACGCATCCATCCAAGGTCTTGGATGTGTGCTGATGCAACAGGATAAAGTCATTGCCTATGCTTCGCGCCAACTTAAGATTCACGAACGGAATTATACAACGCATGATTTAGAGCTGGGAGCCGTTGTTTTTGCGCTCAAGATATGGCGACACTACCTGTACGGTACTAAGTGCACTATATACACTGATCATAGAAGTCTCGAACATATCTTCAAACAGAAGGAACTGAATATGCGACAACGACGATGGGTGGAACTACTGAACGATTACGAATGTGCTATTAAGTATCATCCGGGCAAAGCCAATGTGGTGGCCGATGCCCTCAGTCGAAAGGATACTACGCCTAGGCGTGTACGAGCATTGCAACTTACTATCCAGTCTAGTCTTCCTTCTCAGATATGAGATGCTCAGGTGGAAGCATTGAAACCAGAAAACGTCAGGGCTGAAGCCCTACGCGGCTCAAGGCAACGCTTAGAACAGAAGGAAGATGGTGCTTACTACGTCACAGGACGCATTTGGGTCCCACTTTATGGCAGCCTACGAGAGCTTGTGATGGATGAGGCACACAAGTCTCGTTACTCGGTACATCCTGGTTCGGATAAAATGTACCACGATATCAAAACTACATATTGGTGGCCTAGCATGAAAGCTCACATAGCAACATACGTTAGCAAATGCTTGACTTGTGCGAGAGTCAAGGCAGAATATCAGAAACCTTCAGGTCCACTCCAACAACCTGAGACACCACAATGGAAATGGGAGCAAATTTCCATGGATTTTGTTACTGGCTTACCTAGATCTCAGCGCGGAAATGTCACCATTTGGGTGATCGTGGATCGACTCGCTAAGTCTGCACACTTCCTGGCTATTAAGGAAACAGACAAGTTCTCTACCTTAGCAGACATCTACTTAAAAGAAGTGGTTTCAAGGCACGGGGTGCCAACCTCTATTATCTGTGACCGTGACGCACGTTTTACTTCAGAACTGTGGCAAACAATGCACAAATCTTTTGGTTCTCGTTTAGACATGAGCACGGCTTATCACCCTCAGACGGATGGGCAGTCTGAGCGCACTATTCAAACCCTAGAAGACATGCTTCGTGCATGTGTAATTGACTTTGGCAACGGTTGGGAAAAGCATCTGCCACTTGTGGAATTTTCGTACAATAACAGCTACCACACCAGCATTAAAGCTGCTCCGTTTGAGGCATTGTATGGGCGTAAATGCTGGTCACCTCTTTGTTGGGCAGAGGTGGGAGATAGTCAGATCACTGGTCCAGAACTTGTGGTAGACACAACAGAACGAATTGCTCAAATACGACAACGCATGGCGGCAGCTCGTGACCGTCAGAAAGCATACGCCGATAAAGACAGGAAACTACTCGAGTTCCAGGTTGGGGATCGAGTGCTACTCAAAGTTTCACCCTGGAAGGGTGTGGTTCGTTTTGGTAAACGAGGAAAACTCAATCCACGATACGTTGGACCATTCGAAATCATAGAGAAAATAGGCAAGGTGGCCTACAGACTGAACTTACCAGCAGAACTCAGTGCAGTTCACAACGTCTTTCACGTGTCGAATCTGAAGAAGTGTCTGTCAGATGAGACCCTCATAGTTCCTTTGAAGGAGCTCACTATCGACGAGCAGTTACGATTCGTCGAGGAACCTGTTGAAATCACGGACCGGGATGTTAAGGTCCTCAAAAACACCAGAATACCTCTTGTTCGAGTTCGTTGGAACTCCCGTCGTGGCCCAGAGTTTACCTGGGAATGAGAAGACCAAATGAAACTCAAGTATCCCCAGTTGTTCGGAAACAGTGCAACCACTACTGAGGCTGAAGCTACTACAGAATTTCGGGACGAAATTCCAAATCAGCGGGGGGATGATGTGACACCCCAGGAAAACCAAGAAACCACACAACTTAACTAGCTTCCTCAGTAACCGCATGCTAAATTTCGGGACGAAATTTCTTTCAAGTTGGGGATAATGTGACAACCCGAGTTTTCAAGGTCTCTATCCGATTTAACTTTATACTTATTTGCCAAGTGTGTTTAATAATTATTGGATATGCAATATAAGTGTATTTGTGATGTGTAAATTATGTGTGTATTTATTATTCATATGTTGCATTAATAAGTTGATGGGATAATTGTTAAAAATATGGGAACCTTGGCCGAATACCCTACCCCACGAGATTACGCTTAGCAGAAAACGCACTAGTGTTTTAGTCCATTTTGAAGCCGGCTAAAACAGGAGTGGGCTTGGCCCAAGTGACGTTTAGATAAAGTTCTGATAGAACCTTTATGCGAGAAAACTATCATTCGGCAAACCCTAGATCTCTCCCTCCTGCAACCGGCGACAACTAGCATCATCATTCAAATCATTTGGATCTTTCATTGCTTATTTATTATAACTTGATCGGTCAGTATTATCATTGCTTATTTTATTTCTATTGAGCCATGACCTATAAGTGCTTGTGTGTTGACTAGATAATGCAGTAAATCGGATAAGGATTATTTGTGATTGATGGCCATTGTACTCATTTTGTTGCATGTGGTTGTCAGAATTCATGTGTTGCTAGATGTGTTTTATTTATTATTTGGATATAATATGATTTATCATATTGTTGTATAATGCAACACATGTGTCGCAACATACTGTGTTGATGATGATATTGTTTTAATAAATAATACATGTCATAGTTGGTCCAATAATCTTTTGTGGTGATTTGAACTTGTCGGCCATTGTAATTATTTTAATGATGTTGATGATAATTCGATGTGAAGGATCATGTATGTTGCTATGCATATTGTGATTATTTTAAATGATGATCTGCTGGTTTATTGTTTATCATGACCTCACGATGAGTTGGTAATGTTATTGACTGAGTAATTATGTAATGGTGTTAATGTTCCGATTGAACCATTGTTTGAAACTGCCGAGTATATTAGTGATGTTTAGGGTAGCTATTGCACGTATCTACTGTTGTTAATGATGATGTATATGATGAAAACCCTTCACTCCACGAAATCACCTTAGTGATTTCGGCCTAGAGTTGATTTCGGCCCAAGGGTTTTCACCAGCATGTGTGTTTCGCCGAGGGATGTCACGACGAAACGGAAGTGATTCGTCGAAGGGGCTCACGGCGAAACAGAGGGTGTTTCGCCGACTTGGGTAATTTGCACAGTAACCTAGTTAGACTCTGTTAGTAGTTAACTGGATTAACTAACTGCTGTTAAGTGGCATGCATGATTTGTATGATAGTGAATACATATTTAGTACTTGGTGATCATTGATTGTATCTATACGTGAACTTCGTGAATGCAAACTGATTTTGGGTACACGTGCCTACTTTAGGGTTGACTGATTAAGTGTGAACAAGTAGTTAATCTTACCGAGCAAACCAAGGTGAGTTCACTGCACTTTTCTAAGCATGCGTCCCGGTGGTTTGGGACATCTGGTAAACGTTTCTAAAGGGAATACTGGGTAAACTGTTATTTGGGATGTTGGTTATTGAACACAGAATCGATCATCTACCGTGTTGCCTGTAAGGCAATGGGGTAACTAGTTGATAGCGCTATTAGGTTTGACACCCTCACACCGGGCCATAAGGACGGGCGTGATCTAGTTACCTGTACATCATTACCAATGCTTGGTTAGGGGCATTGGGGTTGGGCACACTCCCAGGTTATATTGGGCACACTCCCATGGTATATATTGGACACACTTCCAGTATATAAAACTCTCCTACGTTAATAACAATTTCAAAACGAAACGATGATTTGACTTCACAGATATCTGGTAACTACACACATTAACAAAACCTTGAACTCACCAGCGTCGTCTGACACACTTGTCTGCATGCTTGCAGGTCGCTAGAATTCGGAACGTGGACTTGCTATCTGGGAGTGCTGGAGTGGTCATGGATCGAGGCTCTTGGATTAACTTAAAAGTGAAACGTTGGTTTTGAACATTTACTATGAAACAATTGTTAAACGATTTATGATACGCTTCCGCTACACAACTCTTTGGGAGTAACTCTATGTTTGATATTTTCTATTGGTAATTTATGACATGTTTTATTTAAATATTTATCATTGGTTCAATGTGATTGGTGGCTCGAACTCTGATGAGTAACACGCCTCGTGGAGTTCCCGCAGGTGGTATTTTGGGGGTGTTACAGTGAGCGTACCATCCAAACTTTGGAAGACATGCTTCGTGCATGTGTGATAGACTTAGGTGGTAGTTGGGATAACCACCTGCCATTAATCGAGTTCTCGTATAACAATAGCTATCATACCAGCATTAAGGCTGCGCCTTTCGAGGCCTTGTATGGTAGGAAATGTAGAACGCCCATTTGTTGGGCAGAAGTAGGAGAAGTTCAGTTATCAGGACCTGACATAGTCTTTGAAACGACGGACAAGCTTGTTCAGATTCGTGATCGCCTGAAAGCTGCCAGGGATAGGCAGAAAAGTTACGCTAATAAAAGGCGAAAACCTCTAAAGTTTGAGGTTGGTGATAAAGTTTTGCTTAAGGTATCACCCTGGAAGATGTGCGGTAGGATTTAAAAGCGTCGACATGTGTTACAAACGTGTTATGAAAAACGGATCCAGATGAAGATGTACGGTAGGATTTAAAAGCGTCGACATGTTAATTTATACCTCTGAACGACCTATTAATAAATCCCTAACCATGATATATTTAATCAACATCTAAATTACGTAAATAAATCTGGTTAACCTAAATAACAAATTGATTATAACTCAAGACTTGGATCCAATATGAATTCTTGGTATTTCCGACATTTAAAAACATCCCACAAAGATCCAAATTGTGTAAGTGCATGCAAGGCATGCAAGAGCTGAAAACTTGGTCCCCTCTACTGAAAATAAGCACAAGATTCGGACTTGTAAGAAATGCATGAGCAAAGCCTAAAAGTTGCAAAAAATTTTGTCTCTGGTCATCGGTTACGGACCGTAAGAGCTCAGGCTTACGGTCCGTAAAGGGCAGCTTACGGACCGCAAGCTTGAGCTCTTACGGTCCGTAAGGCTGTCGCTGGCAGCAGAAGTGGACAGCTGCCTGTTTAGCCTGTTCCACTGCCTTAGATAAGTGGTTTTCGAAAATCTAGGGTCTTGCAACTGGTTTTGGCATCATAGTGACACCTGGGATGATCTTGCAACACATGTAGACTAGTTTGGCATGATCTTGTGCATTTGGGTTCAATATATAAGAAGATGAAGTTGCAACCATTTTTGTTCACTACATTCAGACTCAATTCAACTGATCTCTGGAGCTCTCTGGACAGCAACCAACTTCTCTTAGGATCCATAAGCATACTTAGGACTCTTGTAAGCGTCCTTAATCCCTTTTAATTCAGTTTAACTTAGTTAATTAGCTAAAAGTCAAACCGTCGTAATTAAGGTTTGACTTCGAGATTAATTAAAATTTGTTCAGTCAAATCTCGAATTAAAAGTATCTATGAGTAGGTAATTATGTGGGTAATAAACCCTTAAAAGGGTACTATCTGATTCCCACTCTAACTAGGTCAATTATCGGGTCAAAGCTAACTTTAAAAAGTCAACAGAATACTTATTTTCAAATTAATACATAATTAGCAATGTAGGATCCATGTAACCTATTTTATCATTAATATAACTTGGTAATTAATGTAAGAATATGTCTAAACATGTTCACCCCGACAATTTTCAGTTTAGGCTCGGTTCGGAACCGAAAGTCGCATAGTTTGACTTTCGCTTTGACTTTCAATTCTGACCCAATGTAGCATGTTTTAGAAATGCCTTAGAGGCTTATTTGGACCAGGTTTCATATTAGTATAACCCTCTGTGATTATACACCTTGGTTCAATAGTTATTCGATTCATATGCAATGTTCCGTTATATGCTTAAATGTTGACTATTATGCCCTTGTCACCTTAAAACGTGAATTTTGAAAATGTAAAAGAGTAGAAACCTTGATTACTAATTATTAGGCTTGCCCCTAAAATTTGACATCAGTTTGAGGTCTAGATTAGAAGTCATGCTCATTAGCGTAAATAAGAAACTTTTTAGTAATTAAATGGCATAATTAGCATATAGCCTATCTAAACCTAATTTTTGATTTAAAACTTTTTACCTACTGATTTAATATAATGTTTTTTGATCTTTGAAGATTTTTAATTAATTTTAGGCTGAGCATAACATAGGGTTGTAGCTTTAATTCGGTTTATGCCGGTTTTGCCCTTTTAGGTTATAAAATGAGTTTTACAAATCCTTTTGACCCAAAACCTTTTGCTACTGATTTTATATGATAAATAAAATATATTGAGCCTTCTGGAATAATAAAAATACCAGCTTTCTATATAGAACCCGGAAATGGCTCCAAATCGCATTTTTAAGCGTTTTTAACGCATAGTATGTATTAAAACTATTTTACACATGTAAGGTTGATACCTACTGATATTTTAAGTATATTTTTATACATTTACAGTAAGCTAAAGTTTTAAACTCAGATTTCCAGTTTTGACCTTTTTAGCCTAAGTGAAATTACCAAAATGCCCCTAAGGTGCATAGTTTGGTTTTAAATGATAAATTTCACACATAGATTATACCCTACTGATATAACTTAGTAAATTAAGTATTTTTACTAATTACATCAGACCCGAAACTCAGAATTATATTTAAACTCTTTTATAACCTTTTAAATGACCAAAATGCCCTTACGGAGCATAATTTGAGTTTAAATCCTTTTTGGGCATAATAGAAGGTATCTTACTGATATCACAGCATAATTATGGCGTATTAACTTAGGAAACTTGCATATGACTCTTTTGGTTACTCGTTACGCACTTTTCGCGTTCGGATCGGCTTATATAACTAGTTTGCACATATTAGCCGAAACGGGTCAAACCATATCGTTTTCATCTCAAAATCCAGAATGTGTTTAAGTTACCCGTATTAAACAAGTGTCCAAGCTTGTCAGGTCAAAACCACATTCTAAACCGGTCTTCGCTTTATTATGCGTTTAAACTGTGTCTTCCTTTTGAAAACTAACCGGTCTAAGTCTAAGCTTAATTAAAGACCCGTTAGGATTCTAATAGGTTATTATAAACCTTCGTTCCAGATTAGGAGCCCAGTAAAGGCTACCTGTACTTGCTGTATTTGACTTATACATTGCTCAGGTAAATACTCTTAACTTATTTTCCCTATACGGGCTTGGGATACGGTATTATAATAATACCGCTTGGTCGGGTATGTAGTCATTTAAATCGGATTGTGATTAATGTATTTACATAACTCGTTTTATTCTGTATTATTTGATGTATGGCCTTTGGGGGTTAAATGACCATGTCCCGGATATCATTGGCATCATTCAAAGAAATGGCCACGACCTAAGCACGGAGTGTAGGCGTACACCTGACAGTTGCATATGTAAAAACTGGTAGTCCACTTAAAGGAATTAACCGTGTGGGTATTATACCTGTGGCGTGTCAGTTAATCTAGACCGGCCCTACAAACCGGCCCTAATGGACGACAAATGAGTAAAACTGTATACATGATTATTTTTGAATAATTGTCCCAAGTTATAAAACATATTTTGCCAAAGTGCACCCAAATCAAATTTTCAAACTCTTTTCAAAATGAGTCAGTTAAGTTGTGTTTACCAGTGTAAACTGACGTATTTTCCAAAAATGCTAAGTGCAGGTGCTATACGCAATAGGCTGGATACTCCAGGCATCAATAATCAAGTCTCGCAAGCTCTAGATGTCGAAGTCTGTTGAACAATTTTTCCTTTTTTATTTTGATCCGCCTGTGGATCTGTTTCAACTACATTGTGATACTTAATATTACAATTTATTTGGTTGAAATGAATCCATCTTTTGCTTCCGCTGTGCATTTAAATATTGTGTTGTTTGACTATGATGATATCAACTACGTCACGATACTCCCCACCGGGCCCACCGGTAATACGTGGAAATACCGGGGTGTGACACAAATGTTCGGAAAATACTATACCTCCACTATACGATCTTCTCTTGAAAGAGGAAGAAGAGCCATACTTTCAGAATACCACGATTTCGTTAGCGATGAAACCACCGTAACCAGGGTTGCAAATCGCCCGTTGTTACCTCTTCTTGTTTACTATTTATTTATTTATTTATTTATAACCTTAAAACAAAATCGGAGGTTTGTTTTTTTTTTTTTGCCACCAACCCAGTCCCTTAACTTTTGTATAGTGTTAGAAGTAACCTTTTAGTTTTGTAAATGTCATTTTAACCCCCTTAAATTTTAAAAGTTACGAGTTTGACCTAAAACTAATTACTTGCATTTTTATTTTTATGTACGTGTCAATATAAACATCATGCACCATGAACCCATATACTAACAAAATCAAGCAATAGTTAACCCAAAATCAAGAAAAGTCAACCGTATGTCACTAATGCCATCCAGGTCCAAGTTGAACGTCTACCAGTAGCACATCAAGGATCGGGTTATCAAACACAGTGATAAGCAAGTGAACGACCATCCTTGGGTAGGTAGCAGTGACCCTAAATTCAACTACAAAAGAAGGTTTAACACTTTACAATGATCTTGATTAACAATGTTCTGTTTAACTACTTCACAATGATCACCTGATCAGAGTTCAGAGATCAGTTCACATTACTCTGTTCACCCATCCACCTCCTCTGTTTACCCTAGTGATTAGTTCTGTTTAAAAATGATCTTGATTAACAGATCGATGAAATGCCCCTAAATAATTCAGGCATAAACAGTAACCCCTAACTTTATTTAAGCATCATGTTCATAATGATCGACATTTTGTTGTTCATTATGTTAACCCCTAAAGACTAATATACACAATAATCGAAGACACATACATTAGTTAAACTACTTATGTAATCCAAGTGAATTACAACGAATAGATCGTAAAAGTGTGCGAAGCATTGTAGAGATCGACATCGGTTCTTGATTGCGGTTCGGAGAATGGCTTGCAAACAAAATACAAATTTCGCTGTTCAAAATGTCACAAAGATTAGTCTCAGATCACTAGAAAAACATTCTAAAAACCATACTAATCAAGGACCCTACTCCCAAAGATTAGTCTCAGCAACCACAACCACAAACAAAATACAAATTTCGCTGTTCAAAATGTCAGTTCGGGAAAAAAAAACTTCTTAATTGCATATTTACCCAATCCAAAATTAAACTTTCATATATCCTCTTTCTTAACTAATAAAATTTCAAATTTACTCATTTCGATTTATTTTATTAAAAATAAATCATATAGTGACTATTTTACCCTTAATTTTACTAAACTAATTAAAAAATTGCATACAAAGCCATTTTTACTAGTTTTGTGTATTTTTCACAACGTTTTTGTTTTATTTTGTTACTGTTCCTTATTTTTTTTTGTTTCTTGCGTATGTACCAATTAATTTTTTTTTCTTTTTTTTTTCATTATGGTAAGATGATCCTCTTGAATTGAATTTGCTAGAGTTGTGTTTCAATAAATTCAACCTGTTTAGCTTATACAACCGGTTTCACGACTTAAAGAAACAGACCTAAACCAATCGAACCAACTAATATGTGATCAGTAGATGTTACATAAGTCAATATACTATCAAGCAGCTATTAAAGACGTATGACATAAAAAAACCAAATCTAACTACAACTGTGAAGTCTTTTGTGGCATACAATTCATTTCAAAATGCATTATTGCATCTCATTTTTGACAAATAATATCCATTCAAAAGTTAGATTGTAATAATCAGGCAACACATTCAGTTATCGTTGACGATTACAATCTGTAAATCCAAATGCAATGTTGATAAAGTTCAGCCTAAAATATAATTAAAACTCTGTATCTGATAGAATAAAAACCAAACAACAAATCGACAAGGGGTTTAGTAATTTTAAGGATCTTTTAATTTGAGAAGGGTGGTTTAGTAATTTTAATAGACAAGTGGAAATATGCAATTTTATTTTGAGTTCGGGTAAATATGCAATTGAGAGTCTATTTAAAGAGGGAAATATGCAATTCTCCAATTAGAAACCGAATCTAAGGTAGACTAATTTAGATATCTATGACTTTTTTTTGTTAATATTTCAAGGTATTGTATTTTTTCATACCAACTTATTAGGAAAGTCGAGAGCCATGTGTATACGTGTGTGTATATAGATTTACTTTAACTTTTTTTTACATCGAAATAGAAAGTAAACCGACAAAATGATGCGCTCTAAAAAATTAATAAATAAATAGTGATAGTGTAGTGTTTTGGAGCTTTATTAACAGCTATGGCATAATACTTTTGAAAAGCCTTTGCAAATTCACGTTTAAAACAATAGTCACTTAGCAATTTCAAAAGTAATTGTTGAAGGTTCTCGACACTGAATTAAACCAAGGGCCAGGTGAATACTAACACCAAGTGTCAAGAGTAACTTACAGGCCCTGCGTCAGCTGAGTACACAAAATCAACTCTATTTGCTTCGGTCTCCTCAGCCTTACAAGGATCATTGAAGTCTGCCAAAACAGAAACAACTGTTTAAATTAAATCCTTATCATAATAGAGAAGCAATACAGGTAATACACAGAAATATATTATACAAATATACACGCTAATACTAACTTGTTTTTTTTCTAAAATATTAAATTCTTATCATAATAGATTAACAATGAGAGTACTTCATCTTTACACATAACACCACTACAAGTGGTGAAAAGGTTTTTTTTTTTTTTTTTGGGGGGGTGGGGGGGTGTTGTGTGTGCAAACTAATTTGATCATTTGTGTCACGCAGGGTCATGTGATACAAACCCAATAACAGTCTACACTCTACACAAGGAAGAAGGAACGGGTCAAACCCAATGACCCGTTACCCGCTGATTTGAAGCAATTTAATGCAATCCTCAGTCATTGGATCAAACAAGCAATGAGAACGTGGAGTAGTCGCAGTTCACAACCCATTTTCTAGGAACAGTTATTGAGTTGTTAGGAGAATTTAGCAGGCCGTCATACATTTTTTCACGTCATTCAGTATTTTTTGTTGTTACTCGGTTTATGTATTGCAAAGATTTTATATCTTGAGGATTGTGCAAATGGTACCAAGTCCTCACCATTTTAGAAGGAAAAACGAAATACTAGTAAACAAAATACATCCACAACTTTTATTCACTAACATACACTTACAAGGTATGCAGTGGTGAGAACGCAGATCAAGCTGAAAATAATCTGAAGCCGCCTCTCTTTCGACACGCTTTATCATATAAATCTGAGGTAGAGGTGCTTCAAGGGAAGAAGAAGAAGAAGAAGCCCTACAAAAATGAGATTGATATCAATGCGACTAATAGCAATAAAAACAAAAAACAAAAAAACAATAATTTGAACGCGTCCAATATATGTATATTGTAGTAAATCAGCACCGTTCTCCTTGTGGAATATAAGGAACCCAACCCAAGTTTAGGTTCTCCATGTCAATAACTTCTTCCGAGTACGTTTCTAGAGATACAATTCCAATCTTATTGGAAGGTGGAAATGGAGAAACAATCTGCCCAAAAACATAGATTAACATTAAAACCAATCAACATTAGCGCAAGTGAAGGAATGCTCTTTAACAACGCTTCTTTGATAGATGAGTGACGTGTTAATACAATTAACAATAAATCTTTGAGTAAACAAAACTTAGAAGCTTTGATTGAAATCAAGTGCATGTATGAAACTAAAGTAAGGAGATTTGTCCTGCTTACCACAACAAGCACCGGTATGTAGGTTGGTGTAAATTGACCAGCAAAGTAGAGCAATTCTACTGTAACAACAACAACAAAAAAACAAGTCATGTAGAAGCCAAATGCTATGGCACTTTGAAGTTGTTGATTAGGATGCGTGTATTTTCAACCAATCAGTAGTAATATGTCCAAAAAAGAGTGGCGGATTACGCTGTGTACAACTGAAGACAAAGAGTTGCACCTTCCCGTGTAACAGCCCACCCTCTTTGAAAGCATCCTGATTAAGAATATGAAATTTGGTTAGTAGTATTTATTTAGCCAGAAAACTATTGAAAATCACTTGTAGATGTGAGAAATTCCAGTTGTAATCAGAAAACAAACAAGGTTGCCCCCACTGTCATGAATGAAATATGTCAAAACAATGTAGCAAAACTAAGGGGCGTTTGGTTCGCAGAATGTTTTGGAATTGGAATTGGAATTTGTATAGGAATTAGAATTTGAAGGAATTGGATTTGGAATTTAAACCATAGTCACAGGAAACGTAGAACCCCCCTCGAATCTCGAATCGGTTCGGCCGTACCAGAATCGGGTACAGAGTCGTACCATTCGGCCTGGGTTCGCGAACCAGATCGGAAAAAAGACCGTACCCGATTAACACAATACTCGTTCCGAATCACTGAAAAACGTGTTTCCGATTGAAAAAATCGCCGTTTCGGAACGATTCGATTCGCGTACCAGGCTATAGATGCACGAATTGCAAACCTGTGTAGCCATTTTTCCCGCCTTTTTAATGTAGCCTATACGCCGACCTATAATAATGTAACTGATTGCATAATTTTAGGAGATATATTTGTATTTGATATTATTATATTTAGAAGATATATCTGACAGATTTTAGAATAGGTATGAGGGATTATAATTATACATCTGCATGTATATTATTATATTTAGAAGATACACTATATATTATAATTATACATCTGCAGGTATTAGGGATTATAATTATACAAAGGCTTGATTAGTTTTGTTACTTTTATGTTATGAATTATGCTTATGAAGTATGAACTGCTTTTGTTTTTTGAATTTTCTGTTATGTTATCAACTTATGAATTATGATTATGGTTATGAAATGCTTTTGAATTTTGGATATGATTATCAAATTTGTTTTTGAGATTGGATTTTTTTATAAACTATATTATAATTATTGTTTTATATACGATACGACGTACCAAACTATATGGTACGCCGTACCGCGTACCGAATTGGCGTTCCGAATGAACCTACCCCCCCTCGTACCGAATTTTAAACTTTCACGAACTACGTACCCGTTTTCGTTCCCCGTACCGGACCGAACCGCGTTCCATGTGACTATGATTTAAACATTCCAATTGGAATTGGAAATTGTTGGAATTGGAATCTCAATTCCATTTTTGTTGTGTTTGGTTGTCTAATAAATTGGAATCCATCATCCCGGCACTCGCAACCCCTGGTTCGGGTCGAAACGGTACGGGTGGAAACCGTACGGGTCAAAACGGTTCTCGTCTAAATAATTCAGGTCGAAACGGTTCGCGTCAAAAAGGTTCGAGTCGAAACGGTTCGGCTCAAAACAGTTCAGGTCGAAAGGAGTTGCTTCGAAACGGTTCAGGTAGAAACAGTACGGGTCGTAACGGTACGGGTCGACACGGTTCGGGTCAAAACTATCTCGGCCCCCGTCCCGGTGTGACCCGGTCCAGGAGCCGCGGGACAGAAACCTGTGGTATTTATTATTTGAGTTGACAGCAGAAGATTTACCAGGATCTTTTAAAACTTGAATCTACCCAATTATTTTATTTCATAATTTGGGATAAACCCCGTAATTTAAAATAGAGGAATTTCACAAGGAAATTCCATGTTTTACAAAACATGTTTATTCATTTTATTGAGCCACCTCTTCAAGCTTGTTAGTGCTCAGTAGCACTTTTCCTTGATTCACAGTAGGTCACCTGAAACATGTTTAAAAATATTTTATCAGCGGGGAAATACTGGCGAGTCACTCGGTTTACATAAAATGACACATAGTTATAAATTACAGCATAAAAGCGATTACAATGACTACTATCTTATTTTTATCTGGCGCCGTGTCACACCCTGGTGACGATGGTCATACCACTATTGGGTCCTTTCACCCAAGTAGTGATGATTATCACTGTTAGGTTGATGAACCTAACCGTGAGAAATTAGTAATGTGCACAATACCCCACTTGCCAGTGATTCAAGATAACCAAGACTTAATCACTGTAATTATAACTTTTGAAAATAAATGGAGTATTGTGAAACATTGTTGATAAAAAGAGAATGACTCACTTTGCAAGTTTTAGACAGGCAGAGTTTAGCCTACTGATTTAGCCTTGTAACATAATTTAAACAGCAATGCATACGAAACTAGGTCAGTAACTTAATACAACATTTACGGGCAGCACTTAAACATCTATCGGATCAGTTTCAATCGATCGGACATTATATCGTAGTAGTGATCGAGTTAATACCCTGTAGTCGTAGCAGCGTTTCACTACTTTGAAATTCGAATTTAGGCAGTATACTTCATTTTTTATCAAAGTTTTTGAACACAGATGAAAGCCCCATGCACAGGCTACTTATAGCCACATTTTGAGTTTTACACGGCCCGCGTAAACCTTAACATAGGTTTTATGCGGCCCGCGAGAACCCCTAGTCTACGTGTAGGCTTTGTGTGTCACGAGTAGGGTTGCCAGGTGTGCGACACGTGGCTTGAACACTTATCCGGAACATTTTTAAGTTGACGCGACCCGCGTAGACTTACCTTATGGTTTACGCGGCCCGCGTGAAAACCATATTTCATGTTTTCTTGGTTTTTCATGAGTATTGGGGTTTCAGGGGTCCGGGTTTTCACTTACGGGTCGTTTTGGGGCATTTTGCAGGTCCTTACATCCTCCCCACCTTATTTAAAATCTCGTCCTCGAGATTTATTGAAATAAGTGAGGATATTTTCGCTTCATTTCCGATTCCAGCTCCCAGGTGTATTCGGGTCCTCTTTTCAAATCCCACTTGAATTTGACAAGTACCAACCTTTTGTGTTTGAGAAAATTAATCTTTCTGTCTTCTATTTGAAACGGTTTCACCACGAACTTCAACTTTTCATTTACCTGTATGTCTTGAAGAGGGACTACTAGCGATTCGTCCGATAGACATTTCTTGAGATTAGATACATGAAATACGTCATGTACTCCGGCTAACTCTTCCGGTAGTTGTAAGCGATAGGCAACCGGTTCTATGCGTTGGATTACTGGGAATGGTCCTATGTATCTTGGACTCAGTTTTCCTTTCTTACCGAACCGAACTACTCCTTTCCAAGGAGAGACTTTCAAGAGTACCTTGTCTCCAACTTGAAATTCTAGTGGCTTGCGTCGATTGTCTGCATAACTCTTCTGGCGATATCTAGCCGTTTTCAGTCTTTCCTTGATTTGGGTGATCTTGTCGGTGGTTTCTTGTACAATCTCGGGACCTGATAATTGGCTTTCTCCTATTTCTGCCCAACAGACTGGAGTTCTACACTTACGTCCGTATAGTGCTTCAAACGGGGCAACTTCGATGCTTGAATGATAACTATTGTTATAGGAGAATTCAATTAAAGGTAGGTGGTTATCCCAGTTTCCACCAAAATCTATAACACATGCCCTCAGCATGTCTTCCAAGGTTTGGATTATCCTTTCACTCTGTCCGTCCGTTTGGGGATGGTAGGTTGTACTTAAATTTAATCGCGTTCCCATTGCTTCCTGGAAACTGGTCCAGAAATGTGAGGTGAAGCGACTATCCCTATTTGATACAATGGAGAGTGGGACTCCATGTAGTGATACTACTTCATCTACGTACAATTTTGCTAACCTTTCCATGCTAAAGGTTTCTTTCATAGGTAGGAAATGAGCTGATTTGGTTAATCGATCCACAATCACCCAGATTGCGTCGTTACCTTTTCTGGTTTTGGGTAACTTAGTCACAAAGTCCATGGTTATTAACTCCCATTTCCATACAGGCATTTCTAGTTGTTGAAGTAGACCTGAGGGTTTCTGGTGTTCTGCCTTAACTTGCGAACAAGTTAGACACTTAGATACATATCTAGCTATGTCCTTTTTCATTCCTATCCACCAGAAATTATTTCTTAAATCTTGGTACATCTTATTATTACCAGGATGCATGGTGTATCTAGATTTATGGGCCCCTTCTAAAATTGTATTTCTTAAGTCTCCTTGCTTAGGTACCCAAATCATTTTCTTGTGGAATCTCCAGATTCCATCAATCCCTTGCTCTAATTCCTTTATTCTTCCCTTCATTCCTTCAGCATCATCCTTGATTGCTGTTTCTTGAACATTCTTCAGTTGTTCCATTAAGTCTAATTGTAAACTTAATCTAAGAGCGTGAACTCGTCGTTGTTTCTCATGATACTTACGACTTAGGGCATCTGCTACTACATTTGCCTTTCCTTTGTGATATTGAATATAACAGTCGTAGTCACTTAGAATTTCCATCCATCTTCTTTGCCTCATGTTTAATTCATTTTGCCCAAATATGTATTTTAAACTCTTATGATCTGTATAAACAGTAAACCTACTTCCGTACAGATAATGTCTCCAAATTTTAAGGGCAAAAATTATGGCTCCTAATTCCAAGTCATGAGTCTTATAATTTTCCTCGTGCTTCTTCAATTGCCTTGAGGCATACGCAATTACCTTCTTGCGTTGCATTAATACACATCCTAATCCTAGTTTAGAAGCATCACAATAAACTTCAAAATCTTCTGTCCCTTCGGGTAAGGCAAGAATTGGGGCGTTTGTTAACGTTTGCTTTAAAATCTTAAAAGCCTCTTCTTGTCTAGATCCCCATTCAAACTTCACTGCTTTACAGGTTAGCTTAGTTAATGGCACGGCTATTTTAGAAAAATCCTTAATGAATCGTCTATAGTATCCGGCTAACCCTAGAAAACTTCTAACTTCCATAGCTGATTGCGGGACCTTCCATTTGGTGATCGATTCTATTTTGGGGGGATCTACGTGAATACCTTCGTGATTTACCATGTGTCCTAAAAATTGCACTTCTTGTAACCAAAATTCACACTTCGAGAATTTGGCATAAAGCTTCTCTCTTCTTAACAAAGTTAAGAGTACATGCAGGTGTTCATAATGTTCCTCCTGGCTTTTGGAATAAATAAGTATATCGTCGATAAAGACAATTACAAATTTATCCAAATACGGTTTACAGATCCTTTTCATCATGTCCATAAATGCTGCAGGAGCATTTGTTAATCCAAAGGGCATGACTGTAAACTCGTAATGACCATACCTAGTTCTAAAAGCAGTTTTAGGTATGTCTTCTTCTTGTACTTTCAACTGATGGTATCCGTAACGTAAATCTATCTAAGAAAAATATCTAGCTCCCTGAAGTTGAACAAAACGATCATCAATCCTAGGTAATGGGTATCGATTCTTAATCGTAATCTTATTCAATTCCCTATAATCGATACACATTCGCATCGACCCATCTTTCTTTTTCACAAACAACACTGGAGCTCCCCAAGGGGATGAACTAGGTTGTATAAATCCTTTGCTTAACAATTCATCTAACTGCTTTTTCAATTCTAACATTTTAGTGGGTGCTAACCGATAAGGTGCCTTGGCTATCGGTGTAGTTCCAAGAATTAGATGAATTCTAAATTCTACTTCCCTATCGGGTGGTAATCCAGGTAGTTCTTCTGGGAATACATCTGAGTATTCTGATACTACAGGAATTTCCTTAAGTTCCTTACCTTTAGTGGTAATGATTACCGAAATCATATACACTATTCCTTGTTTTCTTGAATAACTGGCCACTTTCATTACTGAAATGAATTTTAGTGACTTACGTGGCTTGTCTCCTATAATCACCACTATTTCTCCTCTAGGTGTATGAATTTCTATGGAATTCTTATCACAGAGGATTCGAGCATGGTTGGCTACTAACCAATCCATTCCTAACACAACATCGAATCAGGCTAAATTCATAGGTAACAGGTTTGTAGAAAATTTATGGCCTAAGAGTTCTATCTTTCCTTTTTGCAAAACGTTATCTATGTGAACAGAATTACCATCTGTGGTTTCTACCGTAAAAATTTGTCTAAGGTTGGTTAAGGGTAAGTTAAGAGCTTGACAGAATGAAGTATTTATAAAACTTTGGTTTGCACCAGAGTCAAATAATACTTTTGCATAAACGTCGTGAACTAGGAACGTACCAGCTATCACATATGGGATTAGTTCTGCTTCATGGGTAGTCAACTGGAAGGCTCTTGCATTCTTTTTGGTAGTTCCTTCTGCAGGTTTAGCTTTGTTGTCAGCTGATTTGACCAGTTTAAGGCAGTCTGGTCTAAAATGTCCAGCTTCTCCACAGTTGAAGCATATTGTGGATTTCTTCCTTCTGTAGTCTTCTTCTTGATGCCCTGGAATTTTGCAGAAATTGCAATACCCTTTGCATCTTCCAAAATGCTTTCTTTTACAGGTACTGCAAAATTGAGCAGTGGAAGATTGCCCGGTTCCCTTTTTCTTGAAGTTAATATTATTACCCACTCGGAATCCTTGGGTAATCTTTTGGGCCACTTCCTTCTTTCTATTTTCTTCTCGCGTACGCACCAGTCCGTCTGTCAAAGTGTTGGCTAATTCCACTGCATCGTCAATTGTACGAGGTCTCGCAGCTTTAACAATATCACGGATTTCGCCAATCAAACCCCAAATATAGCGAGAAATAAGTACCGGTTCTGGCGAAGCCAGGGTTGGCACAACTCTAGCATACTCGAAGAATGTCGAAGTATACCCTCGACAGTCTACGTCCACCATCCGGTGGTTCAGGAACTTATTTGTCATTTGTTCATTTTCATATTCGGGACATAATTTTCTTTCTACTAGACTCTTAAATTCTGCCCAATTCATGGCATACGCCACATCACTTCCCTTAGCTTGTAGTACGGTGTTCCACCATTCGAGTGCCCCTTCTTTAAAAAGATGCGACGCGTACATGACCTTGTCTTACTCGGCACATTTACTTATTTTAATTACTGCTTCGGTTTTCTCTAACCAACGCAGTGCAGCAGTTGCCCCTTCATTGCCTGCAAATTCAACTGGTTTATAGGCAAGAAATTCCTTGTAAGTGCAACCAGGCGTTGCAGCTTTCATTCTCTTTAGAAATGGGGCTTGCATCCCATTATTTTTATTATTGCCGCCTCCATTTACACTATTACTGAAATTGTCGTCGCGAGTACGTTTGCAGGGAATAATTGGTTGAGGTTCAACTGGATTTCGGGCAGCAGCAAGGATTGCTGGAATAGCATTGACTATTCCTTGAGCAACAATGTTTTCTATATCCTGCCTATTAAGAAATTGGTCTCCATTGTTTTGTTCATATTGGTTAACTTCGTTAACTGGCTCGTTGTCGGCGTGTTCCATCTGATAATTATCAATATTTAAATGAATTATTGGCACAAAAGAAAATAAATAATAATTAGTCACAATAAAATAATCACACATAAGCATGTCAACACGTATAGCCAAAATTGTCGACCTTGCGACGTTGATATTTTTTTTATATATTAGTATGCATCATTACACACTCGTTATATTACAAAAGTTTTATTTTAAGTTATTTTACATGATTATATTTTTATTACTATTTATTATTATTTCATTTATTAAACACACAACCACATACGATCCCCGTCAGCTGGCACTTCAGAAGCGACGTTCCCTCTCGTCGTATTTCCATGATATCCTCTCCCCCACTTCCCGGATTCTGTTTCCTGCGTCCACCAGCTCCTCGCCATAATGGCGGAGTTCAGCCAGGTTTTCAGTGCTCATAGGTGGGTTTGGTGCAGACTCTGGGTCAAACTGGAGGAAAAAGGTATTAGGGTTATTCAAGAGGTTCTGAAATTGCCAATCACTTGTCCACCATTCCTCCAGCTCTTCGGGTAGAAGTTGGTGGTTAACTATGGGATCTGGGATAGCATGTTCCTGATTAACTCGTGACTAACGGGTCAACGGATTAAGTATGCATATGTAAAGGAATGATTAAAACGTTGAAAGCGAGGAAGATTTCTCGCTAAAATCAGTGAAAAGGTAATTGTTTCAGATAGGGTTAATAGCCATCTTCCTAAATTCGATTGGTGCAAATGGGTGCCCCTCAAATGCAATATCATGGTTTGGAGAGGTAACTTGGATAGGCTGGCGACTAGAGTTAACTTGAGAAGAAGAAACGTAGATATCTACACGGTTATGTGTCATTTCTGTGGCTATTATGAGGAATCAGTGGACCATTTATTCATGGCATGTTCGGTGGCTATTCGGGTATGGGCGGCTGTTAGTGCGTGGTGCAACATTCCCCCAATCTTCGCGTTCGAATTCAAAGATATAATGGATATTCATAATTCTCTTCAGGTCGGGAAGAAAGCGAAAAAGATTATCTGTGGATTGTTTATTTGTTACGTGCTGGTGTATATGGAAAGGTAGAAACGAGTTGGTTTTCAACCAGGGCAGGAGAAATCCGCAAGATATTATGGTAGAGATCAAGTCGAGAGGTTTTGGGTGCGTGAAAAAATAGATCTTCATGTAAATATATTATTTGGAATGAGTGGTGTAAATATCCTATGTATATGTTGTAACTTTGCCCTTTGCCCGTTTGGGTCGGGGGTGTTGTTTTGTGTTTGGCCTTTTGCACGTTTGGGTCGGAGGTGTGTTTTTTAATGAAGTTTAATTAAAAAACATAGTAGATGAAAGTTAATGGAAGTTGATAATTATTACTATATGATAATAGAAGGAGTGAATGAACAGTTGTTGAGGGTATTATTGGGACTTTACTTTTGACCCTTTACACGTACTTGGACACCTCGCCATCCACCGCTCCCACTTCAAATAAATCCAGATTAGAGAGATGGATAGAGAGAGATCGCACCTATACCACGGTAGAGACAGAGAGAGAGAGAGAGAGGAGCGGCGGACATGGAGGAACCGGCCATCGTCTCCCGTCGGTCACCATCTTGGCCTTCGGTCAGAACGGTGGTGGGTTGTGGTGGTTAAGACGCGTGAATAGATGGTAGAAGGCGGTGGTAGACGAGGTTGGCGGTGATGCTGTGATGGTTTTGACGGTGGCTAACGATTGTAGAAGGCAGTGTTGGATGCGCATTCCACAGTCATAGTTTGTCGGAGATAATGTTATCGGTCATCGGTGAAGGCGACAGTGACGATTGCGGGTTCTAGGGTTCCGGCGAGTGTGCCCATGACTCTCATCGGACAATCTAGAGATAGAATGAGAGACTTGAAGGTGATCTTGAACAACCACAACCTCAGTGACATGAATCGGTGCTCCGAAAAAGTCAGCTAGGTTCCACCGTTAATCTTCAGGGTTAGTTATGGTTGAGTGTTTTAACAAGTTATAAGCTTATTTCCTCCTTTTGTTCTTACAAATGTTATTCTTGAAAATGTGTGTTCTTTGCTGGTTCTATCTTAAAAAAAATCAAGGGTTTTAAAGTTTGGGGCTTTATGGATATAGGGTCTTTGTTGAGCATTTGTGTGGTTGTTTATGCATACCAACTATTTGATGTTATGCCAAGGAGAACATGCATACATTTTTTTCAATTCTATTGTGATATTGAAAAATATTGTGCTAAATTATGCCTAAACAAAAAAAGAACTTCGGATGATCAAATAAGTGTTGCTAACATATTCACACCTATAGTTGTTAGGTAACTGACATTTGAAACGGCAAAGTCAATTTTGTTAAAATATAGTACTGCAAACTAGCAAACATCTAGATTGCAGACGAAAAACACCAACAACATTACAACAAGCAAAAATTAGTTATAGTCACAATGTATTGATAAAAACCCCATTCATTTTTGAAGGAACAAATCCATTAATTTATTGTAATTGCAGGATCAGGCCATGCTTCAACTTTGGACTCTTGGATTCTAGGAGGGACATTTTTATTTCAACAGACCCTTGCCTTTGCTTTTCTTATTTTTTTTTCCCAGAGGTATTAACCCAACCGAAACCATCATCATAATTAATTAGTTTACATATTGTTTTAGATTATTTTGTGTGACACGTATGGGACTAAACGGGCATAACGGACCCGAACCAATTATACATATACATATCCTATCGGTACCGAACCAAACCGATATTCCTGTTGCAAAAAAAATGGTCCACTTGTTCTTTTATATAAATATATGTAGCAGTTGAGAAAATGACTATTTGATGTTATCTTTACACGATTTAATTAATATTTTTAACCAACACCTACCATTTTTCTTTTATATAATGGAAAATAAGGAAATACTAATAGTATGATTAAAAATTTATGTAAATGAAGGTGTTGGCACCACTGCCAGTAGGATTTGCAGTCTTCATGGTGTACTTGGCAGCCATTCTGATCACCGACACCAAATTCAACCCAGCCAGAAGCTGCCGGTCGGTGAAGAATGGCGATGGGTTAACCGGTGCTACTCGGGGCTGTTGTGGAGCATATATGCAATGTTTTTAAAACCGGACCGGTCATCGAACCGGTCATTCAACTGGTTCACTGGTCCGACCGGTTGGACCGGTCAGACCGTTTTAAGAACCGGATTGCATTTTTCCTAGATAAAAATTTAGAAATTATAAAGTTTAGCAGATAAACAATTTAGATAAAAAAAAATAAATAACTCTAGTAACAATTTTCTTCCCTTTATTTAATTAGAAAAATAAACAAACAAATATGTAACTAAGTTAATGAGTGCTGTCTTTTCATGGCTGCAAATTTCATTTCCCAATCTTCAAAAAGCATGTTCAACACTCTTTGATTATTATCCTTTTTCAATTTTCAATCTCTCGTCTTCTCCACTTCAAACATAAACTATTTACTTTCTACTCAACTTTGTCTCTGTCAATCATGCACCGATCATAATTTTGTAGATTCGTCAAATACACAGGTAACTATCCGGCATTCTGTTTATTCATTTTTGGGCTGAAGGTTTACGATTTTCGCCGTTCACATTCAAATCCTGCCATAACATCGAGACGACCCGCCGGCCCGACCGCCCGGCCCCCGGCCCGACCGCCGGGCTAATGCTGAAACGGACTGTTGTGTTGAACCGGCCCGGTATAGGCCCCGGTTCCCGGCCAGACCGGTCCGACTGGCCGGCCCGGTCCGGTTTTCAAAACATTGCATATATGGGACAGTAGGATTCGAGGCAAAGCAGGTCAAACATGATCAACTTGATCCAAAAGAGCATTCATCGTGGACAGACTTTGGACAGATTGTTAAGCAGCTACAAGAGAGGTATCAACCCATCTGAAACCATCATCATAGTTAATTAGTTTACATATTGTTTTAGATTATTTTGTGTGACACGTATTAGACTAAACGGGCATAACGGACCGAACCAATTTTACATATACATATCCTATCGGTACCGAACCAAACCGATATTCCTATCGCAAAAAAAAGGTCCACGTGTTCTTTTATATAAATATATGTAGCAGTTGAGAAAAATGACTATTTGATGTTATCTTTACACGATTTAATTAGTATTTTTAACCAACCCCTACCATTTTTTCTTTCATATAATGGAAAATAAAGAAATACTAATAGTATGATTAAAAATTTATGTAAATGAAGGTGTTGGCACCACTGCAAATAGGAATTTCAATCTTCATGGTGTACTTGGCAACCATTCCGATCATCGACACCATATTCAACCCAGCCAGAAGCTTTGGCGTTGCCGTGATTTACAACGACGACAAGGCATGGGGTAATCATGTATGCATTTATGTATTTTTATCGGCCATCATGAAAATGATTATATATCATATATCATTCTTATAATAGCTAACACATACCCACTTAGTTCATATGAGAATTAAATATTTTGCAGTGGATTTTCTAGGTCTGGACGTTTTTGGGCGCAGCTGCAGCGGCTTTCTACCATCAGTTTGTGCTCAGGGCAGCAACCACTAAAGCACTTGGTTCGCCCCTAAAGAAATTGATTGTTTTAAAAAATCATTATAAAACCAAACTAACATAGCTGTTTATGGGGATGATAAAATTTGTATTAATCTTTTCCATTGGATTCTATGCAGCATAGGTAGAACATGGTGCATCATCAATAGTGTCTTTGACACACACAAGATAGCTAGCTCTGAAGGTAAAGCTTAGAATTCTCTTAACATTTTATGTGACTTTACTGTTAAAGTGAATTATTTATGTAGGTGTAGAAATTATGTAACACCTCGAAAAATTCGTGTTCAATGAAATAACGACACGTTTCATGTAAGACAAAAAGCGTTATAAACCCGGATTTAATAAAGATGTTTTGGCAGGATTTAAAAGTGTCGTCATGTTAATTTTTACCTCTGAACGACCTCATTTATAAATCCCAAGACCCAATTATATTTTACACACATCTAACATATCTTAAATCCAGAAATTGTTGACAATAATTGAATTCGAAGTGCATGATAGGTTCCTATGGAAATTTCTACGGTAAACCTTCAATTTCGGCACTTTCAAAAGGGATTCAAAGAAACATATCATAATGGTAGGGTATGTAACTGTTCAAGGCACATTTTAGAGGCCCTAACTGATAATTGAGGTCCCAAATTCGGAAAAGATGGTTGCCCCTTCGAAATCCTGAAAGAACAAACATTTTTTTTTGTTTCTGCCCGAGGCTTGCGCACCGCAAGCATACACCTTACGGTGCGCAAGGGTGTGCCAGCGACAGAAAAACCAGCTGTTGGTTGTTTAAGTGCAATTTTCGACCTTTAAACGATTTTCCACATCTTTCTTGACCCCTAAACAACCCCTAAACATCTAGGGACACCTGTGGGAAGGTTATGGTCAGTTGTAGACTTATTTGTCAACACTTTGTGGAGTCTTGGTTACTCTATAAAGCTCCTAAGTGCAACACTTTGATCATTCATTCCTCAAGCAACTTCTGATCAATTGTGGAGCACAAGAGCACTTTCCAGGCCTTCCTAATCAATCATTAGACACTTGTAACTTTGCTTAACCTTCTTAAATTGAGTTTAGCTTAGTTATTTAGCTAAAAGTCAAACCGTCGTAATTACGGTTTGACTTCGAGATTAATTAATAATGGCTCAGTCAAATCTCGAATTAAAAGTACCTTTAAGTAGGTAATTATGTGGGTAATAAACTCTCAAAAGGGTTCCCCTGATTCCCACTCTAACTAGGTCAAATGTCGGGTCAAACTTGTTAATAAAAAGTCAACAGGATACTTAAATTCTAATTTATGCATGATTAGCAATGTAGAACACATATAACCTGTTTGATCATTAATATAACTTGGTAATTAGTGTAAGAACATGTATAAATATGTTCAACCCGACAATTTCCTGTTTAGACCCGGTTCGGAACCGAAAGTCGCATAGTTTGACTTTTACTTTGACTTTCAGTTCTGACCCGTTTTGGTATGATTTAGAAATACCTAAGAGCTTCATTTGGACCAGGTTACATGCTAGTATAACCCTCTGTGATTATACACCATGGTTCATTAGTTAACCAATTAATACGCATGATTCCGTTAATTGCTCATATGTTGACCATTATGCCCTTTTCACTTTAAAACGTGATTTGTGAAAATGTAAAAGTGTAGAAACCTTAGTTACTGATATATAAACTTGTATGCAAAGTTTGACATCAGTTTGAGGTGTAGATTGAGGGTTATGCTCATTAGAGTAATTAAGAAGCTTTATGTTAATAAAACGGCGTAATTAGCGTATAGCCTAGTTAAGCCTACTTTTTGATATCAAACTTATTACCCACTGATGTAATATATTATTTTGGGATTTTTGAAGATTTTTAATTAATTTTAGGCTGAGCATAACTAATAGTCGTAGGCTTAATCCGGTAATTGTCGGTTTTGCCCTTACGGGCCATAAAATGAGTTTTACATATCTAATCGACTCTAAACCTTTTGCTACTGATCTTAAATGATAAATAAATTATTTTAAGCCTTCTGGAATAATAAAAATATCAGTTTTTTATATAGAACCCGGAAACGGCTTCTAATCGCCTTATTAATCGTTTTTTTAGCTCATAGTATGTACTAAGAATATTTTAAACATACAAGGGTGATACCTACTGATATTGGAGGCAAATTATAATATTTTAACAGTAAGCAAAAGTTATTAAACTCAGACTTTAGTTTTGAGCTTTTCGGCTTATGTGAAATTACCAAAATGCCCCTACGGTGCATAGTTTGGTTATAATTGATAAATTTCACATATATACCTTACCCTACTGTTATAAATTAGTAAACTAAGTATTTTTGCTGATTATATCAGACCTGTAACTCAGGTAAGTACTTAGACTCTTTTATAACATTGTAAATGACCAAACTACCCCTACGGGGCATAGTTTGTGTTTAAATTCATTTCGGGCATAATAAATGATATCTTACTGATGTCACAATATATTTAGAGCATATTAACTTTGGAAACCTGTAAATGGCTCTCATTATTAGCCGTTACGCTTTTTACGCGTTCGGTTCGGTTTATGTAACTAGTTTACAAAAATTAGCCGAAACGGGTCAAACCTTATCGGTTTTATCTTAAAATCCATAATGTGTATGAAATACCCATATTAAGAAAGTCTCTGAACTTGTCGGGTCTAAATCACATTCTATCCGGTCTTCGCTTAATCGTGCGTACGAACCGTATCTTTGAAACTAACCGGTCTAAGCTTAAGCTTAACTAAAGACCCGTTAGGATTCTAATAGGTTATTATGAACCTTCGTTCCAGATTAGGAGTACCAGTAAAAGCTACTTGCAATTTGCTTATTGTGATTATTACATTGCTCAGGTAAATACTTTTAACTTATTTTCCCTATACGGGCTTGGGTTACGGTATATAGAATACCGCTTGATCGGGCATCAAATCTTCCATCGTTGGGTGGTTAATTGAATAATTTGATCGGCTCGTTTAAACAGTCTTGTTTACTTAAAGCCTTTGGGGAGTTAATGACCATGTCTCGGATATCCTTGGCATCATTTTACGAAATGGCCACGACTTAAGCGCGGGGTGTAGGCGTACACCCGTCAGTGCACAAAAGAATAATGTGGTGTGTCTTTTGATCTTTAACCCGGACACGATCCGGGCTACTGAACGCATAAGGAACATGAAATTCGTTCACAAGATTATATATTTAAATAATTCTCCCAAGTTATAAAATGTTTATGCCACGTGCATCCAAATCAATTTTCAATCATTTTCCAAAATGAGTCAGTTGATTGTATTTACCAGTGTAAACTGACGTATTTTCCCAAAAAGATTAAATGCAGGTACTAAGCGTAATTGGCTGGGATTTCTCCTTAGCATCAATAGAAGTCTCGCAAGCTTCAGATGCCTAAAGTCTGTTGAACTATTGTTTCCATTTTATTTTCGATCCGTCTGTGGATAAACAATCGACTGTTGTGATACATGATATTACAATATTAAATTCGATTGAATTATATCTTTCATTTGCTTCCGCTGTGCATATTAAATATTGTGTTGTTTGACTATTATGTTGCCAACCACGTCACGATACTCCCCCACCGGGCCCACCGGTGACACATGGAAATCGGGGTGTGACAGGTTGGTATCAGAGCCAACATTGAGTGAATTAAACACTAGCCTTTTGTGTTTAATCTCAATAACACAATTGCACATATCTAAACTTTCGAGTCTAGACAAATAACATAATACAAATTCTACCTTGTTTGGTTTTTGTCTTGTCCTTTAATTTTCTTATATATTGTTGTTGTTATCTCATGCTATATCGACAGGATTAACAAAATGCCGCCAAGATTCTTCCGAAGAAGAGGACGAGGAAAGGGGCCAATCACCGCCCCCAATGACAACGAGGCAGGACCTTCGCATGTGCGAGCTCCTTCCACCACTGAGAGTGACGATCCCCGACAAAATCAGAGGAACCTCTTCGAGCCGGCTAGACGGTCGGTTTCGCACAGTTCAACACCTCATGTTCATAACCCTTACGGGCCACAGCCGGAGTATGAGCCCAACAACCCTCAACCCTCCTACATACCTTTACAGCGATCCTTATCGCATAATTCTTTTGGTGACCCTACACTAGTTTTTAGGGGCCGGTTTAACCCAACAAATTTCATACAAGAACCAGTGGGTTTTAACCCATTGGGACCAGAGGACCACTTCTCGGGAGACAACGCTATGGACATGGACGAGGACACGGATCCCGTCGAGCCAGCAAGCGGTACGCCGAACCATCCCATCGAGATCTCCGACGGATCTTCTTTCCACGGATCACCCTACGGTGGTCCAGACTGCTTTCAAGCTATGTTTACCCGGCATGAATGGTATTATACACCTCCTCGCCATTCACTGCCTCAGCAGCAACAGCAGCAGCAGCCGGATCCCTCTGTGGATTCACGGTTTGTGGCAGTCACGCCACCGCCTCCACCGCCACCAGTTCAACCGGCACCTCCACAACCCCCGAGGCGTAGGAGGACAGGCGCACGTATGTCTGCGCGAGCGGGGGATTTCCATTTTAGCTCCCCACACCAATCAAGTGGCAGCCATTACCCGCCACTTCAGGAAGACCCGCAGATGGGTGGACCTTCGCACCCAGTTGCACCGCAACCACCACCGATGGGTTTTGATAACCCAATTCCGGCATACACGGGTTCCATTGCGTATAACCCGTTTGAGCAGCCGGTGCACACCAACTACAACTACGCCGAAGCCGACCCATATTTGGTAGCGGCTAACTATAACACCCAAGGACCCTATGGAGACCCATGGGGAGTAGGGTACCCAACTCATGGGTACCAGATACCGGCCAGACCTATCATTCGGACGTAATCACAGCCGCCACGATTTTCTCCCCCAGAACGGGAGGAAATTCTTCAGAGACTGGATCAGGTTGAGCGGGACTATCACCGCGACCGCAGGGAGAGACAAAGCTTCTTCCAAGGATTGACAAGCTTGATCAAAGGGAAGAGCAAGAAGGACCACTAAATCCTTCCAATTGTTGTTGAGCCCTTGTGTGGGCCAGTCTTACTGTATAAACCCCTGCGTGGGTATGTTTGTTTGTTTTGACCCCTGCGTGGGTCTATCTTTCTGTTAACCCCTACGAGGGTATGTTATTGTTTAAGTCCCTGCGTGGACTATTATGTTATTTGTGTAAGTCCCTGCGTGGACTATTATGATGTTTGTTGTTAAGCCCCTGTGTGGGTAAATCCTTGTTTAAACCCCTGCGTGGGTAAGTTTGTTTATTTAAAAAGTCCCGTTTAGGGCGACGTGTAACCTTTTAATAAATTAATGGAATGTAAGTTTATAAATTTCATTTTGCTATTATCTGCATAAATATATTACATGAAATAAATAAATCAAAATCATTCCTTTTTAATAAATAATCTGCCTACTCTAAATATTAATTAAGGATCTTAAAGGTGAAACCTAGCCTTCGGGTCAATTAAAAGACCGGGCCAAGATGGTAAGGCCTGTTAAAAAGATTCAAATCCCAGTTAACATCTGAAAACATGTTAACACTCCTGGCAGAAGTGATTCGTTAAAATCACACACGTCATTTTTATATAAGGATCTTTCCGCAGATTCCTAACCCAACTTAATGATCTCTGAATCATGGGTTAGATCATCAATTAAGATGATCAATTTTTTACCATACGTGGTAATATGGTGCCTACGGGCCCTGCTCATTTCCATATGAGCCAAAAGACAGTGGTAGCGATGACTCCCTGTCAGATAAAGGTAATGAACTAAGGTTCAAACCTTCATGCTTTGATTCTCTGAAATCATAGCTTATAATTTATAAATGTCCTTGTGACTAGGCCTGTTGTGCCATTATACCTTCATGTTTTGATTCTCTGAAATCATAGCTTATAATTTAAAAATGTCCTTGTGACTAGGCCTTTTGTGCCACAAATAAAACTGTTATTGTTTTATAATTAGGATAAATTACAATAGAAATCCTAAAATAAATATGATTAATAAATTAACCAAATATGGTCTCTGTTTACCATGGTTAATGAATTACCCTAAGGGGCAATTCCATAATAAACTCCCAAATAAACTATTGTCCTTGTTTTCTATAACAGTTTAATTAAAATGGCTAAGTCAGACGAAATTAATAGCCATCCAGTGGAGAATATTGATAACGCCCGAGTTCATTTAACGGGTGCTGAATTGAAAGCGTTGGTAGACGACGCAGTTACAAAGGCATTGGCACGACAGTACGAAGAGTATAGTGGGACTCGAAGTAGGACCCTATCTACGCCGCATTCAAAGCCTCCTTCCAAAAAGGAAGAACTGAAGAAAGATGATGATCGACACTCCTCGAACCACCACAGTGCTCCATCTCAGCAGGTTGTACTAAACCAAGGACCCCGTGACAAGGGTTACTCTTATAAGTATTTTGTTTCCTGCAAACCCCGGGATTTCACTGGGGAGAAAGGAGCCATTGACTGTATGACGTGGCTGGATGAGATGGATACAGTTGTGGATATCAGCGGATGCGCTGAGAGGGATGTGGTCAAGTATGTGTCGCAATCTTTTAAAGGTGAGGCATTAGCCTGGTGGAGATCACTGATTCAAGCCACCGGGAAAATCCCATTGTACAACATGTCTTGGGAACAATTCGTTGCCCTCATCAGGGAGAATTACTGCCCCCAACATGAGGTTGAGAAGATAGAGTCTGATTTTCTATCATTGGTTATGACAAACCTTGACTGTCAAGCTTACCTCACGAGCTTCAACACGATGTCCCGGTTGGTTCCGTATCTGGTAACCCCGGAACCAAAAAGAATAGCTCGTTTTATCGGTGGTTTAGCCCCGGAAATCAAGGCAAGCGTGAAGGCTTCTCGGCCAGCTACTTTTAGATCTGTAGCTGACATATCCTTGTCCCTCACTTTGGATGCGGTCAGGCAAAGATCGCTGAGGAATAAGGAGGCTGAGAAGAGAAAACGTGAATATGATAGTTCACGGAGGTCGAACAAGAAGAACCGTGGGAACGGTGACAACAAGAAAGGATCTGAGTCAAGGAAAGATGGGCATCATTCTGGTGAGAAGCCCAAGTGCAAGATTTGCAAGAAACAACACTTTGGAAAGTGCAGACTCGAGTCGAACTCACAGACTCAGTCAAAAACCTATGCTTGTGGTATATGCAAGTCCAAGGACCACAAAACCTTGGATTGCAAAAAGCTGAAGGATGCAACTTGCTACAATTGCAATGAAAATGGGCACATTAAAACCAACTGCCCTAAATACGCCAAGAAGCCTGAAGAGGCCAAGAAGACCAACGCTAGGGTCTTCAGAACGGACGCAAAGGAAGCGGTTCTAGACGACAACGTTATTACAGGTACCTTCCTTGTAAATGATGTCTATGCAAGAGTACTTTTTGATTCAGGCGCTGATAAGTCTTTCGTAGATCATAAATTTTGCAAATTGCTGAATTTACCTGTCAAAACCTTGAGTATAAATTATGAGGTAGAGTTAGCAGATGGCACCTTAGAAACCGTCTCAATTGTGTTAGATGGATGTGTTATATCCATTAAGAACCACTCTTTTCCTCTGTCTCTACTTCCCTTTAAGTTGGCCAGTTTTGACATAGTTTTGGGTATGGATTGGTTATCTAATAACCAGGCCCAAATTTTCTGCAACAAGAAGCAGGTAGTGATAAAGACTCCGTCTGGTGAATCACTTACCATTCGGGGAGATAACCAATATGGACTGCCTGAGCAGGTGACTATGCTCAAGGCTTCCAAGTGTTTAAAGAAGGGTTGTGTTATCTACATGGCACAAGTGATTATTGATGAGCCTAAACCGAATATAGAAGACATCCCCGTAATTTCTGAATACCCAGAGGTTTTTCCTGAAGAACTACCTGGTTTACCACCAGATAGGCAAGTGGAATTCAGAATTGATATCATCCCCGGAGCAGCACCAGTTGCTAGAGCACCCTATAGGTTGGCACCCACGGAAATGAAGGAATTAAGAACACAACAGGATGAATTGCTAGCTAAAGGTTTCATTAAACCTAGTTCGTCTCCTTGGGGAGCACCAGTCTTGTTTGTCAAGAAGAAGGATGGATCGATGCGTCTGTGCATCGATTATCGTGAACTTAATAAGGTCACGATAAAGAATAGGTATCCTTTGCCCAGGATCGACGATTTGTTCGATCAATTACAAGGGGCAAGTTATTTCTCGAAGATTGACTTAAGGTCAGGCTACCACCAACTAAAGGTTAGAGATGAAGACGTACACAAAACTGCATTTATAACTCGTTATGGTCATTACGAGTTCCTAGTGATGCCTTTTGGGCTCACTAATGCACCGGTCGCGTTCATGGATCTCATGAATCGCGTTTGCAAGCCGTACTTAGATAAATTCGTCATCGTTTTCATCGACGACATTCTTATCTATTCGAAGAACCAAGCTGACCATGAGAAACACCTTCGCTGTATTCTCAAACTCCTGCATCAGGAGAAGCTCTATGCCAAATTCTCTAAGTGTGAGTTTTGGCTTCGAGAAGTCCAATTCCTTGGACATGTGGTGAGTGAGCGTGGTATCCAAGTGGATCCCGCTAAGGTTGAAGCAGTTATGAACTGGCAAGAGCCAAAGACGCCTACAGAGATTCGTAGTTTCCTGGGATTGGCAGGATACTACAGGCGTTTCATTGAAAATTTTTCAAGGATTGCTGCACCCCTAACTTCCTTGACTAAGAAGAAAGTAAAGTTCATTTGGGGCCCTAAGCAGCAAGAGTCCTTTGATATCCTTAAACAAAAGTTGAGCAACGCCCCAGTACTGACATTTCCAGATGGAATAGAAGATTTTGTGGTTTACTGCGATGCATCGCACACTGGCATGGGGTGTGTGCTTGTGCAGAAAGGCAAAGTTATTGCCTATGCATCACGACAGTTAAAAGTGCATGAAAAGAATTACACCACCCACGACTTGGAGTTGGGTGCCGTTGTATTCGCACTAAAACTGTGGAGGCATTATCTATATGGAATCAAGTGTGTGATCTATTCTGATCACAAGAGCCTCCAGCACCTATTTAACCAGAAGGATTTAAACATGAGGCAACGCCGTTGGATGGAAACTCTAAACGATTATGATTGTGAAATCAGATACCATCCCGGCAAGGCGAATGTAGTCGTCGATGCCTTGAGTCGAAAGGAGAGGGTGAAACCCATCCGAATCAATGCCAAGCGCATGGAGATAAAGAACAGTTTGATTGAAAGGTTGTTAGCTGCACAGAAAGAAGCTGTGTTGGAAGCTAACTATCCTAATGAAAAGCTAGGGGTAACTGAGGAGCAATTAACTCTTAGCAAGGACGGAATTCTAAGATTAAATGGACGAATATGGGTTCCAATTTATGGAGGACTTCGAGATGTCATCCTCCAGGAAGCCCATAGTTCCAAATACTCCGTTCATCCTGGAGCTGATAAGATGTACCAGGATCTAAGGGCAAATTATTGGTGGATAGTCTTGAAAAAGTCTGTAGCTGCCTATGTAGCTAAGTGCTTGACTTGTGTGCAAGTCAAAGCATAACATCAAAAGCCGTCAGGCTTGCTACAACAGCCTGAACTTCCTACTTGGAAGTGGGAAATGGTAACTATGGATTTTATTACCAAGTTACCTAAGACAAGGAAAGGAAATGATACAATATGGGTTATAGTTGATAGACTGACTAAGTCAGCACATTTCCTATCCATTAAGGAGACTTATAGCTCCGACATGTTAGCCTAGTTGTATGTTGATAAGATTGTAGCCTTACATGGCATACCTGTGTCTATTATCTCTGACCGAGATACTAGATACACGTCACATTTTTGGAAGAGTTTCCAGCAATCTTTGGGCACGCGTTTGAATTTTAGTACGGCTTACCATCCTCAGACAGACGGTCAGAATGAGCGTACTATTCAAACTTTGGAAGACATGCTACGTGCATGTGTAATTGATTTAGGTGGTAGTTGGGATAACCACCTACCTTTGATTGAATTCTCCTACAACAATAGCTACCATACCAGCATTAAGGTTGCGCCTTTTGAGGCATTATACGGTAGAAAGTGTAGAACGCCTGTTTGTTGGGCGGAAGTTGGAGATGTCCAATTTTCAGGACCAGAGATAGTCTTTGATACGACGGACAAGATTGTCCAGATTCGTGACCGTCTCAAAGCTGCCCGAGATAGGCAGAAGAGCTACGCAGATCCAAAGCGTAAATCCTTTCACTTCGAAGTAGGTGACAAGGTATTGCATAAAGTATCACCCTGGAAGGGGGTGATGCGATTTGGTAAGAAAGGCAAGCTAAGCCCGAGATACATAGGACCTTTCAAGGTTATCGAACGTGTCAGGTCAGTTGCCTATAAGTTAAACTTACCAGAAGAGCTCAGTGAAATTCACAATGTGTTCCACATCTGCAATCTGAAGAAGTGTTTCGCTGACGAATCACTGGTAATACCACATACAGATGTGCATATAGATGAGAGCTTGAAATTTTGTTGATGCATTTTTAGTGTCTGTAACTAGTCTTATATTTAACGATGTATTTTGTACGGTCTTTTAACGTTTATCAAGTATGTATTTGTCGTCGACCAAGTCGGATATCCTCCTATCCGCTTGTGTCTGACTTATTTGTCTTTGTTTGGTATGTAATGTATAACGAACAATGCATGTTGCATTAAAGGGTAGAATGGTCATTAATGATGTTTATATGTTCTATCTGTTTGAACAGCTGATGCAGCCCTCGACGAAACAGGCTGTTTCGTCGAACACATCATGACGAAACAGAACAACATTCATTAAGTCTGTTTCGTCGGATAGTCATGACGAAACACGTGTGTTTCGTCGTCTGTTGGGCTGCTTCAAGCCCAATGTGTGGCCCATATGTTGTTTCGCCATATCACTTTGTGTTTCGCCGAGACTTGGGCCCAGGGACTATATAAACAATGTCTGCTTTCACTTTGAAAGCAGATGAGAGCATACCCTTAAACAAACTTTGTCAAAATTCTGTCTAAACTGTGTTTGTATCAGTTTGTTATCGGTTCTCATCCCGTTTAATCAATCGAGTGTGTTTCATTGATTAATACTGTGTCGTTACTGTTTTATATGTTTGATTTGGCATAGTTACGTGGATTCCGCACACGTGACCGTGTTTGCTATAAACAAGTGATTCGGTTCGTTATCGATCCTCAGATTTCGGGACCTACAATTGGTATCTGAGCGTTTGGCTCTTATCCTTGTTTAAAATCAAACATAGTTCGATTTTTATCAAGTATTTGTGATTGTTTTTCTGAAAATTTGTTCTTGAAAAATCATAATTTCTGGAAAAATAATCATAAAATCTGTTGGTTTCTTGTTGTATTGCTAAAGAGTTTTATCAAAAACCTAGTCAGATTGTTTGTTCATGCTTTAAACCGGGTTTTTAGTGAAAGTCTTGTGCATTTTCGGGTTTTGGAAAATTATTGGTGACCAGAAAACTCATTGTTCTTGAGTGTGTTCTTCATATCATCATATTGTTCAATCATATCTGTGCATTTGATCTTTCTATTGCATGAATCAAAGTGTTTGTTAAATAGAATACATTAAGTGGACTTTTGAGTACATGTGTGATCATTAGTTTATGGGATATAGATAAAGGTGCTTTGAAACTATAAACCTGAAAGCATGGGGTGTTGAAATTGTGTTTACCAACTTGCTTTGTATCACCAACTTGTCTTGTGTCAGATAAATATCTAACCAGCTGTCTGAGACTAATCCTCGGTGAAACAAGCAGGCGACGAAACGAAAGCGTTTCGTCAAAAATATCTTCGACGAAATAAAATTCGTTTCGTCATAATATCTTTAACTAAACAAGTCTGTTTCGTCATCATCCATATCAACGAAACAAGTTTGTTTCGTGGAAAGTGTTTCGTCGTGTGTTGTCAATTTTACAACAGAGGACTTGCAAAAGTGTTCTAACTTTGTGTTTTCAAGTGTGTTAACAGGTATTATCATTCATATATCAAACATGAGTCACAAAGGTCTGTGGGATTGGAGTTCGGAACCACAACCAGCTCAAAATCAGCCTTCGCTTGCCGAATTGTTAACGAATTCATTGCCTCAAAAACAACAAGCAATAAATGCAGCTCAATGGGCAATGGTTTCTAATCAAAATCAAAACATTCAAAATCTATTGCTCAGTGAGAGTGAGACGGGTAGCAACAATCGCCCACCAAAGCTAAATCACATGAACGACTATCCATCTTGGAAGGGTCGTTTTCACACATACATTCAAGGGCAAAACGTTGAACTTTGGACGTGTTTCACTACTGCATGTAACCCAGAACTAGAAGCAGCAGCATCAACTGCCACTGGTATTTCTAATATGCTTGAAGAAGACAAGAAAGCCTATGAATTAGAGAAGAAGGCGTTTGCTTTTCTAACACAAGCTCTTCATAAAGACATCTATAATCAATTCTCTTATAGTCCAAACACGAAAACTTTATGGGATGCATTGGAAACAAGAGGTGAAGGAAATGCAGCTAGTAGAAAAATACGCCATGATCTTTTGAAGAAAGAATTTGAATCATTTCAATCTTTGGAAAATGAAACTCTAAATGATATGACTTCTCGTTTCTATCATTTGATAAGTGAAATAATTTCTTATAAGGTTGTTACAACTCATGTGGAAATGATTGCACGTTTAGCTGATGCTCTACCTCCTAGGTGGAGTCCATTCATTGAACTTCTAAAGCATACGGGTGCTCTGGATGGGGAAAATGTCACTATCTATGGATTCGTTCAGATAAAAGGAGCACAAGAATTAAGAGGAAACTCGGAAAGCTAAAAGGATTGGAGCTCCTCAAAACACAGAAATATATTTGCCTGGCTTTGCTCCTTCAGCTAGTTCTAGTTCTATTCAACAACCAAAGCTTCAAACGGCGTTTGTGTCCAACACAAGTACTCAACCACAATTCGATTTAGGCACTTATCTTTCACAAACATTACCCCAATCTCAAGCCCAATCTCAAAGTACTCAACCACAGTTCGATTTAGGTGCTTATCTTTCACAGTCAATACCCTCATCTCAAGTCCAACCACCACCACCACAAGAAGCACATTATACCAACAATCCTCCACCCCAAAACACGAACACTGTTAAAGTTGATACTTCGAACCTCTCAAAAGTTAGCATTGAAGTAGCTAAGGAGCACATGGAACTCATTAATACAATGGTCAGTGCATACTGCGGTTTGGTCACAGGTCAAATTGGGAACATCAGTATGACCAACGAAGATTATCAACAAATCGATCGTGATGAAATGGAGTTGATGGATATAAAGTGGGCGTTTGCAAGTGCAGTTAGAAGGGCAAGGGATTTCATGAGTCGCACAGGAAGAAGTTCTTTGGATAGTAAGCAGGATACGAAGTACGGGTTTGATAAAGACGCGGTTACGTGTTTTAATTGTGGCGAAAAGGGTCACTTCAAACGTGAGTGCACCCGACCATCCAAGCAAGGCAATCAGAACCCTTTCAGAAATTAGACAAGTACTTCAAATGCTACTCAAGGCACTCAAGACAATCGTGGGAAAGGGATAGTAGATGTGAACAATACCACCAACCAGAATCAATCTGGACCACCAAACAACACTCGTGCATTGACTGTCCAAACAGATGAAGGGTGTAATTGGTCTTTACAATTAGGGGGTGATAATGAAGGAGGAGGAACAGCGTGCTATGCAAAGATCATCAATCACATCAAGCACGTTCATAAAGAAGAATTTTCTGAAAGTGACGACAGTTCGGGTTATACCGGGAGTTCGGATGAAGAAAGTTCTATTTCGGGAGATGTGAAAGAAGAAGCTACTTCTATTGATGACTTGTTGAATGAAGCAGAGAAATTGAAGTCTCAGAAATCTGTTCTTATCAAGAAGGCTGGGATAGCATCTAAGGAAATGGAGAAGTTCTTCTCTGAAGACGGATCTTTTTCTTTTCAAACTGCATTTATGGCAAATGTTTCAGCCTCTTCGAGTCAGGTAACATCTGAAACTCCTAGAATATGTACTGATTGTGCTTATATGAAACAGGAATGTGATAGAGTGAAACTTGAATGTGACAAAATTCATGGTCACAATCAAAGTTTGGTTGTTGAGATGTCAAAGTGCAAAGAGGCAAATATGGCTTTAACAAGAAACGAAAAGGACTTTAAATCTTTAATTGAAAATTTAAAGAAAAGTGTTTCCGAAACTACCAAAGTTGTTTATCATAAACAAATTAGTATTAACAAGTACATTAATATTGTTGAGGAAACCAAAAAGGATTTAGCCATTGCCAAGTGCGAGCATGATGCTATCAAGGAAAAATTGGAGAGTTATTCTAACTCCCGATTTGTGCTCGATCACATAATTGATGTTCAACATCTGAAGAAAAACAAGAGTGGTGTTGGGTATAAGAAATGTCCGCCCCCTTTGAGACACAATTATGCTGCACCACCTGATGAAGAGGATATGGCTCGTTTTGAACACAGTGTGCCTCTTAATTATGAGGAATTTACTACTGGATTAGGGTTCAAACCGAACAATTCCTCGGGAACCTCATCTGTTGAAACAAAAACTTCAACAACAGTGAGTCAAAGTCCTCCAACTATTGAGGATTATGATTCATCTGATGATGAAGCAGATGCTATTGACCAGGATGAATCACTTGACAAGAAAAAGGGAATAGAAATTCCAATTGAGAATCATATTCTTTGTGATCCTCTTATTCCTGATGTGCAACAAGTTGCCAAACAAGTGATTAATCCTGTCAAGGACGACAAGAAACCTGTGTCTACCATTAAGAGTAACAATGTGTTGTATATTTTGGTTGGTGATTCTAAAATTTATTCGGATAATGATTTTCCAATTAAAAACGTCAATCCATCATTGATTGATAAAGTTTTTTGAAGATAACACAAGCAAGTTTTTGGGAAAGACGATCCCGGGAGTTATTGTGACTCAATGTGATCCAATTCCTAAAGCTGAAATCAAAAAGCAATTTGGAAATCAAAACTCCCCAACAAAGCAACAACCTTTTGCTCCTAAGGGTAAACAACCATTTCAACGAGCTCAAAGGCCAAATGTTTCTAAATCAAAATTTGAAACAAATGGAGCTCGTTATCAAAAGAAAAACAATGATGTCAGATTTGTGGCATCTGAGGGTACTGATAAAATTGAGATTTTTGCTAACAAATCAAACACTGATTTTGTACAACAAGTCAAAATTTTAAAGCGTAACAGTCAAAATAATTACACTCAACATTCAAACGGGTGTGATGAAAAGGCAAGTACCTCAGGCTCTAAAGGTTTGACATATGAGCGTCGATCCGTTTCTCCTAAGTTTGTTGAGAGGAGAACGTGTTTTAAATGTGGAGAGTTTGGGCACATCATCAAAGATTGTGTAAACACTCCAAGAGATAAATTTGTTGAGAAAGCTCCACCTGAAAAGATTCACACTCAATGTCATCCCGTTTCCCAAAAACATGATAACAAAACTGTTAAAGAACAGGAAACGAAACAACGACGTCAGAATGTCAAGAAAATAGAAAAGGCCTTAAAAACTGAGGTCAAATCTGTTCCAAGGGAACCAAGTTCACCTTTAAAACCAGAAGTTTCAAAATCTGTTTACAAAACTCAATCTGGTAAACAAAAACAAACTTGAAAACCTAAGATGAGTGAAAGTTCAGGGGGAGCTGTTAGTTTGGAAAATCATCAACAGATCGAGATCACTATTCGTGATGCTCAGGGATGACCCAAGACCACTATGGCTTGGGTCCCCATCCTTAACTAATCATTGGATGATATGTGCAGGGTGTTCCAGGAGGAACTATCAGTAGTCATTGGATTGTTGATAGTGGGGCATCCAGGCACAGGCTTCTGTACGATGTGAGAAATATTAAAGGAGGCTATGTCGCGTTCACAGGAGACAAAGGCGGATATATCACCGGAGAAGGAATGATCTCAAACGGTGTGGTATGTTTCGAAAAGATCAAGTATGTCCGTCAACTTGATCATAATCTTCTCAGTGTGTCGCAAATCTGTGATAAGAAGTTCACCGTGCATTTTGATGATGCCGGTTGTTATGTGCTTAAACCTGGATTCAAGATTCCTGATGAATGGATTCTCTTATCGGCTCCAAGAATTAATGATCTTTATATTCTTGATACGAGTCAAGCTATTACGTCATCTGCGCAAGTAACATGTTTTGTCTCAAAAGCCACAGAGAAGGAGTCTATTTCTTGGCACAGAAGAATGGGGCACATTCACTTGAGAAAAATGAACCTTTTGGTGAAAAATAACCTTGTGAATGGTGTGCCTGTGAGAAGCTTTCATCTACAAGATATCTGTGTTTCGTGCCAAAAAGGGAAACAAACAAAGAAATCTCACCCTCTGAAGAAAATCAACATTGTTAGCATGCCTCTCGAACGTCTTCATATGGACCTTTTTGGACCTATGAAGCACAAGACAACATTCGGAGATGCTTACTGTCTGGTTGTTACTGATGATTATTCTAGATTTTCTTGGGTAGCTTTTATGGCACACAAGAGTGATACTCCTGGAATCCTCAAGGATCTTCTTACAATGTTGGAAAATTTATACACGTTGAAAGTGGTGTGGATCCGAAGCGACAATGGAACTGAATTCAAGAACCGTGTGATGGATGAGTTCTGTTCTTCTAAAGGCATTCTTCATGAATACAGTTCTCGCTATACTCCACAACAAAACGGTGTCGCTGAGAGGAAGAATCGCACGATTATTGAGACTGCAAGAACGATGTTGGTGGAGTCGGAGTTTCCTGTTCAATTCTGGGCAGAAGCTGTGTCGACTGCTTGCTACACTTTGAACAGAGTTCTTACAGTTAAGAGGCATGGCAAAACTTGTTTCGAACTTCTACAGAAAAGGAAACCGGATCTTTCTTTCCTTGAACCTTTTGGCGGTCCATGTACCATGATTGACCCAGATGGAAAGTTTGGCGCAAAAGCTATCGAAGGTTTCTTCCTCGGATATGCAACTCCAAATTTTCGTGTATGGAATCTGACCACCAAAAAGATTGAGCTTTGGAATGAAGTAAGGGTTCAAAGGTACACAAATCCTGTTAGATCTCCGGGTGATCCTTGGATGTTCGATTACGATGGGATATTCGACTCCTTTAATCTGCCAACCTTTGATGAAGAATCTGCAGCTGTTCAAATGTTATTTGATAGTGACAACGCTGCCGGCTCGTCTTTGGTAAGACCAATTATTGTTAACCCACAAGGTTCTAATTCAGTTAACAATATTGTTCAAAATGAGGTATTTGAAGATGCTTCTGACTACAATGAGTCATCGGAAGATGATGAACATCTTGATGCGACTAAAGGCACTTCTGCCCCAGTTGTTCCTGTTCATGGCACTTCCTTAGAAATTCCTCAAGTGCAGAATGATGATACTGCTGAAGGAAATGCATCCACTTCCACTGATATTTCCGGTGCGGAGTTGGTTGCTGATCTTAATCTTAATAATTTGGGTATTAATGCTAGTGTTCCTGAAAATCCTGAATTGAGGATTCACAATACCCATCCACAGCAGAACATTATAGGAGATGTCCAAAGCGGTGTGCAGACGCGTAATCAGCTAAGAAATAACCAGAATGCTGGTTTATATTCAGCCATTAGAGGATCTGGTCTTCAAAACGATTGGTCCTTTGCGTGTTACGTTTCACAAGAAGAACCGAAGTCTTGGAAGGATGCTTTAAAAGATAATTCTTGGGTTGAAGCCATGCAGGACGAACTGCAACAATTTCAAAAGCTTGGTGTTTGGAAGCTTGTTGAAAAGCCGGATAACTACAAGAAAATTGGCACACGATGGGTTTATAAATGCAAGAAGGACGACCGTGGAGTGGTTATTCGCAACAAGGCGAGATTGGTTGTTCAGGGTTTTCGCCAGATAGAAGGCATTGACTACAATGAAGTTTATGCACCCGTTGCACGTCTGGAAGCTATACGGATCTTCTTAGCTTATGCTTCTTTCAAAGGATTCAAAGTTTACCAGATGGATGTCAAAAGTGCTTTTCTTCATGGTATAGATCAAGAAGAGGTGCACGTCGAACAACCTCCAGGTTTTGAAGATCCTATTCACCCCGATCGGGTTTGGTTGCTCAACAAAGCTCTTTATGGTTTACATCAAGCACCTAGGGCTTGGTACGCAACCTTATCCAACTATCTTCTGGAGAATGGATTTCGACGAGGTCTTATTGATTGCACACTCTTTATCAAGGAACTAGATGGAGATCTTCTGCTGGTGCAGGTATACGTTGATGATATAATATTTGGTTCTACTAACGAATCTTTGTGCAGGCAATTCGAACGTGTTATGCAGGAAAAGTTCGAAATGAGCGCTATGGGGGAGATGAATTTCTTCTTGGGCCTACAAGTTCAACAAACAGAGTCTGGGATATTCATCCATCAGACTAAATATGTTGGTGACATTTTCAGCCGATTCCAAATGTCAGATTCAACGCCCATTGGTACTCCACTTCCGCAGAATCACGGGATTACTCCGGATTTGAAAGGAGAAAGTGTCAACTCTTCTTATTATCGCGCCATGATCGGATCTCTCATGTATCTCACCGCTTTGAGGCCTGACATAATGTATCCAACATACCTGCTTGCAAGATATCAAGCAAACCCGAAGGCCGCTCATCTGTCAGCTGTCAAAAGGATTTTTCGCTATTTGAAGGGATGCTCGGACCTTGGTCTTTGGTACCCTAGGGATGATAGTTTTGAATTAATTGCATACAGTGATTCTGATTTTGGTGGTTGCAAAATCGATGGCAAATCAACAACAGCAGGATGTCAGTTCTTAGGAAATCGCCTGGTCACGTGGCAGTGCAAGAAGCAAACGTGTGTTGCTACATCAACATGTGAAGCAGAATACATTGCTGCCTCGAGTTGTTGCTCCCAAGTTCTTTGGATACAACAACAAATGCGCGACTACGGTTTAGAATTCCTATCTACTCATATTTTTGTTGATAATAATGCTGCCATACAGATCACTAGAAATCCTGTGCAGCATTCCAAGACTAAACACATCGACATTAAATATCACTTCATACGTGATTGTTTTGACAAAAGATTAATCGATGTCGTTCATGTCCCCACTGATCACCAACGTGCCGACCTGTTTACAAAAGCTTTTGATAAATCACGTTTTGATTATCTACTTTTGGTAAAAGGCATTAAGGTGATACCTGAGTAAACTTCTTTGGCTGATCGTTTTTTTGTAATTATTTTCTTTAAAAACGTTAAAAATTCAAAAATATTTTCGTTTTCATAATCTTTTAGCTTTTTAGGGGGAGAAATTTCAAGAAAATACAAAAACATTGCAAAATTTAAAAATCCAAAAAGATGTCTTTACTTTCTGTAGTTTCGTTTGAAAAATTAAAAAAAAAATTCAAAAACAATAGAAAAACCAAAAATGAGTTTCTTGGATAAAGGGAAATGATGAAGTTCACTGGTGTGGTCGGTCAATGTGCTCAAAATGAAAAACAAAAAGAAAAATGATAAATATCTCTACTAACGATGTATCGGTAGGCTCACAATCAGACTAAAATGTGCAGGATGATACAAACCTAACAGACTTCAAGTCAGGTGGGAACCATTCATTGGCATATGGTCTTAGTACCGAAATTTCGTTTGAGAGATTGCCGAGATCTGAAATATTCGGTCTTTATGCTGCTTATCATCTGGGTATCATGGTTGTATCAAACCGTAAAAATAACGGAGACGAAGTCTAAGATCTTCCATGATACTATACATACGTGTACATACTGCATACGACCTCAATAAGTGATCAACAATCACATGTCCAAACAAAATAAGTGATAATATATCACAGATTCTTTGCGGGAGTCAAGTTCGTCTCTTTGCTGTACGAAAGTACCGACCTGTTCACGGACTTGCTCCTGTGCCCTCATGCATCGAAAATCAAGTTCCTCATCATTAAGTGATTATATCACATAGGGCTTGTTTTCAATCAAAATAAGTGAGTCTCTCACATTTTTTATACGGTCAAACGGATGATAAACGGTATACTCACCGGTAAGATGAATTCTAGCGCATGCCTTGATACGGGAATGTGTCATGAGTGGATTCACATCGACAAGTAAGTATAATCCTTACCGTTAATCGTATCTCTTAAATTATGATTACGTCTGATCAGTTTGAGCTTATGTGGACCACAATACCGATAATCGAGGTAGTATACTTATCCAGAGCTTTAAACATAAATCAAAATCATGTTGACTAAGACCGTAAGCTGGTATGATTCCTTATCCTTGAAATTCGCAAAAATATTGCATTTGTACAGTTGTTTACTGTTTTTCACAGTTTATTGCCTTTTCGTTTAGTTTACCGCGCTTTAAATTCGTTTTTAGTGTTATTTGTAAAGTTCGTTTTTGATTAAGCCGAAGTTGTTGCTTGGTGTTTTCTGCCGGAAGCCTGAAACCTACTTCATAAAACGTTCTTGCATTTGGAAACTAAAACAAAAAGGAAAAGTGTTCATTTTAATCAAAATCTGTTCAGTCTGCAAAATCTTTCATGCCTCTGTGTTTTTGAAAAACATGTCGGCGAAAAAAAATATAGTCGACGAAACAGATCATTGACGACGAATCGCAACAGCCCAAAATCCGTTTCGTCGTGGGCTAATTTCAGGCCCAAGTCAAGCCCAATTTATTTCTGTTTCGTCGAGCCCAATCCTGTTTCGTCGCACATCTTCTGTTTCGTCGAGATAAGGCGGTGATATAAGGGTCCCTGTTGTTCACTTTTTCAAAATAACAAATGTTTCTCTTCTTCTTCGCTCTGAAAACCCTTCATCAACATTCATCATCTAAGTTCCTCAAAACCCTCATTTTTATCAAAAATCATACAAATCTCAAAGGTACAAAAATGTTTCAGTTCACATTCCGAACCTTTTGAACCGTTTGAACTTGTTCGAAACCCTCGGAGACCCATCCTACTTGTTTGTCTTATTGATTTAAACTTGTATTTTGTTTGGTTGCTTATGAAATCAGATAGTTTTAGGATAAATGTGTAAATATCTGCTTTGATTTGGGTTCGGTTTCATATAACAAAACAGGGTTGTTGATTGATGATGTTTTAGACTATGTTTCGAATGGGTTTTGATCTTAGATAGTGTCCACATAACATCTGGGATGGATTTTATGTTTGGGTTGGGTTTATACATGTATTGTTTGTTGATTTGATCACCGTTTAATCCCCAAACGGCGAAACAGAAAAACCCCCAAATGACGAATCGCATAAACCCTAACTGTTCTAAAAAAACCCTCTTTTCGACGAATCAGAAACGGCGAAACAGACACGGCGAATCAGATGTCGACGAATCGAACTGGTCAATGGTCAATCCTCTGTTTCGCCGCACACCCTTCTGTTTCGTCGAAGCCATTCTGTTTCGTCGTCCATGCCTTAGCAGTTTTCTGTGTTTGCTGTTTGTTCACAGAATGTTTGAAATTTTATGTTTAATGATCATTTGATGTTATAACCTGTATATATACATGTATAATACACATGTTATATCAAAAATGACTTATTGTGGACATTTTTATGTACAGATGGCACCGAAGGCACCGAAAGAAGGAAAACGCAAGAAGGCGACAAAGAGGGAAAACAAAACTGAAGAGGAGATTATGTCCGAGAAGCGTCATAATCAAGTTGCATATCTGGATCCTAATGACAAGCTCACTGAATTGAAAGATATCACGAAGTGGATCAGGGAGTCACGTATTAATCATGCAGTTACATTCTCGACGCCCGTTTACAAATCACTTATCAAGGCTTTCTGGGATTCTGCAAGCGTCGTACAAGTGGATGGAAAGGATGTTATAAGGGGTCGTGTAAATGATTTGGATGTTGTTGTTTCTCCGGATATATTGAACGAAGTCTTACAATTACAAGATCATCCGGATGCTCCATATTCAATCCCAATCATGTGTTCACGAGGTTGTTTGCTACGGATGAAGTGTAAAGGAGACATTTTCGTCAAACAAATCAACAAGGGTGATCTGCCATTACGTTACAAGTTCTTATTACACATTCTTATTCAGTGTCTCAACAATAGACGTGCTGGATATGATATGGTTGGAGATGATCTCATTGGTTTCATGGTTGCTTTGGTGTTAAACAAACCGTTTAGCATCTCAAAGTATATCTTCAGCAACATGAAAGAAAATATGACGAGGACTGGAAGTAGAACAACCGGGAATAAGTTTTGGATGTATCCGCGGTTTCTTCAAATGATTATGAATGTTCAACATCCGGGCCTTCCTAAAGCCGACAATGATCTTCTGAAGATAGAGGCGATGAATTTCAACTCTTTAAGGATAATCAAGAACCTTGCCGCCAAAAGATACAAAGAAAGCGTTCCTCCAAGGAAGCTATTTGGCGCACTTGAGAATCCTGATTATGTTGCTCCAGCTAATGATAAATGGCGTCATGATGACAGCCAATCTGACAACGAAGAGCCTGAATTGGAGAGAAAAAGGATAGAGAAATTTGGTCCTGATCCGGTTGATTCAGATGAGTCCGGGAGTGATAGTGATGACAGTAGTGATGAAGGCGATGATGGTGGTGATACTGGTGTCGTTGGTGCATCGAGCAAAGGTGCAGCTGGTGGTACATCAGCTGGTAGTTCTTCAGCAAGTGGCGATGATGAATCTGATTCTAGCTCTAGTGATCATATAGTCGAGCCTGGATACGAGATGTATATCGATGAACGTGGAGTGAAAATATATAGAAAGATTAGAACTGAAGATGATCCAGAATACGTTCCAGAGGATCCTGCAGGTGAAAGAAGAACAAAAAGGAGAGCTGAGAAAGCTGCTGCAACTCAAAAGAAGAAAGTAAGAAGATACTTAGCTACTTCTACTCGGCAAACTGTGCCTCAAGAGCCTTCATCTGTACCTCAGGAGCCTGTACAAGAAACTCCTGTAGTTACATCAGCTGCAGAAACTCCTGTAGTTACATCAGCTGCTGGAACTCCAACCGTTACCCCTCAGGCAGTTCCTCAAAGAACTATGGCTTCTGCAATCAGAGCAACCACGTCGCAGATTAGTTCTGAACGTCATAGGGTATTTTCCGCATATTCTCAAGATGATAAGAACAAATATCTATTCTCTCAACTTGAAGCAGCTGCTGATCGTGTTCAGAGGCAAACTCATTTTATTAACCTCACGAAGAATGATCAGGTCAGCCAATTGGTGGAAATAAACAAATTGAAGTCCACCGTTGGTCAACAGCAAACGGTAATAGAGAGACAACAAGCTGAGATTGATTTGCTTAAAGCCGAGAATGCTCGTTTGAAGGCAGCTGAGGAAGAGAGAGAAAGAAATAACATTATACTTCAAACGCGGGTTGCTGCTCTATGGGATTATCATTATAAGCAACAAGAAGTACTGAAGAAAAGGGATGAAGACCCTGAAGATCAAGGGAATCCTGACACTTCTGGTACATCACAACAGCAGCCAGCCGCACCTTCTTCTGAAGTCGTTGCAGTTCAACCCCCAGTAGTTGAATCTACTCAAGGAACCTCCTCCGGAACAGCTCAACAAGTTGAAGGTACATCTTATGTTCCAAGCAGTGCTGATATTGCTTTACAGGCTATTCATCCATACACGGGAGAGTTGCTTGAAGAAGGAGAACTAATAGAAGATCTTTCTCATGAGCAATTGCTTGCTCTAAATGTTATGAGAGAGATTGATGATGCTGAGATAGATAAAATGTCGACTGAGACAACTAATGTTGAAGATATCGATGAGATCGTATTTGAAGGCGAAGCAATAAAATCAACATATGTTCGAAAAGATGGTACTGAATTCGCTCCGTTTGACGAAGATTGGATGAAGGAGAATGTTGATGACATAGATGAACACTTAAGGAAGCGTGATTCGTCTGAAAAAGCCACAGATGCATTCTCTGAATGGCGAAAACAGTTTCTATCAAAAGTCTCCAAGCCTGTGCCGGAAAGTGTTCAAGTCGACTACTTGCAGTTTGAGAAGGGGAAGCCAAGTGGAAGAATTCTATGCTGGATGTTTGTTAAGGATATACACTGTGTAGCCGTTAAACGTGAATACGGTATACAATACTTCCGGTCATTGCTGAGCATTTTATCGTTGCCATTTTATGATGTTGCAGCGTTGACGAGGCTTGAGCTTGTTAATCGCTCAAACTTCGACGGCGCTACTTTATTTGAGCGACTGATAAAAATAAACAAGAAGTCGGGATGGAAGGATGAATCATACAAGCCACAGTTCCCCATCTATCAACCGATCAAGTTTACTCTTGATCTGGAAACGAACTTAGGGCGCTACAAGCTTGTATATCAACCACCGCGAGTCGTGGATAAAATCCCATTAATGCCGATGCAGCAGGATTTTCTTGAAGATATGGCATTATGGTGCTACGACTCCGACACTCATGAAGCCGTGATTGTGTTTAGAGATAATCGTGCAAATTACCGGATGTTGGATCCGATGTGGATCGTCAACATGTCCGAGGCTGACATTAACAGATTATATCGTCACGACATTTTTTATGAAGATCAGGATGCTCGTCAAGCTTTGAAGTTTCAGCGCGTAGCGTGTTTTTGCTACTACAGGGGAATACATTCGGGCAGTTCGTGGTCCGAACAACACTGAGATGGAAGATTAGAAGACCAAAGACGAGTAACAGACAAGGGGGAGTTTGTTGATGCATTTTTAGTGTCTGTAACTAGTCTTATATTTAACGATGTATTTTGTACGGTTTTTAACGTTTATCAAGTATGTATTTGTCGTCGACCAAGTCGGATATCCTCCTATCCGCTTGTGTCTGACTTATTTATCTTCGTTTGGTATGTAATGTATAACGAACAATGCATGTTGCATTAAAGGGTAGAATGGTCATTAATGATGTTTATATGTTCTATCTGTTTGCTGTCTGTCAACAGCAAACAGAACAGCTGATGCAGCCCTCGACGAAACAGGCTGTTTCATCGAACACATCATGACGAAACAGAACAACATTCATTAAGTCTGTTTCGTCGGATAGTCATGACGAAACACGTGTGTTTCGTCGTCTGTTGGGCTGCTTCAAGCCCAATGTGTGGCCCATATGCTGTTTCGCCATATCACTTTGTGTTTCGCCGAGACTTGGGCCCAGGGACTATATAAACAATGTCTGCTTTCACTTTGAAAGCAGATGAGAGCATACCCTTAAAGAAACTCTGTCAAAATTCTGTCTAAACTGTGTTTGTATCAGTTTGTTATCGGTTCTCATCTCGTTTAATCAATCGAGTGTGTTTCATTGATTAATACTGTGTCGTTACTGTTTTATATGTTTGATTTGGCATAGTTACGTGGATTCCGCACACGTGACCATGTTTGCTATAAACAAGTGATTCGGTTCGTTATCGATCCTCAGATTTCGGGACCTACAAATTTGTGGAAAAACCATTGTCGATTGAGGATCGACAGGTTAAGAAGCTTCGAAGGAAGCATGTGCCTATTGTAAAGGTCAAATGGGATGCCCGTAGAGGTCCCGAGTATACGTGGGAGGTTGAGTCCACCATGAAAGAAAAGTACCCTCATTTGTTTCAGTAAATCTCGAGGTCGAGATTTCTTTTAAGGGGGTGAGGATGTAACACCTCGAAAAATTCGTGTTCAATGAAATAACGACACGTGTCATGTAAGACAAAAAGCGTTATAAACCCGGATTTAATAAAGATGTTTTGGCAGGATTTAAAAGTGTCGTCATGCTAATTTTTACCTCTGAACTCATTTATAAATCCCAAGACCCAATTATATTTTACACACATCTAACATATCTTAAATCCAGAAATTGTTGACAATAATTGAATTCGAAGTGCATGATAGGTTCATATGGAAATTTCTACGGTAAACCTTCAATTTCGGCACTTTCAAAAGGGATTCAAAGAAACATATCATAATGGTAGGGTATGTAACTGTTCAAGGAACATTTTAGAGGCCCTAACTGATAATTGAGGTCCCAAATTCGGAAAAGATGGTTGCCCCTTCGAAATCCTGAAAGAACAAACATTTTTTTTGTTTCTGCCCGAGGCTTGCGCACCGCAAGCATACACCTTACGGTGCGCAAGGGTGTGCCAGCGACAGAAAAACCAGCTGTTGGCTGTTTAAGTGCAATTTTCGACCTTTAAACGATTTTCCACATATTTCTTGACCCCTAAACAACCCCTAAACATCTAGGGACACCTGTGGGAAGGTTATGGTCAGTTGTAGACTTATTTGTCAACACTTTGTGGAGTCTTGGTTACTATATAAAGCTCCTAAGTGCAACACTTTGATCATTCATTCCTCAAGCAACTTCTGATCAATTGTGGAGCACAAGAGCACTTTCCAGGCCTTCCTAATCAATCATTAGACACTTGTAACTTTGCTTAACCTTCTTAAATTGAGTTTAGCTTAGTTATTTAGCTAAAAGTCAAACCGTCGTAATTACGGTTTGACTTCGAGATTAATTAATAATGGCTCAGTCAAATCTCGAATTAAAAGTACCTTTAAGTAGGTAATTATGTGGGTAATAAACCCTGAAAAGGGTTCCCCCTGATTCCCACTCTAACTAGGTCAAATGTCGGGTCAAACTTGTTAATAAAAAGTCAACAGGATACTTAAATTCTAATTTATGCATGATTAGCAATGTAGAACACATATAACCTGTTTGATCATTAATATAACTTGGTAATTAGTGTAAGAACATGTCTAAACATGTTCAACCCGACAATTTCCTGTTTAGACCCGGTTCGGAACCGAAAGTCGCATAGTTTGACTTTTACTTTGACTTTCAGTTCTGACCCGTTTTGGTATGATTTAGAAATACCTAAGAGATTCATTTGGACCAGGTTACATGCTAGTATAACCCTCTGTGATTATACACCATGGTTCATTAGTTAACCAATTAATACGCTTGGTTCCGTTAATTGCTCATATGTTGACCATTATGCCCTTTTCACTTTAAAACGTGATTTGTGAAAATGTAAAAGTCTAGAAACCTTAGTTACTGATATATAACTTGTATGCAAAGTTTGACATCAGTTTGAGGTGTAGATTGAGGGTTACGCTCATTAGCGTAATTAAGAAGCTTTATGTTAATAAAACGGCGTAATTAGCGTATAGCCTAGTTAAGCCTACTTTTTGATATCAAAATTTTTACCTACTGATGTAATATATTATTTTGGGATTTTTGAAGATTTTTAATTAATTTTAGGCTGAGCATAACTAATAGTCGTAGGCTTAATCTGGTAATTGTCGGTTTTGCCCTTACGGGCCATAAAATGAGTTTTACATATCTAATCGACTCCAAACCTTTTTCTACTGATCTTAAATGATAAATAAATTATTTTAAGCCTTCTGGAATAATAAAAATATCAGCATTTTATATAGAACCCGGAAACGGCTTCTAATCGCCTTATTAAGCGTTTTTTTAGCGCATAGTATGTACTAAGAATATTTTAAACATACAAGGGTGATACCTACTGATATTTGAGGCAAATTATAATATTTTAACAGTAAGAAAAAGTTATTAAACTCAGACTTTAGTTTTGAGCTTTTCGGCTTATGTGAAATTGCCAAAATGGCCCTACGGTGCATAGTTTGGTTATAATTGATAAATTTCACATATATACCTTACCCTACTGTTATAACTTAGTAAACTAAGTATTTTTGCTGATTATATCAGACCTGTAACTCAGGTAAGTACTTAGACTCTTTTATAACATTGTAAATGACCAAACTACCCCTACGGGGCATAGTTTGTGTTTAAATTCATTTCGGGCATAATAAATGATATCTTACTGATGTCACAATATATTTGGAGCATATTAACTTAGGAAACCAGTAAATGGCTCTCATTATTACCCGTTACGCTTTTTACGCGTTCGGTTCGGTTTATGTAACTAGTTTACATAAATTAGCCGAAACGGGTCAAACCTTATCGGTTTTATCTTAAAATCCAGAATGTGTATGAAATACACATATTAAGCAAGTCTCTGAACTTGTCGGGTCTAAATCACATTCTATCCGGTCTTCGCTTAATCATGCGTACGAACCGTATCTTTGAAACTAACCGGTCTAAGCTTAAGCTTAACTAAAGACCCGTTAGGATTCTAATAGGTTATTATGAACCTTCGTTCCAGATTAGGAGTACCAGTAAAAGCTACTTGCAATTTGCTTATTGTGATTATTACATTGCTCAGGTAAATACTTTTAACTTATTTTCCCTATACGGGCTTAGGTTACGGTATATAGAATACCGCTTGATCGGGCATCAAATCTTCCATCGTTGGGTGGTTAATTGAATAATTTGATCGGCTCGTTTAAACAGTCTTGTTTACTTAAAGCCTTTGGGGGGTTAATGACCATGTCCCGGATATCCTTGGCATCATTTTACGAAATGGCCACGACTTAAGCGCGGGGTGTAGGCGTACACCCGTCAGTGCACAAAAGAATAATGTGGTGTGTCTATTGATCTTTAACCCGGACACGATCCGGGCTACTGAACGCATAAGGAACATGAAATTCGTTCACAAGATTATATATTTAAATAATTCTCCCAAGTTATAAAATGTTTATGCCACGTGCATCCAAATCAATTTTCAATCATTTTCCAAAATGAGTCAGTTGATTGTATTTACCAGTGTAAACTGACGTATTTTCCCAAAAAGATTAAATGCAGGTACTAAGCGTAATTGGCTAGGATTTCTCCTTAGCATCAATAGAAGTCTCGCAAGCTTAAGATGCCTAAAGTCTGTTGAACTATTGTTTCCATTTTATTTTCGATCCGTCTGTGGATAAACAATCGACTGTTGTGATACATGATATTACAATATTAAATTCGGTTGAATTATATCTTTCATTTGCTTCTGATGTGCATATTAAATATTGTGTTGTTTGACTATTATGTTGCCAACCACGTCACGATACTCCCCCATCGGGCCCACCGGTGACACGTGGAAATCGGGGTGTGACAAATTATAGTTGTTCATTTTTTGGTGATAATTAATTTAATGAATTATTCTTGTACATCGATACTGGATTCATGATATAAATTGGTACTCTTAGGATTATTAGTTTATTACTGTGGATTCATGATATAAATTGTTATTCTTAGGATTATTAGTGTCTTTGGGTGTGAATAAAACTGAAACCTAGGTCCAAATCGGTTGAAATGTAGCCCCATTTGGTTAATAACGTAGCAAACAAATGAAGATATTAATATTTCAGCGACACAACCTCGAATGGGTTCAAGATGGTTTGTGGTGTGGGGATTCTGTATAGTTATCCTGAGGTTATTAGTCTACCTTCTATTTATTTATGGTTTCGATTCTAAATACAGGTTCAAAAACATCCTCTTATTAGCTCTTTAGTGATCAGTTAGAGTCTAACTAAGGAAAGTCTTGGGTGGTTGTAACTACTGTTTCTTGATTAGTAATTCATTAGGGCGAGTTACACATTTTCTAAAGATTCATTTTTTATTAGATTGTACGGTACTCTTTCTATGGCACAAAGGAGGCATTCAGTTCTGCTCCATACCGGCTGTTAGGGGAGGCGGGGCGGGTGAAGTATAACGAGTGATAGGAATTTTCAACACGTGGAAAAACCAAAATTCCCACCGCCACTCCAAGTATAACGCGTGATACAATCACGGTTTCTTGATTCCGTGATTTTTTCAACGCCGTGATGATATTATTTTGTGAGGGTAGTTGTTGGTTGGGGGGAAATTGTTGGGTGTGGTGGTGAGTGATGACCACCCCACTAAAAAAGGTTGTGAGTGATGGAAAAATGGTTGCTGACATGGCGGAACATGATTGGATATTGTGAGTGATGAAATTTTATCACTAGTGACCACCCCCTCCCCTTATGGCTCAAGTTTGACTTTGACGCATTGGTCGTCCAAGTTGACCTTTTAATTTTTTAATACTATCTTGAACCTAGGTCCAATACTGCCTCAAATAGGTTCAAGATGTTTCAAGTTTTTACCTCTTATATTGTGTCTTGCATTTGTTTGCTACATCTTCCAGTGTTGCTCCATTTTCAGGTTCTTTTTTTACATTCTCTTATTACTATGGATTTCTTCTTTCCTCTTATGTTGTCTCTTGCGTTGTTCGCTACATTCCTCTTATGTTACTTTTGATAGGATTCATGTTTGAAGATATTAATATTTACGTATGCCAACATGCTCTATTTTGCAACAGTGAAGCAGCACCAAAGATAAGGATATCTACCATGAGATGATTAGGCGAAATACACAACCAATCCATTTCATCTCTGAGTACACATATACAAGTGAGTAGTAATATCATTGCCATGTATATATTTGATGTAATAATCAAATTAGTGACAGAATGACAGAACAATGTAACATATTTTATCAAAAGAGCGACATCTATAAGTGTATAGTAGATTACAATACATGGTGTTATGTATATTTATCATCCGAATGCAAGTTCGTGTGTTCATACACAAACCCAAAATAAACATCAACATGCTCATAGGAATACCAGATATTTCCGCCGCAACGCGCGAAAGGGTAAACACCAAGTTAATAAAAGAAGTTGAATACACAAGCTATTAAATATGAAACACAAAACAAGAAAATAAAAGGTTTGGTGATTCCCATGAGTAAGTTTATAAGACACAATTATTATGCAAGGATCTAAATGAGTAAGACGTAACTTTTTATGTATTAAGGGGGTGTTTGGTGTTGCGTTTTCAAAAAAGATTATGCGTTTTCAAAATAGATTTTGCGTTTTCAAAACTGCGTTTTGAAAAAGCATGTAGGTACATGCTTCTCCAAAACTGCGTTTTGGAGGCAGATAATAACTTTTTCATCCATACATTTTTTTAGATTATTTATGTTTTACAAACGCAATAATCAAATAATCACTTCAAAACGTAATCCAAAACACCCTAAAGTGTCTTTGATTATAAACGGAAACATGGACAAATTTACTCGATAAATACTTTTTGGAAATGTAAAATGGAAAGGGGGAAAAGCGAAAGTCGGGAAGAATAGGGATTTCAATGGGTTGGGTTCAGGTCGGGTATTGGTAAGCTTATACCCATACTCGGTTGTAAAAATGTGTCCCATACCCGGTCTAATATCCGTTGGGTAATTGTCGGGTAATTACCCGTCGGGTGTTGGGCATATCCGCGGACATCAGGTATATAATTTTTTGTAATTTTTATTTATATAACTATTATAAATTCCTGACATTGGGTAAAATTTGGTGTAATTTAAGAGTAATGTTATGTAATCTCTGCCGTTCAAAAAAATATCCCGGTTCAGTTATACAAAAATAAATTTGCAACTTTTCATGGCAAATGACCGAATTGTACTTTTTATTAATTATATTTTCAATTCATAAACAAAATAGCTATCATGTGGTTTTGATTATAGAAAGCAGGTACGAACACAGATAGAAATGAACAAAATACATACCTCTCGTGTGATCCAACAATATAAGTAAATCTTTGTAATTGAAAAAGAGAAGTTTTGGTTCTTTATAGAATGTTCTATGTAAAAGGTGATTTTTAGAAAAGAATACTGGAATACATAGTAGATAAACTTTTTATCTATTAAAGTATCTTTGCTATAAACGGAAAAATGGACAAATTTACTCGATAAATTCTTTTTGGAAGGGTAAAAAAGAAAGGTCAAAGAGAAAGTAGAGAAGAATAGGGATTTCAGTGTGTTGGATTCAGGTCGGGTATTGGTAAGCTCATACCCATATTCGGTTATAAAAATGTGTTCCATACCCGGTCTAATACCCGTTAGGTAATTGTCGGGTAATCACCCGTCGGGTATATCCGTGGACAACAGGTATGCCCGTTATTAATTTGTTAAGAGATAATGATTAGGATTTCCAAATACATTTTTTACCATTATAATTTTTTTGTAATTTTTATTTATATAACAACTATTATAAATTGTAATATACATTACATACATAAATGTTTTATCATTAAATAAATAATACCATTATAAGTTTTATTTATATATTTCATAACACACAAACTACAAACAATATTATCAAATATACATACAAAGAAAGAAATTAGAAGGCCACAAACCACATGGAAATCCAAACTTGGATAATCATATATCCCATTCTTGGTTCAATTATTATACAAAAATAAATTTGCAACTTCTCATGGCAAATGACCGATTTGTCCTTTTTTATTAATTCTATTTTCAATTCATAAACACAAGGGTGGACGGAGTCATGGCAGGGAGTGGATGCGGGGAGCAAGTTTGCCGATCGGGATATTGCCGCCACTCCCCATAAGGTGTTTGGTGAATGACTAAATCGGTGACTACTCACCGATGCGGGAAGAGAAGGGGTAGAGGAGAGAGAGGGGGTTAATAGTGGGTCCCATCCTTTTTCAAACAATCACATTTTTTTAAATTGTTTACCACTCTTCATGTGTTTGACCATTGCTAGTGATTGAGTGCAAAATAAGGAGTAGCATGGGGACTTGACATGTCATGATATTATTGGCTAGAGAATAACTCAAACACTCTAAAGTGATTGAACGACTCCCTCCACCCTAATAAATTTTGTAATATCATATGGTTGTGATAATCACTAAATACAAGACACATCACTAAGGTGTTGTTTGTTTTTTCAAAGGTAAAACGTCTGCAGTCTACGGACCACATCTGTGGCAGAAGAGGTGGACCAAACCTCTGCAGTCTGCAGAAAAAAGTCCGTTTGTTTTTACCTCTTCAACAACTTCCTCTCTCAACCGTTTAGAAAGCCTCAACGTCTGGATCTCCGCCTGCACTTCACTCAATTCTTGATCCTTATCTACACAAACACCAAACAAATCAACAAAAACCCTTCAGCCACCGGCGGCGTCGTTTATATTACATCAGAAATGAACAAACTTTCTTCATAAAAATGCAAACCCAGATGAGAAATTACAGAAACAAGAAACATAAAACTGAAAGTAAACACAATCAAGAACATACCAGATTATACAAGATGGATCCTTCGCACCAGAAACCCTAGCTCCGTACATTACCGCCGCTGTAGTCTTCGCCGTCACCGGAAACCTCCTCCATTACTCGGATCTGAGCTCAACCGGGCATCAATAGTTGGAAATCGAACGGTTTGTTAACCGCTAGGGTTTGGGAAACGTAGAGAGAGTGTAGGAGATGTGTATGTGTGTGTATAGATATAGATTGAGAAAGAGACAACACGTGTCGGAGGCAGCAGGGCGACAAGGTGGAGGTGTCGGAGGAGGAGGAGGAGGAGGAGGAGGTGTCAGAGAAGGTGGAGGTGGAGGTGGAGGTGGAGGTGGAGGTGGTGTTGGTGCAGGTGGTGGCGAAGGAGATGGAGGTGACGGCGACAGTGTGGAGGTGAGGGAGGTCTGGGAGATCTATTTAGAAGAGGATGAGAAGAGGTTAGAAGACTTGAATCAATGTCTGCACCAAGAAGAGGTCTCGCAGACCTTTTTTTAATGAAAGGTCTTCGAAAAAACAAACAGTCTTCAGACCCAAGGGTCTGCCCGTGGTCTACGCGACGCAGACATAAGAGGTCAGGAAGCATTTCTGGAAAAAAACAAACATCCCCTAATTTTCGTTTATTATCATACGGTTGTGATAATCACTAAAAAATAAAAGGCACGTCGCTAATATTCGTTTATTAATATGGGTCTTTAAGATTAATTAATATGGGTCTGTAAGATTATTTAGCTATGGACCATATCATTTGGCTACATGCTCGGCATGACCTGCAAGTCCGCGACTACGCGTCTGACACAATGATTACATTAACAGCTCGGAAGCCGCTACACGCGCAAGCTTCATTACATTACAGCTCATAAGCCGCTACACGCACAAGTTTCATGACAAATATGGACAAGGTTCATCACATTACAGCTCGTAAGACGATATGTGCATAAGCTCATTACATTACAGCTTGTTGGACAATGGCTATGAGCCCAACATGACTTTGCCTAAAGGACCATGACTACGAGTCTCACATGACGACTACACATAACGTTAGCGTTCATCGAAAAAAAGACACATAGGTTGATTGCTACACTCACGCAGGCTCCATACGTTAGCGTTCATCGAAAAAAAAGGGGACATACGTACCATATATAGGAAATCAGGAATCCATTTGTGTAACACCCTAGTTACTAATTAACGATTTTGTATGTAAATACCAACGATTAGATGTGTAGTTAAGACTACACATGCTATAAAAATACGAGTTTATTAAAACTTTTACAAATCTTAAGTTATTCTACATCACGTGGTTGAATTCGTTGTTTAAAAATCTACAACGTGACAAAATGCGGAAGCGTGTATCTATATCGTGTTCGGTTCTTCGTTGAGCTTGATCGTCTTCCGGCATCCAAGGTGTACCTACATTTCATAAACATGAAATTCTTTAGTCATACTGGGCTTAAAACGTGTCTAAACGAATCCGAGAAACAATCGATAACAAAAACAAAAGTTTTAACCTGACCACCACCGTAAATTACGGTGGGACCGTAATTTACGGTGGCCCCTGGATGTTAGTTCCCCACCGTAAGACAGGGGGGTTCCACCGTAGCATTTTTCATGTCCACCGTAATTTACGGTGGGACCGTAAATTACGGTGGTCCCTGCATTCCAGCTTTCCAATTTTACCGTTTCTGATACGAAAACTTCCGTATCTTTCAAACCACTTATCCGTTTGACCTACCGTTTCTTCCTACGTGTTTGAAATTTGATTCTCCATCATTTGGAGTTAAAATCCGACATTCGGCTTAACAAAATTTAAGACTTCTAAGTCTTCGGCTTATTACCCTTTATACCAAATTTTGACCCGGTTATGCATTTATCAAACAAACGTATTTATTTGATTCCTATATTTCATACACTTCATCAAATAATTGTAATATACCATATTAGGTTCTAATCATAGGTTTACTACACAAATTAACCCGTTTTCACTAGTATGCTTATTTTGACCCGTTAAGGATATTTTAAGCACTTTTAAGCTCAATTTCGCTTTCATTCTAATCTAGCGTTGTAACCTCTATTTCTTATCTAGTACTCTTCCATCACAACTAAATGTGTGTTGGATTTAAAGTAGATATCTTTGTGTTCCAAATTTATACCCCTTGAAGTATCATTTTACGGCAAAGACTCGTATGGAGTCTTTTGGCCCAAGAATTACATCTTTCACTACCCATACTCGTTCTAAACTTTTGTTTAGTCATAAGACTCCTTTCCAAACAACCTCTAAGAGTTGTTTGTTCAATTTAGCCTACAAGGGCGTTTTGGTCGATTTTGGTCCTTCTTTTACAATGAAGGGCTATCACCAATTATTCGACCAAATTAGCACTTTTACATACATCATAAATATGCGTACCTGGCTCGGATCAACAAATAGACCCGATTTTAATACCTTGCTTTATATTCGCTAATTAAGAACGATGCGAATATCCATTGGATATCTATTCCTGTAAGCATATAACTCGACAAAAGAATCATTAGTCTATATAGTCAAAAGGTGTTGTCTACACCTTTTGACCCGTTTGGCCGAATTGACCATTTAACTTTGCGAGATGATATTTATTATCATCTCCTCTACATGACTCGTTCCGTTTAACACCGTACGGTCATTTTAATTATAAACCGTGTATTGCTTTCGACATATCATGACCAAATTATCGATTTACTTCTTTTTAACCATTATTATGGTTTCTATCATCTTTGATTATCATGTTCCGTTCGACTACACGACGGAACATCATATTTCAATTGTTTAAATATCTCATTCATAATTTATATGATAAGAAAACATCCCACAATTTAAGACTAGTGTAAGCTATACTTACCTTGCATCCGAATTATGTTTTTCCGCCATTCTTGCTTCGTTTGACCCGCTTCCTTTCCAAGCCTCCACCTAGCTTGTCAAGCGTCAAATTATCATCATAATTCGTAAGACAGTTATATTAGTCATCATTAATTATGACTATTCCATCTTACATATTTTCTATCACAATTACCATTCGGTCTTATTAATGGTCGGTTTGACTATTTAAAAGTCAAATCACCAATTAACACATATGATTGCACTATCAAGTTCACAAGACTCAATTCGGCACATTATCAACACTTAGTTCTCATTTAGGCATTTTAACAAACACCTAATGTGCATGATTTTACATATTTACTAACTAGTTCCCAACTAGTTATTATTTTTTTTTTTACCAAGATTAACATCAAAATCACCACTTAGTGAACATCATCTTTTGAGGTGACAAATTAACTAACATGTCATCAAATTCCTACCTCAAGTAATGATAAATCAACCTGTAAATTTCAGTCATTATAAGCATATACCCACTTTGATCATCAAAATCATGGTTTAACTCATATGTCTAGACCCACTTCTAATTACTTATGAACTCTTAACAAAATCCCTAATTTGCTCAAGTAGTTCATTCTTATGAGTTAGTATGATGTTTATAAACACCATTAGAACATCAATTTCATCAATTCAACCAAAACCCACTTAGCTCATAATAGGGTAATTATCAAATCCCTTGTTTGACAACAATTCTTCAAGATTTCTACTAGGGTTTGCTTCTAAACCAAGATATAATCATAATAACACCTATAGAATCAATATTCATTCCAGAATTTCGATTATGATTATTCATCATAATCTCAAGGTATCACCAAATCATAATTTTTAACATACCTTGTAATCCCCGTGACTAGGTGATCACGAATCTGGGTTCATGCAATGATTTGGCTCTTGATTTGGGCTTCAATTTGAGAGATTCTTGAGGGATTAGGGTTCTGAGCAAGAGAGCTCTTCTTGGCTCTGGTTGAAATCGCAGACACACACACACGTATGTGTGTGTGTTTTGTTTATTAATTTGTTTAATTGAAACTTTAATTCAATTGTCCATGTCTAGCCCCTTCACTTTACACAAGTTATTTAAAGGGTATCTTAACCACATTAGTTCTGTTTTGTCAAGACATTAACTAACTAGGTTAATACTCCTAGTTACTTGGTGGGTCCCGGGAGTTATAATCCGTAGTATTTTAAGTCCCGTTAATTCGGGCTCTTATAAACTCAATTCATTAAAACTTTGTTTCGCTTGTATTTAATATTAGGATTTCTTATTAAATCCCGAATATTTACCGGGTTATTTTTACTACTAGCGGCACTTTACCCGTCTTTTAGTATTAACATGGGTTAATTACCAAACCCGTTTTCGGGGTGTTACAATTTGACGCAGGTGTAACATGTTTTACCCTACGGTCCACAATGAATATACCAATGCTTGTAAGACGCGTAAACAATATGTCTCCCACGTGCGAGTAATGCCTATGCAAGTTTACAAGACACGGGGGTGGCATGCCTCTTGAGTACGGGTTGAAACTCACGATACTCAAATGAACATTCTTCCACATCTAACAGGTCGCCAAAAGTTCAAAGAAGCATAAATAAGGCTCACACACACACAATAGGCCTGTAAAAAATTCCAACTTAGAAAAGCAAAGAGCGTGAACACAACTGTCTGCCAACGCTTGCGCGCGGGAGCAATACTAGACTAGGGGAGTTGAAGAGGTAGGATACGAAACATACCTCCAACCTGTCCTAAACGGTTGATCTTCATAAAGGACACGAGTTTTTGTAATACTTGTTATGCTTATGTACTAAGCTTTAGCAAAGTCCAGCGCAATGTAGCTCACGCTACACTTTCTGGACTAGAGAATCGTAAAGGACATGAATTTCTATAAGGCTAGGGGGCGTGGTATAGCGTCCCTGGCCAAATCACCATTTTTAGCGCCCTTTAGCACCCCATAGTCACCCCGTGGGTGCTAAAGGGGGGGGGGGCATGGAGAGGGCTCCATTGCAGTAACGAGCGCTAACGGGGGGTGCAGGTGGGGCCAATTCTTTTCAACCAATCAAATCTTTTGCTCTTTATTTATTTTTTTGTATTTTTGTTTAATATAGGGGTTTAAAGGGGCTTTAAACCATTGCATGCAAGTTAAAGGGAGAGACTTTAAAGCCCCCTATGTGACATGACGCTGATGTGGCGTGATAAAACCCCTAGGGGCTTTATACCACACCCCTAGCCTGACATTTGTTATGCTTTTGATACTTAGGATCGCTAGTCGCGTACTTTGGTTTACCGCTCTCACGCAAGCCTGCGACGCTCAAGATCGTTAGTCACGTGTTGCAATTTATCTCTCTCTAGCAAGCCATGACATCAGGCTCGTTAGTCGCATACTGTGAAATACGCCCTCACACAAGCCTTCGATTCGCCTAAATCTAGTTAGTCAGAAGCCTTCAAGTGTTCATCCATGCTACGCAAGTATACAACACTTTAGTATTAAAAACAAGTGTTAATTCACGTCATGTAAGTATACAAGGCTTCGTTATACTAAAACAAGTGAGTTTCACATCACGTGCATTATAAAATGCTCTTATTATTCAGGACAATGTCCATACTCCACTGAAAAAGGCATACCACAACACTATTCGCTTACATGCCGCATTAGCAAGTTGTTACCGGTGGCATCAATACTGCATTGCACACCACATTTTTATCTGGCTGCGAGGCACATTTAAAAGTTCAGGTTAAAAATCTTGACGGCATGCGCATTATACATATAAACACTTGTTAACATGCCCAAGTGTATCGCCTAGAATTCGTGTCCCATATATAAACGAGTAAAACTAGCCGACGTGACCAAGTGTCCATTCGGACGGTACATCCGGGTTTAAAATATTGGCCATCTGGTAGAGCCTACCTTAGATTCCATAGGCTAACATATACCCGACCTTATGATAATTAAAAAATCCGATGATAATAAATGACCAGTCCAACAAAATGCAGCTTGGGCTACATTATATTGGAGTGGTAGGGCTTTTAGAGAAATATCCTAGAAGTTGTGTCTGGCCTAATGGTTTTTAGGCCCAAAGGTATAGAAGCCCATGGAAAACCCTAAATGTTCACTATATAAAGAAGGCTTCAACTCAAAGAAAGGGGTATCTTTCTCTCTCTCTCTCTCTTTGTCTATCTCTCTCTCTCTACCATAACTCTAGATGTGGTCCATAGCTAAATTATGTTAAGAATATCTAAAGAATGTTGCAGTACGTCCAATGGCGTGTAGCCATATAAAGGTGTGGCATGTATAACCATATGTAGATGTGGACGGACTTGATAATAATGATGCGACGCATAGCCAAAATGAAGATGTGATGTGTGACGCAATAATGTTAACTTGTCACACAACTAAAAAAAGACCTGGCATGTGGCCTAATTGTAATGATGTGGCACGCGCCTAATATTAATGGTGTGGCATCTTGCTCGATGACAATATGCGTGTAGCCAATAATTATGTGTCATTGGTATTGATGTGCCTCGTAACCAAACCTCGTCTTTGGGAGATAATTGTTCTAGACATCCGTATGTCTGTCTGTAATATGTAAGGGGAATTTTGACATTCGAAAGATAACCCTTCGTGGAATATTAGGACCATCAAAAGTAGATGACTAGAATAGGTCGTAGGGGTGTTACACCATGCTAGTCCCCCTGTTCATTGTTGCTAGGTAATGTTAGTAGCATTGAATTTAAAAAAAAAACTGTTATATCATTTTTAAAATTCGTATATGGTCTATGAAATGTACCATAAAGTCATCTCAGGTGTGTGACTTAATTATAATAACCATCGATATGTATAATGAATACATAAGATTACTGTAGGACCTTAATCATTAGTCATGTACATCCGAACCGAATGAATGAGCCAAAACGTTCACCTTTAGTAACCATGTATGGTGATAGCAGTGTTAACAAGGTTATGTATTAAATTTATGAAAAAAAGTGTCAAACAACTTTCAAGTTATGTATAAGCATGTGAAAAATGTGTTAAAGATTCCATCTTACATGAAATGCGCGACATGGTGGTGTGTAGGCACAAAATAACACAAAAATGATCATAACGGCTGCAATTTGGATAGGGATATTTTTAGCAAATTTTGCTCTCCAGTGTAAGTTACCATATATTTCTGGGAATTTGTAACTTATTTAGAAAGGACAACAACTTGATCATCTTTTTCTACTTGCTTAGATATTGGGTTTCTAGTTCGATTACACAAAATGGTCGAGTTGCGTTGTCTTTGCATAATGGTCAATTGGGTGCGAATGATGAAAAAGATTCAACTGATGAGGATGGTACAGATGATGAAGAACCAAGAGATAATGGACCGCGAGCACTGTCATCACAGCGAGAATATGATGATGAGGAGGTACACATATGTTGATATGGTCTGTGTTAAAGTTAGAAAGCTAGTCAAACATAAACAACATAATTGTATTTCTTTGTTAGTTTTAGGGCCTGCTTATAATTTTTATTGTTGGACATGCACAAACGGGTGTGCATTACTTTGATAATTATGGGTAGGGGTTAACCCCGACATGTTTTGTTTTATATGTTTTGTCTTAAAAAACCTCTTTACATTCTAAATCGGTACCGAAATACTGAAAAAAATACCGGTACCAACACCGGTTTATCGAATACCGAAATCAAGAAATCTAAATACCGATACCGGTACCAATTAGGGATGTTCGGTATGGTATCGGTATTTAGGAAAACAATCTTATCCCTTTATTACGACTCATATTAATAATGGTTTTTAGGATGATAATTATCATTTTTCATCACCGTAGTTTTATTATTGGAAACCTACAAATGTACAGACAATGGATTTGCAATTCATGACATGGAGTTTGCAACAAACATAGACGACGATGCGATTCCTGTAGAATGTGTTGATCGGCACGAGGGCTATGATGACTGTTATGAGGAAGCATTGTAAGTGACTTCACCTTGTTTAATTATATGTTTTTATTGATGCTTGTGTGGTAACATATGATATCACTTATAACTATAGGCTTGCAGCTGATTTGTATCATGATCATGATAGATGTGACGAATTTGCAGAGTTTAGAAAGATTGGAATTATGGATTAATACAATATACAGGTTAGCTAATATTTAAAAAGTTGTATTATTTTTTGTCCGAAATTAATTATTTTCTTATTCTGATTTTAGGATAGCTGGTATTAGTTTCAATACCATTGTCATCGTTGGAAACAGGGTTGACTCGAATGAAAGAATTGTAGAACCACATATGGTTGCGGCGCGTTCTACTCTACAATATTATGAAGTTTCGGCTCTAACAAACCATAACTATGAACAACCATTTGTATACCTCCTTCAACAATATTGGTAAGCTTTATACATTCTAAAAAGCCATTTTTATATGTTTTCATAAAGGAATAACTAAATATCATTTACCCCTAAATATCATTTACATATCATTTTAGGAGGAGACCCGATCTTGAGCTTGAGGTAGCCCTTCGGCTTGCTGATCCACAGGCTCAGATTGTCCCGGTAGCACCAGCAGCAACACCACCACCACCAACACTGTAAGACTTTTTTTATAAGTATTTAAATATTATTAAACTATGTACTGAATTATAACTAATACGAATATCAGTGTCGATAATGTTCGGTCCGTCATGGTACTTATCGACACTCGTATAGCTTATAAAACCAAAAAAAAAAAAATATATTCTACTTTGAATACAACTCCCATATAATATAAACAATATGTATTTTAACCCATGTAATTTTCATTTAGTTTCATTTTCTCTAATGACTTGTGCTAGCTAATTAAAAACAAAGTAATATGCAGTTGTATTCTAATATATATTTGATTGAAAACGGAGCTGTATTTAAATTTGGTATCATAAATATACCGAGTTCTGGTGCAAAACAGTGATGTAAAGAAACAACCCAATACCAACCCCGTCGAATCGGGCGGGGAAATCTTAGTGATAAAAATAAAAATTAATGTCATCTAAAATATATTAATTTTATTTAAAACATGTGTGGGTTTTTAATATATTTATGCTATAGTTTATGTATTTTATACATTTTTAAACTTTTACAAGTTATTAAGTATAAAAATGTTATATTTTAAACTTTGATAAAACAAATTTATTAGAAAAAGTATATTTTTTTTACTTTATACTCTTAATTTATCGAAAAAAATGTAATGAATAAAAATTTATATCCGTTTCCCCTCGGGTATCGCGCATGTGATTAGTTTGTTAAAAACATTCCCTTTGAGATTTTCATTTTTCATGTACACTTTTTTTTACCAGTCTAGTTTTAATTTATTACAACGACAACAAAAAAAATATGATAAATTACAAACATACAAGCATCACCATAAATATATTTGAAATATATAAAATAGGTAAATTCTATGGTTATTCGATTTTAATAATCCTAAGTTTCACCAGTTGGCCGATAATAATTTCAACTTTAAAAATTTCCTCCGTTAATCCCAACTTGTAAAAGTTTGGCCGTCATTGATCATTTTTAAACATATAAGAATTTGGTCTCCTCAATAGATTCAATTATATCTAGAGACTCCTTAATTGATTTGAGTGCACCTATGTTAGAAAATGTTAGAAAAGGATCAATGGCGGCCGAACTTTTACAAGTTGAGATTATTTGAGGGAATTTTTTAAATTGAGATTATTATCGGACAACTGGTGAAACTTAGGATTATTAAAATCCAATAAGCCTAAATTCTATGATATAAATTTTAAAAGATAAGATAATAATTCATATCATACAAAATATAAATATCATCGTATACATATCTTAAAAGATATTATGTTTTTCACATACTAAGGTGTGTAATTTCACTTGCTGATAAGATGTCTAACATTGCTTTCAGGTGAAATACAACAAATGGGGTGGTTGATAATATGAAGTCTTCGGATTAGAATATTGAACTCATTTTGATAAAACCGGTTGTTATAAGTATGGGACGACTTTAAATGTGCTACGGTGTTTTTTAATAATAACACCGCCTTTTAAATGTGCTTGTTTTTGTAGGTAAAGCGTATAAACTTTGATGGAATCAGAGATGGTGTCGCATATTCACATATTGCATGATATAATTTGAAGATTTAGGACCCAACTTTGATATATTTACCATCTATTTTTCAATTTAATTTTCTGTTAAAAACTCAGTCATCGAAACTAGAGTTCATATCTTTTGCAATGTTTGAGTGGTTGCAAAGTTTGCTACGGATTAGCTACGCACGCATTTTGCTACAATTTTGCTACGGATATTCCGTCGCAAATAAGATCCGTAGCAAAATTGAGGAAATAAATATAAAACAAATTAAGGTAGCAAAATCAGTAGCAAAACCATGATGAGAATAAGTTTTTAGAAATTAACTAAAAAGGTACAATCAAATCCTTAGTAAGATATGTAGCAAAGTTGAGAATATAATTATCTAAAGTATAATTAAATAATATGTCTAGAAAAACTCGTAGCAAAATCTAGAAAAAAATATCTAAAATCAAACTTAGAAAAGACACGTAGCAACATCCGTAGCAAAACTGAGTAAGTAAATATAAAAAAATAATGTAGGAAAATCAGTAGCAACAATGAAAATAAATATTTATAAATTAACTAAAAACAGTTAGATAAAATCTGTAGCAAAATCAGGCATTTGCTACATTTTTTTGCACCGACATTTGCTACGAATAAACTATGGATTAGCTATGGACACTTTGTGCTATGGTTTTGTTATGAATATTTCGCCGCTAACTAAATCCGTAGCAAAATTTATAGCAAAACTAAGAAAATAAATATTCATTTATTTAAATAAATTCGTAAAAACCTCGAGAAAATAAATATTTATAAAATAATGAAATAAAGTCTATAACAAATTCGAGAGACTAAATATTAAAGGGTTATTGGATTTTAATAATCCTAAATTTCACATGTTGGCCGATAATAATCCCAATTTAAAAATTCCCTCCAATAATCCCAACTTGTAAAAGTTTGGCCGCCATTGATCATTTTCAAACATATAAGAATTTGGCCTCCTCAATAGATTCAATTACACCTAAAGACTCCTTAATTGGTTTAAGTGCACCTTTGTTAGAAAATGATCAATGGCGGCCAAACTTTTACAAGTTGGGATTATTTGAGGGAATTTTTAAAGTTAGAATTATTATCGGCCAACAGGTGAAACTTAGGATTGTTAAAATCCAATAACCCAATATTAAAAAATAACGCAATAAGATCAGTAGCAAAATAGAGAAAATAAATATTTAAAAAAACTTCTAGCAAAATCCATAACAAACTCGTAAAAAGAAATATATAGAAAATAATGTAATAAAATCCGTAGCAAAATCCATTAAAAATAGAGTTTTAAATTATGTAGCAAAATGTATAGTAAATTTTGTAGCAAAACAATACACATACATGATTTATTAAAATCTAGAAAAAAATTTAAGTTGACAAATGATTTATTAAAATCCTTAGCAAAATCATTTTAGCAAGTTAAGTGCCTGGATAGTCTCTATTAGAGATGAGCTTGGTGTCGACCGGTACCGAAAGTACCGGTATCGAAAATCCTCAAAAGTGTGTACCGGTACCGGTACCGAATATACCCGGTACGGTACGGTTCGGTACCGGTATTTGAGGGTAAAAACCGATAAATACCGGTACCGAACCGGAACCGAAAATGTCAAAAGGCGGTACCGAATCGGTACCGAAAAGGTACCCGGTTCACCGGGTCCATTTTGCTCATCCCTAGTCTCTATGGTTAGCAAAAATTATAGGTTTGGTCCTCAGCTTTCTAAAATTGTAACGATGATGCATGATGTTTGATTTTTACCAAGTTTGTGTTCTGAAGATAAAATAGTTCTATCTTGTTGCTGATCATGAACATGTGTGCTTGTGTTTAGCTGTGATTGTGGATTGGCTGTTGATTTTTATGTGCTTAGAAAGAAGAGATTCGCCCTAGATACATTAAAGTCGTTTTTAGGACGTTAACCCTCGTTTAGACTCACATGTCTAGTCAAGATCGTTTATACTCGCGAGTCTAGTCATGGTTGTTTGAACCTACATATCTGATCAAACTCGTTTATACTCGCGACTCTAGTCAAGCTCATTTAAACCCGCACGTCTTGGTAAGCTTGTTTAAACTCGCACGTTTAGTCAAGCTTGTTTAAACTCGCAAGTCGGAGTCGAGCTCATTTATTAAATGAGCTTCTATATGAACATCGCTTCCAAATATGATTTTATTACAACCCGTTATGATTTTCTAAGACCTAATTTCATTCATTATTCCATGACCCATTATAATTCAGTATTACTCATTACATTTCAATTCAATAAACTCATTAAAACCCGATACAACCTACTAAGACTCCATGTGACTCACTAAAACCCAGTGGCGGACCCAGGATTTTTGGACAATGGGGTCCAAAAAAAAACACACACACAAAAAAACGAAGAAACATGTATCAAACCCATGACCTTTTGTGTGTAAACAAGGGGTTTTACCACTGCAGTAGGCTCACTTTCATTGTTATGGGGTCCAACTAAATTATTTTATGGGGTCCATAGACAATTTTATATGCCGTTTCTACTACTTTTTTTAAAAAAGATTGGGGTCCGGGGACCCCGTTCCTCGTAACGTAGGTCCGCCCCTGCTAAAACCCAATTTGACCTTTTTGGTTCGGTTACACGTAATGATCAAAATATAACTTGGTCAATCACAACAAAATTTGAAGTTAGTCATTCTTCGAGCATTGATGCAGTTTCGCGTGCGATCAAATGGCTCAAACACAATGATTCATTCAAAGACTTGGAACTTGGAACCGAATGGTTCAAAGAAACCTCAAGGTTTTCTTTACAATAATCAAACTAAAAACTGAATAAACAATAAACCCTCGACCCTAATTTATAACTATAGAAAAAGATAAAATAGGAAATTCAAATTTTTGAATAAAAATATAAGATATGATGATATGCCCCTGCATCATACTCCCCGTCTTCAAAAAAACTCGTCCTCGAGTTTTGCCTTCGAACCAAAGCCGCCCGGATCAAATGGAAAATCAACCCTATTGCTTTTTATTATTAGCATCACGAACCACCTATACAACTTAACTTTACAGTTCACCTCGCCCAACTCGGGACATGTACCACCTGGGTCGAAGGTTCTCCATGCCTCTTTTTCCCTTGCCTCCTCACTAGGCTTAGAATGTTGATCAGTACACTTGAGCTTCAAATATGATCCACTAAAATAATCCAATTTAAAAGTTTTGATTGCGTTGGGTTTGATTTGCAACCCAAGAGCAGATTGTTCTCTAAAGCCCACACCAGTAATTATATTTAATAAAAGTTGTGTACCAAGAGAACTTAGCACATCAGCATTATTCTTTTCATTAAGGTTGCCACGTTTCTTGTGTCAAATGTGATCCCAATATTTGAGCCCTTCAACGCATGATGTGGCCCAACATCATAAGTATTTCCATCAATTGTGGTATAATCCCAATCTAATCCATCCAATAAGTGCATGGAATTTTCATACCCCTTAAAATCGTGATACCCCATATTTGAGGAACAAATATTGTTTCTTTCGTATATGATTTCTAAATTAATAGAGTTTTCAAATTTCAAACCTACCTTATCTTGTGCGACAATCATTCCTTCTACAAATTTTGCCAGCATTAATGGAGTTTCCACAGCACCGACTGCCTCAGCGCTACCAATAACCACCGTACTCATTGACGGACCACAACTAATGTCCATTTTCTCTCTTAAAACTTCTCGTACAAACGAACATTCTTTCTCATCGGGTTCAATCCCATCATCATCGAAAACAGGTTTGTCTTCCGATAAAAACTCTTGATAGATCGGTTCGTATAACCGGGGTGGGTGACGACCAAACGGATGCTCCTCTTCGTCGCCACCTTCGTCCCAGACGACGGTGCTCGACTCGGTTTCCGTTTTGCCCATCTCCTGTTGCAACTCGAGATCTCGGAGTCGTTGATGGAGTCGCCTGATCTCTTTAAGATCTCGGACTCGTTGTCGGAGCCGTTTGATCTCTTCAAGATCTTGGACTCGTTGTCGGAGTCTTTTGATCTTAATAATATCACGTGGATCACGGTTTCTGATCTCGTTGCCTCGGCCGGCGGATCTACGATCACAGTTTAATCGATCTCCACGAACACGTGAATCACCAATGTTCTTTTCGATGCCTCTGTCGGCGACTCTTCGAACAAAAAAACATTTGTCTTCACGTAGAGCCATTTGAAAACCAAAGCTCTGATACCAACTGATGCAGTTTCGCGTGCGATCAAATGGCTCAAACACAATGATTCATTCAAAGACTTGGAACTTGGAACCGAATGGTTCAAAGAAACCTCTAGGTTTTCTTTACAATAATCAAACTAAAAACTAAATAAACAATAAACCCTAGACCCTAATTTATAACTATAGAAAAAGATAAAATAGGAAATTCAAATTTTTGAATAAAAATATAAGATATGATGATATGCCCCTGCATCAAGCATGACTAATCAAAGTCAAATTAATAACTATCCATATCAAACACACAATTTCCCATTTCAACATCATCAAATATTAAACTGAACTACAAAATTTTGTTAAATAATAAACTACCTTCAAGCGACTTGTAGTACAGATCAAGCTCCTTCCTAAACTGCACATTCAACGAACTCACACCTCCACCCATCGGCGTATTCAATCCACCTTTCAAACACACCTTATCCCTCCTGATCGAATCCAGAACCTCCTTCATGTCGCCGTGAACTTCGAACTTTTCGAAGTAGATCGGCGCGTGCATCGCCGGTGACCAAAGGACCAATGCTATCGCCCGTGAACTTCGAACTTTTCGAAGTGTCTGGTGTGTTGTTATTCGAATTGATATTTATTGGAGATATGTTATTTGATATAATGAAGAAATTAGACTTCGAATAACTCCGGTGTACAGATTTGGTAGTTTGATTTGATTGGGGAATTGATGATATGCAAGTGGGGAGTAGAGGAATAAATGGAAGACAGACTTGGAGGAATATGTTGTAACTCTTCGTGAAAGACTCCATCTAAGGGCAATTATAACTGCTTGCTAGTTATCGATTATATCAATATAACTTCAGTTGCCCCTTGCCATTGCTCGCAGTTGTCACTACCAAGTACAAAGCTTCCATTGATGCACAATTGCTATTGAAGACAGACTTAAGGGCATTATAGTCATTTTACACCAACTTGACTGAGAAAACTAACCCCTATCCACGCTAGGGACTATCCGGGAACGAAAATTGAAAAGTTGAGGACTATAGAGGTAATTTTAGAAAGTTAGAGACTAAAGGTGAAAAAATACCAAACCACTGGGACTATCCAGGCATTTAACTCTAACTAAAAATATAATTCATATCACCTGTTCCCTCCAATTCAAACCTCAAATTGTGGATTCCCACCCATTGTCCTCCCTCAAATTATTAAATTCCCTCTAATTCAAGTTTTAATTTAGTTTCCCCCCCGCTAATACCCTTGTTGATACTCTCAATTTTTCATTCTTCCTTTTATCCCTGTCCCCAAATCACTCTTTTACTCTTTCTAATCTTCCCTCTTTAGCCTGGTGCAGTTGCCGGAACTTTCAAGGGAACAAGACGGGGATGAAACTCCTTATGGAGGAAAACTATCCTCTCATCTACACCCCTAACTGATTGGGAGTTTCCGGTGACCCACAAAAATCGTAAACAATCTTAGCCACCAGTGGGTTTCGAGTTTAGTCATATCAGAGGTAAAGTGTTTCTTTGTGCGAAATCCGTTATGGACGTAAGAGAGGTTGTTTAGGTGAGCTTTTGTTTATTGTATATTGAACACCATATTATGTGTGTTAAGTGAAGACTCACTTACCAGTTGGTCCGAGCTCAACTAGATCAGAGCCTCAGAATATCTTTACTGCAACCTGAAAGATCACAACAAGAGAGACAACACACCGTTTGCCTCGTCACAGGGAGGGGGGGCCTCTCTGTGACCAAGCTCGGGCGTGAGAATAAGTGTGGGCGAATTTGAAGTAAGTCAGGGAGAGAGAGGGAGAAGTTTTAGAGAGAGAAAGTAGCGATTACCCTTTGCGGAAGATCCTTGTGGTGTATTTATACCTTTTGGGTATGCTGACGTGGCGAGGTAGTTATGGCCGAACCAATCACTGTCAGGAGGTTAGAGTTGTGGGCCCCGAGTTAGTTAAGGAAGATCCTCTGGGTCGACCACTCCGATGTAGTCCGTCCGACTTGATCCGACGACGTTCTACCTTTGGTGATATGGTTCGACCCTTGGCGGGGGGATGATCGGTTCGGTGATAGATGGTGTTCGATCCGGTCTAGCACGTATCCTCATCATTAAGGTATGTTTATTACTCTCGATTTGGGTGTAATCATAACTTTTGTATGCTCAGACCAATTGTGATGAGAAGTGATTGATGAGGAAGCAATCAGATGACCAATTGGGTAATTTTTTCTATTTTTTTCTTTTCTCGTTTTATTATTTGTCACTTTCATGTAAATTTCATCTTTATCTATTAGATTTAAGAAACCATCTTACAACAAATGGTACTATCTTACAATAAATTCGATGTCATTTGTGATAAATACAAATATTTTGTAGCTAAAAACTTGCATGTTTTGACATGTTTTGGTTTATAATGTATATGTAATCTAATGATTCAGAAAAAAAATTCTTGATAGATAGGCTCCACATCGTTGGGTTTTAAATGCCATGGTTGACTTAATCAAATAAGGAGCAATGCGTTCATTATAATCTTGAATTTTAATTTGATTTCATGTACTCATATAATAAGTCATTCTATTATGCAGATTGCATTCGCGAGATACATCAATGTCACACAAAATTGGATAGATAATCATTATCAAGTATGGGTTCTTTCAAAACCAAGCAATTTTGTAGCTAAAAATCCGTAGCTAACATTCGTAGCCAAAAAAAGAAAAAGGTAACAAATTTTCATAGCCAAACCGTAGCAGTTTCTGGCTAAGTTCGTAGCTAAATTCCGTAGCAAAAATGATAGCAAAAACGTTGCAAATTTCTGTAGCTAACATTCGTAGCAAAAACTACTTCATAGCTAACAATCAGTTTACAAAATTTAGTAGCTAAAATCTCCGTAGCTAAAAATCCATAGCGAAATTTCGTAGCAACTTTTTCCATAGCAAATTCGTGGCTAAAATAGCCACGTCTCTTTTCGTAGCTAAAGTTGTCGCAAATTTAATTTCCGTAGCTAAAGTTCGTAGCAAATAAATTAGCGACGAGACTTATAGCTACGGACCAAATTGGTAGTAAATCCGTAGCAAAAAAAGTGTTTGCTACAAACTGGCTACGAATTTGGCCGTAGGAAATACCTATTTTTGTAGTAGCACTAAATAAAAAGTGGAATAGTCTTATGAGGGATTAAAAAAAACCAAAAATTTAACTCTATTGTTTTCACTATATATACAAATATACACTTTTATTGTTTTACGCTTCTACTTCTATTTTATTTTCTATTTGTACAATTAATATTCTCTTACAAAAACCCATTCACATGGAGGGATCAAGTAAAAAACCCACAACTTCAAAGCATAAACAATATCGGTTGAAGGTGAGTTAGCCAAACTAAACCTATTCCAACTCTAACCTATGCAATATCATGTAGAAACGTCATCCGAGATACGTCCTTAAGATGGGTAATCCGACTTGAAGTGGCTTGAATTCCATCTACAAGACAAAGCACCATTAGGACTTCCTGTAACCAGCCTCCGGCTTGAGAATAAGTATTCATTTGTGGGAGTAAAAGTGTCCAACAATATCAACCGCCCATTTCGGAAATGACCATGCAGCGATAACGGGTATAAAATTGTTCTTTGGGTGCAAGGTCTGCGGCGCGTAACACTGCCAACTCAATCATTTCCGTAGTTATTTAACAACGTACTCGTACATTCTTGGCCAATAATATCCTGCATTAGTTATTTTGGCTACCACAGATCTAGGTCCGGCATGAATCCCACAGATTCCCTCATGTATTTCCTTGATCAAGTATGCGGCTTTCGTCGGGGTGGCACAGCGCAACATTGGACCCAGATATAACTTTCTGTATAGCACGCCGTTGTTCAACTCGTACTGCAGCTCCTTTGTTTTTATCTTTCTGGCTTCCCGCTAGACGCCGTTAATTCCCCGCTTGTTATGTACTTAGCAAGGGGTGTCATCCAACAATCTTCGACAGCATTCATAGCGGGTACTTCTCCAAGCGTTGTGGAGGGAGTGTGCAATGGTTCCACTCGTACCTCATGTTTCATTCCCGAGTTGGCTAATTGCTAAGCGCGTCTACTAAATGATTCCCCCCCCCCATGTGAACGTGTGTCAAGGTCACACTATCAAACATGGCGATCAAGCTTTTTGCCTTGGCCAGGTACTTTTCCATGGATTCATCACAGGCATCATATGTTTCGTTTATTTGATTGTTGACTAGTAATGAGTCCACATATGCGTCCACCCGTGTGGCTCCCATAGCATGCGCCATGCGCAGACCCGCCAGTAACGCCTTGTACTCCAACTCATTGTTCAAGCAATCGAACTCAAATTTTAGAGTGTACATTAGTTTGACACCACCTGGGCTTATTAACATGAGGCCTGCCCCGCCCCTTTGCCGCTGGACAATCCATCTGTATAAAGTTTGCAGGTTTGCCTGACTGTGCTGGATTCGGGGACATCTTGCAAAACCAACCCCTGGATATGTTCTCCTTTTGGGATTTCAACTAGGAAATCGGCCAACACCTGGCCTTTTATGGTTGTTCTCTTTCGATATTCGACGTCGAACGCCCCAAGTTCTATTGCCCATTTTGCTAGTCGTCCCGAGTTCTCAGGTTAGTTTAAAATTTGGTGCAACAGGTAATTGGTCAGCACTTGTATTTTGTGGCCCTGAAAGTACCGCCCGAGGCGCCGAGAAGCGTGAACTAATGCCAAGACAAATTTTTCCAACATTGGATACCTAGTTTCGGGATCCGATAGTACCCTGCTAACATAGTAGATAGGCGTTTGCACCCCTCCCCGCTCTACCATGAGTACTGCGCTGACGGCGTAATGAGCGGCCGGTAAATACATCTTCAATATTTCTTCTGGGCGTGGAGCAGTCAAGGTTGGCAAGCGAGCCAGGAAGCGCTTCATTTCTTGCAACGCCTCCTCCACTTCTTGCGTCCATTTGAAATTGTTCTTGTTTAAGAAATTCTTTAGTGTCTTTATCAAAGGTAGCGATCGCTCCGTGTGCTTCGCCAGGAATCTATTGATTGCCACCAACCTGCCATTGAGTGTCTGAGCTTCCTTGAGTGTTTACGGGGAAGGCATGCTAGTGATTTCCATTACTTTTTATGGGTTTGCTTTAAACCCATCGCGTGTGACAACAACCCCGAGGAACTTACACTCCTCGACTCCAAATGCACACTTCTTTGGGTTGAGCTTGATATTGTATTCTCTCAGCATGTGGAATGTTTATTCAATATCTTTCAGCATGATCTTCTCTTCTGTGCTTTTAATGACCAAGTCGTCCATATAGACTTCTAGATTTCGTCCAATATGCTTGGCAAAAGCTTCATCCATCAGCCTCTGATATGTTACTCCCGCGTTTCGTAACCCGAAGGGCAGGTTTTTGTAACAGAAAACGCTGCCATCTGGATATGGTGGTATCCCTTGTATGCGTCCAACACGTACTTGAATCGAAAAGGGACTAAAGAGTCGACTTCAAAGTCTATTTCCAAGAATGGGTATACATCTTTAGGGCACGCCTTGTTGAGGTCTTTGTAGTCAACACACATTCTCCACGTGGCGTCAGTCTTCTTACCATGACTAGATTTGCAATCCATGTGTGGTAATTGGTTTCTCGCAGTATTCCCGCTTCAGTTAATTTTCGGACTTCTTTCACTATGGCTTCCTTTCTGTTAGGTGCCATACTCTGCTTCTTTTGAGCGATTGACAAAGAAAAGAGCTGCTGAGAATCCTCATCTCGCATTCTTTTTAACAAGATTTTCAAGCAAAGTTGATCGTGATCCTGATATGAAGCTAACCACAAGAGAAGAAGAAAGAGACCTAGTGATGAGAGTTCAGAAGTCAAGAACTTCCACAACTCTTACAACATAGCGACAACTACAGACTTCGTTGAAGACGTTGCTGAATTCATGCTATGAAGACAATTTGATGTATCAGTCTAGGGGGAGATTGTTAGGCCCTAGAAGTGTGAGACTGACGCATCAAATATATGCAACGGGCTATGGTAGCGATCTGGGATTAATTGGGTTAGTTTGTATTTGGTTTTGGACCTATAATAGGTCATTGGACCTTGCCTAAGGCCTTGTGGGCCAAGCAAGCTCAAGGGAAGCCCATGTGGGGGCATGGGATTACCTAGAGTATATAAACTAGTTTTATATCATTTCTAGGGTTTAGACCTCCAAGTTACAGAATTCCTAGAGAGAGCTAGTGGGAGGCGATTTGGTAGAGAGAACACTTGTACTAGATGATTTTGCTTTGATAATAATAGAATCGTGTGTAAGTGTTGAAAGTGATTATGTTCTTGTGATTTCTTGTTTTTCTTGAATATCACCAAGTTTGGATTCCGCCCATCCTTGGTGATTGTTTGATATCATTGTTTGATCCAGTTTTGGGGCTTATTGTTGTTTTGATTACGGTTGTGCTTAAGCATCTTTGATTTGTAAAGATAAGCCCATGTAAATACTCTTAGCCTATTTTCTCTATACGGGTTTGGGATACGACTAGGGCTGTAAACGAGCCGAGTCGAGCCGAGCTAGACCCAGCTCGTGCTCGGCTCGAACTCGATTCGAACTGACTCGGCTCGAGCTCGATTTTCAAATCGAGCTGAGATTTGAGGCTCGAGCTCGACTCGATTAGAATTCGAGCTAGCTCGGCTCGGCTCGATCTAGCTCGAACTAACAAAGAACCGTAAAATTTACTACTTAAAAAGCCCTTAAAATGAATTTCTTCATAGACTAAGGGCCACAGTTGCCATTTAATTTAACCATATGGCTAAATATGCAAGTATAAATAGTTAATTCACTTAGTCCATTGTCTTTACCTTCTTTTATAGGGGAGATACTCCCTTAGTTTTTGTTTTCTAAGCGATGTGGGACAACAAAAATGAAGGATGTAAACATTATCGAGCCAGCTCACGAGCCGAGCCAGGCCAAGCTCGAGCTCAGCTCGTTTACAAACCGAGCCGAGCCGAGCTGGCTCGTTTACAACCGAGCCAATTTCGAGCCGAGCTTTCTTCGAGCTTTTTTCAAGCGAGTTTCGAGCGAGCTGCGAACTACGAGTTTTTTGAACACCCTTAGATACGACACTAGCCGTTTGGTCGGGTATTAAATCAATGACAAATGATGTCCATAATTTAAATAACCCGTTTTAATCCATTTTTCTTAATAACTTAAACATTGGGGGTTAATACGACCGTGTCCTGGATATCCACGACTCACTTAATTGCACGTGGCCACGACTTAAGCGCGGGGTGTAGGCATACACCTGATATGCACTAATGCTGTTATATTTTTATTGAAAATGTGGCGTGTCAGTTAATTATGTATCGATTTTCATCTTCAGTCTCCATATGTATTGACAAGCATATAAAACTGGTAACAAGAAACATTACTTTGTCCCAAGTTATTTATAAAATGATATACCAAATGGTATACAAATAATTTTGAAAAGACTTTCAAAATGTGTAGGTTAATTGTATTTACTAATGAAAACTTACGTATTTTCAAAAGACTAAGCACAAGTTAAATAGCAAATACGGAATAGGCTGGAGCTGCTCGATCTAAGCATATTGAAATTTGCGACTCCACGCAAGGCTTATTAGTCTAAAGTCTCCTTTTTGTTATTTCCGATCTGCCTGTGAATCTTTTAGTACAATTCAGTCTATATAATTATTTTTGAACTTTCAGACACTATTGTACTTTGTAATAATTTAATTTACATCCCAAACTTCCGCTGCGCTATGTGAATACTGATATAAATCGTCACGCATAAACTCCAAATTCGGGCCCACAGGAAAATCAGGGTGTGACAGTTTTGCTCTCTTAGTTGCTATCTTCCCTGAAATAGAGCCGTTACGCCTTCTCCATCTACTTTTTATATGTTTGGTTTACGCGTTTTTACAATTATATAAATAAATATGGTTGACGAAAGAGGATGAATAGTAACTTTATTTTTATAATAATATATAGCCTTTTTTTTCTTTTATTTAATATATTATAATAATTTATTATTATATTTGCTTTAAATAACATAATTTTGTTTTTTCTCTTTTTTAAAACCATATATTTCCTTTACCATTTTTTAACAATTCTTTTTTCTCTTTTTAGAACATATATTAATTTATCATATAATTTGATACTTTTTTAGTAATTTACGTTTATAACTTTTTTTTCTAAAGGGAATTTGGCCTGTAATAATCCCTCCTAGACTTTATTGGCCATTAATAATCCCACCTCAGAATATTCCCCCCACCAGTCTCACCTTTCACCTATTTTTCTACAATGGTCCCCCGTTAAAAAAACTTAACGGAGTTAAACTTTTTTCTAAATTACAAACAGATTTTTTAGGGCTTTTGATTAGAACGACTATACAAGTCCATTGATGTAAAACTTGTCTCGAAACGGTGCTCCAAACAATGAAAACGACACTTCAATTCGGGTGTTTAAATTTCCAACTAACCAAAATAAGTCACTTGGAGCACCATTTTGAAGTAAGTTTTACATCAATGGACTCGTATCATCGTTCTGATCAAAAGCCCTAAAAAATCTGTTTGTAATTTGGAAAAAAGCTTAACCCCGTTAAGTTTTTTTAACGGGGGACCATTGTAGGAAAAATAGGTGAAAGGTGGGACTGGTGGGGGGAATATTCTGAGGTGGGATTATTAATGGCCAATAAGGTCTAGGTGAGATTATTACAGACCAATTCCCCTTTTCTAAAAACCTAAGTATGTAATTGTGCTTGATTTCTTTCCCTCAACTTTATTTTTAGGAATAATGGATTTGAATAATCCTAACTATTAGCCGTTTGCCGAAAACGGTCCCAACTTTAAAAATAACCGGTGGTGTTCCCACCTTTTCATATATTGTAAACCAATGGACCTTTACTAAATCGAAAAGGATAATGAGACAAAAAGAAATTAAAGGTCCATTGGTTTACAATATGTGAAAAGGTGGGAACACTACTTATTATTTTTGAAGTTAGGACGATTGCCGGCCAACGGCTAATTATTAAAATCCATTATCCCTTATTTTTATAATAATATATAGTTTTCTGTTTTTCTTTTATTTAATATATTATAATAGTTTATTATTATATTTACTTTTAGAGTGGGATCCTGCGGAAAGTGTGTTTTTCCTAGAAAGTCTAGGAAGCGATCTGGTCCATCCAATGGGTGTGTTTAAGGGTTGAGATTAAATCAATGGCAATCTTGTAATATTTGAGTTTAATTAATTGATTGTTTTAAATGAGTAGGGGCAATTTTGTCAATGATCGGATTTTAAATCAATAAAAAAAACTGTCAGGCAATCACAACTCCTATTTTCACGCGAATTTCCCTCTCTCTAAAACCCACATTTAGAAACCCCCAAAATCATACCAAATATACCTAAAATCATGGATGAAGATAATAGATTTTCCTTGTTCTATATATGTAAGATCAAGCTGCTATTGTACTACGTGTTTTATAAAGCGATTACGGGTTTTAACACACTGACTTCAGAGTGTTAAAACAAACTGACTTCAACCTCTCTGACTCGTAAAACACATCACCAAGAACATGCTGAGTGTTAAAACACACTGACTTCAGAGTGTTAAAACACACTGGCTTTAACCTCTCTGACTGGTAAAATACATCACCAAGAACATGCTAACTTCAGAGTGTTAAAACACACTGACTTCAACCTCTCTTACTCGTAAATCATTAAAACACATCACCAAGAACCTGATTATATATTGACTTCAGAGTGTTAAAACACACTGACTTCAACCTCTCTGACTGATAAAACACATCACCAAGAACATGCTGATAGTTTTCCAGATAAACACATTGACTTCCAGATTTGAATTCGAAAACAACAAAAATTCCGAAAATCATGGAATGTTAGTTAATGAAAAATAAATTCCAAAAATAAAATTAAAATGTGAAATTACATAGTTGCCCTTTTAAAACCATATATTTTCTTTACCATTTTTTAATAATTCTTTTTTCTCTTTTTAGAACATATATTAATTTATCAAATAATTTGATATTTTTTTTTAATAATTTACGTTTATAACTTTTTTTTCTAAAAACCTAAGTAAGTAGTTATGCTTGATTTTTTCCCTCGACATTTCGTTATAAGTTTTGTTAAAAACAAAGTTGTAATCAAAATAAAATATTTATTTGGTATTATAAAACGGTACAATGATAAACTGAACCATTCTAATGGTTTGGCTTTCTAAACAACATGCTTTATTTTTTTTAAATCACGTTTGTTTTACATTATTATTTGCTCGGTTTCGCCGTAACGCACAACATAAAAAAACTAGTAGTCATTAGTAGAGAAGTATAGAAATCAAAAGAAATAAAAAAGGCAAATAGGAGACTGAAGAAACATGTACTGCGACGCGTGTCTTTTATGTGTTTGAAGAAACAGAACCTTTACGTGCGCTTGTAAGCTTTTTAAAGCCCAAGTTAGAGGTTGGTATAGGCTTCTTTTGTAATTCTAAAGATAAGTTGTAGAGTGATGTTTTGTTTGATAATTTCGTACGACATACCATATGTAGAGAATTGTAACGCTGAAAATAGACTGATATGTTGCTAAATATCCTGAACCCTATCTCCAAACAACGCAACCATAGTTGTTGAAGTCTATATATTACCATTCGATTCATGAACTTTTTTTTAATAGCAACTTTCCTTCAGTAAACTAGCAAGAAGCTAAAAATAAAAACAACATCCGAGATTATACATTAAGGACACACCAATCTTTCCATGAAAGATTCTTAAACAGTGATCTATTTTTAATCCAAAGGTAGGCTAAAGACTTTAGGTGCTTCCATACTTAAATTGTTTTGCATCGAACACAAATCACACACATCAAATGCATAAACAGGTGGTATTTGACACCACGGACTCACTCCTTTAGGGGTGAGCAAAATGAACTACCCGACCCGACCCGAAGAATAACCGACCCGACCCGATACCCGATAAGACATCAAATCACTACCCGAGATGATACCCTATATTATGTAATCGGTTCCGGTTCTATTGTAGGTCGGGTATATCGGTATTCGGGTAAAGAACCGACCCGACCATGTGAACATGAAGTCTGATTTCAAGTCTGCATTCACTGTATTCAATTAATGAGCCATGCAAACTTTCAAAGACTTATCACATGAGCTGTCAGTTCCACACTTCCACATCTGTTTTAATTGGGCCGATGGTATTTAATGGATCTGACAACCACAATCAACAATTCATGTGATATTCCAAAGCATAAAGTGGGCCATTCCAAGTTTCACGTGACAATGAAAGCTTTTAGTTGAATTGATTGGGCTGCTTTAATTGAACTGACAACAATCAAGGAATATCATTGGGCCGATTGGATGAGTTTTAATGAGATGAAATTGAACGAATTCATAACTTAATGTTTTAAGAAATCTGAACTCAATACATGTATGTATATATGATGCCTGACACTGTTTTTTTGTATACAAATTTCAACAAAGTGGACGACAAGAAGGGTACCTGACACGAAAACTTCCTGGCACTCGAAGGAATGTAGGATGCTCAACGATGCTGGCAGCTTTTCTGAACGTGAACTCTGATTATTAGGTACTATATTCACGTTTTTTATGCATACTGTAAAATCGGTTCCAAATTCAATGTCGGGTTTTCAAGTGGAACCTACCCGGAAGATTATGAGCAAAATGAACTACCCGACCCGACCCGAAGAATAACCGACCCGACCCGATACCCGATAAGACATCAAATCACTACCCGAGATGATACCCTATATTATGTAATCGGTTCCGGTTCTATTGTAGGTCGGGTATATCGGTATTCGGGTAAAGAACCGACCCGACCATGTGAACATGAAGTCTGATTTCAAGTCTGCATTCACTGTATTCAATTAATGAGCCATGCAAACTTTCAAAGACTTATCACATGAGCTGTCAGTTCCACACTTCCACATCTGTTTTAATTGGGCCGATGGTATTTAATGGATCTGACAACCACAATCAACAATTCATGTGATATTCCAAAGCATAAAGTGGGCCATTCCAAGTTTCACGTGACAATGAAAGCTTTTAGTTGAATTGATTGGGCTGCTTTAATTGAACTGACAACAATCAAGGAATATCATTGGGCCGATTGGATGAGTTTTAATGAGATGAAATTGAACGAATTCATAACTTAATGTTTTAAGAAATCTGAACTCAATACATGTATGTATATATGATGCCTGACACTGTTTTTTTTGTATACAAATTTCAACAAAGTGGACGACAAGAAGGGTACCTGACACGAAAACTTCCTGGCACTCGAAGGAATGTAGGATGCTCAACGATGCTGGCAGCTTTTCTGAACGTGAACTCTGATTATTAGGTACTATATTCACGTTTTTTATGCATACTGTAAAATCGGTTCCAAATTCAATGTCGGGTTTTCAAGTGGAACCTACCCGGAACCGACCCGACCCGATTACTACCTGAAAATCAGAACCGACAAAGAGACCGACATGCCTAGGTTCGGGTCGGGTTAGGTACAATATCGGTTCGGTTATCGGTTCTTATCGGTCCGGACCTACTTTTGCTCACCCCTACACTCCTTGCCAAACTCTCAATGTGAAATACCATGAAATTAGTAAATGATCCACTTTTTCTTTGCTTTCACCACATAAACAACAACCATCATTCTCTACATGCACATTACGACACCTCAAAGCCTCTAGTTGGTAGTTTCTTTTTCTCCGCCCGCCAAATGAATATATATTATCTTCTTTGGAACCCAATTATTCCACTTTACAACAAATGGAGCTGCCGTAACAAATGATTTTGATAAGATCTTTTTCATGGAAGCAAGCGAAAAACCTGCATGAGGATCTGGAACCCATAACCAACGATCCGGGTTAGTAGTCAATACCACACTTCTAATCACATTGAAGCATTCTTCCCATTCTCTTAATTCTTGATGATCTAAATTAACTTTTTTCCATCTCTACTTCCAATTCACCGTACCGTCAATTATTTCCAAGCAATCTTGAATCAAAATCTCTTTATCTTGTTCAATGCGAAATAAATTCGGGAAAAGAATACTTAGAGGCTGATTAGATGCCCAAGGGTCCACCCAAAACCGAACTTTATCACCCCACCCCACTTCCCCTTTTATAAGATCCGACATCTTCATATTATAATTTATCAAAATTGAATCTAGACAAACTATAGTATTCCAAGTACTTGCCAGGTTTTTATTACAAGGAATAAAAGACCACGTCCGATTAGATGAATGTAATGAAGTAATTATTTTCCTCCATAAAGCATTCAGCTCATTTTTTATCGGAGAGGTGATTATTTTCCAACTAGCCCAACTCATCTTTTGTTTATTTATCCCCGCCCCAAAAAAATCTTCTTCGTTTAGCTTCAAGTTGATCAATTATTTTGCTTGGGGCTTTGAACAAAGAAAAGTAGTAAGTTGGCAATGTTCCCATTACCGACTTTAGAAAAGTTAACCGCCCTCCTATTGATAAGGTTGACACTTTTCAAAAAGAGAGTCTCTTATCAAAGATGACGAGAATCGAATTCCATTGATTGATTTTATTCAAGTTCGCTCCAACTAAAAGGCCAGAAGAACCCCCGCCTTACATCCACTAAATTTAGCTAAGGAATTGCCTCAACCAAGTTCACACATACCCCAATCAGATTCGATTTGGAATAATTAATTTGGAGACCGGAGACCAAATGAAAACATCTACGGATTCTAGCCATATTAAGAACATTTTCTTTAGATAATTCTCCAACTAAAAGAGCATAATCTACATGAGACACCATAGGGCCCGAAGTTGGAGTTTGAATACCTTTAAAAATACTAACATCCACCGCCTTCGACATCATATAAGAAAAAGCTTCCATGCCAATAATAAAGATGAAAGGAGATAGAGGATCTCCTTGTCCAACCCCCTTTGAAATTGAAACTCAAATGATGGAGACCCATTTACCAACACCGAAGATTTAGCCGAACCCAAAACCCCCATAATCCATTGACGCCATTTACATGGGAAATTCATTTGCTCCATGATAGAGTCAATAAACTTTCAATTAATATGGTCGAATGCTTTTTCAATATCAATTTTAAAAATTAAGCTTTTCTTCTTGTTTTTCTTTATCCACGAAATTAACTCATTAATCACCAAAGGACCATCTATAATGTTCCTACCCTTCAAAAACACGGATTGAGTATCCGAGATAACTGAGTTCATTACCTTGCTTATAGAACCAATTAGGTTAATAGGTCTAAAATCTTTGAACCCGATCGGGTCTGAAACTTTAGGAATAAGTGAAATAAAGGAGGCATTACAACCCCTTGAAATCTTACCCATCTCATGGAAATGATTAAGCACCGCCAGAAAATCCGAATCAAGATACTCCCAAAAATGTTTGATAAATTGAAAATTGAAACCGTCCAGCCCCGGAGCCTGATCTCCACTACACTCACACACCGCCTCTTTAACTTCAGCACATGAAAAAGGGAGAAATCAGGGAATCAGCTTCAAGCTCATTCAGTTTCTTCATATCCGGACAACTCAACACAAGTCTTGTATTCATTGGCTCTTTGAATCTAGAAGCAAAAAATTTAAAAGCTTCCTTTTTAATTATCTTCGGATTATTACACCACGAACCATTTAACTCCAACGCGAGCATCCCCTTACTTTTTATCACCCCATGGAAAAAGGCCGAATTATCGTCACAGAAAGACGCCCACTTTGAGCGAACTAATTTGTTTCAAATCTTTCATTTTTTCAGTATCCAACTCCATTAACATAGCTTTACATTCTGAGTAAACCCAATGTTCCTCCTCGGATAAATCTGGAGCTTCAAGAACATCTTCCAAATGGGATAGTTCCTTAGATGCACTTTCCTTATCTTCGTCTTTCTTGCTTCTTTTATCAGCGATCCAAATTTTCAAATTGTTCTTAAAATGCTTCAGTTTATTAAATAACCCAAGATCCGGCTGTCCCACAAAAGTAAAAAACTTGTTTGCATTTTTTATCACATCCTCAATACCAACCTTCTCTAACCAAGAGTCAAAAAAACGAAATGGGGTTGGACCAAAATTGTCACACCCCTAAAAAATAGCACATGCGGAAGCCCCCGCGAGGCGTGTGACGTACCAGGATCCAGCCACTAATCACGTTGAACTAATAACAAGATTTCGAATAAAGGTTTTCATTTATTATAAATAAAGTATCACAAAGCATTAATTATAAACTCAACGTTTTCAGCGGAAGCATAATTCAATGTTTAATCAATTCAAAACCCAAGTGTTTGTAAACAAACAGTCTCGTTACATGTTTCCATGCATCACCACCCATGACCACTCCAACATCCCAGACAGCAAGTTTCACATCCACATATCTAATAACCTGCAAGCATGCAGACAAGTGTGTCAGCAAAAAGCTGGCGAGTTCACAGTTTTGTTTACCGAAAATCATGTTACGTGTTTTGTTTCCAAAGGTTTAGTTCAGTTTAAAAGCATGCTGATAATAACTCGATACCACAAGATGGTGTCAGTTTGTTTGCCCTTCCCCAATGTTCTATCAAACATTGGTCATGTGGTTAAGGTCATTAGTTCACACCCGTCCTCCCCGGTATGGTGTGAGGGTGCCAAACCTAATAGCGCTATCAACTAATAACCCCATTGCCCTACAAGCAACTAGTTCGGTAGTAAGATGTGACTTAAGTGATAGAAAGTGAGTGTATTATCCAACATTCCAGTTTAACATTCCAGTTAAACCCAATATTCTTCCCCGGAATATTTACCAGTTATCCCTCCTCGGGACGCATGCTTGAAAAAGAGCAGTGAACTCACCTTTGGTTTGCTCGGTAAGACTAGTTACTTGTTTACAGTTGGTCAACCAAGTCCTAGTATGGTTACCATTAACAATTAGTTCACATATATTTAAATCACATAATTAACATCTTGCATTCTATGCACATGATCTCATGACACACGTTAAACATTTAGTGCACATACTGGTTCACAACACAAGTTTACGTTCCCAATTAATACTTAACATTGCATGACATGAAGTTCATCACATAATATGTCTACACTAACTGTTTGAGTCACGTACAGCACATACACAAATGTACATCACCAATATCACTTTACCGTCCATTATGACTTTCTTATCAATGTGCGGCCCAGTAGGTTCCGGTCCAGCTAAAGTGTGCGACTCAAATAGAATAACAAGGTTCAATAGTGTGTGTGATTGGGTCAAGACTGTGCAATCCACACTTTGTTCGTGAGCCAGTGTGCGTCCCAAATGTGTTTATATGCATGCACGCCTCAGGAACTACACGGCCCAATCTACATGTGAAGCCCAATTAGGTGTGTGACGCCGGACTAATGTGCGACTACCGTGCGAGTGTGCGAGTCCAACATTACACGGCCCGATGGTTTCCGGCCCACACACAAGAGTGTGCGAGTTTATCTTGAGTGTGCGACTCAAGGGTGTGTTGTCCATTATTCATTACCTTAATTCATGGCAATTTAGTTACATTCCACAATCACATGATCAACCCACTTTCCCTAAGGTAGCGTTTGGTATGCAGGAATGAGAGGTGGAATGGAATGGACCATTGAGAGGGAATGAAGAAAAGAGTGTTTGGTTGGTCGATGGAATGGAATCGCCCATTCCAAAATGCATTCCATTCTCTCAAAATCATTTCATCCCTCCCCCCTGTTTTTTTTTCCATTTCATTCCCTCTTCACCCTTCATTAACAACACCACAACCTACTACCGTTGCCACCACCCACCACCACTGTCAACCGTCGCCGTCACCCACCTTCGTCGCCACCCACCACCGCTGTCACCCGCCACCGTCGTTGTCTCCACCTACCTCCATCCCCGCCACCGCCGTCGCCGCCATCCACCATCGTTGTTGCCACCTCCGATCACCGCCACCACCCACCTTTGATCATCGCTGCCACCATTGCCGCTGCCACCTCCAATCACCGTCACCGTCGCCACCCACCTCTGCCATCGCTATCAACCACCACCCACCGCCACCACCGCTACCACCTGCCACCACCGTCGCCACCGTCGCCACCGCTACCACCTCTAACCACCGTCGTCACCCACCACCACCACCGCTGTCACCACCCGTCGCGGTCTCCAATCGCCACCGTCTCCACCCACCACCACCGCCGCTGCTACAACTGCCACCTATCACCATCCGATTGCCGCCCATCATTGACCACCACCATCCGATTTTATTCATTCGTCTTTTCTCGCATACCAAACAACAAAAAATAATGGTTCATTACATTCTCACATGGTAACCAAACAAGACATGGAATGGTAATGATCAATTCAATTACCTCATCCATTCCATTCCCCCGTCCATTCCATTACCCCATACCAAACAGACCCTAAATTCAGTTACTTATCAATGGCAATTATCATCAAAATTAATATCCAATCAAATCAATTAACATAACAATTATCCAATCAAATCAATTAACATAACAATTTCAATGATCGTTCATCATCATGTATACCTAACCCATGGACTAAAGTTTGCTACAAATCATATAACAAATCTGTGTTTATTATGCCGTACCAACAGTTATCGACATCCCATAACATCTTTCACATAATTTTAATCCTTACATAAATCAAGATCATGAGCCGAACACCCTAACAACTTCTAGCTTGCAATAACAGTTCGTTATTAACACATTCGAATCTGATCAAGATCAGAATCGTCTAAAACGGCTCATGCACGTATTCGGCAATTTGAACATCACAAACATCATACACCCTAATCACCGATTAAACATTATAAATGTTCCTAGTCAGCCGCTTATTCCGAAGCTTTTCAAGTTGCCGTGCTTATATCAAGCCTTAATAAATCAGATCATTACTCGTACAATCTAAACAATATTTAACATATTTTCTATCAATCATGGATCATCATAATAATCATAACATTCACGTAGATCATCAAGTATGAATACTGCCATGTATTGAATCAAATAGTGGTATTATACGTACCCGAATATGAGACGCAACAGAGTTTGCTTAGGATCGAGGAGGGTAATGACTCCGAATGAAAAGATTGCCGCCGGTTACCAGATGGAGAGGAAGAAAGTAGGGTTTTAACACCTTCTAAATCACAATACACCACACACGTCCTTCATTTATGCGCAGCCTACTATAGTTGGGCTTGGAACAATCTGGGCCTGGAGCGACCTGGACCTGATTAAGTGTGTGGGCCGAGATTTAGAGGAAACCCAAGTGAGGGAGTGTGCGGTCATGAGCGGAGTGTGCGGTTCGATCAAAGTGTGCGACTGCTCTAACCAGCTTAGCACTTGGTATACACTAAACATATAACATTCAATTATAACAACCAGATACAACCGATAACGTTTAACAAGTTTATCATAACGTGCACCCACTGTTTAACGTATAGTGGAATGTGAAAAAAAAGGAATGATACGAAGTTAAAGGTTTCAGAACTAAACGAGGCTAACCTTGAGGGTTCGGGTTGTCACAAAAATCCACTGGTTCAGTGGCCAATGCTAAAGGTGAATGATCTGATAAAAACCTTGGTAACACCGTTAAACAAGCATCCGGCCAATTGTCAATAAAATTATCACATACAAAAAAAAAAAAACCAATCTATCTTGCTCAACTTAACTTTAGCGCCTTTACCTTTGGAGAACGTAAAACTCTTTCCTTTCATAGCGTATTCCGAGAGACTTTCCGCGAAAATGAAATCATTAAAATCTTTGGCACAAGTTTGATTAGAACTTGAATTTCTTCTCTCTTCCTAGAACCGAACAGCATTAAAATCACCAAAAATCATCCAATAACCCTGAAACGAGGCCTTAATAACCCGAATTTCTTCCCAGAAAGCACGTTTGGCCACTATTCCTTGCGGCGCATAAACATTTAGCACATGAAACATCGAATCTTGGCCTTTAACCTTCCCAGATATCAACAACCAATGCCTATTCTTTACCACATTTGTTTTTGTAAAAAAAATAGGGTCCCATAGACTAATAAATCCCCCAGACCAAAAGTAGGAATTCAATAAAGAAGATCAAATCAAAGTTCGAATTGTAACAACTCGGTACAAGTGCTCATAAATTGCCGTTTAAACAAGCCAAACCATCCAGACTTATATGTTATGATATTTGTTTTCTTCAATTAGTAACTTAAACACACTAAATTAACATGACATCACATCACCAAAAGGAACATTAAATACAGTACTCTATTATTGGCATTTATAAACCTCCTTATTATGAGAAAATCCATAAGATTATATAACATGCACCTTTTTTCAAAGCAAAACTCCCAAAGTAGAATGTTATATTCAGGTTACTATACAACTACTAATACACTTTACTCCATTGAAACAGGTCTTCAGCTGCAATCAACAAATGCAACCTATGTCTACTTCACCGTCAAGGCAGAAGTCATAGAAGATTTTAAACCCATTCTAACTACAGGGAAAGTACTTCACCGCCAAGGCAGAAGTCACAGAAATTGAGGCAACTAAATGGCGGTGTTATACGGCATGTCCAAAATGTGGCCAATCTAAACTGGTGGTCGATACGGAGTGGTTCTGTACAAAAGACTGGCCAAAGGAAAATGCAAACACTATGTAAGCTATACACCATTTAAATCCTTCATCGAAATCAGTATTGAATACACTCAGATATACATGTACAGGTGTTGAATCATTGGGACAGTCTCCGACAACACAAGTAGCATGTCCGTGGTTATTTTAGCCCGTGCCGGAAGACAACTTTTGGAAATGACATGTGACGAGTTAGCAACAACTGAGGGCCCCATCAAAAAGTTGTACTCAATCATGGGAAAGGAAGCTTTCATGAATATCCAACTGTAATATGACAAGAAAACGTGCACGTTGAAATGTGTTGTCAACAGAGCTTCATATGCAGCCATCAAAAAAATTGACGTGACATCCTCCAGCCCGGCTGCTGCAATAATTCCTAGCCTGCCACACCGGCTCAAAAAGAGAACCCTGAGAAAACGTCAATTGGAGTTTCATGGTAAGTCAGTGTTCATGTGTTTTTTTGGTTTAGGGGTATTTTAATGTGTTCGTTTTGAATCTTGATACTTGGTTTTTTAAATTCTTGCGCTTAAGTCAAAGTTGAAAAAACAGAGTCGAGCCTCGAGGTATCTTCCCTTCTGCATCACGAGGAGCCTACACTGTAAAGTTACGTAATGGTCAATTGCCCTCTCATTCATTGATAACCACTATATATATACACCACATAATCTCCTATTTTGGAGGAGAGATTCACCAATATTTACATTCCTAAGATATTATCTATTACACCCCCGCAGTCGAAACTAGAGGTGGCCGAATGTTGAGACTGGATCGGAAGTCTTCGAACATTATCCACGGGAGGCCTTTAGTAAAAATATCAGCAATCTGAAAACGAGATGGCACATGTAACACTCGAACGACACCGCGTTGAACAAGTTCACGAACAAAATGTATATCCAGTTCAATATGTTTTGTCCGCTGATGTTGAACTGGATTACCTGTTAAGTATACCGCACTAATGTTGTCACAAAAACGATGCTAGCTTTGTACATTGGCTTGCGAAGATCAAGTAACAAATTGCGAAGCCAAGACAACTCGGAGACAACGTTAGCAACGCCACGATACTCAGCTTCAGCACTGGAGCGAGAGACGACAGCTTGGCGCTTTGAGGACCAAGAAAGAAGATTGGTACCAAGATAGACACAATACCCGGACGTAGACCTGCGTGTATCAGGGCAACCTGCCCAATCTGCATCAGTATAGGCACGAAGAGAAAAATCCTTGGAAGAACCCAAGGTAAGTCCATACGAAGATGTGCCTTGTCGGTAACGAATAATGCGTTTTAGAGCATTCCAATGATCAATACGCGGAGAGTGCATATGCATGCAGACTTGCTGAACTGCATAGCTAATGTCGGGTCTAGTAAAAGTCAAATATTGAAGCGCACCAGCCAAACTGCGATACTGAGTAGGATTGTCAAACACAGCCGAAGATGAGGCACCAAGTTTAGGATTAGAGTCAACCGGAGTGGCAACGGGATTACACGAGTGCATGCCAGCTCGTTCGATAATATCCATGGCGTAAGCTTTCTGAGTGAGAAACATAGAATCACCCGTGCGGGTTACTTGAATACCCAAGAAATGACTAAGAGGCCCAAGGTCTTTCATAGCGAACTCGTCGCCCAGACGCTTCATGAGAAGATCACGAAGACGATTGTTAGAGGTCGTGAGAATGATATCATCCACATAGATCAAGAGATAGGCAGTGTCGAGACTGTGATGGTATACAAAGAGAGAATTGTCACACCTACTTTGCTGAAAACCAATGGAGAGGACAAAATCAGTGAATCTTTGATACCATGCACGAGGCGCCTGTTTAAGCCCGTATAGAGATTTTTTCAATAAGCACACGTGGTCGGGAAACTGTCTATGGCGGAATCCCATAGGCTGGTACATGTAAACTGTCTCTGTTAAGTTTCCATGCAAAAATGCATTAGTGACACCCAACTAATGTATACTCCAAGACTGTGAAAGAGCTAAGGGCAAAACAGTCCGTATAGTAGCCGGTTTAATGACCGGACTAAAAGTGTCACCACAATCCACACCAATTTGTTGATTACTCCCATCACACACTAACCGAGCTTTATATCGTTCCAAATAACCGTCCGACCTGTACTTATGTTTAAACAACCATAAACTTCGTAAAACATGCATATGCGGTTTCCTAGGTACCAATTCCCACGTCTTGTTTTTAATAAGGGCATTAAATTCGATGGACATAGCATTATACCATTCCGGTACGGACAAAGCTTCCTTTGGGTTTTTCGGTATGGAAGCAAGAACGGAAGAGTGAAGATTAAACAGTTGCTTCGGCTTTGAGATGCCGTCCATCGCACGAGTACGAATGGTGCGAGTGGAATGAGGAGCAACGAGGGGTGGGGACGGAGAGGATGAGGATGTCGGGGAGTGGACAGCGGGTGAGGTGGACGGTTGTGAGACAGGACTGGTCGGAGGAGTATTTTGAACGAAGTGTGGAGGTGTGTTTGGAGTGTGGGCCTGGGCCGAGGAGGGAGAGACAATAGTTGAAGGGGGGGATTTAAATGTGGGCTGTGGGTAGAAGGTTGGGTAGGGGATACAGTTGGGCCTGAAGTTGGGCTTGCATGGGCAGTGGAAGTAAGGAAGGGATAAGGTGAATCGGTGAAGGAGGGAGCAGTGGGTGTGGAAACAGTGGGATGGGGAGTTAATTTATTTATGTGGGGATTTGTAGGAAAAGATTGTAAGGGGTATGTTGATACTTGAGATGGAGAAGTAGGATGTAGAAAGTGAGAGAGAAAATCATAGTTGGAGAGATTACGTTGAGGAGAATTTTCATATGGGAAAATTGTTTCGTCAAATATCACGTGATGACTAATGACAACTTTATGCGTAGCAAGGTCAAGACATTTGTAACCGCGATGGTTTGGCGGATACCCTAAGAAAACACACGGCATGGAGCGATGTTCAAGCTTGTGAATTGTGGTGTGAGGAATGAGAGGGAAGCATAAGCACCCGAAAACCCGTAGGTGTGTATAAGAAGGGCGAGATTGATAAAGACATTGTGTTGGAGAAGTGTAGTTTAAAAGACGACTAGGTAAAATATTTATAAGGTATGTGGCAACATCTAGAGCGTGATGCCAAAAGGTGTTTAGAAGGGACGCATGAGCTAATAGTGTACGTATAAGGTTATTAATGGTCCGTATTTTGCGTTCGGCCTTGCTGTTTTGAGACGAAGTATGAGGACACGAAAACCGAAAATGCATGCCATGCTGACGACAAAACTCGTGAAAGGAGGAATTGGCGTATTCTGTTCCATTATCACATTGGAACTGTTTAATTTTAAGTTGAAATTGTGTCATAATAAAAGTAGCAAAGGTTTTAAATGTGGAAAACACTTGAGATTTGTTAGATAAAGGAAAGGTCCATAAAAAGTTTGTGAAGTCATCAAGTAAAAGCATATAGTATCGGTGACCACCACTGCTTAAAACAGGTGAGGTCCAAAGATCATTGTGTATAATGTCAAAAGGCATAAACGTAACATTAATAGAATTAGCAAAAGGTAACCGAATTTGTTTTCCAAACACACATGACTGACAAAAAGAAGGTTTCAAAGTTCCACAAGATATAAATTGCGACTGTTTAAGAGAATTAAGTAAATTGGAGCCGGGATGACCGAGGCGTCGATGCCAAGTATCTTGAGAGATGGCAGCAAAAGTGGACGGCATAGAGAACTTGATGACTTGTTTAGGATCGAGAGTGTAGAGATCTCCCGAACTATTGCATCGTAGGATAAGGGTCCGGGTCTTGAGGTCCTTCACAAGAAAACCAAAAGGGTCAAACTCAACTGAGACGCTATTGTCAGTCGTAAAACGACGAACTGATATTAATTTTTTTATTAGAGAAGGAGCAAAAAGAACATTATTGAGTTTAAAAGGAGGAAGAGGGGGTTGAAGTATTTGGTTGCCATGTCCGAGAACCGGAATAGTATGACCATTACCAACGAGAATATTGCGACAAATGCCATTATTAAAAAAAGATGAGAAGTTACCCGAATTTGGTGTCATATTTGTAGTGGGCCCCGTATCCATGGTGTAGAGTGGCTGGTCATATTCTGACGAAGCATAACTAGCAGCATATGTTTGAGCAGGTCGAGGACCAAGAAGACCGGGTCCGGCAGTGTTGACGCGTTGTTGTTGTTGTTGGGCCGTCGGATATGGACAAGGAGGAATCATATTCCACGAACCCCAAGTGTGAGGCGAGTAGGTGGGCTGTGGGTAATTCTGGGAGAAGTTATTGGAGCCTGATGTGTTCCCACGACCCCTGTTGGTATTGCCGCGGCCCCTTCCGCGGCCACGGCCGTGACCACGTCCGCGAGTGTTGTCCCGAGAGGAGTCCGAGGAACGAGAGTCATACCATGATTGTTCCCGAGGTGTGTCGGTACGATTATCGGACGTAGCAACTAAGGCAGTGCCCGCGGCTTGAGCCGCGTTGCGAGCTTGATTAACCTTGCGCGATTCAGCCATGCAGAGGCGAGACCGGGTCTCATAGAAATCAGGAAGAGGACTAGTTTGCTGAATTATCGTTGCCGTGCCCTCGTATTGTTCCGTAAGACCCATTAGAAGCTGAAGTACCAGTTGTTCCTCGGTGATAGGAGAGCCAACGTTGGTGAGTTGATCGAAGATAACCTTTAAAGCTTGACAGTAGGCAGTCATGGTGGGAAACTGATCAAGTGTGGTGTTGGCGAACTTATTGTTCAAGTCAATGGTTCGGGTAGCCTTGTTATCCTGAAAGATGTTAGCGAGGGCCGTCCATGCCGCATAGGCATTGGTGTTGGGTTTAAGAATAGTGTGAAGAAGATCAGTGGAAATCGTTCCATAGATCCATTGTAGAACAATGGAGTCTAGGCGTTCCCACGACGGCGTTGACGCCGTTTTTTCTTTATCTTTGTCGGAGGAGGTAGAAGAAGTAGAGTCCTTGGGTAGAAGATGATCGTAAACATCGTACGACTTGCAGTGGATCTTGAAAAGTTCAGACCAGGCGGTGTAGTGACCGTTTTCAATGTCGAGAAGAATGGGGATAAGAGCTTTGATGTTGGTTACGGTGACTGCGGGGTGAACCGGGGATGACATGGTGATGAAAGAAGGAGGGATATCGGCAGAAAAAAAATAAAAGATGGCGGGAGATGTTGTGACGGCAGCGGACGTAGGAAGGATCGGCTAGGGTTAGATGAATAGGTTTGATACCATGTAAAGTTACGTAATGGGCAATTGCCCTCTCATTCATTGATAACCACTATATATATACACCACATAATCTCCTATTATGGAGGAAAGATACACCAATATTTACATTCCTAAGATATTATCTATTATACACCTCGGCCATTTTTTAAACTATGGTACAAGTGAAGAGTAAGTAACCAAAGCAAAGATGAAGGGTAAATTGTTTTGGTTAAAAACGAAAAATAATGATTAGAGATAACAAAGTTTTCAGGTTCAATTTAAGTATCTGGTGTAAATAATGAGTAAAATATGAAAACCATCAGCATATACATCTATGTTTATGATGAGTTTGGTTACATAATATTTCTAACCAGTTAGATTATCAGCATATCAGGTTTCTTAGGGCTTGCATTCATGTTTATGCACATACAACAAGTGTAATTAAATAGTATTTTATCTAAATCTGATAAATCTGCAGGCTCAGAACCACCATCAAAACGGCATCGCAAGGCCAGCCTCACGGACTAAAAAGACGTCAACAAAAGCATCCATTTTGTCCACACAGGTGGGATAGCAGCCAAATGTGAAAAACCGTGAGTTAAACTCCATGGTACAGATCAAACAGGCTGCCCTGCTGCATACACAAGCAACGCCATGCAGCAGCAGCATCAACAACATCACTAAATCCCACTAATAGCATAGCTAAGGTAGGGTCTGAGGAGGGTAAGACGTAGACAGCCTTACCTCTACCCTGTAGGAATAGAGAGGCTGCTTCCAATGAGACCCTCGGCTCGATAGTAGTTTTGCATCAAGCCTTGTACATAAGGCATATACACGCAATTAAGACAACGGCCGATTAGTGCATGTATTCCCTTTTTTTCGGCTATCAACACCACCACATGATGCATGATTAACCACCCCCTCTATTAACGTTATTTTTGTCACACCCCGACCCGTAGCGGAATAGGTGATTGGGACATGATTGGGTCGTTCCAAAGCTTATGACTTGCTATTACGTGTCTTAAATAATCATTAATCTAAACTGAATGTATAACAACCCTCCAAAATTTTTCGACACCCTAAAAATATTTAGAATGTCCCAAAATGTCCTAAAATACACCCCGTATGCGAAAACAGGACCCGAATACCTTTATTTTTATTAAAATTAATTAAAAACAAAATTTAAAGGGCTGTCGCGGGGCGCGAAGACCCCTTAGGAGTCTTACGCGGGCCGCGACAGATGGGAGATCAGGCCGTAACCCTAGGGCGCCACGTGTCGGACTCGTGTCGAAGCTACATGTCAACTCAGCAAGGCTAGGGCCTATCCTAGCTGGCCTCGCGGGCCGCGAAAGCCCTGGAGGATGTCTAAGCGGGGCGCGAGGGAAGTCGAAGAGGCACTATAAATTGAGGCCTTCAGCCTCAGTTTCAAACCCTTCAATCTCTCGTTCTCTCTCTCGAAATTCTACATAGCAATTATAATTTTCGGGCATGATACCCCCCTAAATAATGAAGTTCTGCCTCGTTGTAATTATCATAACCCTGGTTACGAATTAGATATGCTGCCCGATTGATCCAGGGTTCCGTAACGGCTGTCGTGGTTCTGCCCGACGTAGTCGTTGGAATGCCGTCTAGGGGAGGGTATTACTAATGTAAATATTAAGGGTTATTATACTAACGCGTGTGCATTTGTGTAAATTAATAGATTATAGCCAAGAAATCCACAGGAAATTACCTAAAGTTGCAATGTGAGTAATCTTCTTTTTGTTAACTGTTTTTACAAAACCTCACCTAAATTAAATTACACTAAACAATGATTGAGTATTTGTATTCTACAATTATCGTCGGTATGTTGGGGTTTTGTATACAAAATTTGTTACTACCTTGCGAGGAGTAACATGACCACAAGTCGGGTTGACAACACCGTGGGTGGTAAATTAGTAGATGAAAACAAATGTAATTGCGCGACCGCCCTCAATACTGTACAATGGTTTTACTAAACTTGATTAAACTGGGATTCACTTACCAGTATTATCCACTGACAAAATGTTTTTAAATGCGTTTCAGGTAACAAAATGTGAAAGCCAAAATAGAAGCCAGCTGGACAGCATTGAAGGCTTGGAAAAGTGGCTATAAAGTTACCTAAAATAAATAGATGTTTTTATTAAATAAAATAGGGTCTATCCCTATGAAAATGCGTGTACTTGAAACTTGGGATTTTCCCATATGTTTAATATATTAAAAGCGTGGTATTTTCCTCTGATAAAATATTTCCTAACTACGGTCCTGATATAAATTCCGCTGCCAAATTGATAACACAAGAGATACCACCAAAACTGGCTCGCGGTCGCCCGTTCCCGGGAGATAGGGATCGGGAGTTGCGACAGAATGTGGTATCAGAGCTAAGTTACTAATTCAGCCACAGAAGTGTTCTGCTGACACTAAAGTATTATTCAATGTGTTAGGAAATAAATTACAGAATTACATGCTTATCTGTATATTATCCTTTTGTGTTATTTGACAATTTGTTAGTTTACAGTATGAGCGACCAAGGACCTTCCGACGCCTACCGTCAGTTGTCCAGCTCACCTAGGAGCGAAATCACCTCTTCACAGCCTGCCCTCTCAGGGTATCAAGCTGATAATGAAGATGGGATATTCGTGTTTAAGGCTCAGTCTGAAGAGCCATTCCCTCCTAAAAAGAGAGGATGGTTCAGTAGAGGAGCACATGAACGTAGGAAAAGAATGAAAAAGTTACAACAGCAGCGAGCCTTAGCAGCCACTAAAAGAGAGACAGATACCCATACACAGGATATGCTCAATAGGAGTCTAGCAAACTTCCATATCCTAGCAACCACAGCAGTAGACCCTAACCTGGAGCAACTTGTAGCACCCCAGCCTTTACCACTGTTTTCCACACAGCCAATGGAAATTGAAGCTAACCTTGAAAACCAATTTCTAATGCTTGACCTTGACCTAGCAGAGATACCTAGGATACCAGCACCCAATCCCTTAGACCCAGATTAATACCCGTGGCTAGATGAACATAGGGATTACCAGCAACGTTACCCAATACCAGAAGAGGAACCTATGCCAAACCTAGCAGCCTACCCAGACCTTGATATCCTAGATCCCTACTGGAACCAGGACCAATATGTTCGAGAAATTTTAGAAAACCCGTACCAGGAACCTATGCCCCAGTTCCCAAACCCAGTCCCAACACCTGCACCCCCAATAAGTGCAGAAGATGTGCAAGAACTCCGAACCTTCGGAGAAGAAATTTTAGAAAGTAGCGAGAGAATGAGGCAGGTAGGAGAACGACTCGTCTGGAAATATGACGAGCGTAATATGGAGTTCTGGATGAACCCATATCAGTGAAGGTGATGGTGAAGGTAGTAATAATAAAATAATAATAATAATAATAATAATAATAATAATAATAATAATAATAATATAATATATGATATGTGTGTATGTTTGAAAAAAAATTTATATATACAGATGCCTACTAGTAGTGTAATTTCAATTTCAGTTGTATTGAAATTTTAAATTCCAGTTCTGGTTTGTATTAGATGCATACTATATATATAAGAAAGAATAAGTCGCAATGATCGACATTTTTGAACAATATGCTTGTTGTGTGATTGATTGGTTATTATCTTGTTATATTAATACGTGGTAAATGTTTAAAATTCAGATGGAAAACGAAGTGAACCAGGAAAACCAGAATGACAATAACCCGAATAATGATAACCCGAATAACAACAATAACCCGAACAACACTAACAACGGAAATCGAGTGGATAACAGTGCCATTCAGCATATTGTGGCACAAGGAATCATAAATGCTATGCCTAATATCATCCAAGCTGTTAGAGACGTTGAAAATGATAAAAGTAACCATGGAAGTAAGCGACAAACTAATGAACTCAGTCATAGCGTAAACAATGGACCATTACTTCGAATGCCCATTCCAAAAAGAAGAAGGACCATGTCTTATGGTTGTTCTTATAAAGAATTATGGTCTTGTAAACCAATAGAATTCTCGGGCAATGAAGGGGCCGTTGCAGCTCTACGCTGGATAGGAAAGACTGAGACAGTCTTGAAAATAAGCAAGTGTGCAGAAGAAGATAAGATAATGTTTGCTTCGAATTTGTTTAAGAATTCAGCTTTAGAATGGTGGAACACTATCCTCCAATCTAGGGGAAGTGACATGATTTATGATATGGAATGGGAGGAATTTAAGAATATGGTAGAAAGGAAATTCTGCCCTCCCAATGAAAAGGAACAAATAGCAAATAAATTCCTAAATCTTAGGATGATTGGAGTGGATAGTAAGGGGTACACTACGTTATCCTTTGAATATGCTAGAATAGTACCAACCATTGCCTCACTTGAACCCGTATTAATCTCCCGTTACATCTGGGGATTAATCAGTGATATTAGGGATGTAGTCAAGGCAGCTAGACCTCAAACTATAGAAGAAGCTGTAGAACTAGCAAACACCTTGACAGATGAGTTAGTGCGTACACAAGAAGAAGACCAGAGAAGGAACCTAGTTCAAAGGCTTACCCAGGAATTTCGCTACGGAAATTCCAGCCGTGGGAAAAATATAGGTTCTACCTCTGCGCCATACTGCAAGGCCAGCAAGAAGAAGCATTCAGGAAAATGCTCGACTTACTGCAATTTCTGCAAGATGCCAGGACACAAGGAAGAAGACTGCAGAAGGAAACCGAACAATGGAATGTGCTTCAATTGTGGAGAAAAAGGTCACATCAAGCCAAATTTCCCAAAACTAGTTCCAACCATGGGCAATAAGACTACCAAAAATGCTAGAGCATTTGTTCTAACGGCAGACGAAGCTAAGATAATTCCGGACGTAATAGCCGGTACGTTTTTAGTTAATGATATTTTTGCTAAAGTATTATTTGACTCTGGTGCAAACCAAAGTTTTATTAATACTTCATTTTTCAAAATTCTTAATCAACCATTAACTAAACTCCCACAAGAATGTCTAGTAGAAACAGCAAATGGGGAAACCGTTAGGATTTCTGAAATCTTGCAAGGAGCAAGAATAGAATTTTTAAATCAAAAGTTTAGTGCAAACCTTTACCCAATGAATCTGGCAGGATTTGATATTGTATTAGGAATGGATTGGTTAATAGCCAATAAAGCCAGTATTTTATGTGATCAAAAGTCAATCCAAGTAAATTCACCAAAGGGTGAAAAGATCACAATTAAAGGAGATAAACCCTTTAGATCCACGAAATTCATCTCTGTGATGAAAACAACAAGTTATGTAAGAAAATGATCATTAGTGTATTTGATTTCTATAATCACTAACACTAAAGGAAAAGAACTAAAAGATATTCCAGTAGTGCCTCAGTTTTCAGATGTATTTCCAAAAGAGTTACCAGGACTACCCCGGACAGGGAAGTTAAATTCAGATTCACCTGTTACCAGGGATAGCACCAATTGCCAAAGCACCCTACCTTTTGGCACCCGCAGAAATGCAGGAACTGAAGAAACAGTTAGACGAATTGTTAGAGAAAGGATTCATACAGCCAAGTTCATCACCATGGGGAGCACCAATACTGTTTGTTAAAAAGAAAGACGGGTCTATGCGAATGTGCATTGATTACTGAGAATTGAACAAGGTCACGATTAAGAATCGGTATCCGTTACCGAGAATCAATGATCTGTTCGATCAACTACAAGGAGCTCGATTTTTCTCAAAAATCGATTTACGCTCGGGATATCATCAATTAAAGGTACATGAAGAAGACATTCCTAAGACAGCCTTCCGAACAAGGTATGACCATTATGAATTTACTGTCATGCCATTTGGTTTAACCAATGCCCGAACCGCATTTATGGACATGATGAACCGAATACGTAAGCCATATTTGGATAAATTCATAATTGTTTTTATAGATGATATTCTCATTTACTCTAAGAGTAAAAAGGAATATGCAGAGCATCTGCACGCACTTCTAAAGGAAAAGCTTTATGCTAAGTTTTCAAACTGCGAGTTTTGGTTAGAACAAGTACAGTTTTTTGGACATTTAGTCAATCATGAAGGAATTCATATAGATCCCACCAAGATCGAGGCGATTACCAAATGGAAGACCCCTGAATCACCAACCGAGGTTAGAAGTTTCTTAGGATTGGCTGGTTATTATAGAAGATTCATTCGATATTTTTCTAGAATAGCCATTCCCTTAACTAAGTTAACCTGTAAATCCATTAAGTTTGAATGGGGACCAAAACAAAAAGAAGCATTTAGAATCCTTAAGCAAAGATTAACCAATGCACCCATACTAGCGTTACTAGAAGGAACTGAAGACTTTGTAGTCTATTGTGACGCTTCTAAGTTAGGTTATGGATGCGTGTTAATGCAACGCCAAAAAGTTATAGCCTACGCCTCTAGACAACTTAAGAATCATGAAGAAAATTATTCAACCCATGATCTAGAATTATGAGCCATAATCTTTGCCCTAAAAATTTGGAGACATTACCTTTATGGTAGTAAGTTTACCATTTTTACGGATCATAAGAGTTTAAGGTATGTTTTTGGGCAAAAGGAGTTGAATATGAGGCAGAGACGTTGGATGGAAATACTTAGTGATTATGATTGTAATATCCAGTATCATGCAGGAAAGGCAAATGTGGTGGCTGATGCTTTAAGTCGAAAGTATCACGAAAAGCCAAAAAGAGTACGTTCTCTTAAATTAAATCTGCAAGTAGATTTAAATGAACAAATTAGAAAAGCACAAGAATCAGTAATCAAGGACGATGCTGAAAAGTAAAAGGAATTAGAACAAGGATCAGATGGAATTTGGAGATTCCATAAGATAAGAATGTGAATACCTAAATTAGGAAACCTACACCACCGTATATTAGAAGAAGCCCATAAGTCTAAATATACGATGCATCCTGGAAGTGATAAGATGTATCAGGATTTAAGAAAGAATTTCTGATGGATAGGAATGAAGAAAGCTATAGCAGCTTATGTTTCTAAGTGTTTAACCTGTTCACAAGTTAAAAGTGAACACCAGAAACCTTCAGGATTGTTGTAACAGTTAGAAATGCCAGTATGGAAATGGGAATTAATAACAATGGATTTTGTTACCAAATTACCCAAAACAAGAAAAGGTAATGATACAATCTGGGTGATTGTAGACAAGCTAACCAAGTCAGCTCATTTCTTACCAATGAAGGAAAGTTTCAGTATGGAACAATTAGCTAAATTGTATGTAAATGAAATAGTTTCATTACATGGAATTCCTTTATCAATTGTTTCTGATAGAGATAACCATTTTACCTCTCATTTTTGGACAAGTTTCCAAAAAGCAATGGGAACCAAGTTGAATCTAAGCACAACTTACCATCCTCAAACGGACGGAAAAAGAGAAAGGACAATCAAGACAGTGGAAGACATGCTTAGAGCTTGTGTAATTGATTTAGGAGATAATTGGGACGATCACTTACCATTGATAGAATTTTCTTACAATAACAGTTATCACACGAGTATTAATGATGCACCATTCGAAGCACTTTATGGACGAAAATGCTGAACCCCAGTCTGTTGGGCTGAAATTGGAGAAAAGCAACTATCCGGACCATAGATAGTACAAGAGACAACAGACAAGATCATACAAGTCAAGGAATGACTGAAAGCAGCACGCGATCAACAAAAGAGTTATGTTGTTAACAGACGAAAGCCATTGGAGTTTCAGGTAGGAGACAAAGTGCTATTGAAAGACTCTCCTTGGAAAGGAGTAGTAAGATTCATCAAAAGGGGAAAGCTAAGCCCCAGGTATGTTGGACCTTTTGAAATTATTAGAAGAATAGGACCTGTAGCTTATTAGCTACAACTGCCTGAGGAAATGGCAGGAATACATGATGTATTTCATGTATCCAATCTCAAGAAATGCCTAGCTGATGAATCACTGATGGTACATCTTAATGATATAGAGGTAAAAGAGTAGTAAAATTTGTAGAAAGACCTCTACAAATTGAAGACAGGAAAGTCAAGAATCTTAAACACAAGAGATTAGTTTTGGTCAAAGTGAAATGGGACTCCAAAAGAGGACCAGAGTATACATGGAAGCTTGAATCAGAAATGCAAAGGAAATATCCACACTTATTCCAGTAGATCTCGAGGACGAGTTAACAAGGTGGGGAGGATATAACAACCCTCCAAAATTTTTCGACACCCTAAAAATATGTAGAATGTCCCAAAATGTCCTAAAATACACCCTGTATGAGAAAACAGGACCCGAATACCTTTATTTTTATTAAAATTAATTAAAAAGAAAATTTAAAGGGCTGTCGCGGGGCGCAACAGATGGGAGATCAGGCCGTAACCCTAGGGCGCCACGTGTCGGACTCGTGTCGAAGCTACGTGTCAACTCAGCAAGGCTAGGGCCTACCCTAGCTGGCCTCGCGGGCCACGAAAGCCCTGGAGGATGTCTACGCGGGGCGCGAGGGAAGTCGAAGAGGCACTATAAATTGAGGCCTTCAGCCTCAGTTTCAAACCGTTCAATCTCTCGTTCTCTCTCTCAAAATTCTACATAGCAATTATAATTTTCGGGCATAATACCCCCCTAAATAATGGAGTTCTGCCTCGTTGTAAGTATCATAACCCCGGTTACGTATTAGATACGCTGCCCGATTGATCCAGGGTTCCGTAACGGCTGTCGTGGTTCTGCCCGACGTAGTCGTTGGAATGCCGTCTCGGGGAGGGTATTACTAATGTAAATATTAAGGGTTATTATACTAACACGTGTGCATTTGTGTATATTAATAGATTATAACCAAGAAATCCACAGGAAAATACCTAAAGTTGCGATGTGAGTAATCTCCTTTTTGTTAACTGTTTTTACAAAACCTCACCTAAATTAAATTACACTAAACAGTGATTGAGTATTTGTATTCTACAATTATCGTCGGTATGTTGGGGTTTTGTATACAAAATTTGTTACTACCTTGCGAGGAGTAACATGACCACAAGTCGGGTTAATAGTACCGTGGGTGGTAAATTAGTAGACGGAAACAAATGTAATTGCGTGACCGCCCTCAATACTGTACAATAGTTTTACTAAACTTGATTAAACTGGGATTCACTCACCAGTATTTCCCACTGACAAAATGTTTTTAAACGCGTTTCAGGTAACAAAATGTGAAAGCCAAAATAGAAGCCAGCTGGATAGCACTGAAGGCTTGGAAAAGTGGCTATAAAGTTACCTAAAATAAATAGATGTTTTTATTAAATAAAATAGGGTCTATCTCTATGAAAATGCGTGTACTTGAAACTTGGGATTTTCCCATGTGTTTAATATATTAAAAGCGTGGTATTTTACTCTGATAAAATATTTCCTAACTACAGTCCTGATATAAATTCCGCTGCCAAATTGATAACACAAGAGATACCACCAAAACTGGCTCACGATCGCCCGTTCCCGGGAGATAGGGATCGGGGGTTGCGACAGAAGGTGGTATCAGAGCTAAGCCACTAATTCAGCCACAGAAGTGTTCTGCTGACACTAAAGTATTATTCAATTTGTTAGGAAATAAATTACAGAATTACATGCTTATCTGTATATATTATCCTTTTTTGTTATTTGACAATTTGTTAGTTTACAGTATGAGCGACCAAGGACCTTCCGACGCCTACCGTCAGTTGTCCAGCTCACCTAGGAGCGAAGGCACCTCTTCACAGCATGCCCTCTCAGGGTATTCATCTAATAATGAAGATGGGATATTCGTGTTTATATAACAAATAAAATAATAATGCATATGAAACATTGTTCATAACATTTAAACTATGTAATCCGTTTCTTGTTAACTAAGGCCCATCCTATGTCCAATCTTCTCTTTATATCTGTTTACCTGTATCATGTGTAAAAATAGTTTTTGGGTCAACAAAGGTTGGTAAGTGAACCTTATTGTTATTAGAAAAATGATATGTTTAAATTTGGTCTATTGAGAAAACGTGCGTTAACCAATGTAAGTAAATATGTGTATGTCATAAATCAAAACTCATAACATACCTCAAACAATAAAAAAAACCAACTAAAATGATTCAAATGAATGTATGTGTGTTACACGGTATTATGGTGTGCTAATGAATGTATGCATGTTGCACGGTATTATGGTGTGCTGCAAGATCTAAGCTCAGTCAAATGGAGCTGATCTCGTATGGTTGGCAACGTCAAGTTCTGGTCATAGGTAATGGGGAACCGGCGAGCCTATGATGATGTGATGTCCAAAATGAATGAAATGCAACAAGTGATAACAACCAGACAACACATAACACATATACTTCACATAATGGTAATTGCACATATTTGAATTTGTAAAATGCAATAAAGATAAGCGACACATAATACACCCAAAAAACGTATAAATAAAATAAAAGGGAGAGTTGTAAGAATTCACTCACAGTTTTGCGTTGAGGGTTCCTTGAGATTAAGCGCACGAATGGGATTGAGAGAATTGGATCAACAAAGATTGTCCTATAACGAGAACGTGGGGTTTGCCCAACAAGGGTATTCCCAATAAGGGAATTAAAGTGGTGTGTCAATTAATCATGTCTCAGCATAGTTTTCGGGCCCCGTATGAATTGTCAAGCTTGTAAAACTGATAACATGAGAAATAGTTTATCCCATGTTATTTATAAAAATATATGTACCATTGTGTATATAATAATGATTTTGAAATATTTTCAAAATGTGTCGGTTATTTGTATTTACCAGTGTAAACTGACGTATCTTCAAAAGACTAAGTGACAGGTTGCAAGGTTACGAAATTGGCTAGAAGTGCCCGGTAATGCTTAAGAGGAATTTGCAACTCCTTGCATATTGAAGCCTAGTAGTTTATCCCAAGTTATTTATAAAATATATGTACCATTGTGTATATAATTATGATTTTGAAATATTTTCAAAATGTGTCGGTTATTTGTATTTATCAGTGTAAACTGACGTATCTTCAAAAGACTAAGTGACAGGTTGCAAGGTTACGAAATAGGCTAGAAGTGCCCGGTAATGCTTAAGAGGAATTTGCAACTCCTTGCATATTGAAGCCTAGTAGTCTACGTATTTCATTTTGTTATTTTCGATCCGCGTCTGGATCTTTTCATACACTATCAGTCTATATAAATATTTGAACATTTGGGCATTTATATTTGTAATAGTATTTTAAATCCAAGACTTCCGTTGTGCTATTTGTATATTTGATATCAATCTCGTCACGTACCCCGTACGGGCCCATCGGGAAATATCAGGGTGTGACACATTAACACTTGGGTTTCACCCTCTCCATCAGTTATATATTTTAAATATAAAAATTGTATGCCACGTGTCACACCACGCCACCCTTCCACGCCCCATCCCACCAACGCTTTTTTACAACATGCCACCCTTTCTTGCATCGCCTTGTGGCACTTCATGCCCCTCCCACACTATATATTCTAAAACCATCATTCACGACGGGGGTGTTAGTTTTTTCTTCAAACATCTTCAAGGGGGCTGATGTCTGCAGGCTCGCAGACGTTACCCTTGAAGACTGTTTGTTTTTTTTTAAACAGATCTGAAAATGTCTTTTCCAACTTAAAAAAAAGCTATGATATCCTTTCTTCAAACATCTTCACAAAAAACTCTCCTCTCTCATCTTCAAAAAAAAACCCTCATCTCTCATCTTCACAAAAAACCCTCCTCCTCCTTCAACATCATCATCGTCATCGTCATCATCGATCATTCTCATCGTGTCATCATCATCACCGTGTCATCATCATCGGTCGGCCGGAGAACCTCGCCGGCTCCGTCGTGTTCTTGTACAACCTTCTCGGAACCGTACTTCGACAAACTTTCCGGTTCTGATGAGGTATCAATACAAGAATGGTCTTCATCGATTAAGTTGATGTCTTTCGCGTTTACTTTATGCGGGATTCCAGAACCGTTAGACGTAAAAACAGAGACTAAGGAGTGCAGTTGAAACTCGAAGAAGCCACAACTGAGGTGATGAGATGTCGACCCATAATTTTCTTTGCTTGATACTATAAGATGTCCTCCCATGAGCTCAACCTGTGATGATTTTTGATGTGTAGGTTGTTGATTTTGAAGGTAGGTGTGTGTGCAGGTGATTTGGATTGCAGATGTAGACGCATGAGGTGTATGAATTGGAATGTGAATTCAGCGATGATTTGGGAATTTGGGGAATTGGGTTGGAGATTGGTTATTACAAACAGTATTATATTATTAATTGTTTTATTGAAATCCAAAAAAAAAAGTTTGTACAGACATTATCAATTTATAAAACAAATAGTTTTATATTTTCAGCTTAAAGAGCTTCAGACCACATCTTCAGTTGCAGACATGAAAACAGATGAAATCAGCTTGCAGACAATTTATGTCTGCAAAAACAAACAACACCTAAAACGTTATATTTGTCGTCTTTGATTTGAATCATATTCAAGTTCTAATTCTAACCCTAGACGAATTGATGACTACGATTATGAATCAAAGAAAAGTTGAATATAATAATCTTCGCTCGACACTTCTAACCTTCGTTGTTTATCTAGTGTTCATAATTCGGTTTAAAACCATGAAACCATCATATGTCAATTTGGTTTCGTGGTTTGTTTCTTTTCTAAATTTTGGTTGATTGGTTTAAAAAATTACAAACCGTAATAAACAGTTTTGTTTGCAGTTTATATAAAAAACCAATCGTATAAAATTGAACCGGGCTCTAGTGTGCACGTTTTAATTAACTAAATATTTATATGAGATATATGTAGCTATTTATATTTTATATTATTTGTATATAATATAAAACTAGTTTGAATTGTTTTACGTTTATGCAATATGTATTTTAATTTGTTTTAGTGAGCAGTCGTGTACTATTTTATTATTCACAAACAAATAAATTCTCTTAAACCACAAAACTTATGCAGACCATAGCCGAAGCATATAGGCATACACCTTATATCATGGGGGTCTAATTAGTCTTCATTTTTTAAATAAAAATCACCTAACATGATTAGGTTCTACCACATTAATGGTTTGGCCGGTGGCCAAAGAAAAGCGACAATAAAAACACCAAGATGCTTTTTGGCATAAAAATAGAACTTTTAAAGTGTTGGTTAAGGGTTATAATATATAGGGATATGTTAAAATGAGAACTACTATTAGTTGTTGTGAGAACCGTGAGAACTTTTTGATTCTGCGCGAGTTGGGCCAAAAATTTTTTGTACAAACATAGATGAAAACATTATAAACACATCTGTAAAAAAAGTAAAAAAAAAATTGTCGAGTCTTTAGTTTTGACTGATACAATTTTTTTTACACTCTGATAAAAAAATAGTTATCTGCAATAAAATTTTGCGTCAGCGCGTAAAAATCTTGCATCTTTCAAAACTAACGGCTTGACAATTTTTTTTTACTTTTTTACAGATGTGTTTATAATGTTTTTATCTACGTTTGTGCAAAAAAAAAAATTGGCCCAACTCGCGCCGGATCAGAAAATTCTCACGATTCTCACAATTCGTAGTGGTTTTCATTTGAACCGGATGCTATATATATACAACAAAAATTGTATTGGAGTGTTAGGATGAATGTAGGAAAACCGTTCACAAAATAAATAGAATAACAATTTTATTCATAAACATTCTGATTACAATACATAAAAAAAAACAGAACTAAACTGAAAGAAATTACAATACAAGAAACTTAAATTAAACTAAGAACATGTTACAAGGAAAAATAAGGAATAAAGCGAAACCAATGGTGACTGAGGCACGTGAAGATCACGCTTCCCTTAAAACAGATTTCGGGCCACCCAAGTGAACCCGTCTGTTTCCCAGGGTACAACAGCCTAAGCAGATTGTACTGTCGGGATTAGCCTAGCACCTGAAAAAATACCTGAAACAAGAGTGCGAAGAGATCCAAAATTTGGAAATTCGTTAGAAGCTGTGTTTGTTGTATGAACCATACGAGTTTCAGTCTCTCGTCTATCTAAAACAAAGCACCAAGCTTTGTATATAACAACATACTAGAATTCGAAATGACCAGTCTCTATTGAATACAAAATTCAATAAGAATAAATTCTCTTAACCATTTTTCAGTTAGGAACTTGAACAGTCTCTATTGAATACAAAATTCAATAAGAATAAATTCTGAGACTTAACCATTTTTCAGTTAGGAACTTGAACAGTCTCTAGTTGACCACAAGCCAAGACACATCTAAAAAATGTGGCTCGCGACGATGCGAGCGTGCGAAGTGCGCCATCAAAGCGCCACATTGCGCCCATCGCCCTCGTCCGGTCCCGTGTTCCAACACACAAACTTAACGCACAAGATCTCTCATTCATCTTGGCTTAATTATTAAATAATCATTATATTAATTGATAATATAATATTATTTAAAATTTCCAACAATCCCCCACATGAATGGAGATCGTCCCGTACACTCAAGTGTCATGATAAGATTTCGGCGGTTAAGTAATGCAGGATAGGTAGGTTTCCCTTTGAACCCTCCTTTGTGACATATACTTAGTCTCCTAGCGGTTAGTAGACGCGATGTCCTTGAACCAACCCCTTTTTACGTAGACGTTATTACATATCACACATTACTCTTCCTGGTCTGGCTAACCCCTCATAGGTGTGTCCATTATGGTCATGGAGCACCATCCTGGTTCTGCGAGAGCTCTAGGAATTGTGCCCCCAATTCCATTTGAAGCGACCCCACTTCTCTCTAGTTGACCACAAGCCAAGACACATCTAAAAAATGTGGCTCGCGGCGATGCGAGCGTGCGAAGTGCGCCATCAAAGCGCCACATTGCGCCCATCGCCCTCGTCCGGTCCCGTGTTCCAACACACAAACTTAACGCACAAGATCTCTCATTCATCTTGGCTTAATTATTAAATAATCATTATATTAATTGATAATATAATATTATTTAAAATTTCCAACAATGAAGTGATTAAGTGGTGATAAATCATTATCCATATTTAATTACCTAATCATAAGATAAACTATATTTAAAAGAAATGTATTCATCTAAATAACCAAACACTTATACGTAAAAATTTTAGTATGAAGTGATTAAGCAATGACAAATCATCATCCATTTCCATTCATTTAGATTTTAAAAAATCACCATCCGTATTCAACTATTATCATCCGAACCGAAGTATACATATTAAATTTTAGCATCCAAACCAAACCTAACAAAGTTTTACTTTATTAGCGATATACAACCATTCAAATACTCACATGTCGAAAAAATTATAAAATAGGTACATTAATGATTAGTTTGGCCAAAAAATATTAAACGAAGATTTCAAAGAATCAAGATTACATATTGAATGGCCGATACGGTACTCAATTCACTTTATGTGTATTTATTATATGATGTTAGACCATCTTAAATTTACAAGAGAATATAACTTTTTATTTGATTCCAAAGTATGGATCCTGAAAGGAATCCAAGTTCGGTTAATGATAACTAACAATTATTTAAAATCAGACACAAAGCAAAAATGTTTTTATATAAAGGTGTGTGATCCTTCTAATACTTTTCATAGGCAAATACACCAACACTGAATTCCTTTCCCATCTTATTCGCCTCAAACAACTTTGTTCGGAAACAAAAATGCCGTTTTATTCCAAATCGAAAGCCGAGCTTGTTAGGATTGGTTCTGATGCATTTGCTATGCTCGAGTTTTCAGGTGGGCACAAATCCAATCATAAGTATTCGACATCAACAGTAAGTGCTCCACCTAATCAAAATACTATGTTCCACTATCAACATCATCGTCAGCAACCCTATGTGGTTCGACAACAAGTGTATGCCACCCAAGTTCAGGCAGCAAAGGTTGAGACCGTGGTCGATTGTCACGAGGCAGCTAAGAGGTATGGTGGGACTGTTATTGTAGATTATGCTAAGAGAAAGCCCACCCGTAGAGGTTTTTTTGATTGAGGTTTCAGTCGGACTCTTAATGTGTTTCCTCTTGTTATTGGGTTTGGTATACCACTATAGTATTTGTATACCTTTATAATCAGGAGGTATTGGCTAAAGCCAAATTTAGTAATAATATAAATTAAATAATCAGCATATGTGTTGCTTGTGGTTTTAAAGTGCCTCTCAGAATTAGAAATGAGGGTTAACTTTGTAGACATTCACAAAACGAAGTTGATCAGAATTAGATTGATTAGTTGTTGATGGATGAAATTACTTATTGGGTTGAATACTTGAATATGGATCAAGGTGAAATCAATCGTTTAAATTTCTAAGACATTTTTTTATTTGAACATTAAAATACGATGGCAATATTGATGACTTTGCTCCAAAAATAAAGGACATATCTAGTTAAACCACTACCATTAACAAGAAACAACAACAAAATAAAAATGATTAAAGAAACCTACCAACTAAGTTGTTTTCAAGATTTCTGTTGAAAACTTAATTAGGTGAACTGAGATCTCTTGTTTGTTAATTAGTAAACGCCTACTTATTATTCTTAATTCCACAATCAATATAACACAAAAAAATTAGTATAGCTTTTTTATTTTTTTTAAATAAACTTCATTAAAACACACCTACAACCCAAACGGGCAAAAGGCCAAACAAACAACAACATCCCCGACCCAAACGAGTAAAGGGCAAAGAAATTACAACATGTACAAAGGATATTTACACCAATCCGCCCAGCTAATATAATTACATGATGATCTATTTTTAACCCAAGCATACCCTCTCGACTTTAGCTCCCCTATGATATCTTGCGGACTACATTTTTTCTGGATAAACACCACACTGTTCCTTTCTTTCCATATGTACCAGCAAGCTATCATAGTCATCTTGTAAATGATCTTTTCCGCCTTCTTACCACACTTAATGAACTTGTGGATGTCCAAAATGTCTTTAAACTCAAAAAAGAAAAGCGGCAAAATGCTGCACCAAACGCTGAAGGCCGACCACACCCTAATAGCCACTAAGCAAACGGTAAACAAATGCTACACTGTTTCCTCGAATTCGTCGCAAAAAGGGCACATGACCGATGTTATATCCACATTTCTTCTTCTTAAATTTATTCTCGTAGGAAGCCTATCCAGATTGCCTATCTAATTCATAATATTACATTTAATGGGCACCCATTTGCACGATAAAAAAATTGGAGGGTGGCAATTACCTCTATCGATAATCAAAGCCTTTTTGACCGACTTCACCGAGAAACCATTCTAACTATCATCAATCCAATACCATGCATCCTTAGCATTGGAGAGTCTCAAGAGGCTGAGAACCTTGCAACATTCCTTCCATTCCTTTATCTCCTCATTTGACTCAGGTTGTCTAGACCAATGCCATATACAAGCTCCATTGCCTTGACCTACTTCCATTCTCTCTACGACCCAGCACATATTAAATAACTCCAAACCAAATAAATGGGGCAATCTTTCCATGAAGGGAAGATCGCCCGCCCACGTGTCAATCCAAAAGCGAATATCAGCCCCATTCCCCACCTTACCCATGATTAGCCGATTTAACCCCTTCCCATTTATTTTCATTTTGGATATTAACTTCACAATGTTTTTCCAACATCCCGCTATCTTACCGTTAAGAGGAAGGAAGCTCCTTTGATTATTCTTATAGTGGCATGCTTCCACAACTTTATACCATATATTATGATTGCCAGCCCTATATATCCACCCCCATTTAATAAGAAGGGCTTTATTAACCTCTTTAAGCCTGTTAATACCCAAACCACCTTTTATCTTGCGCCAAGTGACCCAATCCCAAGCCACCAAGTTCATTTTTGAATTGCTACCAGAGCCGGTCCATTAGAATTTTCTCATTTTGGATTCGAGGGACTTGATAACCCCAACCGAGGCCTTATACAAAGAGAAATAATAAATCGGTAGACTTTCCAACACCGAATTGGTCAAAGTAAGCCTCCCCCTTATCGATAAAGTTTTATCTTTCCACACCGAAATTCTTTTATCAAAAACCTCAATAATTGCTGTCCAATTGTTAATACTCTCCACCATAATCCCTAACTAAGTAAGCGGGATAGAGTCTGTTTTACACCCAATCACTTTAGCCATATATGTCACTTCCCCACTATCAACGCCCAACCCATATATGTTTTATTTTTGAAGATTGATTTTTAAGCCCGAACATAAATAAAAAATTCTTAAACATCTCGCCACGTTCTTTAAATTATCCCTATCCCAATCCCCAACACAATAGCATCATCAGCATAAAAAAGGTGAGAAATTACCAGACCGTTATTGGGAGTTTGAATACCTCTGAAAAGGTCTTCATTCCTAGCTTTGCACAAAATGCTTGAACAGGGCTTCCATGACTAAAAGAACCAAGGAACAGTTAAATTCAAATGTAGGAGACCCATTCATAAGAACCGAGGATCTAGCCGAAACTAGGATCCTTTCGATCCGTTTACACCATAAATCGGGAAAACCCATTTGCCCTATGATGTCCAAAAGAAAACTCCAGCAAATGTTATTGTAAGCCTTTTCAAAATCAATTTTTAATAGAAAAGCCTTTTTATTATGAGCTCATTTAGCATTAATGGACTGTCCAGAATGTACCTCCCCTTAAGAAATGTAGTTTGATTCTCCGATATGATGGTCCCTATAACCATTTTGATACGATTTGCCATAATCTTAGAAATAGTTTTGCTTATCACCCCGATCAGATTAATAGGTCTATACTCTCTCGGCCCCACCGGATCCTTGTTTTTTGGGATAAGAGTTATGAAGGATGAGCTACATCCCTCCGCGATAGTACCTTTGCTGTAAAAAAACCAACAAGTTATAGAAATCATTTTCAAATAAATTCCAGTACCTTTTGATGAATTTGAAGTTAAAACCGTCCGGCCCTGGGGCTTTGTCAGAACCACATTCGAACACCGCACATTTGATCTCTTCTTTGCTAAAAGGAACCGTCAAATATTTCGCTTCTACTTCCGATAGACACCTAACATTCTGGCATATGAGTTTAGGTCTATCTCTAATTTTTTTCCTTGAAATCCCTTTTGAAGAAACTCATGATCTCTTTGTTTATCAGAGAAGCTTTAGTGGTCCATACATCGTCAATCATAAGGCCCGGGATATTATTGAAAGCCCGCCTACTTTTGATGTATCCATGAAAGAACGTTGTATTCTCGTCACCTTCCAAATCCCATCTAGCTCTAGCTCTTTATTTAATATCTTTAATTTTGTAACCTTCGAGCTCTTTTAAATCTTTTTGGGCATTCCAATTTGGTCCACTCCTGCTCTTCGGTTAACTCTCTACCTTCCGAAACATCTTCCAAGCATTCTAATTCTTCCTTAAGAGTCATCTCCATTTCCCCTTCCTTGGATAAAACCTCTTTTTCCAAATTCTTAAAGTCCCCCTAATCTTCTATAATTTTTGCATTAACGCCTCGTCAGGCTCCCCAACCCCGGTAAAATTAGCAATCACCTTACGAACCATCTCATCGAAATCCTTTCTTTCCATCCAAGAGTTGAAAAATCTCAATGGCTTAGGACCAAAGTTTTTATCCAAACACGTCAAAACAAGAGGGCAATGATCCGAGAACAGTCTCGGCATCGCCCGAAGGCATGCCTCTGGCCACTCAAAAAAGAACTGATGACAAACCAAGACTCTATCAATCTTGTTAAGTTTGTTACCATTATCCTTTAGGTACATGAATTTTCTTCCTTTCATATCATATTCTCTTAATCCATTTTCAAAAATAAAGTTATTAAAAATTGAAGCACATTTTTATTAAAAATAGAATTCCTCTTTTCTTCCCGATTGCGCACCGCATTAACTCACCCATTATCACCCCCCCCCCCCCAAGAACATCCCAAAGGACCTTTTTTGAGCCACTTTATTTGGAGCGTACACGTTAACAATATTAATAGCTTGATCGCTTCCCTTTAAAGTCCCTATAGTTAATAAAAAAAATAGGACGCTTAAAAGAATCGTGTACCTTGAGGATGCTAGGGTCCCACATCCTAACGACCCCACCAGATCTACCAGCCGCTGGCACATGATCCACTTCAAAATTGCCTTCTCCCCAAAATTTCTCGAATTCAATACCTGAAACGTCACTAAACTGAATTTCTTGTAAAGCGATGAAGTCTATCCCATTTTCTCGTTTCAAATTTTTTATCCACCCCGCTTTATTTCCCCCCTCTCCTAAACCTCTAATATTTAAAGAAAGAAAATTCATTTGTCTCCTTTTTGAAATCCTTCTTCCCTAATCGCTTCTTTAATCAAAGGCTCATGGTTCTGTAGATCGACACCTACAATGCCCCCATGACAGATGTAACATGCATCTCCAAATCAGTGTTGTCCTCCTCCTCCTAGTTGGGCTGCAAATTTAAATCATCCACCACCCCCTTTAATATTTCTTTTCTATTGCCACTCGATTCTTCCAGATGATTCTCATAACCTCCTACTTTTCCCATATTGGTTTCAACACCTTCTTCCTGATCTTCCGTGTTGATGCTATCCTCCTAAATTCCGATTATTTCATTCAAGTCAAACGGGTCATTATTTCTCATCCTCTTTCTTAGTCTAATGAGCCCACCAACCTCCTCCACTATGCTTTTGTTGCAATTGGGCTTCCTATTTTTCTTTTCACTTTTACCAAGCCTAAAAGCTTCTAGGTTTACATTAAAGCCCGAATTTTTTTAAACAATTAAAAATATTGCCGCCACCATCTTCTTTATCTTTCCTCGATACTCCTTCCTCCCATTGACTGTAATTAAAGATCTAGAAAAACCCGTTGCCCGTCCATTCATCTGTTGAAGATTACCAACCATGTTACCGTTGGCAAACATTGGAAATCCCTCCGTATTTAATAGCTTTGGCTATTCATCTTCACCATAACTCACTCTGCCGGCCTAGAAAACCCCATCACTGGTGCCGTTTGATCCCACCAGAGAGTTGGAGTTCTAATCTAGGTTCCCCCCGCCCCATTAAATGCCGGTTTACCGACATCATCATACTTCGACAAAGATGTCAGAACATTAGAATCATTAAGTTCCTTATCGTCCTTCGCCAGATCCCCGTCATTGCCGAGCCCTTCATCCTTCGTCGCCGACCCACTGTTATTGCATCTATTACTCTCAGACAAGAACTCCCATCCTTCACCTACATCCGAAGATACTCCCTATTTCTCAACCGAATCCGGAATCCAATCCCCCATTTCTTCTTCAACCCAAATTCTAAATCGTTTTCCATCTTCAATAATGATAACTTCTTCTTCGATCCTCTTAACCGAGTCCGTCATGACGCACGCATAATCTGAAGTTAAGATATTGTCCTCCGGTTGTCTTTGTGAGGCATGGATAACTTTGCCAAACCGTCTCCCCACCGAATCAAAAGTTTCGTTCTCGGACAGGTGGAGTGGGACTCCCTGTATGTTCATCCACACCAATCTCTCGAAAGCTACTAATTGTCCCCTCCATATCTCCACAAAAATGAACCAACCAAAACCTGGTGAATCGGCTCTAAATCTATCTGCCTCGATAGATGACTGGAAAATCAAGAAGACATTCAGCCTGCCTAGATACTTAATCGTCGCCTCCCCATAATTTGCTTCCTTCAGTAAGATGTTTAACTTTCTAATCGTCCACAAATCTTTAACCTTGCAGACCATCGCCTTACCATGAAGATCCCCGTAAGCTTTAACATACTCGGATACCACCACTTCCTTCACTTTGGCCGGACCGTTAACCTTGCCTGAAACTGTTTTCGCATAAGATCTTCCACTGCTGGTAAAGTAGTTGCCATTATACCCTTCTTTTTGAAGGTGTGTACATTATCTCCCTGTTCCATGAAAAACTGCCATTTCTTCTTCCCCGTCTGAACCTTGTTGTCTCTCCCCACCTCATTCTCCATAGCAAACCTGGCCACGTTGATGATAAGCCTATAATTACCCAGCCATATATTTCTCATCTCCTTCTCTAACTCTCCCGCATCTTTTAGTCCTATGAAATTAGCAAAACCGAAGCGATACCCCCGCTTGTCTCTCTTCCTAGCGATATAGACACCCTCAACTGTCCCAAAAGATCCTAAAGCTTCCAAAATATCCTTCGAGCTACATCTCTCCGAAAGGCTCGAGACGTAGAATTTCGTTATGTTGTTGGGACTTGATCCAGAACTCCGCCCGTATATTTCTGCCAGGTGACACCTGCCGGAAAACTACAACGGAAAACTGCAGCTGACCACATAGCTATTAAAATGATTCCTCCTAAACCACGATATGTGATTCAAAAAAATAACTATCCAAACCCTCCCATTTCTTCTTATTCCCAGTTAGTGTGTAATAAGTATTACAACAAATTTTATGGGTACTATAGCTTAAACTCGCAAGTCATCTCAGGTGACCAATTAATGCTATGACGATTGTGCACTTGAAGACGTGCACGTCCTCTTATTGGAGATCTCTTGTTTGTTAACTAGTAAACTCCAACCTATTGTTATTAACGTCTCGCTTGCGGTGTGCACATATAATGTATATATGTGTAGGCCTCGGAGGGCAAAAGTGGAATTACACTAATTTTGACGTTATTTTACTAATTTTATGAGAATAACGTTAAAAGCGGCGGACGGTTAATCATGCATCATGTGACGGCATTAAAAGCCGAAAGATAAAAGGGTAAATGCACTAATCGGTCTTTGGTCTTTGTCCTGATTGTTGAGTGTTATGTGTCTTATGTCCAATGCTTGATGCAAAACTACTATCGAGCCGGTAGTCTCCCTGGAAGCAACCTCTCTATTCCTACGAGGTAAAGGTAAGGTTGCATACATCTTACCATCCTCCTAACCATTGGTGGGATTTACTAATCGAGTATGATGATGATAGTGTTAGGGGGCAAAATGCTCATTGGTATAAAAGTAAAATTGTTAAAGTGTTGATTAAGGATTTGATTACTTACTTTTTTTTAAGATTAGTTACTAAAAACCCTTAATTATTATTTATATAGTGAGTTTAGTATGTTGATAATAAATTCGGTTAGGTACGCATGATCAAAAGTGTGAGCATGTTACTTTAGAAATACCGAATCTAAGAGCATTCTCATCCAATTCATCAAAACTTGTGAGGGTGAGTTTTTATATTGTAAAGGGTAAAAAAAGTGGTTGTGAGTGGAGGAGAGAGAAAGTGTTACTGTTCATCTGTATATTTAGGGGGATACTGTTCACCCAGTATAATTTTTTTAATATATATTGAAAGTGGTTGTGAGTGAAGGAAAGAGAAAAATATGATGATAATATTATTTAATTGAAAAGGAGAGAGAAAAGGTATTTGTTTTTAGTGGAAATATATTGATATAGGAGTTGTTTTTTAATAGAATGTATGTATAATTTGATGGATTGGATGAGAATGCTCTAAATGATTTGGCATTAAATTTCGAACTTGGAACTCATGTATCGCTTACTTCGGGTTTTTTATATATGTTCGGGCCTTAAGATAAACATTAACAAATCGAATTTATATGCTATTGGTGTTAATTCGATTGCGGTCTCGAACATGGCCGGTATTGTGGGATGTCAAGCGGGAACTTTTCCTTTCAAATATCTTGGTCTCGCGGTTGGAGCCAATATGAACAGAATTGCAAACTGGAAACCTGTGTATGATGTGTTCGATTCGAGATTAGCTAAATGGAAGGCGAGTCTTTTGTCGTTTGGTGGAAGAATTACCCTCATTAAGTCGGCTTTAGAATGCCTGCCTAATTATTACTTTTCCTTGTATAAAGCGCCGGTTAAAGTAATCAAGGATTTGGAAGCTAAAATGAGGAACTTTCTTTGGGGTGGAGACGGTTCTTTAAAAAAGTTAAACTGGGTAGCTTGGGAAAGAGTAACGCTTCCTGTGAATAACGGTGGTATTGGGCTGAGCAAGCTTTTTGACGTCAATATTGCCCTTCTTTCCAAGTGGGGTTGGAGGTTTTTGTCTAGCAGAAACAAGTTGTGGTGCAGGACTATTGAGGCATTGCACAGCAATAGAAACAATGGAGAGTCTATTCCGTCTAAAAGGTCTCTTGGTGGGGTTTGGTTTAATATTGTGCAGGTTATCAACAAACCGATCATCAATGGCTCCGCTTTAAAATCGAGATTCAAAGTTTCAGTGGGCAACGGAAGTAATACAGCCTTTTGGCTGGACAATTGGATTGGAAATAGGCCGCTGAAGGAGCTTTTTCCTATTCTCTTCAGGCTCGAAGACACCAAAGACTGCAAGGTTAACAGCCGGGTTGGTAATTGGAACGTCGGCAACCATTTTTGTTGGAGCTGGAAGCGCCCGGTTGGGTCTGAAATCGAGATCAACGAACTTGTTGAGCTGTGTACGATGTTGATACATGTGAGCTTGAATCAAAATGGTGATAAATGGTACTGGCTCGGTTCCGAAGACGGGGAACAGGAGGTTTTTTCAGTTAAGTCGGTCAGGAGTCTACTCGTTAAAAGCAGGATCATTGCGGATACTTACGTTCCGGAACGTTGCAAGTGGATCCCCAAAAAATGTAATTTTTTCATTTGGAGAGCGGATATGAATAGGATTGCCACGGTTGACGCTTTAATCAATCGTAACATCGATGTTGGGAGCTCGATTTGCAGGTTATGCGGTGATGGTGAAGAGAGCGTTGAGCACCTGTTCACGTCCTGTTTCTTTGCTTCAATGCTGTGGTCGTGGATTGGCAATTGGTGCAAGTGTCGGCCTTTGGTGGTGTTCTCCTTTAGGGATCTTATTGAGGTTCACAATTATGCGGGTCTGGTTGGAAAGAAAAAAGAGGTTTTAATGGGCCTCATTAGAATTGGATGTTGGTCTATTTGGAGATTGAGAAACGAAGCGAGGTTCAAGAATAAAGAGGCGAAACTTGAGTACATTATTGGTGAAGTAAAGAAATTAGGTTTTTTGTGGTATAAGACTAGGAATAAAAATGTTGATACGTCATGGGGAGATTGGTGTAAGTTTGTAAATTTGTAGTTTTGTAGTTGTTTTGGTTGCCTAAGTTTGAGGCAGCTTTTGTGGTTGATGAAGTTCACTTTTCAAAAAAAAAAGATGCTTTTTATACCACCTAACTTTACCAAGTTATTTTAGTCATTTAGGATTGCTCGGTTTATTCAGTGTGAATTGAACTATTACAAATCTTATCATAAATGCATCATTTAAAAAACATTAGTTAATTTTATCGTTACCAAGTAATACATCTATAGGGGAAGGTTCATTGAGGAACACTAAAAAAGTGGAGAACAGCGGGGAACCGACTCAAACAACTCCGATTGGACTCATTCTAGCGGTGTTGGAACCGGCTCGTCGAAGCCTAACTAGGATCTCTTAACCCTAAACCCTAAATCCTAACTCCTAAACTGTGGCACCCAACTGACTTTGCGATCCTGTTTTTACAAATTGGTTTACGTGGTGTCTGCGTAGTTATCTGGATGATTATTGATTGTGTGTAATGCTTGATTATTATTTGTGATTATTATTTGTGTAGTATTACATATAGTTTAATTAGAGTTTCTATCGCTTCACTTCTCTGTGCTTACTTGTCAAATTTCGGGACGAAATTTCTTTCAAGTTGGGGATGATGTGACAACCCGAACTTTCAAGGTTTGTAACGTTAATCTCGTGATTCTAACTTCTCGTTAATTGTTTCTCTCCAACGGGCTGCATTGTTGTTATAGCGGTTAGTAACATGTTCGTATATTTGGGCCAACGCACACACACGCACACCCGTAGGCCCAACCCAAACATCCATATTCGAAAACCTTAGAATTGGGCGTAATACATGTTTAACCTTAGAGTGGGCCTAGTGTATGCTTAATTACTTGGAATTGGGTTACTACTTGGCCGGTTACACAAGCCCAAACCTTAATTGTTGTAGCAGCCCAAGTGAGTGGGCTTGAGCCCACTTCGCCTACTAGAGGTAACAGCCCAAACCTTCACATTATTTGTATACGTAATATGTTTCTTGTTTGGATTAAATTTAAAACACAAACTCAAACAAACCCTATCTCTCTCAACAATCACACACGGCATAGCAGACCCCCCCCCCCCTTCTTGTTCTTCGTGCCAAGCAGTATACGCCGTTTGGATTAGTCTTAGCATCCTGTTTCTTCGGTTAGTTATCCATATTCACGTTAACATTTATTTGATTGTTCGTTATGTGATTGTAATCAGCAAAAGTGCTATATGATATTGAAAGTGTTGATATGACAATAATAATATTAACGTGTGACAAGTGTTGATTCATGACTTCTATAATTCTTGGTGATAAATGGATGCTTAGGTTAACCAGAATAGGGATTAGAATGATGATGTTAAAGGTAGGAATTAAACTAATGTTATACAATTAGTCGTGGGCTAAGGGAGTAATCGGGTAACATGTTGGGCCTTATATTTTACAACTGGGCTGCATATGTCAATAAGTGAAATAGGGATTCTTGTTTAATTATCAGGTGGTGTAAATCTTTGTGCGTGAATCGAATAGGGTTAATTGTTATGATAATTAATATGTTATGCTAGGGAGTTTGGTATGCTTCTGATGTAGGTATGTTATTAACGACCAAAGTGTTGCCTTAAGGTTATTTAATGATAGAAACGTGGATGAAAAATGGTTATGATTTTAATTATATGTGTTGCACACTTTAGGGTCTGATTGGTTTAACAAGGATGCTTGCATGAGTATGAGTTAATGGCATGTGAATATTGGTTAACTGGATTCTTGGTTTAATATGATATTGGTTTATTAATGCATGAATATTGGTTTAATATGATATTGGTTTGTTAATGCATGAATATTGGTTTACTAAATGGGCTGCACAGTTAGTTCAAATAGGTTTCGTTGGATCACCCACTCGTCTCATACACATCATCATCATCATCATCATCATACTCAGTATATCCCACCAATAGCAAAGCTAAGGTAGGGTCTGAGGAGGGTGAGATGTAGACAGCCTTACCTCTACCCCGTAGGAATAGAGAGGCTGCTTCCAATGAGACCCCCGGCTCGATTGTGGTTTTGCATCAAGCCTTGGACATAAGGCACATAACACTCAGCAATTGAGACAAACGCCGATTAGTGCATGCACCCCCTTGTCTTTTGGCTATCAACGCCACCACATGATGCATGATTAACCGTCCCCCTCTTTTAACGTTATTTTCACGAAATTAGTAAAATAACCGTCCCCACTCGTCTCATACACATAAACAGTTATTAGAAGATCATGTCATCATGGGCCTCATGTGTAAACACGTGAATAGTTGGGCCACATGCTGGAAGGTGGGTCGCGGTCACAGTTTAGGGTTGGGTTTAATACAATGGACCGGGTAAAGGGGGCTAAGTTGGGCCGACAGGATTAGTATTAGTATTAGATTAAACAGTGGGTTACATGATGGATGTTATTGGGTGTTAATTTGTAATGTGAGTGCGTGTCGGTAGGAATATTTGCTACGATTTGTGTACGGACTATACTGATTATGACTTGTACATTGTGCACATGAGTTTGTGACTTACGTGATTGTGAAAATCTGTTACGTGGATAAACTGTGATAACTTTGTTAATGCTTGACGTAGTTGACTGTTCTAATGCGTATAATTAGGTGCATAATCCTTGAGTGTAACTTGTGTACTATGTGATAAAAGTACGTGATTCAATACGGGTACGAAACTGATTGTTATTAATAAACTATGATAGGACGTGCTTGATCAACTGATAATAAAGTAATTAACCTTACCGAGCAATCGAAGGTGAGTTCATCTCTTGAGCATGCGTCCCGATGGTTGGGACAGTCAGTGGGTATCCCGGGGAGGGATAAGTCTTTTGGGTAAAAACGGGAATGTTGGATAATATACTCTTCCTATCACCTCTAAAGTCCCTCCGTGTTTTTTGGTTACCGGGGAGGTAACATGGTATTAGTTGGTAGCGCTACTTAGGTTTGGCAACCTCACCTCGTTCCTGGGAGGACGGGTGTTGAACTAATGACCTAGTCATGACCAATGCTTTGATAGGAGCATTGGAGAAAGGGCAAAATAATCAGAAGCCGTCTTGTATTGGGGTATTATCAACATTGTTTTCAACATTACTTTTGGAATTAAATTCAATGGATTAACTAAACATTTGGTAACCAACGTTTTCGTAAAACTATGAACTCACCAGCGTTGTCTGATACACTTGTTGCATGCTCGCAGGTCGTTAGTTTATATGGATTTGGAACTTGCTGTCTGAAGTAGCTGGAGTGGTCATGGGTCGTGCTGATTGGATACAAATGATGGGTTTATTGATTACATACATTTAATTTGAAACAGTTAACTATGTTTTCTTTTATTTGCTTCCGCTGAACATGTTGGTTTTCATTTAAACTTATTGACGGTACTTTCCAGTAATAATTGATGATTTTATTCAACACTTGTGATTGGTTCAATATGATTAGTGGCTCGTTATTGGTTTGTCACACGCCTAACAGGGACACTCCCTAGGTGGTATTTTGGGGTGTGACAGTTTGGTATCAGAGCCACTGGTTATAGTGAACTTGGTTTTAAAACGTTTTTATAAAACCAGACTATAACCGAACAGATCCGAAATCGACCATGACACTCAGCTCCAGACTGCAAGGTTCGTTTCTCGTTTACTATTGCATAGTATATCTAGTGTTTGCTTATGAATAATATCACACGTGAATGCACACTTAGCACTGCAGTATGAACTTCTATGTTACCAACTCATGTTACGTGTTTTAAGAGTGCGACTCTTCTTGAACTTTCATGATCTATGTTGTGGCGTCATCTGTCTTATTGCTCGAATTCGGGGAACCTTTTAGCGCGAGTTAAGAGGCACTGAGATAAGCATGCAAATTTCCTTATTATTATGGGTGCACACATAATAATAATGTGGGGTGCATGTGAGTCCCAGTGAGGCTTAACGAGTGTGAGAGGGGTTCCGCTCTGTTAATTGATGTTATGTTAGAACTCAGCAGTCTATAATAGCAGTGATTGTCTCCTACTCGAACATGATCTTTTCACCCCTTTCTGAATCCTTACGAATCTCGATGCTATCGAGTATCACCTGATCACACATCTGAACGCATAGCGAACTGTGTAGAATGTTAGGTGCTAGTACGAACGTCCCTGAGTTGGATGGCTCAGCGTCAAATGATTGGACTATACTTTCCTCACTTATCTTTGTTTGCTGGAACTTAGCGTGTTGACGCCTTAGATCCCGAAGTGCGATCACTTCTGCAACACTCTCGCGACATACCGTGTATTACTCAGTCAACTTGCAAGAACGATGGACAAGAGGGTAAACGTAGTACCTTACTGACTTCAGCATTTGAACGACCCTAGTTACCGGCAACGAATAACAGCGATTTGAATCCAATCGAATCCTTAACCCCAGCCAGCGACTCATGGGAGTCGACTCTTACGAACCAATCGGGACAAATCGATGACGATTGACTGTAGAGAGGACTGTGTAACCGCCCGTACCATGAGTAGTGCCTTAGGACGTGGCACGGAATGTGAAAAGATGGACCTTGTTAGTGTAAGGACGCAGGACACTGTTACAGGCAACAATATTAGAGGAAACAGTCGCGGCAACATAAAGGTACTCGTGATCGTAGCTTACAGTATGGAAACGAATGTGACCTCGACAAGGATTGACTGTGTTAAGTCCAGCTGACGACAACCAAGGGAACGATGGCAGTACTGGAAATTCTCGTGACGAAAACAACACTGGAAATGAAGCTCATGGAAGGACATTTAGTATTGGCATAGGCTATACCAGGCGTAATAGCAACACGATAGCTTGGATGGGTAGCTATTCGCTTCGTCTCTGTTCTGTTTAACCCTGATGCTTCTTGAAACCGAACCTGTTGTGGAGTCGGCTGATGCAAGTCAATTGAAGCCTTATATGTTCGCTGGGATGCAAACTCGACCTTGGGGGACAGGTGTTCGACATCGACCTTCCTTCTACTACCCCTGATGGTTACAATGCAGTAGTTAGTGTGGATTGGTCATTCAGAAATCGCGCAGACATACGTTGTGAGGAGAAAATTTTGTGTGGAGAATCGTTATTTGTTCTAAAGCAACAGAGTGGTGCAAAGGTTAGCGCCATGTCAACTATGAAGGCCCAGAAGTGTCTACGGAGGGATCATCCCGCTACGTTAGCAACCGTTACTGATGTTGTGGCTAAGGAAAAGAGGATCGAGGATCCACCAATTGTTCGTGATTCCTCTCAGTGTGCTACCCGAGGAGCTTACAGATTTACTTCCACCACTATTAGGGAGAATCTCAGCTTGATCTCACGACAGGGGCATCCCTGATTACTCGTGCTACATACCGTCTTGCACCAGGAGAGTTGCAAGGACTATCTACAGGAACTGTTGGACAGGAGTTTTATTGGACATAGTTTTTGTTCGCTTTGGGAAGCCCCAGTTATATTCGGGAAGATAAAGCCTTTTCGTATGTGTACTGATTATCCAGAACTCAGCAATGTGACAATCAAGAACTGTTTGCCTTGACCATGTATTGACGGAAGACCAAGAGGAGAATGTTCCTGAAACGGCATATCGAACGCAATACGGCCATTGCGACTTTGTACACCATGACCATTGAGTTAATCAACACACCAGCAGCTTTATGGACCACATGAATCGACCGTATTTACGGATGACATTCTGGATCATTTCCAAGAGGAAGGAACATCATGGGCGGCATTTGTATCTTATTTTAGAGCTCCTGAGGGAGGAGCCACTCCGCGCGAAGTCTTGTTAAAGGTAACTTCTGGATTCGAGAGATACCTTTTTGGTCATATGATCAACGAAGTGGGAATACACGCGGATCTCGCTAAAGACCCATTTCGTTAGATATTGTTTAGCACCAAAGATCCCTTCGAGGATGCAGCAATTTCTTGGTCACACTAGACTCTATCGTAGATTCACCACAGGATTTTCGAAGAGCGCGCAGCTTAAATCTCTTTAGCACAGTAGGGTACTGTGTTCGTGAGAGACAAAACAGGAGGACGTCTTTTCAGTTTTTGAATCCCAACTCTGCAATGTTTACACGCCGACGCAACACGAGAAAGTGATGACTTACGTAATGGACTTACAGGAAGAACTGCACGAGTCACGACCTGCGGTGGAAGCCCTGGTCTTTGGATTTAAGTTGGAGGCATTACTTGGACGGTACCCAATGCACTACCTAGACCGATCACAAGGGCCTCCCGTGTGAGCTAAACATGTGATGGCACCGCTAGATGGAACTTTTGAATGAATACGACTGTGAAATCTGGACGTGCACGAGCTTTGTAGCTTGCTATCGACTCTAACATACCTGATCAGACTCGCCTTGTTCAAACTGAAGAACTGAAGGAAGAGAGTTCCCAAGATTGACCCATGCGGGGCATGGGGAAGCAACCTTTGGTAGGTCGGACGATATTTGCTACTTCATGGAACGAATATGGACCTCACTTTACAGCAACCTTAGGGAACTGGTGCAGGCGGAGCACACGGGTCTCGATATCATATTCATTTGAGTTTTGATAGAATGTATTAAAACCTGAAGACCATGTATGAGTGACCGGGCCTTGAAGCCCACATAGCGACGCATGAGAATGATGTTTGACTTGTGGGAAAGTCAAGGTGGAATATTAGCAACCAGAAACGCATATATGGAAATGGAAACGGACTGCCATGGATTTTGTCACTAGTCTACTTACAACTCGAAACGAAAACATTATCACCCGGGTGATCATTGATGGACTCAAGTTACCAGCACACTTTCTTGCAATCAAGAAAACTGACGAGACTTCACAGTTGTGAATGTTCCTCTGAGAGAGGCGGCTTTTAGGTACGAAGTGTCAACTCCTGTTATCTCTGAATTTGATCTATGCATGATCTGTGTCAGGCAATACACAACACCCTGGGAGGGTGTGGAATGCTTGGGAAGCATGGCGAGCTTAACTGGCGTCACGATGGACCATTCAACAGTCTGGGAAGAATCGGTAGCGTAACCTACAAACTCGAGTTACCCGACGAATCGGGTAAAGTACGCGATGTCATTTATGTTTCGGATCTAAGGCAGTAGGTGTCTGATGAAACACGTGTGATACCTTTATTGGAGGAATTTATCGAACACATGGACCAAGAAGTCAAGGTTCGTCAATTTAGTCGAATTCCAATCGTGAGTGTTCGTTGGAACTCAAGACGTGGACCGAAGTTCATGTGAGAACGCAAAGATCAGGTGAAGTTTTGTTATCCCCGATTGCTCAAATGATGGGACCAACTTTCGATATCACTGGCGAATTTCGGGACGAAATTCCCTTTCAGGTTGGGGATAATGTGGCACCCAACTGACTTCGCGATCCTGTTTTTACAAATTGGTTTACGTGGTGTCTGCGTAGTTATCTGGATGATTAGTGATTGTGTGTAATGCTTGATTATTATTTGTGATTATTATTTGTGTAGTATTACATATAGTTTAATTAGAGTTTCTATCGCTTCACTTCTCTGTGCTTACTTGTCAAATTTCGGGACGAAATTTCTTTCAAGTTGGGGATGATGTGACAACCCGAACTTTCAAGGTTTGTAACGTTAATCTCGTGATTCTAACTTCTCGTTAATTGTTTCTCTCCAACGGGCTGCATTGTTGTTATAGCGGTTAGTAACATGTTCGTATATTTGGGCCAACGCACACACACGCACACCCGTAGGCCCAACCCAAACATCCATATTCGAAAACCTTAGAATTGGGCGTAATACATGTTTAACCTTAGAGTGGGCCTAGTGTATGCTTAATTACTTGGAATTGGGTTACTACTTGGCCGGTTACACAAGCCCAAACCTTAATTGTTGTAGCAGCCCAAGTGAGTGGGCTTGAGCCCACTTCGCCTACTAGAGGTAACAGCCCAAACCTTCACATTATTTGTATACGTAATATGTTTCTTGTTTGGATTAAATTTAAAACACAAACTCAAACAAACCCTATCTCTCTCAACAATCACACACGGCATAGCAGACCCCCCCCCCCCCTTCTTGTTCTTCGTGCCAAGCAGTATACGCCGTTTGGATTAGTCTTAGCATCCTGTTTCTTCGGTTAGTTATCCATATTCACGTTAACATTTATTTGATTGTTCGTTATGTGATTGTAATCAGCAAAAGTGCTATATGATATTGAAAGTGTTGATATGACAATAATAATATTAACGTGTGACAAGTGTTGATTCATGACTTCTATAATTCTTGGTGATAAATGGATGCTTAGGTTAACCAGAATAGGGATTAGAATGATGATGTTAAAGGTAGGAATTAAACTAATGTTATACAATTAGTCGTGGGCTAAGGGAGTAATCGGGTAACATGTTGGGCCTTATATTTTACAACTGGGCTGCATATGTCAATAAGTGAAATAGAGATTCTTGTTTAATTATCAGGTGGTGTAAATCTTTGTGCATGAATCGAATAGGGTTAATTGTTATGATAATTGTTGGACCGTTCTATGACCCTTAAAAGTCAGTCAAGGCAATTCATCTCAGTTTACAGAGGCGGAATCAAAGTAAACTAAGTCATAACAGCTCTAATCCTTTTAATCTTTCTTTTCTGATTAATATGAGTGCTTGTACAAGGTTTTCTGATACAAATCCGTCAGCACTTCGTAACACGTACAATGACAACTCTGATTCTCTTCAAATGACCAACACACCTATATATAGAGCAGCATGATTTCGCTTGAGGTTGTCTGAAGCGAAATCTGTTATGTTGATTTCGCTTCAAGCATCCACATATCCTTTCAAGCGAAATCATGTGTGTTCAACATAAAAACCCTAACTTAAAACCTAATGTGTAATCATTCAAACAATCCTAGACACAAGACTTGATAATGACGTAATCAGCAGACATTTAGTGCACCAACAGACTCCCCCTTGGATGTTGATGAAGTCTTTGGCTTCAAGTCTTTGTCTTTAACAATCTTCAAACATTGTAAAAACTCTCATCAATCTCTATCTTCAAGCTTTAAATTTAAACTTCAATCTTCCCTTTGACTGTTGATCCAGACTCCCCCTTTCACAGACTCCCCCTCTCGATATGCTAGAATCTGAGAAATCTAGTTCAAGCTTTAACATTTAACTTCCGTTGGGAATAATGAAGATCAAACCTGTTACTCAACCAACAAACATAACCATTCTATCTTTTCAACAGTAAAACACAAACTCAATCAGTTTTAACAATCCACTCAAGTATTCAGGTCCAAGTTAATGACCCTGATTACTCAATTAATCTACCAAGTCCAAATTAATGACCTTGATTGATCTTTTGACGAAACAATACTGATTTTAAAACAACATTTTCAAATATTTTCTGAAAATAACAAGTATCAAGTTAATGAACTTGTTTTTAACTTTCCAAACAATTCAAACTTCTTCAAAGTAAGCTCTCCTCATTTTTCAGTCCAGAATTTCCTGCATCTGCTTTAAGCATCTGAGAATCCAACAATCAACTTTCCACTTTGGTTTGTCGGAAAATAAAGCAGAAATAAAATCTTTTTGGATTTTATCAAAGTGTTCTAAACTAAGCAATGAAATACAGAAAACTTAAATTGCAGAAAGTAAACAAAGTAAACTATTTACAACCATATTTTTTGTAAGCGTGTCAGGGAATCATATCAGCTTTTTTAGACAAATCACAAGTACCGTTAAGCTACATTTCATACTTTAGACTTAAACAATTTACCTCGATTGTCGATATACTGATCCATCTTAAATTCTCACACAAATTTCAACTTATTCAGGATACGATTTAGATGAATTAAGAACTTAGATCATTCATGTGTCCCACCTCTTGAATATACTCCCGTATCCAGAATCTCAATAATCAGTCTTACAGGTGAGAATACTACAATGATATCTGTATATAATTTAGGTGTGCGAGGGCCGAGGGATCTCAGATCGATACTTCCGTATACACAGAGAGATATCAGCTTCGACTTTTCGGTGTGTCCCCTTTAGAGGATCTTTTTGCTTACAACAGCAGCATATATCAATTTTATTGTTTCAGCAGCTGAGGGTTTAATGCTGTGTTTCAAGCATTGTAGCAAGTATTAGCCAAGGACTAGGTCAGAACTACCGTTCAGCAGAAGTCCCTGAATAATACCCCAGACATCATAGAGTATAAAGACCTAGTATATCAGATTACGAGACCTTTCAAACGAGATTTCAGGGGTTACCTATATATCCAAGTAGTGTTCCCCACGAATTTCACCAGTTTGAATTTAGGTTTATATCCCAAATAAATCTACTAAAAGTATGAAAACCTATCAACACATCACCAGTAAGATTGTTTAACTCTTTTATACTTTCCAAATCTTTAGCATACTGTGATCGTCTAGCTGATGTACTATCATTTTCCCTATATACACAAGCTCTTTTTCATTTTATCATGTTTTTGTATTTTTGCATTTTTTACTGTTTTTGTATTTTCTGAAAATAAACTATGTACAAACATCTACTCCCCCTAAATACCAAAACAAGTAAAAATTCGACAAACCATTGCAGATTGTTTCTCGTCTTCATCCGCAACAGTACTCTCATCAACGCCAATTACGCCATCCGACACCGACAAAAGCTTCATACCATTCAGTTTTAACAAATATTTAAACCGATTTTTATCAAAAGCTTTGGTATGTAAATCAGCTTTCTGTTCGTCAGTATGGATTTTCTCAATTCGTATCAACTGTTTCTCAAAACAATCACGAATAAAGTGATGACGAATTTCTATGTGTTTAGTTTTAGCGTGATGTACTGGATTTTTTGTTATATTTATAGCGGCCTCATTATCAACAAAAAGAGGTGTGTTAAGAAACTGCAAACCGTAGTCGCGCATCTGTTGCTGTATCCACAAGATCTGAGAGCAGCAACTGCTAGCAGAAACATACTCCGCTTCACAAGTAGATAACGCCACAGACGTTTGTTTCTTACACTGCCAGGTAACCAATCTAGGACCAAAGAACTGGCATCCTGCAGTTGTTGATTTTGAATTGACTTTGCAGCATCCGAAATCCGAATCGGAATACCCTTCGAGCGTAAAATCGCCTTTTCTAGGATACCACAACCCCAATGAAGGAGTTCCTTTCAGGTAGCGCAATATCCTCTTCACAATAATCATGTGCGATGCTCTCGGGTTAGACTGAAATCTTGCTGCGAGGCACGTTGGGTACATGATATCAGGACGTGAAGCAGTTAGGTACATTAAAGAACCTATCATGGATCAGTAAAACGTTTCATCAGCCCTGTCTCCGGTGAGATCTGGGTGAATCCCATGATTTGTTGCAAGTGGGGTAGCAGCTGGAGTAGAACTTGACATCCTAAATTTCTCTAGAATATCATGAACGTACTTTGACTGATGAATGAAAATTCCCTCAGGAAGTTGTTCAACTTGTAATCCCAGAAAGAATTTCATCTTCCCCATTGATGACATTTCGAACTTCTGCTTCATCACTGATTCAAAATCTTTGCATAGATTTTCATTTGTCGACCCAAAGATTATATCGTCAACATAAATCTGAACAATCAGAAGATGACCATCGACTTCTTTAGTGAAGAGAGTGGCATCCACTTTTCCACGAATGAACTTGTTGGCTAGTAGGTGTTGAGACAAAGTCTCATACCAGGCTCTCGGGGCCTGGTGTAAACCATACAACGCTTTGTCCAATAAGTAGACTTTGTTTTTGTGGATTGGATCGGTAAAGCCCGGTGGCTGACCGACATAAACCTCCTCTTTAACCTTCCCGTAAAGAAACGCCGATTTAACATCCAACTGATAAACTTTGAAGTTCTTCCAAGACGCAAATGCTAGGAAAATTCGGATAGCCTCTAGTCGTGCTACAGGAGCATAGACTTCGGTAAAATCAATTCCCTCCTGTTGACTAAATCCCTGAACAACGAGTCGAGCTTTGTTCCTTACGACAACTCCTCTATCGTCTCTCTTACACTTAAACACCCACTTAGTGTTAATTTTCCTATGACCATCCGGCAAATCAACTAATTTCCACACTCCTAATTTCTCGAATTGACTAAGTTCCTCCTGCATAGCATTGACCCAAGAGTCTTCAGTAAGCGCCTCTTTGTAAGTTCTTGGTTCAATCTGCGAGATAAAACAACTTAATGAGAATTCAGTTTGCAAAGGAGCAACTTTTGTATAAAAACATGTAAGCCCTTTATCAATCTGATTTCGAGTGCGAACTCCTGCTTGTAATTCTCCTATGATCAACTCCTCTGGATGATATGAAAAAGTTCGCGGCATCATTTCACTTTGAACATCTACATTTCCCTCCAGATTAGTAACATTCTGCTCTGCATCTTGTTCACCAACTTGGTTTGTTTGACCTGAAATTTGAATTTGCTCCCCCTCAGAATCTGAATCTGAATCACCATGATCAAATACTGGCATGTTTTCAGCTTCTAAATTATCATTCTAAACCGACTGATTATCCTGAGCAACTTCATTCTGTTGGACATCATCATGTTCACCAGCATTACTTGGACCTGCTTCTTCATCGTTTGAAGTTTCCCTTGGTCTTCTTGAATACTCAGCTGGGAATCTTAACTGCGACTCATATTCACGCAAAATATCCAACTCATCAAAGAAATCTTCATCATCCTCTGATTCTTTTCTCATGTCAAACGAATCCCAAAGTTTGTCATAATGATAACGCCATGAATCACCAGGATTCTGCGGCGGCATAGTATAACCTTGACATTCAACATTTGCAGCTTCAATAATCCGCTTCTCACTTGGAACGAAGACACGTCGCAATGGATTTGAATAACCAACAAAAATACCCTCAATGCACTTCGGACCAAACTTCCCAAAAGGCTCTATAACCGTACAGGGTGACCCAAACGGTTCTAGATACTTCAAATTCGGTTTGCGGTTATTGATTAGCTCAAAACATGTTTTGTTGAACTTCTTGACAGTAAGAACCCTGTTGAGCGTATAACATGCGGCAGAAACAGCTTCAGCCCAAAAATTAATTGGTAACTTTGAATCTGCAAGCATAGTTCTAGCCGTCTCGATTAGTGTCCGGTTTTTGCGTTCTGCGACTCCATTCTTCTGCGGAGTGTACGGAGCACTAAACTCATGCAAAATACCTCTTTCATCACAAAATTCTTCCATCTTGCTGTTCTTGAATTCAGTACCATTATCACTACGAATTCTCTTGATACGCCTTTGGTACAAATTCTCAATCTTTCTGAACAGACCCATCAAACTGTCAAATGTTTCATCTTTCGTCTTCAAGAAAGATACCCACGAAAATCTGGAATAATCATCAGTAACGACCAAACAATAGTAATCTCCTGTAATGCTCTTGACATTCACCGGACCAAACAAATCCATGTGAAGTCTTTCCAGAGGTCTCGAAACTGAATTGACTTGCTTTGTAGGGTGTGACTTCTTCTTCTGCTTGCCTTTAACACAGCTAATGCACCCCCCTTCCAGATGAAAACCTTTGATATTAATTCCCAATACCAAATCATTGTGCACCAAGTGATTCATCTTCCTAAGGTGAATATGCCCCATCTTGCGGTGCCACAATCTTGATTCTTTCTCAGTTGCTCTAGACACGAAACAATGTGCTTGACCAGTAGTTGTAGTTGCTACAGACATGTCTAACACATATAAATCATTCACTCTAGGTGCCCTCATAATAATCCATTCTTCAGGAATAACAAAACCAGGTTTCAAGATCAAACATTCCTTATCAGTGAAGTGAGTAGTATACTGATTGTCACAAATCTGCGAGATACTAAGCAGATTGTTCTCCAGCTCAGTGATGTAGTTAACTCTCTCAAACGTCACAATCCCATTGGATAACGTTCCTTCACCAACAATTCTACCACCTTCATGACCAGCAAATCCCACATAACCACCATTAATGTTCCTTACATCATACAGTAATGCAGTTTTTCCTGTCATATGTCGAGATGCACCACTATCCATAATCCATCTGGATATCAGTTGTGGAAGATCCTGCACAAAACAAAACACTAATTAAACAACTTCAAGAAAGATGCCGATTCATGCTTCGCAACTCAGGAAGCTCCGGCAATTCAAACTGCTTATTCGAACATGGTGTCCACCCAGGCTTCATCAGCCTTAGGTGTAACCTTGACTCTAGCAACTTGAATTTTGAAATTTTCAGCCTTCAAAGATGGAAAACTTGCATCATAATCAACCAAAATTGATTCGTCAGTCTTTTTCACTTCAGAAGTTGAAATTTTCATTTCAGTTTTTGGTTTCCAAACTTGTTGAGATAAAGCAACCCTCTTGTAAAATTTGTCATTTGTAGTTACCACTTTCTTAACGGATTCATTTTTCAATTTAATGTTGTCATTTTTCAAATTCTTTTTCTCAACAATGATTGGTGCTTTACCCTTCACATCAACTTTCTTCTGTTGAAACTTCACATTTTCAGTCTTAGGCTTGGAGTTGGTGCAATTTCTTGCAATGTGGCCAACTTTGTTACATCTAAAACAAATACGAGTATCAACTACTCGACTCGTGCCTTCAGACTGATATTGTGAAACTCTTTTCTCAAAGAACTCTTCATTCGATTTTGAAAAAATCTTTTTCCCTTCATCAGCAAGTGAACTTGAACTGTTTACAAACACCTTCTTTTCAGCAAAGCTCTTGTTTTGAAAACTCTTTTTCTGATAACTCTTACCATCCCGATAACCACCCGACCAATTGTTTCGATTGTTATTATAAAAACGTGGTGAAACAATAGACTTTTTGTAATAAGCTTTATCTTTCTCAAAATTCATTTGCCTTTTTGTTTGACTCAAACTGTTCACCTCTGTCAATTCAACTTCAACTAACTTGAAAACATTTGTCAGCTTGTTCATGTTAACATTCTCAATAGGAAACTCAGAATCCGAATACAACTTATCAGATCCAGCCATCTTGTACATCACAAGACCCGGTTCATCACTTAAGTTGTTTTTGGACTTTGATTTCTGAATGTATTTGTCCAAGAAACCCCCATCCTCCTCAGAAGTGTCACAATCCGGTTTAAGCACTTTGTCTATCACACTTTTCACCACATCACTTTGGACACCCTCGTCATTGGAAGATGTGAACGTGACATCAATGTTTTCAGGAAGTTTAACTTCACTTTCTTCCTCAATTTCAACCAACCCAGATTGCTTTTTCGTGTAATTATCAAGAACAGGTGGTGGAACTTGATGAAAACCCACCCCAGTTCCATCACAATACACATCTTCACCTGCTTTGTCTTTCCCAATAGGTTTGGGAACAATATGCTGCAAAACAAAACTTGCCGATTTATAACTGTTAAGCTTCAACTGGATTCGTTCATTCTCAATTTCAGCTTCTTGAACTTTAAGTTTCAATTTAGCAATTTGATTCAGTTGTTCATTAATCGATTCTTCTTTTAATCTCAAAACAGCTCTTAGATGTTCATTTTCTTTAAAAGTTTTACCATTACGATCATCACAATCTTTCAATGTGCTTTTGAGTTTTTCAAATTTTTCAGAAATCTGACGGTTTTCAAGAATCAACTTTTCATTTTCCTTTTTAATTTTCTCATGATCAATTTTATCATTTTCCATCTGTTTAGTTAATTCTTTTATCCGTTCAGTTGAAGCTCTAACCGTTTTGTCACGATCAAGAATCTGATTCTCAACATTTCTGACCTTTGATGTCAGATCTTCAACTTTCTTAATGTTGAGATACGTGACTGTGCTACAAAATTTGCACTCTTTGTTGCAATTTTTGCAATCAGCATTTCCTTCGATCTTTTTACCTGACGCATTTGTTGACATATCTGAACTGACCTGTCTTTTTGACTCAGACACGGAGTTAGAGTCTACCTCAAGTGCTTTGGCAGCTAGCACTTTGTCAGCCATCTTTCCCAGATTCTATGCAGTCAACTCTTGCGTAGTATCGATAACCCCAGTATCAATCTTCTTGGATTCTTTTCCTTCGATTTCTTCTTTCTCCTTTCTTTCTTTCTCCTCTTCAATCATTTTCGAAGTTGGAGTTCCCCACCATTTGTGTTGCCAATACTCATCATTTTCTTTCATTTCCTTGATTAAGACTTCTATATCAAGAGTTTTGTGATCAACTGCAATATTTCCATACTCATCAAGATAACACTCTCTGTCTGGATCCCATCTTTTGGCTCTTTTTGCGTCCAAATAAATTCTAGAAAGTCTAGTAATTTTGTTTTCTGAAATCATCTTTCTGTATTTATACTTCTGCTCTTCAGTTCTCTCATCTTTCCATGGAATAGGTTCATTTTTCGCCATGAATGCGTAACCAACCGCATCTTCTTCAGGTAGAACCTCTTGACTCCAATCATACCCTTCATCATCATAAATCACTGCAAGAGCTCTAGATTTCTCTCTGTTGTCTTCAACCTGCTTCAATCTCGGTGGCTCGGATTTATTCTGGTGATAAATCGCCTTCTTGTAGTAATCATCTCTGAAAGGGTTCTCTGATTCATCAGCATAAGCGTTTCGGCATTCTCTCTTGAAATGACCCTTCTGCTTACACTTGAAGCAAGTCACCTTCGATTTATCGAATCCTAGCTTAGTAGAAGCACCACCAATTGTTTTTCTGCCAGTGATTTCCATGAATCTTTGTGCACGACGAACAACACTTGCCATAGCCCAACGAATATCGATCAGTTCCATTTCCTCTGGATCAATCTGATCGTAATCTTCTTTCGTCAGATTTGTATTGCCAATCTTCCCAGCTACCAATCCTTCATACGATTCCAACACCGATGCTAGAAAGATCATTTGCTGCTTTGTCGACTCTTCGTCAAAATTTTGAGCATTCTTCAAGTCTATTGCAATATTGCATTGAAAACGATTCTTTGCATCAGCATTTCCAGAAAATGAAGATCCACTGTGAAAACCACTGTGACTTCCACTGCTTTGATCACTTTGACTTTCTTTGCCGGCTGTCGACACATTTTCAGCAGAAAATGCAGTTTTTGGAGAATTAGCTTTCGGCATCATGCTCTTTGGATAGTATAGATCCAAATTCTGCTGATAAGATGAATGATTAACTTTATACGTCTTCTTCAACTCTAGCTCATGACTTTCAAGTTTCTCAATCACCAAATCTGGTTTCAGCAATGCTGAAGGAATAGTGTTCTTAAGCATGAGAGCATAATATCTCCACTCCATCTCGTCTGGCAACGAATCGAACAACTTGTCTACTTGCTCATCATCAGAATATCTGATATCATGTCTTGCTAATTCCAGCTTCAGATGACCGAACCTTTCAATCATTTTACACACTGACTCATTCTTAAGACAACTAAACATATCAAATTCTTTCCTAAGAAGTTTCTTTTTGTTTTTCACTATATCAGTACTTCCTAAACATTTCTTTTCTAACTTTGCCCAGAGGTCTTTAGCGTTTGAATAATCAATCAATGAAATGATATCCTCCCGAACAGACTGAAATAACAATGCCACACACTTTTGTTCGGCTACGAATGATTCAATCTCATCAGATCCTGTTAAAACTTCCCCATTCTTGTTTCCTTGGTCATAACCATTTTTTAGACTTTTCCAGCTTGGAAACGCGAATGCCATCATCCAGTCTTCAAACTTTCTGGACCATCGACTGTACTCCTCAATAGCCATAAGTTTTGGAGGTTTATTGAACGTTCCGAAAGCACTTTCTGATTCCCAAGCTTCCTTTTTCTTCTCTTTTCGCGAGTTATCATCCACATTACTTGATGAAGTATCATCGTTTCCGGAATTTCCTGCAAACGCGTACATATTGCTAAATGGGTTCATGAAAAGATCATCCATCGTGAATGTTCCTGCAAAATCACCAAACTATTAGAAAAATTTTAAGTTTTGAAAATTCAGCAACTTCAAGCGAAATCAGTTTAATAAAACTGTTCAAGTGAAATCTGATCCAATCACTTTTCAAGCGAAAACTACTATTTCGCTTCAGCTAATCAGAAGCTTCAAGCGAAATCACAACAGATCAGATTTAACACTTTCAAGCGAAAACTAGATGAACTATTTCGCTTCAAATGATCTCAAGCGAAATCAGAAACAACAAGTCTACTATTCAAGCGAAATCCTTAACAACTTAATTTCGCTTGAACTACTCAAGCGAAATAGTCCAAAAACCAAGTGAAATATGTCTGATTTTCAAGCGAAATCTATCTTATCCTACGAACTCTTTCAAGCGAAACCCTGTTTTAGGTCTTTTTTATCATGTTTTAATCTGAATTTTAGTCCGAAACTTTGTAGGCTTTGTTAAAACTTCGTTTTACACGTTATACTCGAAAATTAGACCATTTTGACCGTTGGAAATAGTTCAGATCTGAAAAATGTAAAAAGAAATGAGTAGAAAGAAGATAATCCGCTGCTATGGTATGAACTCCTCGTCCTGAGCTCTGATACCACTTGTTGGACCGTTCTATGACCCTTAAAAGTCAGTCAAGGCAATTCATCTCAGTTTACAAAGGCGGAATCAAAGTAAACTAAGTCATAACAGCTCTAATCCTTTTAATCTTTCTTTTCTGATTAATATGAGTGCTTGTACAAGGTTTTCTGATACAAATCCGTCAGCACTTCGTCACACGTACAATGACAACTCTGATTCTCTTCAAATGACCAACACACCTATATATAGAGCAGCATGATTTCGCTTGAGGTTGTCTGAAGCGAAATCTGTTATGTTGATTTCGCTTCAAGCATCCACATATCCTTTCAAGCGAAATCATGTGTGTTCAACATAAAAACCCTAACTTAAAACCTAATGTGTAATCATTCAAACAATCCTAGACACAAGACTTGATAATGACGTAATCAGCAGACATTTAGTGCACCAACAATAATTAATATGTTATGCTAGGGAGTTTGGTATGCTTCTGATGTAGGTATGTTATTAACGACCAAAGTGTTGCCTTAAGGTTATTTAATGATAGAAACGTGGATGAAAAATGGTTATGATTTTAATTATATGTGTTGCACACTTTAGGGTCTGATTGGTTTAACAAGGATGCTTGCATGAGTATGAGTTAATGGCATGTGAATATTGGTTAACTGGATTCTTGGTTTAATATGATATTGGTTTATTAATGCATGAATATTGGTTTAATATGATATTGGTTTGTTAATGCATGAATATTGGTTTACTAAATGGGCTGCACAGTTAGTTCAAATAGGTTTCGTTGGATCACCCACTCGTCTCATACACATAAACAGTTATTAGAAGATCATGTCATCATGGGCCTCATGTGTAAACAAGTGAATAGTTGGGCCACATGCTGGAAGGTGGGCCGCGGTCACAGTTTAGGGTTGGGTTTAATACAATGGACCGGGTAAAGGGGGCTAAGTTGGGCCGACAGGATTAGTATTAGTATTAGATTAAACAGTGGGTTACATGATGGATGTTATTGGGTGTTAATTTGTAATGTGAGTGCGTGTCGGTAGGAATATTTGCTACGATTTGTGTACGGACTATACTGATTATGACTTGTACATTGTGCACATGAGTTTGTGACTTACGTGATTGTGAAAATCTGTTACGTGGATAAACTATGATAACTTTGTTAATGCTTGACGTAGTTGACTGTTCTAATGCGTATAATTAGGTGCATAATCCTTGAGTGTAACTTGTGTACTATGTGATAAAAGTACGTGATTCAATACGGGTACGAAACTGATTGTTATTAATAAACTATGATAGGACGTGCTTGATCAACTGATAATAAAGTAATTAACCTTACCGAGCAATCGAAGGTGAGTTCATCTCTTGAGCATGCGTCTCGGTGGTTGGGACAGTCAGTGGGTATCCCGGGGAGGGATAAGTCTTTTGGGTAAAAACGGGAATGTTGGATAATATACTCTTCCTATCACCTCTAAAGTCCCTCCGTGTTGTTTGGTTACCGGGGAGGTAACATGGTATTAGTTGGTAGCGCTACTTAGGTTTGGCAACCTCACCCCGTTCCTGGGAGGACGGGTGTTGAACTAATGACCTAGTCATGACCAATGCTTTGATAGGAGCATTGGAGAAAGGGCAAAATAATCAGAAGCCGTCTTGTATTGGGGTATTATCAACATTGTTTTCAACATTACTTTTGGAATTAAATTCAATGGATTAACTAAACATTTGGTAACCAACGTTTTCGTAAAACTATGAACTCACCAGCGTTGTCTGATACACTTGTTGCATGCTCGCAGGTCGTTAGTTTATATGGATTTGGAACTTGCTGTCTGAAGTAGCTGGAGTGGTCATGGGTCGTGCTGATTGGATACAAATGATGGGTTTATTGATTACATACATTTAATTTGAAACAGTTAACTATGTTTTCTTTTATTTGCTTCCGCTGAACATGTTGGTTTTCATTTAAACTTATTGACGGTACTTTCCAGTAATAATTGATGATTTTATTCAACACTTGTGATTGGTTCAATATGATTAGTGGCTCGTTATTGGTTTGTCACACGCCTAACAGGGACACTCCCTAGGTGGTATTTTGGGGTGTGACATAAACTCTAAACCCTAAAGCTAAAAAATAAAGCTAAAACCTAAGCTAAACCGTAAAATCTAAACTATAAACCCTAAAAGCTAAACCTAAAGCTAAACCCTAAACCCTAAAACTAAACCCTAAACCCTAAATCTAAACCCTAAACCCTAAAGCTTAACCCTAAAAGCCAAACCCTAAAAGCCAAACCCTAATATATTTAGGATTTAGGGGTTATGATTTAGGGTTTAGGGTTAAGAGATCCTAGTTAAGGTTCGACGAACCGATTCCAACGCCGCTGGAATGAGTCCAATCGAAGTTCGTTTGAGTCGGTTCCACACTGTTCCCCACTTTTTTAGTGTTCCCCAATGAACCTTACACTACATCTATATATGGATTCCTTGAGCAACCAAAAAAAAATAGCAAAGCGGGAAACATGGGTTTTCCATGTGAAAAACTAATAAGAAACTCATTTTTACATGTAATACATTTATTCTTATTATAATAAGAAATTCCATTAAATTAAAAAAAAAATCCAAACCTTTCGCATCTAAACACATACAAAAAGTCGTTCTACTTAAAACATAAGAAATAAAAAAAATATGTCAAAATAAGTTACTCATCTAGGTTTTACGTGTAAAATCCATCATTCCCCAATTCCTCACTTATTTGTGGTTCCTTAATGAATGTACTCCAAAAATGTGGGAAACTAGATGTGAACCAACTTAAATAAACTTCAATTCAACTAATTCTAGTGGTGTCGAAATCAGCTCATCAAAAACTGCAAATACTAATATTAAACTCTAAAGCTAAACCGATTTGGAGGGCGGCAAGGATGAAGGACGATTGAGGAGGTTATGAAATTTAGTGTTTTATTGTGGACCATCAAATGACCATGTTAGCATAGTGGTGGACCATGGCTTTTTATATTATTAATTATAAAGGGTAGTTTGGTATTTTTACACGTGTTTATCTGAAAAACTAACACTCATTTAAGCCAGGGACCATTAGGGTAACCCATTGTAATGTAATTATTCAAACTTCTGGACCAAACTTAGAATAAGGACATACCACATGGATGATTTAAGAAATTAATGCTAAACTCTAAAACTAAATCGGTGAGGGGTAGGATGAAGAACGACTAGGGAGGTAATGAAATTTAGTGTTTTAATGTGGACCATCGAATGGCTATGTTAGCATGGTGGTGGACCATGGTTTTTTATATTATTAATCATAAAGGATAGTTTGGTCATTTTACACATGTTTACCTAAAAAATTAACACTCATTCAGGCTAGGGACCATTGGGTAACCCGCTGTAAACAATCTGACCACACATGTAATTCTTCAAAATTTGAGACCAAACTTAGAATATGGACATACCATATGGAAGATTCGAGAAAATAACTCTAAAACGTATCTTTTTTTTATTTATAAAGAGAATTTTGATAAAAACTTATGCAGGTTCATAGCCGAAGTAGATTGATAGGCATACACCTTACGTCGTACAAGTGTCTGATTAATTTGCACTCATTAACAAAAATGACCTAACATGATTAGGGTCTACCACATTAGTGGTTTGGGGGCAAAATGTGCAGATAAATGGCTATAAAAATCCCAAGATCCATATTTGTATAAAAAAAATAGAAATTTTAAATTGTTGGTTAAGGATTCGAATACCAAAAACTGGGCAACTGTAAACCCCTTATTACTATGTGTTAGTGAGTATAGTATGTTTATACTAAATTTGGTTAGGTACGCACATTGTTGCTTAACGAATTTGAATGATTTGGTATCAAATTTGAACTTAGGAACTCATGTAGATGCCTTTTATACCACTTAACTTTTGCAATTATTTTAGTTATTCTTGTTTGAACAATGCAAATCCTAGCATATATTATATAAGTTGGCATAAATAAGCAATTACATCATTTTAAAGAGATTGAGTTAATTTTATCGTTTCCAATTAATACATCACTAAATTTCTAATTTTATTAACTATATGTATCTATGTACATACATACATACATATCTATGTTGTACTATAATGCATACTATAGGGGTAGCTTTGGTAATTTACCACTTTAAGACATATACAACTATTTAAAATATAATGTACAACCATTTCAAGCATGAAGCATCTTAAATATGTTAAAATCTCACCAAACCCTAAAGCACAAACACAATACACCTCTCCTACGCACACTTACGTGTGAGGCTCAAATCGTGAAGGTAAGGTCACATTTATGAGGGTGGCGGCTAGGGTTTTGAGAATGTTCTCTTTATAACCCTTCAACAAGCATGGTTGATTTCCTTCTTATTTTCGTTGTATGGTTGTATAAAGTCCTTTTATTCTTTCATATCACCGTTTCATGGTGTGTTGTTGGGACTTTGGCTCGAGGGGAGCTTTGATGGAAGGTTAGAAGGTGGCGACTTGGGTTTTAGAAATTGTGAAAGATGGTTGCTGTGCTAAATATAGTCTGTTAAAACTACTTAACTAAACCTAACCTAGACTATCTAGTAATACTCCAGACTCCCCTATATACTAGACCACAATGATAGGCAAGGGTACTATCGAATGCAGTAAAACCTAATGGAAGTTCGGATATCGAACCTACGAGAGACTAACAACACCTAACTAGACTCTGGCTACTAACTAACGAGTTTAATTGATTTGTTGGAATGGGGAGTTTTTAACTAATTTAGAAAGCAGTAAATACGAAGACAAACAAGCAAATAGAACACGACTAACACGAAAGATACCAGATATGGGGGAAGACAACTACCTATGCTCGGAATCCTATCAACTAACTCAATTGTTCTCAGGACTAACGTATGAAGCTGGATCTAATGATAATACCCTCAGGACTAAGGAAAATATAGATCACCACTAAACTCTCATAAGGATCCTAAAGGCTAATAAAGCTCACCGGAATGTAAAGTAGATCTCCTCCCGGTCTCAGCATAATACGGATTACTAAGGTACTCTAAAGAAGGTTCATCTTTCGAATCTACCAACTACAGTGTTGTGAAAGATTGTGACCCACAATCCTAAAACACTAAAGTCAATCCCATCTAAACCAATTACTAACCCGGAAACACTAAACCACGAGTGAAAGGATAGACACAATCTCTCACTATCTAAACCTAACAATCAATGGAACTGGGGGGAATCCAGCTAATCTATCACCTCCTGGTCTCAAAACTAGGTAGAACTCTAATCTCTATAAACTATCAAACACAATCTCTTGGTCACTAATCCTAGTCTAACCATCTAAACTTAACCACACACGGTAATCAAATCTAGCATGAATCAATACTAACCTAAATGATTTGTAACTCACTCAGATCAACAAACTCACAGGAATCAAATAAGACAGAATCAAGTTATTAGAGCGCATAACCATTAAGCAATCAGAGTAGATAAGATCTTCCACTAATATTCAAACACACACATAATCAAACCCAAAAATAATCAATTCAATTAACAATCATCCTAACCTAGGTAGCATTTGAAGTTTAGCTGCTCATTAAATCCAATGAAACAAGAAAAACAATGAAACTATTCAAGTCTAACATGGTTTAATCGTATCAAATAAGCAAAAGATCAACGACAAACTGAATAAACAATTCCTATCGATCCCAGTTGCTCCAACTATCTCTCCATGATAAAATTCGTCCCAAATCGCCCTTGTCAGGTCCTTATAATCATTTGATGTGTTGTGTATTATCTAGGGTTATACATTGAGTTTATATATGCGTTAAACACCTTTTTCGTGACCAGACTATCCCCCGCACGTAATGAGTGAGATTGACTAATACATCATGATGTGCGAACATATCATATACTAACAAAGGTCACGCTGTGGCCTTGATGGTAAATAACTCGAATCATCAATTCTTGATGGGGCTTGATAGTACTTACCAGTCTGTGAGAACTATACTTTTAACTAGGGAAACTCTTCCTTCTGTGAAGGATGCTTTTTTCAGTTATTTCTAGAAAATAATCTCATCTTCATACTAAGAATTTTTCTAAAAAGACTCCTAATAATGTGTTTGGGTTTTCCTATTAAGACCAATCACTTTTGATTCAAAGAAAAAAGGTATTAGAACTCCTAATCCTAATCTCAAATGTTCTCACTGCAATAAAACTGGTCATGCTATTGAGAAATGTTTTGAACTTGTGGGATATCCTTCATAGATGAAGTCAAAACCTGGTGGGAACAAGGGTATTAGGGTTAGTAATAATGTGATTGTTGATAATACTGATACTTCTTCTTCTCCAGGTTTGTTATGTTCTTCAAATTACTTGCTCTATACTAATTATACAACAAATGTTTGGTAGCATTTTAGAGACGTCATATTTGTTACATCAAACATAGGGCTAGCAAATCATGTCTTATCAGGTTTAACAGGTCTCTGATGACGCGAATAACACAAGTATTAAACATGAATACAACTTGTTTAAGTACTTTATATCTAATGCTAATAACACAGTTGTATTTTTATGTACTAAGGAGAAGAAATGATAGACATTAGCCCCCTAATTCTATTTATTTTTAAAAAAGTAAAAAACCAAATAGTATACTTTTTTAAGTAAACAAGTTTAATCGTGTCTTATACAGATATCTGTTGTCAGCCCTAATCAAACATTATGTTAGATGGTACATTGAGCTTGATTCCTGTAACCATAAGTGATACACACATTGTTAACACATAGGCATAAATGATCTGAAGTCACCTACAATATGTTATAACACGTACCTACAGTGTCGCCGTGCAATGTTTGTTCTAAAGTTCATTCCATGCGTTATAAATCAAGTAACTGTATGTTTGTACATTTCCAACATTATGTGGGGAGGGTGTAGTAACGGGAATACAACGGCTAATGTGTCACCTCAGTCGTTGCCGCACGGTAACACTGGCCCATGTGTTCGATTTCAGTGTGTGACGGGTTCAAACTATACAAATGTGTGTAGTATACCGTTCTTTAATGATACATTTTGAAAGGGGGCCCAACGACTATATTAAGATTCAAAATATTTTTTTTTTCAATTTATAAATACATGTTTCAATATCAACCAAGTCGAAAAAACTATGGCTCAAACAATTTAATAGCAACAAACCACAGTCGGTAATTATATATGCTTTGAAATTGTGTCTACTTGAATTGCGGGATTATGTAAATGTTGATGACAAATATTATATGTGTCGCTGAAGTACTGGCTAACAAAGATATCAGCTCCACCCGCATCAAGAAAACTAACAAGAGAAAAAATAAGGCTTGTGAAAGTAAAAAGAAAATACAACACAAAAGTAGATTATATATAAACCAATTAGCAAATATAAAACAACTAAGCCCATTTTATACTATTAAACAAATAAGTCCATTTTTAAATACACCCATTATTATTATTATTATTATTATATTATATTATATTTATTTATATATTAAAAAAGCAACTGAAATGAACAGTAATTATAATATATTATAACCATATATTAATATATTAAGAATTACTATTATTATTATATTATTATTTTCTTTACTTTCTAAGTTGGATAAACTTTGTGTCAACCAATACTGGTATTGAAAAGACCGGTACAGTCCGGTTTATTATCGGTACATGAAGGTAAAAATCGGTACCAGCCTTATACAGAAAACGCCAAAAGTCAGTACCGGATTGAGTTTGAAAATCTTTTAGGTCGGGAAATTCGGTACTGCTACACGGTACCATTTGCTCATCCCTGATCAGAGCTCAGTGGCAACCGATACCGAAAATACCGGTTATGGTACCGGTATATGAAGATAAAAATCGGTAGCGAACCGGTACTAGAAACGCCAAAAGTCGGTACCGAATTGGTACTTAGGATCCCTCTGTTCGGGAAATTTGGTACCAGTACCCAATATTATTTGCTCATCTCTGACCACGGGTTTCATACGAACAACATCATTAACATACAACTTTTTTTGTTGATTTTCTTTCGATTATTTTTTACAGTTTTTTACATTTTCTTTTTATTTTTGTTAGTGGTTCCGTGTGCAACGCGCTCGTAGTGATTTTAAAACATATAAAAGTCGGTACCGAATTGGTACCTAGGATCCTTCTGTTCGGGAAATTCGGTACCGGTACCCAATATTATTTGCTCATCTCTGACCACGGGTTTCATACGAACAACATCATTAACATACAACTTTTTTGGTTTATTTTCTTTCGATTATTTTTTATAGTTTTTTACATTTTCTTTTTATTTTTATTAGTGGTTACGTGTGCAACGCGCTCATAATGATTTTAAAACATATGTAAACACATACCAAATAACAAAAGAAGTTCGTCGCAACGCGGATAGGGTGATAAACCTAGTTAACCATTAAATCCAAATACCTAAGAAAACATTTTTAACAAGTAAGCCCAAACACCATTTAACCCACCCATTTTTAATAATTAAAAAATGGCCTAATTAAAAAATGAGTTGGCCACTTATTTTATTAACAACCTACACCACAATTCCATTTTTCAAACTAAAGACTCAATTCGGGATAAGCAAATTCTGATCCTGTCCTAATACAGTACCGATTTCGAATTTCGCCAAAACTGGGTATCGATATCGATACCGAAATATGTCGGTACGGTACGGTATCGGTATGGTATCGGTACGGTAGCGGTATTTGAAGGTAAAATTCAGTATTTTACAGGTACCGTACCGTACTGGTACCGATCCCAAAAGTACCGATACCGAAAATGCCAAAAAGTGGATACCGTTTCTGGTACCGAAAAAAATCGGTACGGTATTTTCGGGATCGGGATGGTATCGGGACGGGATCGGTATTTGATACCAAATGCTTATCCCTAAACTCAATCAATGATTCTGCCAAGACACCTACTGCTGCTGGTTGAAGGGTGTGGATGGGTCTGTTTCGGTTTTGCCACTTGGGCCAAAAAAATTGTTCTGTTTTTTTTTTTTTTAATTTTTTATGTTACCCAATCTGATTCAAACCAAAAAGTCAATCCATTTAGTTAATCATGGGCTAAGATTAAATGATGGAAATTAAAGGGAAGAAAAGAGGCCTGTGAGTTTGTTTAGGGGCAATCTAGTCAATACAAGGCAATAGTTTCTCTCTTCTCCAATTCCCCCCCATTTTTTAAACGTTAATAACTCTTTCATACGACATTATTTTTTTTTATAAAAATTGCACCAAAACACGAGCGTTTTTTTATCTTTAAAACGAGTATACTATTGCTATATTTTCAAAAAAAAATTTTGAAAACCCAGTTGCGTAAAACGCAATGGAAAAAACCCAGTTGCGTAAAACGCAATGGAAAAAAAAACCTAAAAAATGAAATTTTTCTAAAACGCAATGCACCAAAAACACAAAAAAAATGTCTTATTTGTAAAACGCAATGACCAGAAAACACAAAGAAATGTGTTATTTCTAAAACGCAATAGCCTAAAAACTCAAAAAAAAGTGTAGTTTCTAAAACGCAATGGACTGAAAACACATAAAAATGTGTTTTACCTAAAATGCAATGCACAAAAAACACAAACACATGTCTTATTTCTAAAACGCAATGGTCAGAAAACACTTAAAATGTCTGTTTTCTAAAACGCAAAGGACTGAAAACACATAAAAATGTGTTTTACCTAAAACGCAATGCACAAAAAACACAAAGAAATGTCTTATTTATAAAACGCAATGGCCAGAAAACATTTAAAAATGTCTCATTTCTAAAACACAATGGCCTAAAAAAACAAAAGAAAGTGTTCTCTATAAAACGCAATGGACTGAAAACACCTAAAAATGTGTTTTACCTAAAACGCAATGATTAAAAACACTTCAAAAATGTGTTTTTCTAAAACGCAATGACCAGAAAACGTATAAAAATGTCTTAGTTTTAAAACGCAATGGCATACAAACACCAAAGAAAGTGTTCTCTCTAAAACGCATTGAACCAGGACGATAATTGTGAACCAGGAATGCAGTTCTAAAACGCAAAGGCATAAAACTGTCTACGAATGCAGTTTTCCAGAGGCAAATTTATAGAAAATTATTTTTCTCATGCATTTTTATTAAAGCAATTTAATCGACCACAGCCAGGGGCTGCGGCCCCTGGGACCCTGCTACCAGGGGCTGCCACCCCCGGACCCCGTCAAGATCGTAAAACGCAATGACTAAATCAAAAACCCAGATCGTGAAAATGAAATTAAAGAATTTCTTACATGGATCGAAGCCGATTTCTTCATCGATTGACGAAATTTGAATGATAGAAACTCTTATCAGCGATTGAATCGAACGGATAGAGTGACTATCTTCAAAATCACGGGGAAAAACGAGATTTTGAATGAAATTAAACTGGGTTTTCTTCAAAAAAAGCTGAAGAACACGTTGATCGGGTGTTTGAATCATTGATTGATGACGAAATCGCACTATAATGTAGTGATTATTGAGATAGTAAGTGAAGAAAAGGTTGGAGATGGTGGGTTTTGAAAATGGTTGGTTTTGAAGTAACTGGGAAGAAGAAGGAAAAAGAAAGGATGAGATTGACTAAAATAACCTTTCTCTTTATTTTAAAATTTGTCACATGTCATAATCCTATTGCTTCATATCCTTCTTAGCCAAAATAAACTTTCTATTTGATCTCCACCTTTGATAAATTATCTAAAAACATCTAATCATTAAGAATTTAAGATACAAAGTATTAGTCAATTAGTTATCTTATTTTCTTTTAATTATTCATTAAGATAAGAATGAATTGTTGGAATGTGCAGGGTTTTCTTGAAGATAGTTGGTTCAGTGTTAGGTATTCTTATTCGATTTACTAATTAAGAGGGTAATCCGTCGAATTTAGTATAGACGTCATAGGTTTTAATCTCACTTATAATTAAAAGTTGGACAAATTTGTTCCTCGTGTTTATTTAACCAGGAATTCAACACAATAACTTGGCTAGCAGTGACGTAGCTTAGGGGGGGTGCCCCCCCCCCCCCCTTTGGACAAATTTGTTCCTCATGTTTATAAAATTTCCTATTTTTCGTCCGAAAATTTTAAAATTATATAGGATTGTCCCCCAATTATTTTGCCTAAATATTTATACAATATATAAATTGGGTTTCATGACTTTCTGCCGCCTCGGAACTTTTGGTCAAGCTCCGCCACTGTTGGCTAGAGTTTTTGGATGGTAGGAGTAGAAACTAATTAAGTCGGGTAACACGTTAAAGATGTCCACTTGAGTGAAACCTGAATCAAGGAACCATTTGAGAACTTGTATAGTCCTTATCAGGACCCGAATAACTAAACCGATACATGATTCTAGACCAGTTTGTATTCGATCCATTTGGCCAGCTTATGTGGACCGATTAATACAAACCCATGTTAGTAATCTAGTATAGTTATTGCATTTTGACAATATAAAGTACCCACATCCAAAAGACCAAATTGTTCTGTTTCACGTGCCTTGCCCACTTTTAATATATAGTTACGAGTCTTATATATGGTACTCTAAATAAATTTATAAATCTATAAAGACAAAAAAAAATAACTAACGGTAAATTGTACGTATTCACGTGCATCCTACTATCCATGCATGCATATTCGGCGACTATTGAAGAATCCGTATCGGTCAAACTGTAAAAAGTGTTCAGAATAAATTTACGAAAATGATCAAAGAATAAGTTTGATTTACCAAAATGACTACCTCATGCGTCAGTGGAGCAGGACATCACCGATTACGAGACATCTTTTGCGTCCTTAAATATAGAAGTGACACGTGTCCGTGACTCATCCCATGCGTCCGTGACTCATCCCATCATTTAATGCGTTCGTGACTCATCCCATGCGTTGCCATCTCATCCTATGTGTCCTTAAATATAGAAGTGACACGTGTCTCAATGGGATGCATGGGATGAGTCATGGACGCATGGGTTGACTCACAGACGTATGGGATGATGGGATGAGTCACGGACGCATGGGATGCCTCAAATCTCGCTAAAAGTAAATTTTATGAGTCACGGACGCATTAGACGCATGGATGTCATTGAGACACGTGTCACTTCTACATTGGCGGACGCATGAATGAGCTCTGCAGACGCATAAGATGTCTCGTAATCGGTAATGCCCTGCTCCACCGACGCATGAAATGACTATTTTGGTAAATCAAACTTATTCTTGGCCATTTTCATAAATTCCTCAAAATGTTTGTTTATCTAGCACAATGTAATCCGTAGTGCTTTTACAACCCTCACACCCCAATGGACATATCCGTATTGGTCAAAGAAAGATTACCCAAAATTATAGCTCTTTATAACTAGAAGGCTTATAGCTCTTTATATATAACTAAAAGGTTGCCTATATGATACGGTTAGAAACACAGACACTATCAAAGGTGTATATGGTTCTGTATAGTTTGGTTATTAGCCTTAATCGAAACCGAAGCCATTAGTTAATCTACTTTATTAACCAATAGGTTTTTGGTTAATAATTTCGGTTTATTTTGTTAGATTGTCGGTTCGGTTGATTTTGGTTAATAACCAAAGTCAAACTTGGGCTAATTTTTTTTCTTAGATATTTATAAAAGAGTTAATTGTCCGGATAGCCCATGTGGTTTTACATTTTTCACGTTTAGTCCCCAACTTTTCAGAATAGCATGTATGCTTCATTTGGTTTAATCGTTTGTTACTCGGATAGTCCCTACATTGGATGGGTGTTAACTTATTCAGTTAATTGTGTATAAAATTACAAAAAATGCCCTTATTGTGGTAAATGTCCTCATCTTCCTCCTTTTGTCACCTGTAACAGCACCATCACCATAATCAACCACTAAACACCACCACCCTTTTCTTACATCACCTGCAACACTGCCTTTCTTTCTCACATAACCGGTGGACTTCACCTTCATTTACTGGTTTGAATCGAAGAGATCTACACAAAATTTAGATTATCAATAAATGTCACTATAAATAAAACTCCTATTTTGAAACCCTAACTTTCTACAAAATGAATTCTAATCGCAAAAAAAAAAAAAAAAAGAAGTAGAATCACTCAATTTCTACAGCGAACAACATCTACTACGGATAAATTAACCTATAAATCAAGCAACAATTACTTAAAAATACAAATTATATATGTATTGTAAACATACTTTGCAGCTGATTTAGATTCTGCCTCAAGCCATTGACAAATCTTACGAACGTTGTGTTTGAATATAGAAGTAGACTGTTTGACATATGTTAAAATATATAAATATTTAGAGTAAACTGCAATTTTACCCCCTAACGAAATAATTGCAATTTTACCCCCCAACGTTCGCTGTTATGTCGCAACTTTACCCCTGGCATCAAATTTGTTGACCGGTCAACTAAACTATGGGAGGGTCAAAGGGTAATCCTGTAATTTCACCAAAATTAGTAACTTATATATTATAATAACCCCTAAATTTAACCTTCTATATCAACCTTACCCCCTAAGATTCCACCCACTCCTTCTTCACTCCCACCCACCGGACACTCCCCCCTCCACCGGCGACACTCCCCCCACCATTGTTGGCATCAGATTGAGTCAATGTCTTCGCAAAAGATGTCGGAATCTCCTGATTTCCATTCTTGTTGTAATCAAACCCTACTTCCCCATCATCATTCAAATCAAAATCATTCTGGTTTTCCAACGGGATCAGCCCCATTTTAGCATAAACTTCATCCGTTTCCGGATCTGCCATGAACTTTACGGACGAGTTCAATGGCGGCATTTGCACCATACCACCAGCACAGGCATGCCATAACTGCGAATCCAAGCGATTCTCCACTGCATTAACTGCGGTTTTCGCAGAATCCATCACACTAGTCATCTTGAAACTTAAACCCTAACCTAGAACACGATGATCAGCACTGTAAATCCACAACAATAGTGTATGAGATTCGGTAAAATCAACAACTCACAAAACAAAAAAAAATCCCCAAAATCAATCACATATTCTGATCATTAACAATAATATTGAAGTAAATTGAACCTTAACTCCCAATTAAATAAGAATCCAATCAATTATCCACTTCATTAATGGCGTTTTCACAGAATTGGTCATCATAATGAAACCCTAACCCTACTTTTCATCAACATGACACATCACCAAACAACAAAATCCCCAAAATTGATCATGTATTCTGATCAATAACAACAAATTTGAAGTGGGTTTAACCTTCCAATAAAAAGCATCACAATCACCCTCAAAATCATGAAGAATGAAGAAGTTGAAGTCTGAAAGTGTGTTAGATTAAGAAAGTAGAGTTGAATTGTAAGTTATGAGAGAAGAATAGTGAGTGGGTGAGTGAGGGGGTTAGTAGGATTTAAATGGAAACAGGGAGAGGGGCAGAGACAGAAACGGTCACCTCAGGCTTCGTTGCCGACCGGACGGTGGCATACAACAAACAAATATTGATTCTACAAATAAATAAGTTATCAATGGGTTGATGATTAAAAGCAGGGGTTTATAATAATCGAATATGAGTGGTGGAATCGAATATGGGTGGTGGCGGGAAAGGTTTTGGAAGTTGCAGGGGGTAATATTGCTGCGTAACACAAAGTATAGGGGGTAATAAAAAGGGCATTTTAGTAATTTACCCCAAGTCAACAGATAAGTCAACAAATTTGATGCCAGGGGTAAACTTGCGACATAACAGCGAACATTGGGGGGTAAAATAAAAGGGTAAAATAGTCATTTCACCCCCAAGTCAACAGATCAGTCAACAAATTTGATGTCAGGGGGTAAAGTTGCGACATAACAGCGAACGTTGGGGGGTAAAATTGCAATTATTTCGTTAGGGGGGGTAAGGGTGCCAATCACCCCAAACCCCAGGGGTAAAATTGCAGTTTACTCAAATATTTATATCCTTTCCAATTCAATTCTCTCATATTTGTTTCTTTTTTTTGTTTGGTTTGAGGTGCGTTTGGCCTATGTATAAAGAATGGGCTGCTGCTAAAGGTTGGGCCTCTTGTTTCTCTTGGGCTGCTGCTGATTGTTGTCTTTGGCTCATTTTAGGTTTGTTAAGCCTTTTTAATCCCAGCCGCTCCTCAGCTGGTCATAATCATTCGCAATCATAGTTGCAGCGTCTCTCTTCTCTTGCTCTCTAGAACATTCACTCAAAAGCTTTGGTTTTTACTACTGTTCGAGAGCGTCCTGACTTGCTGCTGATCAACGTGCTGTGAAGTTCATTCGGTTGAAGATGCTGATTGTAAATGGTGATTACACCGTGCTTGATTCCTGTTTTGAATAAACCTTTGTATATCTTGCTTTATTTATAAAAGGATATCACGTTTTCACATGGTATCAGAGCCATAATCGGCTCTCTAGTACTCGTTTCCTTCCGCTGCTACTTCATAATGAAAGAATAGGTCCGTTTGGATCTAGGGTTGTGGTTGAAGATCTAAGGAATCTTGGTGGTACAAGTGAATCCGCCGATTCCTGATCATCTGCTTGAAGTTATCTCTGATTGTGAAGGCTGAAACCCTAAATATGGGGTTTTAGTGGATCTATGGTTGGGGGTTCTTCCATTTTCTGTTGATTGCTGCATGGGGTTCGTGACAGAAAGTAGATTGAAACCCTACCTAGGGTTTTTTCGTGCCTATTGAAGGGGTTCTTGTTGGTCTTTGTTACAGAGCAAACCAACAGAAGTTTCACTGGTCTTCTTTGCTTATAATCATACTTGTAACCCTAAGTGAAGGTTACAAGTGTGATTACCGGAGTTAAACGCACCCACTGTGAGATTATTCTATCTTTATTCTTTATTTTCGTCTTTTTTACTTCCTACATCACTGAGTCAGTGTGTCTAGGCATTTTGATGCCGGGTTTAGCAAGACCGGTTTGATTTTGGGATACAGAGAGGGTCCACTCTGTTGCATTTGTTTGGTTTATGTGTCAAAGCTCCCTGAATATCGTCTGTGGAGGCACCTTGAGTGACGAACCTCTGATCGGACCTCTGTTCAGGCTTCGTTGTCCTCTGTGCTTCTTGTTTGTTCTATCTCTGCCCTTATCTATTTCTTGTTGTTTGTCCTTACCTGTAATTTATAGCTGCTTTTTGTTCTTGCTTAGTATGTTTCTGCCCTTATTTAGTAACTGTTTAGTCAGTGTTATCAACAATGCCTAGTGATTCTGTTATTACTACTGATGTTGTAACATCCCTTAGTGCTACCCAGGTTAGCAAAATAGATGCTAGTGATCCTCTGTTCCTATACCCTAGTGACTCTGCCAATTTATCTAAAGTCAGTGTAAAACTCAATGGGTCAAAAAATTATAGGATCTGGTCTAATACCATGTATCTTGCCTTACAGGTGAAAAATAAGATAGGGTTTGTTGATGGTTCTTGTCCTAGGTCTGAAACTGATGAGGTCTTGGGTAGACAATGGGATAGATGCAACTCTATTTTCCTTACATGGATTCTTAACTCTATGTCTGAGGAATTATATCTTGGTCTGGTTTACTCTAAAATTGCTTCTGATGTATGGAAAGATATAAAAGAAACTTATGATAAGATAGATGGCTCTGTTGTGTTTAATCTATATAAAAAAAGCAACTCTTTTAGTCAAAATGGTATGCCTGTCTCATAATATTATCATAAGTTGAATTGTATGTGGAAGCAATTAGAACAATTACTTGCCTTACCTGCATGTTCTTGTGATGCATCTAAACAGTTTAATGACTTTAATCATCTTATAAAGCTAATGCAATTCTTGACGGGTCTCGATAGTTCATACCAGTCTATGAGAACAAATTTATTAACTCAAGAAACTCTTCCTTCTGTGAAGGATGCCTTTGCTGTCATCTCTAGAGAAGAGTCTCATTTACACTCAAAAAAAATTTCTGATAAAACCCCTAATAGTGTTGTTAGCTTTGCTGCTAGGGCTAATTTAAATGTTGATTTAAAGAAAAATGGTGTAAAAACTCTTAATCCTAATCACAAATGTTCTCATTGTAATAAAACTGGTCATACCATTGAGAAATGTTTGAACTTGTTGGCTATCCATCTGGATGAAATCAAAAACTGGTGGGAACAAGGGTAACAGGGTTAGTAATAATGTTACTGCTGACACTATTGATACCTCTTCTGTTGTGAGTTTATTAACAAATGATCAGGTAGCTCAACTGCTTAGTCTCTTAAATGATAAACCTAAGGGTGACACTCAGAGTAGTAACTTTGCTAGTATGTGTGCAAATTATGTATGTCTAAATAGTTTTGTCAATATTTCATCCAAACCTACTTGTGAATTTAAACCTAACTATTGTTTTTCAAACTTTATTGACAATGGGAAAAAGGTAGGATGGATAATTAACGCTGATGCTAACCAGCATATGGTAATGACTGATGATTGTCTTATTAATCAAAAGGATGTCACTGAATTTAACATCAAAGTTAAACACCCTAATGGCACTAGTGCCTTGGTAACTAAAATTTGTGATATTAAATTAAGTGACAAAGTCATTCTTTATGATGTGTTTTTTGTACCTAATTATTGTATCAACTTAATATCTGTTCATACACTTGCTAGAGATTGTAAGCTTACTGTTTCTTTTGATGAACATAATTGCTATATTCAGGATTCTCATCTAAAGAAAGTCCTAGTGGCTGGTAATCAGTTTGATGGTCTATACTTCTGTGGTAGTTCTTCTGTTTCAAATAAGGTGTGTAATGCTAGTTGTGATGTTAATCTTTGGCATGCTAGGTTAGGACATCCTGCTCAACCTGTTCTGAATGTTTTAAAGAATAAATTAAATATTAAAACTAGCTCTAAGTTAGAACCTTGTGAAACTTGTCATAGGGCTAAACAACATAGGGAACCGTTTCCCTTAAGTGACTATAAATATAAATTGTTAGGTGATCTAGTTAACCTTGATGTTTGGGGTCCATATAGGGTTCCAAGTTGGGATGGTTTTAGATACTTCCTTACTATTGTGGACGACTTTACTAGAGTTGTGTGGGTATATCTCATGAAGTCAAAGGATGAAGTTTTTTTTTACTATATTAAAGGCTTTTATAATATGCTCAAAACACAATTTAGTAAAACAGTTAAAATATTCAGGAGTGACAATGGTACTGAATTCATTAATAAACAAATGAATAATTTTTGCTATGAAAATGGTATCTTACATCAAACTGTCACACCCTGACTTTCGCGGAAGCGTGAATTGGTGTGACTTGCTTAATATCATTGCATTCAATCATAACAACAACTATATGATAAAACCGAAGGTGATCATCAATTAATTAAGTTTAAAGCATAACAACATTCTTTGAAACATAGACACCAAATTCTAGTACAAACCATGCATCTTGTTTTTAGAGTTCACAAAGACTCGACAAAAGACATTATTTAGAACTAGCCTTTGAAAGTTGTGTCTTATCTAGAATAAGACACACAATCCAAATCCACAGACATAGGACAACACCTTTTATTCTTAGCTTTACTTGAAACATCCAAACGCCCATCAGATCCATACTTAATTTCCTGAAATACATCTAATTTGAAAACATCAACAACAGTTGAGCGAGTTCATGTGTTTAGTGTGTGAGCTCGAATAAACTTAGAAATCATTGTAAGTAAGTATGAATTTGCAACCCTGGTATGAAAGCAACAAGGAAAAACAGATCACCAATGGTTTGCAAGGCCATTGATATGTGTGAAGTGATGCAGGAAAACTCAATCCTAGCAGAGTTTGCCACGGCTTCAGTTTGAAGACATAGTCACCTCATGGGCCAAACCCCGGTACACATGGGTGTGGGCTCGCTACACCCAAATAGATCTATCACTCATGTCCCTTGGTCCTACAACAAGGATTAATGGCCTTAAGTGTTATACCCACCACTCATATGATCAAGTAGTACCCTTCCTTAGCTAACCATACCAAATCAAAATGTTTGTAAACAGTTGTAACATGTATTTCACCCCCGAAGTTATAAAACCAAAAACAGTTAAAGAAAAGGGGGTCATGAAACTCACAGTCTTACGTCTTCAATCACCGTAACTCAAACTTCTTCGGATAATGCACGACTACCTACAACGTACTAATGTCTATTAGATGAACGGGTAGTGCCTTGACCTGGTATTAATGTCTTTGAGTTACGTTTCTTCGTATCCTTGATATTATTCCAAGTTATAATTATTTGTTAAAATAATTAATATTTTAACTTAAATTATGTTTATTAAATTTTGGAATAATAATATATTTTTGGTTTGTTACTCTTCGGGTATTTATACATGTATATCCTTCCCAAGGATGGGGGTATCTTATACTTGTATATTTTTGCCACGCATTAGGGTCGTATTCCGGTGTGTATTTATACGTACGAGAATACCTATTTTTATTGTATTCATTAAATATTCTTATACTTACTTCCATATTAATTTTCCGGAATATTATCTTTAATAAAAAGTCCACCAATATATATCTCCAAAATATATATTTCATTAATTATTACTTATTTATAATTTTTCTTTGACAAAAATATTTGTATTTTCTTATAAGTTCCATAAATAATATATTTTCAAGTCTGACTTAGAAAATATATATATATATATATATATATATATATATATATATATATATATATAAACTCATTGTTCTCCAAAAATGATATATTTCATATTTATTCGAGAGAATATATTTTTTTCACCTCAAAAATATTGTATTTCGTGTTTGTGAAAGAAAATATATATTTCTTAAAAATAATATATCTTCTAAAATTTTCAAGAAAAATATATATTCATTCTTGCCAAAAATAATATATTTTTCCTTTGTCAAAAATATGACATATTCTTGTAGTAATTGTAAAAAAAAAAAAAAATCATATTTTCATTTCCTTGGTGTCCAAAATTTTATTTACCAAAATATACTTGTGAATTAAATTCCAGAATATTTTGTAAGTCTAATTCCCTAGTTCGGTTTCACCAATATTTTGTGTACAACTTGTATATTTATTCCTTGGAATTTTGGTAAATATTTTGGATTGTAATCCTTGATATTTTGATGTTTTATATTATTCCATGTTCTAAAATAATATAACTAATACACAAAATATACAAATAATCACACACATGGTGTCCTCTAAATATATATATTTCCTAAATACATATGTAGTCTCTTTTATTTATAAAAACCAACCTCCAATATTTATATTGTTGTAACAAAAAATTATGGCAAAGTTTATGTAACAATTCATGGTTGAAAACACACTTGTAAATACTTGTTTAAAAATATTTTTCTAAGTGTTTGGATTTTTAGAAAATTTTGCCATAGTTTCCCTTAAAAATGGAGGTTTCCATGCTTTCAAGCATATCATTTTCTTTTGTAAAAATCAGCACAATCAATCATCATTCAACAATAAGCAACTTACACTTACCAATCTTGCCAAATCAAGCATAATCTAACTACTTCATGAACTTGAATATTTGTAAAAATTTGTAGTAATTTACTAGTGTCATTAGTAAGCCTTGTTATCCTTTAAAGTGTGATTAGTTCTTTAAAAACTTCATTTTTAAAGAGTATGAATCTTTACAACTTGTGTTCATCATTTCTAAAATGTTTCTTTATAAATTCTTCTTGTTACACAAGTGTTTCTACACTTGTTTAACCACCAAAAATAAGGTTTGCTTATGTAAGAACCAAGATTTAGTAAAAGTTATATTTTTAACTTGGTTTCTTTAGAAATGATCCATAAATCTTTAGATCTACAAGTGTTACTACTCACTTTGATCATTATTTTTTCAAGAAAACATTATGTTCTTTCAAGTTCATGCTTTATGTGTAGATGATTTATCATCCTACAACATTTCTATTTTCTCATCTTGCTAGATTATGTTTTTAATCATGATCTAGCAAGATCACATGATGATCTATATCATGATCTAGCAAGATCACATGATGATCTATATCATATACATGAACAAGTAACAATCAACAAGCAAAACAACATAATAACCACTTAGTTTCTTCATAAACCATGCTTATGTTCAAGTTTACATATTGTGATCTTTAGTGTTATTCAAGATTATGGTTTTGTTTTTCCTTTTAACCACTTAAAATAGAAGTAAACTAGTAAGATCAAGACTATTACTACTAGCACAAGGCTAGGGATGATCAAGTGTAGAAAACAAGTGGATAAAAGCAAATAATGGAGGTTCTTGAACTTCCGTAAGCTCCTAGCTCCTTTACGTGACCTCTAACACCATTGTATATGCTTGAAATGGAATTAGGATGGGTGAATAAAGGTGAGTGTGTGTGTGTTGAGGTCGGCCGAGAACACCAAGGGGAGAAGGAGAGAATGGTGTGTGTTTTAGTGTATGTGGTAATGAGACTATGAACTTACATGTTTACTTATAACCCATTTCATCACTTAAACTCTTGGATATATGCTACACAAAGCACAAACATGATCTATTAAAAAAAATAAAACAAATCATCTTGTGGGGGCCATGTTGGGCCGTAAATAGGTGGGGGGGGGGGGTAGTAGCATAGGTTTTAACTAGATTAGTTACTTACTAGTTGATATCCAAGTATTAGTTAAGTGTTGTAGTTATTAGTGTTGGTGCATATGTCTGTCGAATTCGTCTTGTATCGAGTCTTGTAATAGATTAGATAGATCAGGGCACGTAGTACGAGAAAATTGTGAAATAGGTATGTTGTAGCCATTTCGCATGAGTCCATTCCATGCGAAATGGGCAGTCTATAAAAAGTACCTTGTTCATTTCATTTGATAGTTTTCTGATTCCGGTACCAAGGTGCTGCCGAAGTGTCTCCAGCCTGTAAAACATTGTGAAATCAATATACGAGACAGTTAAAGTGATTCGGTGTTCAAATCAAGCTGATTCATCATCGATATGTTTGTTTCCGCCTCTCGTATTGATAAAAAAACTCTTCTGAATGACTCATTTGGTCGTAACAACGATCCTACAATTGGTATCAGAGCTCAGGTGGAAGAGTTCTTACCGATTAAGCTTGATTTCTTCCAAAAATCTCACTTATACTCACTTTCTTTACATTTTTTCAAAATTAATCGAGATTTTATGGTTAAACTGAACTAATTTTTACATATTACATGCGAAACACTAATTTAAATAATCCTTAATAGAACCGGACTTAAAATCAACCTAAAACCTGTTCAATTTGTTAAAAACATGGCCGATTGGATGACATCAGCATCATTTTGCACGAATTACACAAGTTCATTTCGCACGAATTGAACGTTTTGATCTCATTTCGCTTGAAAAGATTTCATTTCGCACGGTTTGGACACAGACTCCATTTCGCACGAACTGAGAACCCAGGTCGTTTGAATCAGTACATCAGAGATCCATTTCGCACGAATTGAACCTTCATTTCGCACCAAATTGTCCATTTCGCTTGAAAGTGACTCCAGTTCGTTTGAAAGTGTCTGTTTTGTGAATATTTGGAACCTAAACAAGGACAACGAGTTCTATAATGCTTTTGCTACTACCCTGGGTACTCCAGTTACCGTTGCTCAGAGTGTAACCATGGGAAATGAAACCGGAACGTTACACAAACCTCCAAAGCTGATGGGCATTGAAGAATATCACAGTTGGAAAGAACGTTTCGAAAATTGGGTTCAAGCAAATCATCTAAGATCTTGGAAAAGTATTGAAACTAAGTATGCCGGACCACTGTCTGATTTGGGAGTTGCTAAGATTATCTCAGAATTTTCAGATAAAGAGAGAGATATGTACAAGGCAGAAAAAATGATGGTCAGTTTACTTCAACAAGCTGTGAAAGAAGATATTTTCATATTACTTCAACATGATAGTAGTGCTTATTCGATTTGGGATGCACTTCGCAAAAAATTCGAAGGAAGTGCAGAGATGATCAAGAGTAAAAAATCATTATTGAAGAAAGAATTTGAATTGTTTACAAGTGTGCCAGGTGAAACTACAAAGACTCTCATTGAGAGATATTGTCATCTAGTGCGTTCAATGTCTCGATTGGAAATTACTAAAACTCCAGAGGAATGGGTTGAGAAATTATCCAATGCGTTACCTCAAAAAGAATGGGGTACATACCTCATGATTTTGAAGAATTTCGGAGAGTATAGTAGATTGTCGATTGCACAATTTATTGAGAAACTTGAGGGACAAGATCTTGAGCAACAAAAGATTGCTAGAATGAACAATTCAAGCGGTCAACAAGACATCAAGATGTATTACAAAGGAAATGTTCAAAATGTTGAAGCAAGTCCAAAGATCCAAACCGCTTTTAGCGAAGAGAATTCATCTGGATCAGTTAATCAAAGCTCAATCAACACTAGTGGTTTTTCTTCATATCCAAGTGTCAATCCGAGTGTTCAAAGTTCAAACAATGGTAATGGTCATGTGCTACAATGTAACATCGCGTTGCATCTTCAGAATGGTCAAAATTTCTCTAAAGAAGTTGCTAAAGGACATATGGCTTTACTTGTTACCGTGTTAGAATCTTATGAGGGTTTGATTGCGGGAAGAATTGGAAATCCTATGTTGACAAAAGAGGGTTACGATCAGATCGATGCTGAAGAAATGGAGCTTATGGATATTAAGTGGTGTTTAGCGAGTGTGTTAAGGAGAGCTGAGAAATTTAAGCAGATTACAGGAAGAGATGACTTTCGTGATGCTAATGTTTCTACTTTAGGTTTTGATAAATCTAAAGTTACTTGTTTTTGATGCAGGGAAAAAGGACATTTCAAGAGGGAATGTACTAATCGAGAAGCAGGAGGAGCTCAGAATCCGTTCGGCAACAATGATTATTATCGGAAAGCAATTTATCTTCAAGTTTCTCAACAGCCGCATCAACAACAACCATCATCATCCAATGCTAATCGGATTGAAGATGGAAAGAAGAAAGCTTATCTAGTTAATCAAGATGATGAAATAGTGCCAGAAGGTTTTAGCTGGGACAAATACATTCCGGCTGATTTAAAGTTTAGGGCATTCATTGCACAAATAGTTCAAGAACCAGAGTTGGTGAAAAAGTGGATGGATGTGTTTGCAGATGATGTGAAAAGCCAAGATTAAGAGTCTGTCTCTTCAGAAAATAGTTCAGAAAATACACATGCCTTTGATCAATTATCAACTGATAGTAGCGATGATGAGGAAGAAATTAAACAAATAAACATTGGAAAAACTTATTATCTCCTGAAAGTTTCAGATCCTGTGGATACAGCAACAGATGCGCGACTACGGTTTGCAGTTTCTTAACACACCTCTTTTTGTTGATAATGAGGCCGCAATAAATATAACAAAGAATCCAGTACATCACGCTAAAACTAAACACATAGAAATTCGTCATCACTTTATTCGTGATTGTTTTGAGAAAAAGTTGATACGAATTGAGAAAATCCACACTGACGAACAGAAAGCTGATTTACATACCAAATCTTTTGATAAAAATCGGTTTAAATATTTGTTAAAACTGAACGGTATGAAGCTTCTTTCAGTGTCGGATGGCATAATTGGCGTTGATGAGAGTACTGTTGCGGATGACGACGAGAAACAATCTGCAATGGTTTGTCGATTTTTTACTTGTTTTGGTATTTAGGGGGAGTAGATAGATGTATATAGATATATTTTCAGAAAATACAAAAATAGTAAACAAATGCAAAAATACAAAAACATGATAAAATCTGAAAAAGAGCTTGTGTATATAGGGAAAATGATAGTACATCGGCTAGACAATTACAGTATCCTAAAGATTTGTAAGTTTAAATGAGTTAAACAGTCTCACTGATGATGTGTCGATAGGTTTTCATACATTTAGTAGATTTATTCGGGATATAAACCTAAAATTTCAAACTTGTGAAATTTGTGGGGAACACTACTTGGATATATAGGTAACCCCTGAAATCTCGTTTGAAAGGTCTCATAATCTGATATACTAGGTCTTTATACTCAATGATGTCTGGGGTATTATTCCGGGACTTCTGCTGAATGGAAGTTCTGACCTAGTCCTTGGATAATACTTTCCGCATATGCTTGAAACATAGCATAAACCCTCAGCATGCCGATGAAACAATAAAATTGATAGTCGCTGCTGTTGTAGCTAAAAGATCCTCTAAAGGGGACATACCATAAAGTCGAAGCTGATATCTCTCTGCGTATACGGAAGTATCGACCTGAGATCCCTCGGCCCTCGCATGACCTAATTTATGTACATATATCATTGTAGTATACTCACCTGTAAGACTGAATATTGGGATTCTGGATACGGGAGTATATTCAAGAGGTGGGACACATGAATGAGCTAAGTTCATAAGACATCTAATTCGTATCCTGAGTAAATTGAAATTTGTGTGGGAATTTAAGATGGATCAGTATATCGACAATCGAGGTGAATTGTTTAAGTCTGAGTATGAAATGAAGCTTAACGGTACTTGTAATTTGTCTGATAGCTGATATGATTCCCTGACACGCTCGCCAAAAATATGTTTCTAAATAGTTTACTTTGTTTACTTTTTGCAATTTAAGTTTTCTGTATTTCATTTCTTAGTCTAGAATACTTTATAAAATCCAAAAAGATTTTGTTTCTACTTTATTTTTGACAAACCAAAGTGGAGAGTTGATTGTTGGATTCTCAGATGTTGAAGTAGATGCAGGAGATTATGAACTGAAGAATGAGGAGAGCTTATCTTGATGAAGTTTGATTTATTGAAAAGTCAAAAACAAGTTCATTAACTTGATACTTGTTATTTTCAGAAAAATGTGTAAATTGTTGTTTTTAAAATCAGTTTGATTCGTCAAATGATCAACCAAGGTCATTAAATTGAACTTGGTAGATTAATTGAGTAATCAGGGTCATTAACTTGGACTTGAATACTTGAGTGGATTTCTAAAACTGATTGAGTTTGTGATTTATTGTTGAAAAGATAGTTTGTAATGTTTGATGTTTGAGACACAGGTTTTAGACTTCATTATTCCCATGGTAGCTAAATGTTAAAGATTGAACCAGATCAAGACCTCAGATTCTTGCATATCGAGAGGGGGAGTCTGTGAAAGGGGGAGTCTGGATCAACAATCAAAGGGAAGTTTGAAGATGGAGCTAGGTTGTGATCATAAACTTGTGAAGATAGAATGCTTATGATGAGAAGACAGAGAGTTGGAGAAAAGACCAAGACTGAAGACTCGGAGCTGAAGACTTCGTCAACATCCAAGGGGGAGTCTGTTGATGCATGGAATGTCTGTTGTCTACGTCTACGTTAAGTCTTAGGTCAAGATATTCAAGATAGGAGCTTAAAAGTCAAATTAGATCTTGATGTATAGGTTTCGCTTGAATGTACATAGTTAGAGGTAGTTTCGCTTTTTAGGTCATGAGGTTTCGCTCCAAGGGACTTAGATGGTTTCGCTTATTAGAACATCTTAGAGGTTTCGCTTATATGGTTTAAGGAGGTTTCGCTTATGTGTCAATGACATAAGAGCGAAACCACAGGTACTATATATAGCAGCCATGAGCGAAACCTGGTCATTATGTATGTACGTCTGAGCGAGACCTGGTCATTAGCTTGGTAAAGAAACTCTGTCAAAATCATTCTAGAAAGCAAATAAAGAGAAGGAATTGAAGAGAAAAGCTATTGTTACTTTGCGTGTACTGATTCCGCCTTTATACGTGAAGATGAACGTCCTTGACTGACTTTTCAGGGTCACAAAACGGTCCAACATTTATTTTGCAGATAAGTTGGAGAAGCTAAAGGGGAGACGAGCAGCAAAAGAAAAGAAAGAGGTGATATGCGAGAATGTTGCTCAGGAAGTGAAGAATGAACAGAGTGAAGAAGTTAAAATTGTTGAGAAGATTGTTGAAATTGAAAAGATTGTAGAAGTCACAAAACCTTGTCTAAAATGTTTAGAACCATGCAAACATTGTGAAGAGAAAGATAAAAAGTATAATGAGCTTGACAAGATGAAAGAAAAATTATTGTTTGATGTCAAGTATGTTAAAGAATCGTATGATGTGCTGAAGATGCAGTGATGATGTCTAAGCAGAAGGCCATCAATCACTATATTGAAGAATGTGCAAAGTTGAAGCAAGAATTAGAGAATGAAAAAATGAAAATGAAAGAATAAGACGTTTGCTGCAAAGTTATTCAAGTTCTGATTATTTGATTGATAGAATTTATCCAACTGTTGCAGGTTTTGAAGCCTTTCAGGACAAGAAGTCGGAAGATAAGGATAATAGTAAGAAACAAAGTGCAAATTATAAAAAGTGTCCGCCTCCAATCTGGGAAGGTTATTCTCCTAGAAAACCAAATGAGGAACAAGTCAAAAGGCAGTCAATATAAAGTTAAAGTCCGAAACAACTGATGATTTACCAGACAACATAGACGTCACATTCACATTGTCTGACACTGATCATGAGTCTGAGTTAATAAAGAAAGTGGTCTATCATGTGTTGGATAAGGATGAGGAATCAGAGTCAAAGTCTGAATCTGAGAGTTCGAGTTCGTCGGTCAACAGTTCAAAATCATCGGTCAAAAGGGTTTACAATAAAGATTTTCTGTTATCAAAAAAATAATTTGAATGACGAAACATTCAAAGTAGCATATACTTTGAATGATTCTGACAAATTATATTCTGATGAAGAATTTCCAATAAGTAGTGTTAAAATTGAAAAGATTAAAAAGGTTTTCAAATTAACAGAAATTAATATTTCTGAAATAAAAGATGTAAATCTTATTGAAAAACCTAAAAAATACACTTCAAGAGTTCAACGAAGATTGAACAAGAAAAAAGGTTACAGTTCTGGTTCTGGTTTTCAAAAGAAACCAAACCAAAACAGTAATTTTAAAAAGAAAGGTTTAGGCTTTATTCCACCCGAAAATTATAAAAATGAGAAAATTTCTAAAACAAAAACAGTATTTGTTTCAGGGTCAAGTTCTGAAGAAGAAGAAAAGAGCTCATTTTGGAAACAATCGAACAAAGAGTTCTTTGCAGAAAAACAAAAGTTTGAGAAGAATGGAGCTAATCAGAAAAAGGGAAACAAGAACCTGCTATCGATGTCAAGAAGTTGGTCACATTGCATGGAATTGTCCAATGGCAACCAACACAAAACAGGAAGTTGTTTCTAAACTTAAAGAAAAAAATTGTTGATAAAACTGAACCACCAACTGAAAAATTCAAAGTGTTTAAAAATTCAACATTTGAAGTTGGTGAGTGTTCGAAAAGATTTTACAAAAGAAGGGTGAATCTTAACAACCAAACATGGGTTGCTAAGAAAACAGATGTTAAATTTGGCGATGAATCTGACTCATCAAAGTCAGAGGAGCTACCAATTGAGCTAAAAATAGAAACGTCAGTACCGCCAATGGATGATGTCAATTTTCCACCATTGTGGCTGAAAATTTTAAACAAAAAGTTGGAAAAGTGGAAATTTCGAATCAATTCTATTCTGAAAAGAAAGAATTTGATGTCAAAAAGGCTTTTAATGGCAAAGTAAAACATATTTTTGGTAAGATGGTCGATGGTAGGGCCAAAGGGGTAAAAGAATTTTATGAATCGAAGAGGAGAACTTTCACACTGAGTGAAAATAACTCGGATGCACCAAGGCTGGTCAGGCTTGGGTGTCACCATTCTTTGTTTAAAAATCCTGACTTGCCGGAGCTCCCAAGTTGGTAATCGTGGAGCATGAATCGACACCTTTCTTGAGATTCTTGAAAATTGTCATATGTTGATTTACAAGTCGTATGATTGATAAGTTCCTACAAGTGGTTAATCACGGTCATTAAGTTGAACTTGATTTAACTTTCATTCAAGTGGTTGATAGAACAAAGTGATGAATTAAACCCCGATCTTACAAGTGGTTTCAACAAAACTAATTTTCCGGAAAAACCATTTGATTAAAACAAACTTAAGTGTTTTGAAATCATAATGGGAAAATAGTTTGTTGTCAGGGGGAGTTCTGATTGTTTATGCCAAGTGGATGGCGAATTGAAGCAATTCACATCAGTTTGTCAAATTTTTCTTTAGATGGTTTTGAATTTTAAGGGGAGTAAGAGATTTCAGAAAATCCAAAAACATTAGAAAATTTGAAAAAACCTAAAACATGATAAAAAATAAAAAATGAGTTTTGTTGTGAAAAAGAGGAAATGATAGTACATCAGTAGACAATCACAGTATGCTAAAGAAATGGAAAGTTAAAATGTGATAAACGGTCTCACTGATGATATGACAGTAGGTTTTCGCACACTTAGTAGATTGTGTTCGAGATATAAACCTAAATCAAACACTTACTTATTTCATGGGGAACATCTCTCGGATATATAGGTAACCCCTGAAATCTTGTTTGAAGGGCTTTCTATTTCTGACATACTAGGTCTTTGTGAGTGGTGATATCTGGTGTATTATACCAGGACTTCTGATTTTGCGGGAGCAATAGCCTAGTCCTCGTATAATGCTTTACATTGCTTTAATCTTAAAGCTCGCCCTCAGCATAAAAATGATGAAACATTGAAAAATGCTAATCATGTGCTGTTGAAGAAAAGATTCTCTAAAGGGAACACACCTAAAGTCGAACCATCATCTCTCTGATTTTGCGGAAGCAATAGCCTGAGCTCTCATGGTCTCGCATTTAACTCCTTATAGATATCATTAGTGTACATTCACCTGTAAGACTGAATATAGGAGTCTGGATACGGGAGTATATTCTGAGGTGGGACACGCGAATAAGTTTAAGTGAAAAACACTAATCTCGTATATCGAAACAATTAAACTTTGTGTGAAAATTTAAGTGGATCAGTATACTGACAATCTAAGTGAATCGTTTAGAACTTAAAGTGTTTAAAGCTCAACGGTGCTAGTGATTTGTCGCAAAAACTGATATGATCCTCTTACACAAACTCACAAAAATATTGCATGTAAATATTTCTTTACTGTTTTTAGTAAAAAACAAAATCCCAAAAAGAGTTTTTGTGTGTTTTAGCATAAAATTTTGAAAATTCAAAAAGATTTTATTTCATCTTATTTTCGACAACTGATGTTGAAAAGCTGATTTTCAAAATTCCAAGTGCTAAACATTGTAACAACCCTCGGTAAAACCAACACCCTTATAATATTTCCGACACCTTATTATATCTTAAAATATTCTAATATGTCTTATAATATACCCCGTATGTTAAAATCAAGCCCGATATATGTTATAGTTTATAAAAATAAGATAAAAACCTGAAATGTAAGTTGAGGCGGGCCGCATAAACCCACCCCAACATCTTACGCGGGCCGTATGGGAGTGTTGACCGGACTTCGCTGAATCCTTTAGTTCAAGCGGGCCGCATAAGACCTCGTCTAAATTGACGCGGGCCGCGCGGACTCATAACACGCGATTACACCAGAGGCCGACACGTGTCGACATCGTGTGGACCTACTCAACGACTCAGCTAAGCTATAGTGTTAACTGGTGTTGACGCGGGCCGCGTAAGGTTACCTTGTCTTTTACGCGGGCCGCGACAGGATTCAATATCACAACTATAAATAGCAGGCATCAGTTTTCAGTTTCCGTCGCTCATTCTCAAATCTCATTCACGAATTCTGAAGTTATAGACATAATATTTTGGGTATTATACCCCTAATTAACGAGGTTCTGCTTCGTTGTAAGTATTATAACCCCAGTTTCATAATAGTTACGCTGCCCGATTGATTTAGGGTTCCGTAACAACTGTCGCGGTTCTGCCCGACGTAGTTGTTGGAATGCCGTCTCGGGGAGGGTATCATTAATAATTTCAAAGGGTTATGGTACTAACCAATGTACATTTGTATAAATTATAGATTATATCCAGGAAATCCTTACGAAAAGCCTAAGATAGCAATGTGAGTTTATCCTCTTTTTGATAATGTTTTTAGAATGTTTTACAAAACCTTAATTATTTTATAATGCGATTAAGCAGTGATTGAGTCTTTGTAGTTCTTCAATTACTGCCGGTATTTGGGGTTTTGTATACAAAATTTATTACTTGCGAGTAGTAAGTCGGAATGACAGTACGTTACCATTGGACGACGAGTAGCCAATGTGTAATATGACCCACAAGTCAAGGATTGACAGTACTGAATGAGTAATTGTGTAGAAATAAACAATGTGATCGCTCTCAATACTGTGTTAATTGATAAAATGTTTCTTGATTAAACTGGGATTCACTCACCAGTATTTCCCGCTGACAAAATATTTTTAAAACATGTTTCAGGTAACACAATGTGAAAGCCAACTGGGATAAAGCCAGCTCGAGAGCACTGACGGCTTGGAAAATAAGTGGCTATAAAACAAGATGTTTTAAATTCAATAAAATAGGGTTTTGTCCCTATAAGTATATTGTAATAAGAAACTTGGGTTTTGCCCATGTTATTATTAATATGAAATATGGTGGTTTTACTCTGATAAACATTTCCTAACTACGGTCCTGATGTAACTTCCGCTGCGAGACTAAACAAACTGATACCACCAAACTCTGAGTTCACGGCCGCCCGTTCCCGGGACAAATAAGGGATCGGGGGTTGTGACAGAAGGTGGTATCAGAGCCTAGCCACTGGTCTGAGCCAAAGAAGTGTTCTGCTGACACTTAAATTTTTAAAATTTTGTGTTAGGAAATAAATTACGGAAATATGTGCATAACTGTAATTATGTGTTATTTGACTATTTGTTAGTTTTCAGTATGAGTGATCAAGGACCATCAGATCTGAACCGTCAGTTATCTGATTCACCTAAGAGTGAAAGTACATCATCACAGCCTGCCCTCTCGGGGTATGTTGCTGATTAGGAGGATGGAATATTTCCTTTTAGAGCTCAATCTGAAGAACCATTCCCTACTAAGAAACGAGGATGGTTTAGTAAAGAAGCTTTTGCTCATAGGAAGAGAATGAGGAAATTGCAACAGCAAAGGGCTTTAGCAGCTATTAAGAGAGAAACAGATGCCCATACTCAAGAGATACTTAATAGAAGCCTAGCTAATTTCCATATCTTAGCTACAACTGCTGTTGACCCAAGTCTGGAACAACTAGTAGCCCCACAACCACAAAACCCAGAACTCCCCATGGAGATAGAAAATCAGGAAAACCAGGTGGAGATGCATGACTTTAATCCAGAAGAAATCCCTAGGGTGCCTGCACCAAACCCACTAGACCCGAATTACGATCCCTGGTGGGACGATAATAGGGATTTTGTGCAACGTTACCCTATCCAGGATTATCCACCCATACAGAACATAGAAGTTTACCCAGGTATGGACCCTTTAGATCCCTATTACCAAAATGACTATATTAGGGAAATTTTAGAGGATCCTTACCAATTTCAGGAATTGTCACCCCCATATTAGGAACCCGTACCCCAGATTCCAAACCCAGTCCGAGAACCTGCACCCCCAATGAGTGCAGAAAACGTTCAAGAACTTAGGACTTTTGGGGAGGAAATTTTAGAAAGCAGTGAGAGGATGCGTCAGGTGGGAGAGCGTCTCGTATGGAAATACGATGAGCGCAATATGGATTTTTGGATAAATCCATATCCGTGAATGTTTGAATGGAGGAAATAGTAGTAATAATAATATAATAAAATAAAAGATGTGTGTATGGATGTATATTATTATTTTATTTCTGTTGGTATTGTAATTTTATTTCTGTACTAGTGTGTAATAGACGCATAAGTATATGAAAAGAGTAAAAGTAGCAATGATCTACGTTTTTTACTAGATTGCGTATAGTGTGAGTAACTATATTATTTGTAATATTAATATGGGATAAATGTTTAAAATTCAGATGGCCGACCAAGGAAATCAAGTCAATTTGGATAATAACCCGGATTTCCAGAATGATGATAATCTGAATAATGAGAACCCAAACAACAATAACAATGGAAACCAAGTGGATAATAGTGCTATCCAACATATAGTGGCACAGGGAATTATAGATGCTATGCCATTTATACTTCAAACTGTTAAGGATGCTGAAAATAAAAGTAAACATAGCAGCAAGCGACCTATTGAACCAGAAAACAGTGTGAACGATGGACCGGTACTTCAAATGCCTATTCCCAAAAGAAGAAGAACCATGCCTTATGGTTGTTCTTATAAAGAATTATGGTCTTGTAAACCAATGGAATTCTCGGGCAATGAAGGGGCCATTGCAACCTTACGCTGGATAGAAAAGACTGAGGCGGTCTTAAGGATAAGTAAGTGTGCTGAGGAAGATAGAATACTGTTTGCTTCTAATCTGTTTAAGAATGCAGCACTAGAATGGTGGAACACTATCCTCCAGACTAGAGGAAGTGATAGAACTTACAATATGACATGGGAAGAATTTAAGGACAAGGTAGAAAGGAAATTCTGCCCACCCAATGAGAAAGAACAGATAGCAAACAAATTCCTAAATCTTAGGATGACTGGTGTGGATAGTAAGGGATACACTAAGATATTCTTTGAATATGCTAGGATAGTGCCAACTCTTGCTTCACCAGAACCAGTGTTAATCTCCCGTTATATCTGGGGATTAATTGGAGAGATTAGACATGTAGTCAAGGCAGCTAGACCTCAAACTATAGAAGAAGCTGTAGAACTAGCAAATACCTTGACAGATGAATTAGTTCGTACCCGAGAAGAAGATCAAAGGAGGAACCTAACATAGAAGCTCACTCAAGAATTTCATTCTAGAAATTTTACTCGTGGGAAAAATATAGGTTCTACCTCTACACTATACTGTAGAAATTGCAAAAGAAAGCATTCAGGAAGATGCTCCATATACTGTAATTTTTGCAAAATATCGGGACACAAGGAAGAAGACTGCAGGAAGAAAAACAGCAGGATATGCTACAACTACGGAGAACAAGGTCACATCAAGCCAAACTGCCCAAAATTAGCTCCAGCTCCAGATAACAAAAATACTAAAAATGCTAGAGCATTTGTTTTGACTGCAGAAGAAGCTAAGATGATCCCAGACGTCATAGCTGGTACGTTTTTAGTTAATGATGTTTTTGCTAAAGTATTATTTGACTCTGGTGCAAACCAAAGTTTTATTAATACATCGTTTTGCAAAATTTTAAATCAGTCATTAACTAAACTACCATTAGAATGCGTAGTAGAGACAGCTAATGGAGAAACTGTTAGAATTTCTGAAATCTTGCAAGGAGCAAGTATAGAAATTTCAAATCAGAAATTTATTGCAAATCTTTATTCTATGAATCTGGTAGGATTTGATGTTGTTTTAGGAATGGATTGGTTGATAGCCAATAAAGCTAGTATTTTATGTGATCAAAAGTTAATTCGGGTAAATTCACAAAAAGGAAAAATGATCACCATTAAAGGAGATAAATCCTCTAGATCCACAAAATTCATCTCTGTGATGAAAACTGCAAGTTGTATAAGAAAAGGTTCTATAGTGTATTTGATATCCATAATCACTAACACTAAAGAAAAAGAACTAAAAGATATTCCAGTAGTATCTCAGTTTTCAGATGTCTTTCCAGAAGAATTGCCAGGGCAACCTCCGGATAGAGAAGTTGAATTCAGAATTCATTTGCTACCAGGAACCTCACCAATTGCCAAAGCACCTTACCGTTTGGTACTCGCTGAAATGCAAGAATTGAAGAAACAATTAGATGAATTATTAGAGAAAGGATTTATACAGCCAAGTTCGTCGCCATGGGGAGCGCCGATATTGTTTGTTAAAAAGGACGGATCAATGCGTATGTGCATTGATTACCGAGAATTAAACAAGGTCACGATTAAAAATCGGTACCCATTACCAAGAATCGATGATCTGTTTGATCAACTGCAAGGAGCTCGATTTTTCTCTAAAATCGATTTAAGATCAGGATATCATCAATTAAAGGTACAAGAAGAAGACATTCATAAGACCGCATTTAGAACAAGGAATGGTCATTATGAATTTACTGTCATGCCATTTGGTTTAACCAATGCCCTAGCTGCATTTATGGACATGATGAACCGAATATGTAAGCCATATTTGGATAAATTCATAATTGTTTTTATAGATGATATTCTAATTTATTCTAAGAATAAAGAGGATCATGCAAAACATTTGCACGCACTTTTAAGTTTGTTAAGAAAGGAAAAGCTTTATGCTAAGTTTTCTAAGTGTGAATTTTGGTTAGAACAGGTACAATTCCTTGGACACCTAGTTAATCATGAAGGAATTCATGTAGATCCCATAAAGATCGAAGCAATTACGAAATGGAAAACCCCTGAGTCACTAACCGAGGTTAGAAGTTTCTTAGGATTGGCAGGTTATTATAGAAGATTTATTAAAGATTTCTCTAGAATAGCCATTCCTTTAACTAAGTTAACCTGTAAATCTGTTAAGTTTGAATGGGGAATAAAGCAAGAAGAAGCCTTTAGAATTCTTAAGCAAAGATTAACCCATACACCTATATTAGCATTACCAGAAGGAACTGAAGATTTTGTAGTCTACTGTGATGCTTCTAAACTAGGGTATGGATGTGTATTGATGCAATTTCACAAGGTTATAGCTTACGCATCAAGACAACTTAAGAATCATGAAGAAAATTATTCAACCCATGATTTAGAATTTGGAGCTATAATTTTTGCTCTTAAGATTTGGAGACATTACCTTTATGGTAGTAAGTTTACTATATTCACTGATCATAAGAGTTTAAGGTATGTTTTCGGACAGAAGGAGTTGAATATGAGGCAAAGACGCTGGATGGAATTTCTTAGTGACTATGATTGTAATATCCAGTATCATGAAGGAAAAGCAAATGTAGTGGCAGATGCTTTAAGTAGAAAGTATCATGAAAAGCCAAAAAGGGTATGTTCTCTTAAATTAAATCTGTAAGTAGATTTAAATGATCAGATAAGAGAAGCACAAGAATCAGTAATCAAAGATGATACTGAAAAATTAAAAGGTATGCTAAAAGAATTGGAACAAGGAACAGATGGAATTTGGAGATTTCATGAAAAGGGAATGTGGATACCTAAATTAGGAACTCTACGTAATCATATATTAGAAGAAGCCCATAAGTCTAAGTATACGATACATCCAGGAAGTGATAAAATGTACCAGGATTTAAGGAAAAATTTCTGGTGGATAGGAATGAAAAAGGACGTAGCAGTCTATGTTTCTAAATGTTTAACTTGTTCACAAGTTAAGGCTGAACACCAGAAACCTTCAGGTTTGTTACAGCAATTAGAAATGCCGGTGTGGAAATGGGAATTAATAACAATGGATTTTGTTACTAAATTACCCAAAACTAGGAAAGGAAATGATACAATCTGGGTGATTGTAGATAGATTAACTAAGTCAGCGCATTTTCTACCAATGAAGGAAACAATTAGTATGGAACAATTATCTAAATTGTATTTAAATGAAATTGTTTCTTTACATGGCATTCCTTTATCAATTGTTTCTGACAGAGATAGTCGATTTACATCTCATTTCTAGTTAAGTTTCCAAAAGGGAATGGGAACCAAGATAAAGCTAAGTATAGCTTATCATCCACAAACAGATGGACGAAGTGAAAGAACAATTAAGACAATGGAAGATATGCTTAGAGCTTGTGTAATTGACTTTGGAGGTAATTGGGACGATCACTTACCTTTAATAGAAATTTCTTATAATAATAGCTATCACACAAGTATCAATGTTGCACCATTTGAAGCACTTTATGGACGAAAGTGTCGAACCCCAGTCTGTTGGGCAGAAACTGGGGAAAAACAACTATCTGGACCTGAAATAGTGCAGGAAACAACTAATAAGATTATTCAAGTCAAGGAACGACTGAAAGCAGCACATGATCGACAAAAGAGTTATGCTGACAATCGATGCAAACCCTTAGAATTTCAAGTAGGAGATAAAGTATTATTGAAAGTCTCTCCTCGGAAAGGAGTGGTAAGATTCATCAAACGGGGAAAGCTAAGTCCCAGGTATGTTGGACCTTTTAAGATTATTAGAAGAATAGGACCTGTAGCCTATCAGCTACAACTGCCAGAGGAAATGGCAGGAATACATGATGTGTTTCATGTATCAAATCTTAAAAAGTGTTTAGCTGATGAATCATTGATAGTGCCTCTTAAGGATATAGAGGTAAATGAACAACTCAAGTTTGTAGAAAGGCCTCTATAAATTGAAGACAGGAAAATCTAGAATCTCAAGCATAAAAGACTAATTCTAGTCAAAGTGAAGTGGGACTCCAAAAGAGGACCTGAGTACACATGGGAGCTTGAGTCAGAAATGAAAAGGAAATATCCGCACTTGTTTCAGTAGATCTCGAGGACGAGCTCTAAAACAAGGTGGGGAGAATGTAACAACCCTCGGTAAAACCAACACCTTTATAATATTTCCGACACCTTATTATATCTTAAAATATTCTAATATGTCTTATAATATACCCCGTATGTTAAAATCAAGCCCGATATATGTTATAGTTTATAAAAATAAAATAAAAACCTGAAATGTAAGTTGAGACGGGCCGCATAAACCCACCCCAACATCTTACGTGGGCCGTATGGGAGTGTTGACCGGACTTCGCTGAATCCTTTAGTTCAAGCGGGCCGCATAAAATCTCGTCTAAATTGACGCGGGCCGCGCGGACTCATAACACGCGATTACACCAGCGGCCGACACGTGTCGACATCGTGCGGACCTACTCAACGACTCAGCTAAGCTATAGTGTTAACTGGTGTTGACGCGGGCCGCGTAGGGTTACCTTGTCTTTTACGCGGGCCGCGACAGGAGGCAATATCACAACTATAAATAGCAGGCATTAGTTTTCAGTTTCCGTCGCTCATTCTCAAATCTCATTCACGAATTCTGAAGTTATAGACATAATATTTTGGGTATTATACCCCTAATTAGCGAGGTTCTGCTCCGTTGTAAGTATTATAACCCCAGTTTCATAATAGTTACGCTGCCCGATTAATTTAGGGTTCCGTAACAACTGTTGTGGTTCTACCCGACGTAGTTGTTGGAATGTCGTCTCTGGGAGGGTATCATTAATAATTTCAAAGGGTTATGGTACTAACCAATGTACATTTGTATAAGTTATAGATTATATCCAGGAAATCCTTACGAAAAGCCTAAGATAGCAATGTGAGTTTATGCTCTTTTTGATAATGTTTTTAGAATGTTTTACAAAACCTTAATTATTTTATAATGCGATTAAGCAGTGGTTGAGTCTTTGTAGTTCTTCAATTACTGCCGGTATTTGGGGTTTTGTATACAAAATTTATTACTTGCGAGTAGTAAGTCGGAATGACAGTACGTTACCATTGGACGACGAGTAGCCAATGTGTAATATGACCCACAAGTCAAGGATTGACAGTACTGAATGAGTAATTGTGTAGAAATAAACAATGTGATCGCTCTCAATACTGTGTTAATTGATAAAATGTTTCTTGATTAAACTGGGATTCACTCACCAGTATTTCCCGCTGACAAAATATTTTTAAAACATGTTTCAGGTAACACAATGTGAAAGCCAACTGGGATAAAGCCAACTCGAGAGCACTGACGGCTTGGAAAATAAGTGGCTATAAAAGTTATCTAAAACAAGATGTTTTAAATTCAATAAAATAGGGTTTTGTCCCTATAAGTATATTGTCAATAAGAAACTAGGGTTTTGCCCATGTTATTATTAATATGAAATATGGTGGTTTTACTCTGATAAACATTTCCTAACTACGGTCCTGATGTAACTTCCGCTACGAGACTAAACAAACTGATACCACCAAACTCTGAGTTCACGGCCGCCCGTTCCCGGGACAGATAAGGGATCGGGGGTTGTGACAAACATGATGGACAACAGAGGGTTAGGAGAGTTTGTTTGATATGAAAAATGAACTTGAAAAGAAAAATGAACTTGTTTACAAGTGGATCATTAGAGGAATATTGTAAAGTAATTTTTGATTAATCGATATCTACAAGTGATTTATAAATTTGTCAAATTTTTAAATTTGTGATATTTATTTTGAGGTAGAGATTGTCCAGGTTATAGCCAGGTTCCAGATCCTGTGGCTACAAAGAGCCAGGCAACGTTCCTGAAACTGTGAAAGCTGCAAAGCACCAGAAGAGTTTGTGCCAGGTTTCTGATCCAAAGATTGTGAATTCTAGACTGCGATCCCAGCGTATCGAAAGGGGAAGTCTGAAGACATAAGTGCCAGATACAGATTATGGATCAACATTCAAGGGGGAGTTTGAATGGTAGAGAGCCAGGTTTGAATCCTACGGATCACCAAGCTGCTGATGATAAAGAATTTAAGGAATCAAGAGATCTGATCAAGAGAAGATAGAGACAGGTTGAGATTCTGGAAAAGAAAGAGAGAAGATAGAGATAAAGATTGAGGATACTTACAATGGAGAATACTTTGGAGAGAGATAAGACTGATCAAGACTGAAGATTTTTCTTACTAAAGACTCGACACCGAAGACTTCGTCAACATCCAAGGGGGAGTCTGTTGGTGCAGATGAAAAAGCTAAAAATTGTTCTATCAAATGATGGCAGAAAGTGATAGTAAAGATGAAAAAGCTAAAAAGAAAAAGAAAAAGGTGTTACTAAAGTCAGAGATCTGATCCTCAACATCCCTGCCTCTTTTTGTCAGATCTTCGACCTTTTTACCTCTGTGGTAAGCAATTGTACTACAAACCTTGCAATCTTTCATGCAATTTTTGCAGTCGCTCTCAGTTTTATCTTTCTTACCTGACTCTTTGATAGAACCATTCTGACTTTAGTAACAATTTGATGGAAAATCTAAAAATTGTTCTATCCAAGGGGGAGTCTGTTGGTGCAGATGAAAAAGCTAAAAACACCTATATTTTAAAATGATGGCAGAAAGTGATAGTGAAGATGAAAAAGCTAAAAAGAAAAAGAAAAAGGTCAAAACACCAGTCAGCAGTGATGATGAAGTTGTTCCAGTGATAAAGAAAAAATTGAAAGATATTCCAAAGTTTAAAGTTGATGAAGAAGTTGATGCAAGAAAGATTCAAGTGATTTGTGAAAACTGTGAGATTATAAAGAAAAAAAATAGTGAATTGATGAATAACATGAATAGGCTGAAAGAATCTTATGATGTTCTGAACAAGGCCATGAATCAATACAATCAATCAAGTGAAGAACAAGCAACAACCATGAAGACACTTCAGGGAGCTTTCATGATAAAGCAGAAAGTTGTGAACAATTACATTGAGAAGTGTGCTGTGCTTGAACAAAAACTGGAGACACAAAGGATTGAGACTGAAAGAGTTAATTGCTTGTTAAAAAGTTACTCATGTACTTCTTATGTCATTGACAGGATTTATCCAACTGTTGAGGGCATGAAGGCATTTGAGGATGATGAAGTAACGGAAGAACACAAGGTTTCTGAAGAAAAGACTCATGAAAAGAAGAAAGAAAAGAAGAAGGATAATAAAGAAAAGACATCTGGTAAGAAACAAGGTTTCAGTTACAACAAGTGTCCACCCCCGCTTGAAAATGGATATTCTCCGAGAAATCCAAATTCAGAAAGAATCGAAAAGGCAACAAATTTACAGTGGGAGTCGGAGTCTTCAGTTAACATGCCAAATAATATTGATGTCACGTTTACGTCATCTGACACTGATCACGAGTCTGAGTTAATAAAGAAAGTGGTCGACCAGGTGTTAGATAAAGATGAATCCGAGGAGTCAAAGTCGGAGTCTATGTCAGAGTCAAAGTCTGAGTCCAACACTCCTAGTCAAAACGTCAAACAAGGCAAAAGGGTTTACAATAAAGAATTCCTATTATCAAAATCTAATTTGGATGACGAAACGTTTAAAGTTGCATATACTTTGAATGATTCTGACAAATTATATTTTGATGAGGAATTTCCAATAAGAGGTGTTAAACCTGACATGATAAAAAAGGTTTTCAAACTTACAGAAATTAATATTTCTGAAATAAAAGATGTAAATCTTAATGATAAACCTAAAAAATACACCTCAAGAGTTCAACAAAGAGAAAACAAGAAAAAGGGTTACAGTTCTGGTTCTGGTTATCGAAAGAAACCAAACCATAACGGTAATTTCAAAAAGAAAGGTCTTGGTTTTATTCCACCAGAAAATCATAAAAATGAAAAATATGTTCGAGATTTTAAATCAAAAATGATATTTGTTTCAGGTACATCATCTGAAGAAGAGAAAGAAAATCTATTCAGAAACTAGTCAAACAAAGAATTCCTTGGGAAGAAGCAAGAAGAGATGAAGACTGCTGATCAGATGAAAGAAATGAGAACCTGTTTCCAATGCAACACTGTTGGTCATATTGCCAATTTTTTTTTTCCAAGGAAATAAAATCAAAACAGGGAGTTTCTCGTAAACTGAAAGATAAAGAGGTTGTGTTTGAACCACCAATTGAGAGAACTAAACTTTTCAAAAATTCAAATTTTGAGATTGGTGAATGTTCAAACAAATTTTACAAGAAAAGGGCAAACCTTGACAACTAGAAATGGGTTGTTAAGAAGTCTAATGATAGTTCTAGCAATGATTCTGATTCGTCAAAATCAGAGGAACTATCTTCTGGCGATGAATCTGATTCCACAAAATCAGAGGAGCCACAAATTGAATCAAAATGTGAAAATTCAGTCCCTCCAATGGATGATGTTCATTTTCCACCATTAAAGGCTGAAAACTTTAAACAAAAAGTTGGTAAAGTTGAAATTTCAAATCAATTTTTCTCAGAAAAGAAAGATTTTGATGTTAAAAAGTCCTTTAACTCCAAAGTACACCATATTTTTGGAAAAATGGTTGACGTGAAGGTCAAGGGAGTCAAAGAATTTTACGAGAAGAAAACAAAGAAGCAAGATAAAGTATCATCCCTTGTTTGTGACTAGGATGGTACATATTATGAACAGTAAAATTCTTGACTTGCCGGACCTCCCAAGTTGGTAATCGCGGAGCATGAATCGGCATCTTTCTTATATTGTTTGTTGAAAAATTGAAAATTGGTCACTAGTATAACTTGCCAGAACTCTCAGGTTGGTAAGTGAAGAGTAGGTATCAGCATCTTGAGAATTCAACCTACATGTGGTATTGGTTGGTAAGCCATGTGGTTGAAAAAGAGTTTGTGATACAAGTGGTAAAATCAAAGTCATTAGGTTGAACTTGATTGGACCATTCTTACAAGTGGTACTTAATTTTGAAGATTAATCAGGGACATTAATTTGTACTTGATTTATTTTTCTTACAAGTGGTATTTTGAAAAACAATATGATGAACCCCTAACCTACATATGGTAAAATAAATCAACAAAACTTATTTTCCAGAAAAACCATTTGATTAAAACAAACTTAAGTGTTTTGAAATCACAATGGGAAAATATTTTGTTGTGAGGGGGAGTTCTGATTGTTTATGCCAAGTGGATGGCAAATTGAAGTGATTCGATATCGGTTGTCAATTTACTTGTACATTTTATTTTCAAATTTCTTTAAATGTGTTTGCATTTTAGGGGGAGTAATTTTTCAGAAAATCCAAAAACATTTTAAAATTTGAAAAAGTAAAAAACATGATAAAATGAAAAACTGAGTTTTTTGTGATAAAAAACATGATAAAATGAAAAAATGAGTTTTTGTGTGAAAGAAGAGGAAATGATAGTACATCAGTAGACAGTTACAGTATGCTAAAGAAATGTAATGATTAAATAGCGTTAAACAGTCTCACTGATGATATGCCGATAGGTTTTCACACATTTAGTAAGCTTTTTCGGGATATAAACTTAAATTCAAACTTGCTTATTTCGTGGGGAACACTACTTGGATATATAGGTAACCCCTGAAATCTCATTTGAAAGGTCCCTCTTTTTGAGATACTAGGTCTTTATGCTCAGTGATATCTGGGGTATTATTCCGGGACTTCTGATAATTCGGAAGCAATGGCCTAGTCCCCGGAGAATACTTTACTGCTTGCTTGAAATATAGCGCCGCCCTCAGCAAAAATGATGAAACAATAAAATTGATAATCATTGCTGTTGTTAAAAAAGATCCTCTAAAGGGGACCCACCAAAAGTCGAGCCGTCATCTCTCTGCTGAACGGAAGTTCTGACCTGAGCTCTCACGGTTTCGCAATTAACCCCTTACAGATATCATCTGTGGTATACTCACCTGTAAGACTGAATATTGGGATCTGGATATGGGAGTATATTCAAGAGGTGGTACACATGAATGAGTTTAAGTCCTTAATACACCTAATTCATACCCTGAATCAGTTGAAATTTGTGTGAGAATTTAAGTGGATCAGTATATCGACAATCTAAGTGAATTGTTTAATTCTTAATGTGTAACTAAGATCAACGGTACTTGTGACTTGTCATTAACTGATATGATCCTCTTATACAAACTCACAACAATATTGTATGTAAATATTTCTCTACTGCATTTCATTCTATGTTCAAAAATCCAAAAAGATTTTCAGTTTGTTTTAGCATAAATTTTGAAAAATACAAAAAGATTTTCGACAACTGATGTTGGAGAGCTGATTTTCAAAATTCCAAGTGCTGAATATGATGACAATTAGGGTTGGGAGAGTGTTTGTTTTGAAAAGAAAAATGTTATTCTTGCAAGTGGTTCATCAAAGTTTAAAATTGTAAAATCATTGTTTGAATATCTTATCCATAAGTGATTCATCAGAGTGTGAGATTGATTTTACAAGTGGTCATCAGAAAATTTATTGCTGGGTAGAGTTTTTGTGCAGGATAGAGCCAGGAATCGATTCTGAACCTGTAGAAAGTGTGAGTCGGGTTACGATGCTGGAACTGCTGATGTTGATGAACTTAAGGATTCAAGAGATCTAATCAATAGAATTAGAAAGCTTGAGAGCCAGGCTCAGATCCTGGAGATTATCAACATTCAAGGAAGAGATGAGAAGAGAGAGATTGAGGATGCTTTACAGTGTCAAGATACTTCAAAGAGTTCAAGAGGACTGATAAAGACTGAAGATGCGAAGACTCGACACTTTAAGACTTGTCAACATTCGAGGGGGGGGTCTGTTGGTGCTTGCGTCTGTCGAATTCGTCTTGTATCGAGTCTTGTGTTGTACTAGATAAATAAGGGCACGAAAAACGAGAAAGTGTATACATAGGTAATTTCGTTTGAAATGGTACATGACCATTTCAAACGAAATCAAGCTTGTTAATTTCGTTTGAATGTGCTTCAAACGAAATCAGCACACCTATATATACCTTGAGTGCCATTTCATTTAGAAACTTTTCCTGTCAGAGCAACAAAGTGCTGCCGAAGTGTCGTTTCGTTGTAAATCATTGTGAAATCAATATAACGACAGTTTAAAGTGATATTCTAGCTGAATTGACCTCAATACATCTGTTTCCGCCTTTCGTATTGAGAAAAACTCTTCTGATCGACTCGTTCGGGTCTGAAAACGATCCTACACATATGTCTGTCGACTTCGTCTTGTATCGAGTCTTGTTATAGATTAGATAGATCAGGGCATGTAATACGAGAAAATTGTGAAATAGGTATGTTGTAGCTATTTCGTACGAAATGGAACAGGTCCATTTCGCACGAAATGACTCTGGCCATTTTGCATGAGTCCATTCCATGCGAAATGGGCAGTCTATAAATAGTGCCTTGTTCATTTCATTTGATAGTTTTCTGATTCCGGTACCAAGGTACTGCCGAAGTGTCTCCAGCCTGTAAAACATTGTGAAATCAATATACGAGACAGTTAAAGTGATTCTGTGTTCAAATCAATCCGATTCATCATCGATACGTTTGTTTCCGCCTCTCGTATTGATCAAAAACTCTTCTAAACGACTCATTTGGTCGTAACAACGATCCTACAATTAGATATTTGTAGGGTGTGTTATGATGTTCGGGGACCATAACTAGCTTGGTAATGTTAAAACAGTGCTTCTAGTGTAAATTTGATGTTTCGGGTAGTGTCCGGTTATTCGGTTGGTTACTGGTTCGTTAAGGTGCTAAACTTGCAGTTTAGTGTGCTTTATGTACCTTTTTGTGACACTTTTGATTCCCGACACTTAGGAAAGCATTCAGGACCATTTTACCATATTTCTGCATAAAATTAGATTGTTAAAATGCAGATTTTTGCTGAATTTGGCTGAATTCAGCACTTTGGGTGAGTTTTAGGCACTTTCCGGCACATAAACTGTCTCTAAAAAGGCAGTTTTGTGATCCTTACTTTCCTACACACTACACTAGTGTCATACTTAGTTTAAGGCTCATTCTGTGTCTCAATACACTGTCTGCCTATCTACTGAACTCCATCAGCATTTTTCTGATTTTTCTGATAGTTGTGCTAGCCGTGTTTCGTGCATCATTTGAATCAAGTTTTCATGCAATAATGACATGACATCTAGCAATATATGATGCACATGTATGTATATGGTAATAATCAGAAAGCAATTCAAATCATTAGTTGTAATTCAACGCTGTCATGGAGCACTAATTACTGTTTAGTAGTAGTACGGATGCATGCAAATTTGACAGTTGTCACATTCTCCCCCTGTTTAGAAAATTTCATCCTCGAAATTTAATCTACATTAACTCCTTAGGGTTATCTCATGCTTATATGGATATCTATAACACCAAGGTGAATAACCACGAAACCGAATCAAACTTACTCGAATCAGGTGAATCCAAGGACATATTACAACAATCAAAACCTGGCGGTTAAAAGGTATGTGTTCCAGAATTTATCGTCAAAGTATACGAGATGTATAAACGTATAATCTAGTTTAACTTATTCTACAGGGGTTCAATAAAAGAGGAGTTTCGACCAATAGAATTCCGAACGATCGTTTACAATGTGCACATGAGTTCTAATAACTTCCATTAGTTGAACTCAGGATCTACAAGCTCAAGTGTAATAGTGAAATGAGAATGATCCGTCAACTCCCAAACGAATAAAATCAGTGAGTTTGACATTATTGGATTGCAAGGATGCACTGAAATGAAATACAATCGAATCTGGTGTATCGTTGTCTTAATACATAGTTGTATTAAGGATGTTTAAATGGTAGGTCAAATGAAAATATGTGTAGTTTTATGGGAAACGGTTGACCATGATTAGCACAAGCTACAAGTTTACACTGACACCACAAGGTGTCGTAATGACATAATTCGATAATAGCGGTGACCGAATGAGTTCACCATTTTGAAAACAAATGAAAGTGTAATGAAGCAATCTTGGAAGTTTGATTTAAATGGCATCGTTGGATTTTTCAATCGAATATGGAACATCAAGGAACTACTGTTTCGGATTGAAGATGAAAAAGTAATAAATACTGCAAGGCATTCGATTGATGATGAAGAGAAAACGTTAAAAGGTACATTGGGTATAAAATGAATTTTCGTACCATCGTCTTAACACATGATTGGGTTAAGACTGCTATAATTATGATAAAACAAAACGGATTTAGAGCAAGTCAAAAAACGAACTATTAAATCCGTGTATGAGATGTGTGTATGTGATTAGCGCAGGCTTCAAATCAATGAGACACCATCACAAGGTGTTGGAAATAACAGACGGCTTACAGGAGCCGTAGATCAAACAAATCTACTACGACTCGGGATAAAAGAAACAATGGAAAAAAGGAGATTGGACATGATGTTCTCAATACATCATATGGCGTCTTGAATTGAATATACGAAATGGACCAGTTCAAGCAATCGAACTTGGTTTCAACGCAACCGTCAATAAACGCACGTTCGTCAAAGAAATTTCGGCATGGTTACAAGGATAAACCTGTATGTAACTTGAAAGAAAAGAAGTTTCAAGAAAGTGTGTTGGCTTGATAACAAAGGAGCCAACAATTTCAATAGTGTAGGTCATTCGAATCACGAATCAGTAATTAGATTTAGCAACATAATATTTGCACCTTGATGAGACACTTATTCGAAACGAAACCGCATGCTTAACAAATGGTGCATGCATAACATATGAATTTCCAAGAAGTGAAACAATGAGAATTTGCAAAAATGAAGAGAATTGTCATGATGCAACTACCATTAAGAGGAATGAAGATGTAACGATCTACTCGTTAGAAGAAAAAGTGAAAATTTTAGTGTAAGAGTTTCGAGTATTTCACCTGTTTGGTTAACTAGAATCACATATACGACAGACTAATGGTGTTTGCCTGAGTCAATAAACGCGGTTCCTAAGTGACAACCCTAAATGAGTTTTATCCTGCATTCTCGTAGGTTCTAAGTACATGTTTTCTAGGTTTTCAAAGCTTCGTATCCTATGTAAAACTGTTTTGGTGCAACGTATAGAAAACACCATATTAGTGTATGTTTAAACAAGTTGTTGACTCACTGTACGTTTGGTATACTTTCTTCCTAAGTTCGCAGGTAATGATACTCGATCCATGATCAATCTTAGGATAGTAGTTTGATTCTTGCAGTTGTTCAAATACATCATTAATCCTTGGTAGAGATACTAGTTTCCTGATGGTTGGCTTGTTCGGTTCCTGGTAGTCGATACATGCTTGAAAGCTACCGTCCTCCTTCTGAGCGAGCGGAACTGGAGCTACCCAAGACGAGAAGCTTGGTTTGTTAACTTCCTTCTCTAGCAACCCCTGAAGCTGCACTGACAATCCTTGCATCCCAGAAGGTGTAAGTCGATAAGGTGCCTTGGCTACAGGCGCGGCGCCCGGAACCAAGTCAATGTGGAATTCGACTTGTCGTTGAGGAGATAATACTGGTAAGTCTTCGAGGAGGACTTCAGGGTATTCCCTTGCCACAGGGATATCTTCGACCTTAGGTTCTTCGGCTTCCTTGTCCACGACATGAATCAAGAAGGCAACACATCCTTTACACAAAAACTTATGTGCTTTCAAACAACTAATAATCCATAGAGGCGTATCCTGCTTCTCCCAATGAATCACGATCGTCTCTTCATTCGCCATCGGAATGCTCCAATGTTACACGAGCTCCAATGTTACACGCTCTTCCACGGTCTTGGTCATTCTTCAGGCAATCCTTCCTGGGATGCCCAATGCTACCATGATTAAAACAATCTTGACCTAGCTCTCGTTCCACACCATTTCCGCCTTGATAGTTGTTTTTGTCGTTGTTTCCTTCGCGATTTCCGCTACCATCTTGACCTTCTTTTCCACATCCAGCACCATACCAGCATGCCTCCTTAAGGTGACCAATTTTCCCACAAATTTCACATTTCCTATACCTACATCTCCCGATATGATGCCGTAGACAGTTGTCGCACTTGGGAAGGGTACCCAAGTACTCCCTCCCTTTTCTGGTATTGTTGCTGTTATTTATTCGAGTCCTTCTGGAACTCAGTGAGCTTCCTCTTATTCTTTCCAGATGACTCCGCCTGAGTCTCCTTCTCCTCTTCAGGGGTTAAAAATTTTTCCAGTCTAGCCGCTTCTTTAGTGAGCGCCACACTTAAGTCAACCGCATCAATAGTTGTTGGAGGTTTTGATGCTGATAACAGGCTCAGAATCTGAGGCGCCATCCCCCAGATGAGTTGTTCGATTCTCTCAATCTCTGGTTCCACCAAGTATGGGACAACACGCGCTAAATCATGAAGTCTCTGTACATATTCCACCACCTTTGAACCTTCCATCTTTAGTTTCCAGAATTCAATCTCCAGCTTCTGGACCTCCATCTGGGAATAGTACTCCTTACGCATCAATTCTTTCAACTCATCCCACGTCAAAGCATATGCAGCAGTCTCGCCCATTATCTGAACCCGAAGGTTCCATCATGACAGAGCCACATCTTGAAACAGTCCAGAGATGTATGTGACCTGTTGCTCTGGAGCACATCCGCTCATTCACAAAACAGAATCCATATTCCCGACCCACTTCATAAAAGCTACGGCACCCCCGGTGCCGTCGAAGTTCAAAGGCTTGCAGTCCAGAAATTGCTTGTAAGTACAACCTGTACTCAAGCAACATCATCACAGAAAGCATTAGCAAAGCACATTTGGGAATATCCGAACGTATTGTAATGTGTCTTAGGTGACTTAAACATTACCGTTAGGGGGGTTACTCCCTGAGATATTCCCGCTGTGTCTGTAGCGAATAACCTCATGCTGAGCTATGGCTCGTGTGATATGCGCTTGCCATTCTGCCTCGGTCAGCTGAATGATCTCTTGAGGAGACATCTTCTAAGAAGATTGTAGGGGTCAGGTCTTATTTGTTCAAGTAAATGTATATAGTGGTCTAGAGGTCATATGTACATACACATAATAAATTATCATATCAACTACTCAAGTAACAGCATATTCATACCATAACCAAGTAAATGGGAATATGTTTAATGAGAGCATAACGGAAAAACACGTAACATTACAATCATAGCTCAAACATGTATATTAACAACGTGTTTAATGAGATAATTACAATTGGTCTTTCATTAATCATTGACCACAAAGTATTGTTACATGTTCTGCAAAGTGTATCATACCAAAATGGAACACAGGGTCACACTACCCTTGTCCAACCAGTCTACAATTCTACAAAAGTCTCATAATCAAACGGTGGTCTCCCAAAAGCCTTCACAAGCTCAGCTCAAAAGTGGTACTCCATTTAAGGTAATGCATCTGCATAAGACCAAAAACCTACTGTACCGATGGCAGAGGAGGAGGATGGAGGAAAATCAAACTAAGAACATATGTGAGCTCCTCCTCGAGATTGTGCACATGACGAAGCAAATAACGGACCTGTTGCTCGACTGTGAGGAATCGAGCATCAAACTCTGGGAAGGGAGTAAGAGGAGCAAGTGGACGCGCAAAAGGTGATGGTGATGAATGAGGGGGAACAGAAGTAGACTGACAAGGATATGGTAAGGGACGGGGTATCAACTCAAGCTCTAAGATTCTATAACTCATAACTTCAAATCGAAGCTGAAGCGAATAAAGTAACTCATCCTGTGTATAGCCAATAAAATGTGAAGGATGGTAGGGGTCTGAGGTCGGCATGGAATACGGTGGGGACCGTCTGAGTGGCTCATCAAGTGGTGAAGATGTAACATGAGCAAAAGGTACAGACTGAGGCATATGAGGGAAAGCTGCTGAAACATGAGGGTCGTGGCTAGGATGCTGGCTAGAAGTGCCTTCCCTTAGACGGGGTGCGGGTATGTCCTGCAAGAAATCTACAGGTAGGTCAACACGGTTTACTTCGGACTCTCCTGGGTGAGAAGGAGCAACATCAGCAGGTGTAGGTGCAAGTGAGGGAGTGACTGTCTCAATAACAGAAGGGTCAACGAGTACAGGAACTGGATCGGGTATGAGGGGTTCAATATCAGGTAATCCAAATGGGATAGGATCATGACAAAGCAAAGGCTCAGGAGCAGGTATCGGCTCAGGATCAGCAGGTGCATCAGCAAGCTGATCAATAGGGACAAAATCTGGCTTAAGACCAAGCTCAAAGTCGTGTGGAAGAGATGGTGCAACTGATATGGACGTGTTATCGTTAGAATCAGTGGCATATCATCATAATCCAACTGCCTGCATGGTAGAAGAAGTCACAGACTCAAAGGAATCTGGGACGGACTGTAAACTAGTGTCAAGGGAAATCTCAACAACAGGGATCTCAAAAAGTGGAACAGCAACAACGTCCTCATCTAGCTTTTCATCACCATGGGCATCATCAAAAGGACCATCATCAAACAAATCAACGTCAATATCAATCAAATCGTCAAAAGGCAGATCCTCGAGAGGAATGGCCACTAAAGGAACGGGAGCGAGGATAGGTGCCACGTCATGCTCATCATCGGAATGACCGATGACAAGATGATCATGGACAAGAATGGGAATAACAAAAAGATCCTTGTCTGGAATGCCATCAGCAGTCGGTAAATCATCTCCCAAGTCGGGCAGCGCAAGAGGCTGAAAATCGTCACCGTCGTCGGACATCATCTCCGGGTCACTCTCTGTATCGGATGTGGGGATCACTGGCTCTGACATATCCTTATCGTCGGAGACTACTGCCATAGGATCATGGTCATCAGGAAATCTGCTTCCAGATGACGACATAGTGTCTGTAACAAAACAATCACAATATATGCACACATATTATCTACTAACTTCAAGTATGCAAGCAGGGTCAATGCATCATGAAATCACGTATTCTCTCAAATCCATTTATCCTTCCCAGTCTCCAAGACTAAACCACCTAGTCTCCCAGACTAAACCACCCAGTCCAGACTGAACCACCAAAGTAACTGTGCATTGTGTTTTCTTTTTATTTTGTAAAAATGTTTGTTTTCCTGGATCTGGGCGTTTCGTGTATGCAATGAAAACATGTTGTAAAAACATTTTCGTGAGAGCCATAATAATTGTAGTCTAGACTCGAGAAAGAATCCTAGTTCTCTACAATCGAAGCTCTGATACCAAACTGTCACACCATGACTTTTGCGGAAGCGTGAATTGGTGTGACTTGCTTAATATCATTGCATTCAATCATAACAACAACTTTATGATTAAAACTGAAGGTGATCATTCATTAATTAAGTTTAAAGCATAACAACATTGTTTGAAACATAGACACTAAATTCGAGTACAAACCATGCATCTTGTTTTTAGAGTTCACAAAGACTCGACAAAAGACATTATTTAGAACTAGGCTTTGAAAGTTGTGTCTTATCTAGAATAAGACACACAATCCAAATCCACAGACATAGGATGTCACACCCCCAAAATCCACCTGCGGAGTACCACCGCTTGGAGGCGTGACTGACCAGGATCCAGCCACCAATCATATTGAACAAGCATATAAGTAGTTATAAGAATTCAACCAATACAATTGGTGTTCAAACAAAACATAGTTAAGTTGCAAGCGGAAGCATAAGTCTTAAATCAAAACGTAAGTTTAATTGTTTCAAAGTTTAACATGGCACACAGCCGTCCATGTCCCACAACGATCCTCCTCCATGCAAGCTCCAGCTAAGAACCTAAGGACCTGCAAAGCATGTAGTAACGAGTCAACAACAAGTTGAGTGAGTTCACGGTTGGGTGTTCGTTTTAAGTTGTTTCGAAAACGGTTTCCTTTAGCTGGCATCCTGCCGTGGGGGTTACCCCATAGTTAAAAACGTGACTTGTTCATTCCCGGTTACTCTGGCTATCCAGCCGTGGGGGCTACCCCGTGTTAGTTATCTGGCATTTCGGCCGTGGGGGCTACCCCATGTATACACTAGACTCGTTACCATATCGACTGCTGACTGTAGTCATGTTTATGTGCCCTGAAACTGTCAATGTCTATCATCATTGACGTGCCCCAGATCCATTAGTTCACGCCCGTCCTCTGCGGCACGGTGTGAGGTTTGTCAGACCTAAATAGCGCTATCTAACTAATGACCCGCTCGCCATTGGCCCGGCGATTAAGTCGATATAAAAATGAGGGACTTCGTGATAGAGTTTTGGTCTAGTACGAGTTATCTGTCCATAAGGACGAGGAATTACATTCCTGAACCATTGCTGTCCTACCCAAGGAGGACGAGGAACCCAAGTTCCTTAACCCCAATTCCCGACCCCTGGGAATCCCATGCTTTGTAAAGGGTGTGAACTCACCTTGGTTTGCTCGGTAGATACACAGAAAAGTCAAACAAGCAACGTTGAGGCTACTCACGTCCTATCATAGTTGTATCATACAAGTCAGGTTCGTAACCAAGTAGCACACGGATGTTTCTAGCACAGTGCACTCAAGTATCGTTCATGGCATACACGTTTAATCATGGCAGATCAACAATATTCACGTTCAAGTAACATATAAGGTCTGTGCGTTAGGCCCAAGAGTCCGGCCCAATCAATTAAGCCCGTAATGGGGTGCAAGTCCAAACAGTGCGTATCTGTGTATAGTCTCGAGTCGCAACTAAGCGTTTACGACTCGCAACCTGAGTCGCAATCATGGTCTCGGTTTATGTTGTTTTGGTCTCGAGTCGCAACCGGACTCGCAAACGCGGTCTCGGGTTATCATGGTTCTGATCTCGAGTCGCAACTGGACTCGCAACCATGGTTTCGGTTCATGTTGTTTTGGTCTCGAGTCGCAACCAGGTGTTTGCGACTCGCAACCTGTGTCGCAAATCGGGGATCTCGAGTTGTCACGTAGTGGTTTCGAGTCGCAACCGAAGGTCTCGACTGGACATGAGCTGATTCTGCACAGTGTACTATCCAATGGAAATTTGGTTTCATGAAACAGTTTGTACTACCCACTTAAACATGTTTCCTTGTCTAATAGTTTGCTAAAATGGATCAAACATAACTGTTTTTAAATATTTAAGACATGTTCATATGATATTCAAGTTGTTCTTCATATGTTCATCATGTTCATCAATTATTCAAGTACATCATCAACGAAATCATGAACAACAACTTATCAACATCTAACATGCACCCTATGATATCTACACAATGAATCGTCCTAATCGTGCACATACCACAGCCGATTACATGTATTCGGTTTCTATTCATCATTCATTTCAACTTATATCAACACACTAACATATAATCATCATCAACCGAATGTAAACACATAACATGGAACATTTATGCATCGATTTCTTGAACACTAACTCAACATCAATGTATACCATCAAAACATCATACAATATATCCGAAATCAAGACATGTTTAACCGATTATCACCAACATACACAACCGAGAATATGATGAAGTCAAAATCATACGTTTTTCCACTTATTCATACACGAAGACAAGTATTCATTCATCAAGCACAATTAATACTTAATACATAGTAGAACACTAACCGATTGGGTTCTCTAAGTGTGGGGGTAAGAAGAGTGATGAATGAACTTCCGAATGATAATTCCGAGCTCGATCCGAGAGTCCTAGTGCCACCGGTTCGATCAAGAAGAAGGAGAAGGAGTGTGATGCTTGGTGTCTAGGGTTTTAGTGAGAGAATGGAGAGTGTGTGTGTAGAGGAGTATGTGTGTTGTGTGCCCAAAATGACAAGTGTGGCTAACCACACGGTTATATACTAGTGGGCTTAGGAGGTGCAAGGCCCAATCCGACCCAGCCGTTACTGTTCACTCGAGACCACATGGTCTCGAGTCGGGTTCTCGGTTCTCGGTTCTCTTAAACACATACGCATACTATACACACAAGTCATACATATAAACATAACACAATTAAACACAACACGTAACACATAGTCACATACGAGGTTCACTTATCATTAATCACACAAGTTAGCTAGTCACACGTTTAAGCATGTTAAATCGGGATACAAGAAAGGTTCTAAATTTCGAGTTGTCACATCATCCCCAAGTTGAAAGAAATTTCGTCCCGAAATTTGGTAGGCACTCACTGAGGAAGCTAGTTAAGTTGTATGGTTTTCCCGGTTTTCCTGGGGTGTCACATCCACCCCCCGTTGATCTGGAATTTCGTCCCGAAATTCCGTAGCTTCGGCCTCAGTAGTGGGTGTACTGTTTACGAACAGTTGGGGATACTTTTGTTTCATCTGATCTTCGCGCTCCCAGGTGAACTCTGGGCCGCGACGTGAGTTCCAACGAACTCGAACGAGAGGTATTCTAGTGCTCTTGAGGACCTTAACATCCCGGTCCGTGATCTCGACTGGTTCCTCAACGAATCGTAGCTGTTCGTCGATAGTGAGTTCCTTCAGAGGAACTACGTGGGTCTCATCTGACGGACACTTCTTCAGATTCGACACGTGAAAAACGTTGTGAACTGCACCGAGTTCCGCTGGTAAGTTGAGTCTGTAGGCCACCCTGCCTATTTTCTCAATGACCTCGAAAGGTCCAACGTATCGTGGGTTAAGTTTACCGCGTTTACCAAAACGAACCACACCCTTCCAGGGTGAAACTTTGAGTAGTACCCGCTCCCCAACCTGGAGCTCAAGTGGTTTCCTGCCCATGTCGGCGTAAACTTTCTGACGTTCGCGAGCGGCCGCCATGCGTTTTCGTATCTGAGCGATCTGTTCGGTCGTGTCTACCACATACTCTGGACCAGTGATCTGACTATCTCCCACCTCTGCCCAGCAAAGAGGAGACCGGCATTTACGTCCGTACAATGCCTCAAACGGAGCAGCTTTAATGCTGGTGTGGTAGCTGTTATTGTACGAGAATTCCACAAGTGGCAGATGCTTCTCCCAGCGGTTGCCAAAGTCGATCACACATGCACGAAGCATGTCTTCTAAGGTTTGAATAGTGCGCTCGGACTGCCCGTCCGTCTGAGGGTGATACGCTGTGCTCATGTCTAATCGTGAGCCGAAGGATTTGTGCATTGCTTGCCACAGCTCTGAAGTAAAACGTGCATCTCGATCCGAGATGATGGAGGTGGGCACCCCGTGCCTCGAAACAACTTCCTTGAGGTATATTTCTGCGAGAGTGGAGAACTTATCCGTCTCCTTGATAGCCAAGAAGTGTGCATATTTTGTGAGTCGATCCACGATCACCCAAATAGTATCGTTCCCGCGCTGGGATCTAGGTAGGCCAGTAACAAAATCCATGGAAATTTGCTCCCATTTCCATTGAGGTATCTCGGGTTGTTGGAGTAGGCCTGATGGTTTCTGGTATTCCGACTTGACTCTCGCACAAGTCAAACACTTGCTGACGTAGGTTGCTATGTGGGCCTTCATGCTAGGCCACCAATACGTAGTTTTGATATCATGATACATCCTATCTGATCCAGGGTGTACTGAATAGCGAGACTTGTGTGCTTCATCCATCACAAGCTCTCGTAGGTTGCCATAGTGTGGGACCCAAACGCGTCCCGTTACGTAGTAAGCGCCGTCTTCCTTCTGCTCTAAACGTTGCCTTGATCCGCGTAGGGCCTCAGCCCTGACGTTTTCTGGTTTCAGTGCTTCTATCTGAGCAGCTCGTATTTGGGAGGGAAGACTAGAATGGATCGTGAGTTGTAGAGCTCGCACGCGCTTAGGCGCAGTGTCCTTCCGACTGAGGGCGTCAGCCACAACATTGGCTTTGCCCGGGTGATACCTGATTGAGCACTCGTAGTCATTCAGTAGCTCGACCCATCGTCGTTGTCGCATATTCAGTTCTTTCTGCTTGAAGATATGCTCGAGGCTCCTGTGGTCGGTGTAGATGGCGCACTTGGTACCATACAGGTAATGCCGCCACAATTTAAGTGCAAAAACAACAGCTCCCAGCTCTAAATCGTGTGTAGTGTAGTTCTTCTCATGAACCTTAAGTTGGCGTGAGGCGTAGGCTATAACTTTGTCTCGTTGCATCAACACGCAACCAAGACCTTGAATTGATGCGTCGCAGTAGACCACAAAGTCGTCTGTGCCTTCCGGCAAGGAAAGGATAGGTGCGCTACAAAGTCTATCCTTTAGGTGCTTAAATGCCATCTCCTGTGCGTTTCCCCAGCGATAAACAACGCCCTTCTGCGTTAGTGAGGTGAGAGGCTGTGCAATCTTAGAAAAATCCTTTATGAATCTCCGGTAGTATCCCGCCAAACCCAAGAATTGGCGAATTTCCTTTGGTGTACGAGGTGCAGGCCAGTTCTTAATCGAGTCTATCTTGGATGGATCAACATGAATCCCATCCTTGTTCACCACGTGGCCTAGGAAAGGGACTTCCCGAAGCCAGAAGTCGCATTTCGAGAACTTTGCATAAAGCTGTTCTGTTCGAAGGAGTTCCAGAATAAGTCGCAGATGCTGCTCGTGTTCCTCCCGACTCTTAGAATAGATCAGGATGTCATCGATGAAAACTATAACGAACTTGTCCAGGTAAGGCTTGCACACTCGGTTCATCAAGTCCATGAAAACCGCAGGTGCGTTTGTCATCCCAAAAGGCATGAGCAAAAACTCATAGTGCCCGTATCGAGTTCTGAAAGCTGTTTTGGAGACGTCCTCTTCCCGGACTCTCAGCTGGTGATAACCCGATCTCAAATCGATCTTCGAATAGTAGCTCGACCCTTGCAGCTGGTCGAACAAGTCGTCGATACGCGGTAGAGGGTAACGATTCTTCACCGTCACCTTGTTGAGTTCTCGGTAGTCGATGCACATTCTGAAAGTACCGTCCTTTTTCTTTACAAATAATACTGGAGCTCCCCAGGGCGATGAGCTAGGACGAATAAAACCCTTATCCAAGAGTTCTTGTAGTTGCGTGGAGAGTTCTTTCAACTCTGATGGGGCTAAACGATAAGGTGCACGAGCTATAGGCGCAGCTCCAGGAGCTAATTCGATCTGAAACTCAACTTGGCGATGAGGCGGAAGACCAGGTAATTCCTCAGGAAATACCTCTGGATAATCGCGTACAACTGGAAAGTCTTCTAGCTTCTTCTCTTTTTCTGAGGTGTCAGTAACGAGAGCCAAAATGGCAGTGTGGCCCTTTCGCAAGCACTTTTGGGCCTTAAGGAGAGAAATGACGTTCTCAACAGCACTCCTCTTGTCGCCATGAATCATGAGAGGTTCACCACCGGGACCTGGAATACGGACAACCTTCTCGTTGCAAAGAATCTCTACTCGGTGTTGGGATAACCAATCCATCCCAATGACAACGTCGAAACTACCCAAGACAATAGGAATGAGGTCGATAGAGAAGGTCCGGTCAGCGAGAATGAGTTTACAACCCTTGACTATGTGTGTGGCTTCTAAACTCTTACCGTTTGCTAGCTCTACTGTGTGCTTGTTGTTCAAAGGTGTTGGAATACGCTTAAGCATTCGACTAACTTCTAGTGACATGTAGCTAGTATCGGCACCCGAATCAAATAAAACTGAAACATAAAAGTCATCGAGAAGGAACTTACCCGCCACAACATTGGGGTCATTCCTTGCTTCACCTTGGCCAATCACAAACACCCGCCCCCTGGCGCCATTGTTGTTGTTGTTCCCATTGTTACCATTCCCCTTATTGTTGTTATTGTTGTTGTTGTTGTGGTTCCTGTTCAGTTGGGGACAATCTCTCTTGAAGTGGCCCTCAGCTCCGCACTGAAAGCACCCCTTGTTATCACCTTGCTGCTGCTGCTGGCGCTGGTTCTGTTGAGCTTGCTGACGATACCGATTGGCGGGGTATAAGCTCCTGCAATCCTTTGCAGCGTGACCAGGCTTGTTGCACCGATGACAGTTGCCCCTGGTGCATGGCCCGCTGTGGTGCAGGCTGCAGCGATTGCATTTGGGGTGATTTCCTTTGTACCCACCATGACTTTGACCACCAGACGTTTGCTGATTAGGGCTCTTGTAGTCCTCAGTCTTTCTCTGCTGAGACTGGGTCTGAACAGAAGTCGAACCCTTACTTGAAGTTCCATCCCATTTCCGTTTGTTGTCACCAGAGGTACCAGAAGTAGTTGCAGCACCTATGCGTTTTGGTAACTTGTTCTGCTCCACCGCCTAATCCGTGAGACGGTGAGCCAACTGAACAGTCTGCTGGTAGGTGGCGAGGTTCGCTGAAGTCACATGACTTTGGATTTCCGGCACTAAGCCCTGAAGAAACAGTTCGATGCGTTTGATGGGAGGATCCACCATAGTAGGGCACAAAATTGCCAGTTCGTTCGACCTTTACACATAAGCTTCAATTTCCGACCCTGTCATCTTGAGGTTGAAGAACTCCACTTCCAGTTTGTGAATCTCATCACGACTGCAGTATTCTTCTTTGATCATCTCCTTGAAAGTTTCCCATGGGGTGGCGTTGGCAGCAACCAACCCTAGCATCTGAACTTGAGCGTTCCACCATGTGAGGGCTAAACCCTCGAGAGTACCAGTAGCATACTTCACCCTGCGCGCCTCAGGGCATTCGCACATCTCGAAGACAGATTCTAGTTTCTCAAACTAGTGTAGGAGACCTACTGCTCCTTCAGTGCCGCTAAAAGTGGTTGGTCGGCAGTCCATGAAAGTCTTAAAAGTGCACACGGGTGGCTGAACGTGATGACCTATCGTAGGTGAAAGAAAAGACAGAGTTTAACACAAAGGTTGGTTCACGAGAGCAGGATTCTAAAGACCCTAGAATGAGTTCGGACTGCAGGATATACCTCCTGCGTGTGCAGCTGCAAGTGCTGCGGCAACTCGTTCGTTGATCAGAGCCGTCAACTGGGCTTGTGTCAGGTTAACGCGTCCAGACATGATCTTCACATCAAGAAGAACGTGAGTGAGAGGGGTTTCGCGAAAGTACGACGATAAGATAGAGTAAGTACGCACGTGTTCAAGCAACAGTAGTTGTACTAACCAAGCATACCATAAGCAATGTACTATGTAACTAACAAGTATGCAATATATACACAGATCATATCACCTAGAATGTCGAGCCCTGCATGTGGAGTGAAGCATCGTTGTGGACCGTTGAGCATTGTACAGGTTATAGTCTGGTTTTAACAAAACGTTTTTCCCCTTTATTAAAACCAAGTTCACTATAACCAATGGCTCTGATACCAATCTGTCACACCCCCAAAATCCACCTGCGGAGTACCACCGCTTGGAGGCGTGACTGACCAGGATCCAGCCACCAATCATATTGAACAAGCATATAAGTAGTTATAAGAATCCAACCAATACAATTGGTGTTCAAACAAAACATAGTTAAGTTGCAAGCGGAAGCATAAGTCTTAAATCAAAACGTAAGTTTAATTGTTTCAAAGTTTAACATGGCACACAGCCGTCCATGTCCCACAACGATCCTCCTCCATGCAAGCTCCAGCTAAGAACCTAAGGACCTGCAAAGCATGCAGTAACGAGTCAACAACAAGTTGAGTGAGTTCACGGTTGGGTGTTCGTTTTAAGTTGTTTCGAAAACGGTTTCCTTTAGCTGGCATCCTGCCGTGGGGGTTACCCCATAGTTAAAAACGTGACTTGTTCATTCCCGGTTACTCTGGCTATCCAGCCGTGGGGGCTACCCCGTGTTAGTTATCTGGCATTTCGGCCGTGGGGGCTACCCCATGTATACACTAGACTCGTTACCATATCGACTGCTGACTGTAGTCATGTTTATGTGCCCTGAAACTGTCAATGTCTATCATCATTGACGTGCCCCAGATCCATTAGTTCACGCCCGTCCTCTGCGGCACGGTGTGAGGTTTGTCAGACCTAAATAGCGCTATCTAACTAATGACCCGCTCGCCATTGGCCCGGCGATTAAGTCGATATAAAAATGAGGGACTTCGTGATAGAGTTTTGGTCTAGTACGAGTTATCTGTCCATAAGGACGAGGAATTACATTCCTGAACCATTGCTTTCCTACCCAAGGAGGACGAGGAACCCAAGTTCCTTAACCCCAATTCCCGACCCCTGGGAATCCCATGCTTTGTAAAGGGTGTGAACTCACCTTGGTTTGCTCGGTAGATACACAGAAAAGTCAAACAAGCAACGTTGAGGATACTCACGTCCTATCATAGTTGTATCATACAAGTCAGGTTCGTAACCAAGTAGCACACGGATGTTTCTAGCACAGTGCACTCAAGTATCGTTCATGGCATACACGTTTAATCATGGCAGATCAACAATATTCACGTTCAAGTAACATATAAGGTCTGTGCGTTAGGCCCAAGAGTCCGGCCCAATCAATTAAGCCCGTAATGGGGTGCAAGTCCAAACAGTGCGTATCTGTGTATAGTCTCGAGTCGCAACTAAGCGTTTACGACTCGCAACCTGAGTCGCAATCATGGTCTCGGTTTATGTTGTTTTGGTCTCGAGTCGCAACCGGACTCGCAAACGCGGTCTCGGGTTATCATGGTTCTGATCTCGAGTCGCAACTGGACTCGCAACCATGGTTTCGGTTCATGTTGTTTTGGTCTCGAGTCGCAACCAGGTGTTTGCGACTCGCAACCTGTGTCGCAAATCGGGGATCTCGAGTTGTCACGTAGTGGTTTCGAGTCGCAACCGAAGGTCTCGACTGGACATGAGCTGATTCTGCACAGTGTACTATCCAATGGAAATTTGGTTTCATGAAACAGTTTGTACTACCCACTTAAACATGTTTCCTTGTCTAATAGTTTGCTAAAATGGATCAAACATAACAGTTTTTAAATATTTAAGACATGTTCATATGATATTCAAGTTGTTCTTCATATGTTCATCATGTTCATCAATTATTCAAGTACATCATCAACGAAATCATGAACAACAACTTATCAACATCTAACATGCACCCTATGATATCTACACAATGAATCGTCCTAATCGTGCACATACCACAGCCGATTACATGTATTCGGTTTCTATTCATCATTCATTTCAACTTATATCAACACACTAACATATAATCATCATCAACCGAATGTAAACACATAACATGGAACATTTATGCATCGATTTCTTGAACACTAACTCAACATCAATGTATACCATCAAAACATCATACAATATATCCGAAATCAAGACATGTTTAACCGATTATCACCAACATACACAACCGAGAATATGATGAAGTCAAAATCATACGTTTTTCCACTTATTCATACACGAAGACAAGTATTCATTCATCAAGCACAATTAATACTTAATACATAGTAGAACACTAACCGATTGGGTTCTCTAAGTGTGGGGGTAAGAAGAGTGATGAATGAACTTCCGAATGATAATTCCGAGCTCGATCCGAGAGTCCTAGTGCCACCGGTTCGATCAAGAAGAAGGAGAAGGAGTGTGATGCTTGGTGTCTAGGGTTTTAGTGAGAGAATGGAGAGTGTGTGTGTAGAGGAGTATGTGTGTTGTGTGCCCAAAATGACAAGTGTGGCTAACTACACGGTTATATACTAGTGGGCTTAGGAGGTGCAAGGCCCAATCCGACCCAGCCGTTACTGTTCACTCGAGACCACATGGTCTCGAGTCGGGTTCTCGGTTCTCGGTTCTCTTAAACACATACGCATACTATACACACAAGTCATACATATAAACATAACACAATTAAACACAACACGTAACACATAGTCACATACGAGGTTCACTTATCATTAATCACACAAGTTAGCTAGTCACACGTTTAAGCATGTTAAATCGGGATACAAGAAAGGTTCTAAATTTCGAGTTGTCACATAGGACGACACCTTTTATTCTTAGCTTTACTTGAAACATCCAAACGCCCGCCAGATCCATACTTAATTTCCTGAAATACATGTAATTTGAAAACATCAACAAAAGTTGAGCGAGTTCATGTGTTTAGCGTGTGAGCTCGAATAAACTTAGAAATCATTATAAGTAAGTATGAATTTTCAACCCTGGTATGAAATCAACAAGGAAAAACATATCACCAATGGTTTGCAAGGCCATTGATATGTGTGAAGTGATGCAGGAAAACTCAATCCTAGCAGATTTTGCCACGGCTTCAGTTTGAAGACATAGTCACCTCATGGGCCAAACCCCGGTCCACATGGGTGTGGGCTCGCTACACCCAAATAGATCTATCACTCATGTCCCTCGGTCCTACAACGAGGATTAATGGCCTTAAGTGTTATACCCACCACTCACATGATCAAGTAGTACCCTTCCTTAGCTAACCATACCAAATCAAAATGTTTGTAAACAGTTGTAACATGTATTTCACCCCCGAAGTTATAAAACCAAAAACAGTTAAAGAAAAGGGGGTCATGAAACTCACAGTCTTGCGTCTTCAATCACCGTAACTCAAACTTCTTCGGATAATGCACGACTACCTACAACGTACTAATGTCTATTAGACGAACGGGCCATGCCTTGACCTAGTATTAATGTCTTTGAGTTACGTTTCTTCGTATCCTTGATATTATTCCAAGTTATAATTATTTGTTAAAATAATTAATATTTTAACTTAAATTATGTTTATTAAATTTTGGAATAATAATATATTTTTGGCTTGGTACTCTTCGGGTATTTATACATGTATATCCTTCCCAAGGACGGGGGTATCTTATACTTGTATATTTTTGCCACGCATCAGGGTCGTATTCCGGTGTGTGTATATACGTTCGAGAATACGTATTTTTATTGTATTCCTTAAGTATTCTTATATTTAATTCCGTATTAATTTTCCGGAATATTATATTTAATAAAAAGTCCACTAATATATATCTTCAAAATATATATTTCATTAATTATTACTTAGAAAAATTATTTATAATTTTTCTTTGGCAAAAATATTTGTATTTTCTTATAAGTTCCATAAATAATATATTTTCAAGTCTGACTTAGAATATATATATATATATATATATATAAACTCATTGTTTTTCAAAAATGATATATTTAATATTTATTCGAGAGAATATATTTTTTCATCTCAAAAATATTGCATTTCCTGTTTGTGTAAGAAAATATATATTTCTTAAAAATAATATATCTTCTAAAATTTTCAAGAAAAATATATATTCATTCTTGCCAAAAATAATATATTTTACCTTTGTCAAAAAATATGACATATTCTTGTAGTAACTGTAAAAAAATCATATTTTCATTTCCTTGGTGTCCAAAATATTATTTACCAAAATATACTTGTGAATTAAATTCCAGAATATTTTATAAGTCTTATTCCCTAGTTCGGTTTCACCAAAATTTTGTGTACAACTTGTATATTTATTCTTTGGAATTTTGGTAAATATTTTGGATTGTAATCCTTGATATTTTGATGTGTTATATTATTTCATGTCCTAAAATAATATAACTAATATACAATAGATACAAATAATCACACACATGGTGTCTTCTAAATATATATATTTCCTAAATACATATTTAGTCACTTTTATTTTTAAAAACCAACCTCCAATTTTTATATTTTTGTAACCAAAAATTATGGCAAAGTTTATGTAACAATTCATGGTTGAAAACACACTTGTAAATACTTGTTTAAAAATATTTTTCTAAGTGTTTGGATTTTAGAAAATTTTGCCATAGTTTCCCCTGAAAATGGAGGTTTCCATCCTTTCACGCATATCATTTTCTTTTGTAAAAATTAACACAATCAATCATCATTCAACAATAAGCAACTTACACTTACCAATCTTGCCAAATTAAGCATAATCTAACTAATTCATGAACTTGAATATTTGTAAAAATTTGTAGTAACTTACTAGTGTCATTAGTAAGCCTTGTTATCCTTTAAAGTGTGATCAGTTCTTTAAAAACTTCACTTTTAAAGAATATGAATCTTTACAACTTGTGTTCATCATTTCTAAAAAATGTTTCTTTATTAATTTACCTTTCCCACACTAGACCAGATATTGCATATTCTGTGCATTATCTTAGTCAGTTTATGTATTCGCCTACTTAAGCTCACATTAAAATTGCGTTAAGGCTATTAAGATACTTAAAGGGTGTTCCTGGCAAAGGATTTCTATTTACAAAGGGGAACTCTTTGGGTATGAAGGCCTTCTCTGACTCAGATTGGGCTAAATGTTTAGGATCTCGAAAGTCTATTACTGGGTTCTGTGTTTTTTTAGGTAATAATCTTGTTTCATGGAAAAGTAAAATGCAGTCCACCGTTTCACGATCTTCTGCTGAAGCATAATATCGGTCGATGTGTGCTGCGACATGTGAGGTTATGTGGATTTCCAACTTATTAAAGGAATTAATGGTTGACGTTAATCTGCCTATTCAGTTATTTTGTGATAACACGGCTGCTATATCTATAGAAGCCAATCCTGTATTTCATGAACGCACAAAACACTTTGAAATAGATCTTTATTTCATAAGAGAAAAATTCTTTAAAGGCGTTATTCAAACTATGGGTATCAAATCGGAGGATCAAGCTACCGACATTCTCATAAAAGGGCTATCTACAGGTCCGCATGAAAAGGTTTATTCTCACCTTAACATGTTTGATTGTTTCAAGTATTGAATTGAGGGGGGTGTTAAAATATATAAATATTTATATCCTTTCCAATTCAATTCTCTCATATTTGTTTCCTTTTTTGTGTTCGGTTTGAGGCGCGTTTGGGCTATGTATAAAGAATGGGCTGCTGTTAAAAGTTGGGCCTCTTGTTTCTCTTAGGCTGCTGCTGATTGCTGTCTTGGGCTCATTTTAGGGTTGTCACGCCATTTTAATCCCAGCCGCTCCTCAGCTGATCATCATCATTTGCAATCATAGTTGCAGCTTCTCTTTTCTCTTGCTCTCTAGAACATTCACTCAAAAGCTTTGGTTTTTCCTGTTGTTCGAGAGCGTCCTGACTTGCTGCTATTCAACGAGCTGTGCAGTTCATCCGGTTGAAGATCTGCCATGTGTTGCTGATTGTAAACGGTGATTACACAGTGTTTGATTCCTATTTTGAATAAACCTTTGTATATCTTGCTCTGTTTATAAAACGATATCACGTTTTCACAACATCGCCCCGCATGAGTAGAATCACTGCGCTAACTCCGGAAACGGCGAGTATGAAATTCGTTAACGCCATTGGCTGTACGGAATCCGATCTAGAAAAAAGTAGTTGACCGAATGGAAACCTTCCTCTCGTTTGTTAATATTATTTTAACGGTGGTTGTACGTTGGAAATTATCGGTGGTTTTAAAAGAAAGGCGGCGACGTGAGAAAGAAAGGCGGTGTTGCAGGTGATGTGAGAAAAGGGTGGTGGTGTTTACTGGTTAATTATGGTGGTGGTGGTGGTGTTACCGGTGACAAAAGGAGGAAGATGAGGGCATTTACCATAATAAGTGTATTTTTGTAATTTTACACAATAAGGGTATTTTTGTCCATTCTCTTTAAAACTCACATAAAATGTGCTTTATTTTGTAAATTTTGCCCGTTCTTTATCTTTTAAGCTAACTCATGTTAACGTTTAAGTTAACTTTAAGGTAAAAATGCCATTTTGGTCAAAGGACGTAATCCGAGGAAGGCAAAATGTGTAAGTACTATTTAAGAGATATTTACTCTTGGGATAGATTAACACAAACATTAATATTTTGTAATATAAACAATGGGTAGAGATCCTAAGAGAAATCCACCCTATTTGAGAAACTTGAGAAGCAATCTGGACCGCACATTTTCTCTAAGAAAAAAAAAAGGTGAAAAAAATGCAATTTTTTTTTGGGTAAATTACACTTTTCGTCCTTTATGTTTGTACCGGATTGCAATGGATGCCCTTTAACTTCAATAATTACAGTCACAGTCCTTTTTTTGTAATAACCATTACAATGCATGTCCTTTAGCACTAACCATGTTAAAAATTTTAGTTAAGTATGGCATGTGCTTTGCACATGAGGGTAATTTGGTAATTTTACCCATTTATGTAAAATATTTAATAGGTAAAAAAAAATAAAATTAAAAAATATATAGAGTTACTGTCACCTACTTCTCTCTCTCTCTCTCAACCTTTCTCCACCACCACCACCCCAATAATAACCGGCCACCACCACCATTTCAAGCCACCACTTTCTCTTCTCCGTCTCAATTTCTTTATCTTCTCCATAACAACCGACCACCACTTTTGGCCTCCTGAAACACCTAAACCCACCTCCCAACTGAAAAAGCACATGAAACCCACCACCATTTCCGGCCGCCACTTCAGATATAACTCTAGATCTGAAAAGCGTATGTGGATCTGACAACGTAAGTCAATCGGAACTCTAGATTTGAACCAGACGCACCTGAAAACCATCACCATTTCCGGCCACCACTTCAGAAATAACCGGCCACCACCACGTCGCTGATGATTGGGGTTATCCTTTGTAAGGTTCGCTGGAGTTGCCCCAGTTCAGGTTTGAAATTGGCTGTTTTTATTGCTACAGGTACAACCGATGCACTAAGTTTGGTAATTGATTCTGAAAGAATGAGGTCTCCAAGAAGATCCATTGTGATCTACAGATCCAAACAAATTGGATACGGGTTTGAAATTAATAGAAAAAAAAAGCTCAGAATTGGATGGATGGTTTCATAAGTCAATGCATTTGGATGAATTTGGTGGGTGTTTAACAAAGTCCATCGTGGTCTTGATTTGTTGTTTCGATTAAATTATTATTTTTTCGTTTATGTATATGTTTTTTTATCTAATTGCAGACCAAATCACCTTTTAATTATAGAAAATAGTCATTGGATAGGTTAAAAGACCAAATTACCCTCATGTGCAAAGCACATGCCATACTTAACTAAATTTTTTTAACATGGTTAGTGCTAAAGGACGTACATTGTAATGGTTATTACAGAAAAGGACTGTGACTGTAATTATTGAAGTTAAAGGGCATCCATTGCAATCTGGTACAAACATAAAGGACGAAAAGTGTAATTTACCCTTTTTTTTTGTTGAAAAATAGAAGCTTTTTCTTTAAAGTTTTAATTTTTAATTTTGGGATTTATACACATGTGTATATTGTTAATCTTTTAACTATACATATATGTATATTGTCAATTATACATATATGTATATACATGTTTAAAATTGAAAAATAAGTGTTACAAACCCTAAACCTTAAACCATAAACCCTAAAGCTAAACCCTAATTCTAAACCCTAAAGCTAAACCCTCATGCTAAACCCTAAATCTAAACCCTAATTCTAAACCCTAAAGCTAAACTCTAATGCTAAACTCTAAAGCTAAAGCCTAACACAAACCCTAAAGCTAAAGCTAAACTCAAAAGCTAAGCTAAACCCTAATGCTAAACCCAAAAGCTAAACCATAATGCTAAACCCTAAACCCTAAAGTTAAACCCTAAAGCTAAACCCTAAACCCTAATTCTAAACACTAATGCTAAACTCTAAATACTAATGCTACATCCATTGGGAATAGCCCAATGGTGTTGGTGAATTAGATAAGGTGTAGGATAGGTGGAGGTCATGAGTTCAATTCTCATGGTATGTAAGTTTAGCTATTCAAAAAAAAAAATACTAATGCTAAGCCCTAAATAACACTTACTTTTCAATTTTAAATATGTATATACATATATGTATATTTGACAATATACGCATATGTATAGTTAAAATATTAACAATATACACATATGTATAAATCCCCAAAAAAAATTAAAAACAAAAAAAAAAAAACAAAACCTTAAAGAAAAAGCTCCGATTTTTTCAAAAAAAAAAATTTGCATTTTTTTACATTTTTTTTTTGCATTTTTTTGCTTAAGGAAAATGTGTGGTACAGAATGTTTCTCAAGTTTCTCAATTAACCTACTACTTTTCACATGATCCTTATCCTATAAACAATAATGTTTGTATAACAAAAAAAATTAGGATGTCTTACCGCTGCATTATAATATAATATAAATTTTTAAATTTGTTAAAAGATGAGATGATAAAAATTCTCATGTAGTTAATTCGCCTTAAAATGGAGGACGTTTGATTTTACCATTTTTACCTTCACAGCATGTTTTTCTATCAAACAGACACATGTGCACTGCCTCCATGCCTTTCGCACATCTCATGGCTAGACCAACACATGACCAATGCCTTCGTAACCTTGACATATATCGTGGCTAAACCAACACACAACCGCTGCCCTCCTTGCGTGTAAATCACTTAATCATTTTGAGATATGTTGGATTTTCAACTATGGTCAACTTATAACATTTTATCACCCTTAACCCAAATGATTTGCGATGCCATCATATGACCCCCTGGACAATCCAAGTCGACTTAACAACATCCAAGAGGATCAATCACCCAACCCTTGTTACCTAGACCATGTGTAATGGGGCGTTAAAACCCCTAGTCACTCCATTTAACACCCATGCACACCACCCCCTGGCATGAATGCGGTAAAAATCCTTCCCAGAGTGATTAAAAAATGGTTGAAGGGGTTGCATTACACCCTTTTTTTGGTTAGAAATCATCATGCTGACATGGCGTCCATATGGCGGAAAACTCCCTAAAAGGAATTTGAATCAGGGGCAGATCCAACCCATATTTGTGGGTTCCCAGGAATCCAGTGCGTTTGGAAAAGAAAAGGAAAAAATAGTAAGAACTTTGTAGAATTTAGAAAAAGATAGTGAAAATTAAAGATAATTTATCAAAAAGAACTCATTAGAATAACATTCTGCATCCACCACTGACTTAACCACACTATGGTCTTAACTAATTTCCATTCCCAAGTTCACCAACAATTCATAAAACCATACTTTTTTATACAAATAAAGACGTGTATACAATAGTGGAGCTAGCCCAAAAATTCAGGGGCATCCTAATTTGTTTTTTTTTTTTTTGTGTTTTTTTTTTTGGATCAGAGGTATCCTTTGTATAAAACCAGAATTTTTATTATTTTTTACACTACAAAAACGGTACGGAGACGGGGTTGAGGGGTAGCCCGTGCTACCCCTTCTAATACACTAGCTCCGCCCCTATGTGTATAACACTCGTTTAGTCATTTACCAACCAATAGTGATTAATTCATTAATCGGTCTTAGCCCTCTATTTACATGGCAATTTATTTATATGTTGGTGCATATGTCTGTCGACTTCGTCTTGTATCGAGTCTTGTAACTAGAATGATAGATCAGGTCACGTTTTACGAGAAAAACGGAAAACATAAAGAAAGGGGCCATTTCGCACGAAATGGAAACATGACCATTTCGTACGAAATGACAATGCCATTTCGTGTGAACTATTTCGTACGAAATGAGGGTGCCTATAAATACCTGAGTTGTCATTTCATTTGTAAGGATTCTGATTCCGGTACCGAGGTGCTGCTGAAGTGTCTCCAGGCTGTAAAACGTTGTTTTATCAATAAACAAGATAATTAGAGTGTATATCAAGATGATTCAAAGTCGATACGTTTGTTTCCGCCTCTCGTATTGACAAGAACTCTTCTGAACGACTCGTATTGGTCGTGCAAATGCTACATGTGGTATCAGAGCACAGGAGGAAGAGTTCTTACCGAATTCAGTTGATTTTATCAAAATTCTGACTTCTGCACCTTCTTTTACAACATTTTTCAAAATTAAACAAGATTTTACAGATAAAATGGCTTAATTTTCTCACATAACATGCGAAACACTGTTTTAACAAATCCTTGAAAGAATTAGACCTAAAATCAACCTAAAACCTGACCAATTTGTCAATAACATGGCCGATTGGATGACATCAACATCATTTCGCATGAAATAGACCTTCATTCCGTTTGAAATTGTCATTCCATTTCACACGGAAAGGACAATGTAGATTCCATTTTGCACGGATTGGCAAGTTTGGACTTCATTTCGTACAAAATCGATCATTTCGTGTCAAGTTGTCTCATTTCGTTTGAAAGTTTGTCATTTCGTACGATATCATCCATTTCGCACGAAATCATCCATTTCGTACCAAACCATTTCGTTTGAACAGTCAAAGCTTGTGAAATTTTTACCGAAACATGGAAGAAGAGTTTTACAACGCATTTGCTACTGCCCCGAGTACTCCTGTTACCATTGCTCAGAGCGTGAACATGGAAAATGAAACAGGAACGTTACAGAAACCCCCAAAATTGATGGGCATTGAAGAATACTATGGTTGGAAAGACCGGTTCGAAAATTGGGTTCAAGCAAATCATTTGAGGTCTTGGGAGTGTATTGAGAAAAAGTATGTTAAACCTCGTACAGATGTGGGAGTTATCAAAACTATTTCTGAATTGTCGGATAAAGAGAGAGACATGTACAAGGCAGAAAAAAATGATGAATAGTCTACTTCAGCAAGCTGTGAAAGAAGACATCTTCATATTACTTCAACATGATAGTACTTCACATTCAATTTGGGAAGCACTTCGAATTAAGTTTGAGGGAAGTACAGAGAAGATAAGGAGTAAAAAATCATTGTTAAAGAAAGAATTTGATTTGTTTACTAGCTTGCAGGGTGAATCTACAAAGAAGCTCATTGAGAGATATTGTCATTTAGTGCGTTCAATGTCATTGTTAGATATAAACAAATATCGAGAAGAATGGGTTGACAAATTAGCTGATGCTTTACCTCAGAAAGAATAGGGTACATATCTGATGATCTTAAAGAACATTGGAGAATATGATAAATTGACAATTTCTCAGTTCATTGAAAAACTCGAAGGACAAGATCTTTAACAACAAAAGATTGCTAGAATGAACAATCCAAGTGGTTAACAAGATATCAAGATGTATTACAAAAGGAATGTTCAGAATATTGAAGCAAGTCCAAAGGTCCAAACTGCCTTCAGCGCAGAAAACTCATCCGGATCAGTTAATCAAAGTCCAATCAGCAACAGTGGATTTTCTTCATACTCGAATGTTAATCCGAATGTTTCAACCTCAAGTCATCAGTTCCAAAGCTCAAATAACAGTAATGGTCATGTGTTACACTGTAACATCGCGTTGCATCTTCAGAACGGTCAAAATTTCTCTGAAGAAGTTGCTAAAGGTCATATGGCAATACTAGCTACAGTGTTAGAATCATATGAGGGTTTGGTTGCAGGAAGAATCGGAAATCCTATGCTAACAAAAGAGGATTACGATCAGATTGATGCTGAGGAAATGGAGCTGATGGATATTAAGTGGTGTTTAGCAAGTGTGTTGAGGAGAGCTGAGAAATTTAAGCTAATTACAGGAAGAGATGACTTCCGTGATGCTAATGTTTCTACTTTAGGTTTTGATAAATCTAAAATTACTTGTTTTCGATGCAGGGAAAAAGGACATTTCAAGAGGGAATGTACCAATCGAGAAGCATGTGGAGCTCAGAATCCATTCGAAAATAATGACTATTATCGGAAAGTTATATATCAATAAGTTGCTCAACAACCATCATCATCCAATGCTATTGAAAATGGAAAGAAGAAAGCTTTTATGGTTAATCAAGATGATGAAAAATTGCCAGAAGGTTTTAGCTGGGACAAATATTGTCCAGATGAAGATTTCTTAAAGCCTAAGGCATTCATTGCACAAATAGTTCAAGAATCAGATTTGATGAAAGATTGGATAGATGTGTTTGCTAATGATGAGAAAAGTCAAGATGAAGAGTCTGTCCCTTCAGAAGAAAGTTCAGAAAAGACAACAATCTTTGATCAATCATCAAATGATAGCAGTGATGAAGAGGAAGAAATTAAACAAATAAACATTGGCAAAACTTAATTATCTCCTGAAAGTTTTAAATTTTATTTTGCAGATAGATTGGAGAAACTAAAGGAGAAGCGAGCAGCAAAAGATCAGAAAAAGAAAAAATGCGAGAATGTTGCTTAGGAAGAGAAGCCTCAACAGAGTGAAGAAGTTAAAATTGCTGAGAAGGTGGTTGAAGTTGAAAAGATAGTCGAAGTTGAAAAGATTATCGAAGTAGAAAAAATTGTTGAGATCACGAAACCTTGTCTAAAATGTTTGGAACCGTGCAAACATTGTGGAGAAAAAGATGAGAAGTTTAGTGAGCTTGATAAGATGAAAGAAAAATTATTGTTCGATGTTAAGTATGTGAAAGAATCGTATGATGTGTTGAACAGAACGGTGAATAGTCTACAAAAGACAAACTCTGAAAGAGAAGATGCCTTAACCATGATGAATGCAGTGATGATGTCTAAGCAGAAGGCTATCAATCACTATATTGAGGAGTGTGCAAAGTTGAAGCAGGAGTTGGAGACAGAAAAAATAGAAAATGAAAGAATCAGACGTTTGCTGCAAAGTTATTCAAGTTCTGATTATTTGATTGATAGAATTTATTCAACTGTTGCAGGTTTTGAAGCCTTTCAGGACAAGAAGACGGAAGAGAAGGATACTGGTAAGAAACAAAGTGCAAATTATAACAAGTGTCCACCTCCGATCTGGGAAGGTTATTCTCCCAGAAAACCAAATGAGGAACAAGTCAAAAAGGCTGTCAATATAAAGTTAAAGTCCGAAACAACGGATGATTTACCATACAACATTGACGTCATATTCACATCGTCTGACACTGATCATGAGTCTGAGTTAATAAAGAAAGTGGTCGATCAAGTGTTGGATAAGGATGAGGAGTCAGAGTCAAAGTCTGAGTCTGAAAGTTCGAGTTCGTCGGTCAACAACTCAAAATCGTTGGTCAAAAGGGTTTACAATAAAGAATTCCTGTTATCAAAAAATAATTTGAATGACGAAATAATCAAAGTAGCATATACTTTGAATGATTCAGACAAATTATATTCTGATGAGGAATTTCCAATAAGAAGTGTTCAAATTGAAAAGATTAAAAAGGTTTTCAAATTAACAGAAATTAATATTTCTAAAATAAAAGATGTAAATCTTACTAAAAAAACCTAAAAAATACACTTCAAGAGTTCAACAAAGATTGAACAAGAAAAAATGTTACAGTTCTGGTTCTGGTTTTCAAAAGAAACCAAACCATAACAGTAATTTTAAAAAGAAAGGTTTAGGCTTCATTCCACCCGAAAATCATAAAAATGAGAAAATTTCTAAAACAAAAACAGTATTTGTTTCAGGGTCAAGTTCTGAAGAAGAAGAAGAAGAAGAAGAAGAAGAAAAGAGCTTATTTTGGAAACAATCGAACAAAGAGTTCTTTGCTGAAAAACAAAAGTTTGAGAAGAATGGAGCTTATCAGAGAAAGGAGACAAGAACCTGTTACCGATGTCAAGAGTGTCACACCCCCCCAAAATCCACACGCAGAGTATCACCGCTTGGAGGCGTGACTGACCAGGATCAAGCCACCAATCATATTGAACAAGCATATAAGTAAACATAATTCAACCAACAATATGAAAGGTGTCCAAAAACCAAAGCATAGTTAAGTATTTAGCGGAAGCATAATTTGTAAAACCCAAAGCGATTATTAAATATGAAATAAAGTAATGTTTAGAGCATGGCACACATCGCCATGTCCCACAACGACCGTTCCTCCCTGTGCAAGCTCCATGGGTACCTAATGACCTGCAAGGCATGTAGCAACGAATCAACAATAAAGTTGAGCGAGTTCACAGTTGGTTGTTGGTTTTAGTTGTTCCAAAAATAGTTCCTTTAACTGGCTTCCCTGCCGTGGGGGTTACCCCATATTTGAAAACGTGATTTGTTTAACCCATTAACTCTGGCAATCCAGCCGTGGGGGCTACCCCATAATAGTTATCTGGCATTTCGGCCGTCGGGGCTACCCCATGTATTACAAGACCACGCGTATCGACTACTACGAAAATATAAGAGGTGCCCTAAGTCAATGTCTATCAGCATTGACCCTTTGCCCATAGTCCATTAGTACACGCCCGTCCGACTGGCACGGTGTGAGGTTTGTTAAACCTAATAGCGCTATTAACTAATGACCCCTAGGCCTCGGTGATTAAGTCGATAATTAATAGAGGTGATGGTCTTAAGATCATGTACGTAGGCTTTACGTACGTGCCCTTCAATCCGAGGACAGTAGTAAGTATAACTGTACATAGGTTTTACGTACGTGCCCTTCAACCGAGGACAGTAATAATTCGTTTAATAGTAATAGTTGTACGAGTAGTTATTCAATCCCATTCCCAACCCCTGGGAATCCCATGCCTTGGCTAGTGTGAACTCACCTTGGTTTGCTCGGCAGATACACAGAAAAGTCAAGTCTAGCAGCTAGTGGTCAACCACGTCCTAACATGGTTACCATACAAGTCAGGTTTTGATTTCAAGTAGTGCACATAAGTATCACGTAAGATAGCATACAAGAAACACATACGGTTCATGGCAAACATGCAACATCACATTCAACAGTCATAACATAACCGACTTGTGCGAATCACGAAGTGAAGCCCAACATAATAACGGCCCAACCTATTGTGCGATTCACAAAACCCGGCCCAATTAACATAACAGTTCAGTAATCAATCAGCCCAAATAGTTTAAACATGGACCTCTTGTGCGATCCAATATCCCTTGTGCGATCTGAACTAGCCCGACCCACTATACACAACCGGCCCAACTATTAACAAAACAACATCTTGTGCGATTCACTCATTCTTGCGTGACATAGATTATCTTGTGCGACTCAGATTAAATGTCCGGATTTCATGCAAAGCAGTTATATTATTTCCTTTTGCGAACATATCAATTAACAATTCCAACAGTTTCATAAATCAAAACCCTAATGATGTCTAACTGTTATATCGGTTTCATCGTAACATCATCATTCACCCATCATACTATCAGAATTATCACAACACTAGCATGCAACCTAGATTATAGAGTACCATGTGTGATCTATATTGATTTACACATTCCTATGAGACTCACATGGCACTGACATCTCACATGAAAGTCTGAACTAGCCGATCATATGATTCTTATATTTATTTGCATAACATCACTAATAATCCAAAAAGGGTTTACGCATATAGTGGCCAACAACTAATAAATTCATCCAACAACCTCTGACAATCCATTAACAGGCATTAGCCCAAAAATAATATATGTATGATCTGTTAATGTATTCGGTCCAATCAAAAATCCGAATCATGTATACAATGTTCATATCAGTATCATGGACGCATATATTATAATCACAAATATTACAATTCAATCACATAATACACGCTTCCACCTTGATCATACCCATGCAAGTAAACAATAATTATACAACCTAATCGTAAATAAGGTTATGTATAGATACCTGTTATGAATGTCTCGCAGGAAGGGGGGGGGGGTTTCAGCGACTCCAAGAATGACACTAGGGTTTGTTAATTGCCGTTTATGCACCAGGGAGAGGCAATAGGAAGTTCTAGGGTTCGGGGATTAAACTATTCGTAATAGTGGGGGAACAAGATAATAAAACATTGCTACTAGGCCCGAGGCCCTTATGTTGATTTCGCCGGCCCACCGGTTGACGAAAACACTTGAGGTGTTTTCGGTCATTGGGTGTTTTCGAGTAAGTGGGGTGTGTTTGGCAAGGGATCATGTTTTGATTAATATACAATTCATATTATCCTCACAAGATATATAACACATATACGCATATCATGTACACCACCAATCAACAAACAACACTTATAATGCACAACAACTATATATATTAAATCAACATTGAGTGAACAAGTATTAAGTCTAGTCGAGACCTCGAAAACTCGGGTTGTCACATTATCCCCAAGTTGAAAGAAATTTCGTCCCAAAATTTAGCACGTACTCACTGAGGAAGCTAGTTAAGTTGTATGGTTTTCCTGGTTTTCCTGGGGTGTCACATCCTCCCCCCGTTGATCTGGAATTTCGTCCCGAAATTCCGTAGCTTCAGTCTTAGTAGTGGTTCTACCGTTTGCGAACAGTTGGGGATACTTTTGTTTCATCTGATCTTCGCGTTCCCAGGTGAACTCTGGGCCGCGACGTGAGTTCCAACGAACTCGAATGAGAGGTATTCTAGTACGCTTGAGGACCTTAACATCCCGGTCTGTGATTTCAACTGGTTCCTCGACGAATCGTAACTGCTCGTCGATAGTGAGCTCCTTCAAAGGACTATGTGGGTCTCATCTGACAGACACTTCTTCAGATTTGACACGTGGAAAACATTGTGAACTGCACTGAGTTCTGCTGGTAAGTTCAGTCTGTAGGCCACCTTGCCTATTTTCTCAATGACTTCGAAAGGTCCAACGTATCGTGGGTTAAGTTTGCCCCGTTTCCCAAAACGAACCACACCCTTCCAGGGTGAAACTTTGAGTAGTACACGCTCCCCAACCTGGAGCTCTAGTGGTTTTCTACCCTTATCGGCGTAGACTTTCTGACGGTCACGAACCGCCGCCATTCGTTGTCGTATTTGAGCAATTCGCTCTGTTGTGTCTACCACAAGTTCTGAACCAGTAATCTGACTATCCCCCACCTCTGCCCAACAAAGAGGTGACCGGCATTTACGCTCGTACAATGCCTCAAACGGAGAAACTTTAATGCTGGTGTGGTAGCTATTGTTATACGAAAATTCCACAAGTGGCAGATGCTTTTCCCCGCCGTTGCCAAAGTCAATTACACATGCCCTAAGCATGTCTTCGAGGGTCTGGATGGTGCATTCAGATTGCCCATCCGTTTGCGGGTGATAAGCTGTGCTCATATCTAAACGTGAACCAAAGGACTTGTGCATTGCTTGCCATAGTTCTGATGTGAAACGTGCATCTCGATCCGAGATAATAGAGGTAGGCACTCCGTGCCTCGAGACAACTTCCTTAAGATATACGTCTGCTAGTGTGGAGAATTTATCCATTTCCTTGATAGCCAAGAAGTGAGCAGACTTTGTGAGTCGATCCACGATCACCCAAATAGTATCGTTACCACGTTGAGATCTAGGCAGGCCAGTAACAAAATCCATGGAAATTTGCTCCCATTTCCATTGTGGTATCTCTGGTTGTTGGAGTAGGCCTGAAGGTTTCTGGTATTCCGCCTTTACTATCGCCCAAGTCAAGCACTTGCTAACGTAAGTTGCTATGTGGGCCTTCATGCTAGGCCACCAGTATGTAGTTCTGAGGTAGTGGTACATCTTATCCATACTAGGATGTGCTGAGTAGCGAGACTTGTGTGCTTCATCCATCACAAGCTCTCGTAGGTTGCCATAAAGTGGGACCCGAATGCGTCCTGTGACGTAGAAAGCACCGTCTTCCTTCTGTTCTAAGCGTTGCCTTGAGCCGTGTAGGGCTTCAGCCCTGACGTTTTCTGGTTTCAATGCTTCTACCTGAGCATCTCGTATTTGAGAAGGAAGACCAGACTGTATAGTGAGTTGTAAAGCTCGTACGCGCTTGGGCGCAGTGTCCTTTCGACTGAGGGCGTCGGCCACAACATTGGCTTTGTCCGGGTGATATCTGATCGAGCATTCGTAGTCATTTAGTAGCTCGACCCATCGTCGTTGTCGCATGTTGAGTTCCTTCAATTTGAAGATATGCTCGGGGATTCTGTGATCAGTGTAGATAGCACACTTGGTACCGTACAGGTAATGCCGCCATATCTTGAGCACAAAAACAACAGCTCCCAGCTCTAAATCATGCGTAGTGTAATTCCGTTCGTGAATCTTAAGTTGGCGCGAAGCATAAGCAATGACTTTATCCCGTTGCATCAACACACATCTAAGACCTTGGATGGATGCGTCGCAGTAGACTACAAAATCGTCCGTGCCTTCAGGCAACGAGAGGATAAGTGTGCTACAAAGCCTATTCTTTAAGTGTTGAAACGTTGTTTCCTGTGTATTACCCCAACGGTAAGCAACACCTTTCTGTGTCAGTAGTGTAAGCGGCTGTGCAATCTTTGAGAAGTCTTTGATGAACCGTCTGTAATAACCCGCCAAACCCAAGAATTGGCGTATTTCGGTTGGTGTGCGAGGTGCAGGCCAGTTCTTGATTGAATCTACCTTGGATGGATCAACATGAATCCCATCCTTGTTTACCACGTGGCCTAGGAAGTGGACTTCACGAAGCCAGAAGTCGCATTTTGAAAACTTGGCGTACAGCTGTTCCGTTCGAAGAAGTTCCAAAATAAGTCGTAAATGATGCTCGTGTTCTTCCTAACTCTTCGAGTAGATCAGGATGTCATCGATGAAAACAATAACAAACTTGTCAAGATAAGGTTCACACACCCTGTTCATAAGATCCATAAAAACCGCAGGCGCATTCGTTAGCCCGAATGGCATGACCAAAAACTCGTAATGGCCGTAGCGAGTTCTGAATGCTGTTTTGGAGACGTCCTCATCCCGGACTCTCAGTTGGTGATAGCCTGATCTCATATCAATCTTCGAGTAATAGCTCGACCCTTGCAACTAGTCGAATAAGTCGTCGATGCGTGGAAGAGGATAGCGATTCTTCACAGTCACCTTGTTAAGTTCACGGTAGTCTATGCACATTCTGAAAGTACTGTCTTTCTTCTTCACGCATAGCACTGGAGTTCCCCAGGGCGATGAGCTAGGACGAATAAAACCCTTATCCAAGAGTTCTTGTAGTTTCATAGAGAGTTCTTCCAACTCTGATGGGGCTAAGCGATAAGGTGCTCGAGCTATGGGTGCTGCTCCAGGAGCTTGTCACCACGAATTACCAAAGGTTCTTAACCAGCACAAGGAATGCGGACGATCTTTTCTTTGCAAAGAATCCCTGCTCGATGTTGAGGTAACCAGTCCATACCAATAACGAAGTCGAAACCATTACAATGTTGGGGTCATTCCTAACATCATCCTGACCAATCACGAACACTCGACCCTTGGCACCATTGCCGTCGTTTTTACCCCCGTTGTTGCCTCCATTGTTGTCCCCGTTTCCTTGGTTGTGGTTCTGATTCTGGTTCCGGTTCAACTGTGGGCAGTGTCTCAGGAAGTGACCTTCAGCACCACACTGATAACATTCCTTGTTACCCTGCGGTTGCTGCTGATTCTGTGGAGCTTGTGGCTGCTGTTGTCGGTTCTGGTTTGCAAGACGTGAGCTTCTACACTCTTTGGCTTCATGACCAAGCTTGTTGCATCTCTGACAACGATCCTTGTTGCACGGCCCGCTGTGGTGTAAATTACATCGATTGTACTTAGGGTGGTTTCTCCTGTATCCACCCTGACTTCGATTACCCAAAAGACTGCTGACTGGGGCTCCTGTACTCATCCGTTTTTCGCCGCTGCAACTGAGACTGAACCGAAGTGGAACCCTTGCTCGAATTCCATCCCACTTTCGCTTGTTGTCACTGGGAGTAGCAGAAGTAGGAGTAGCAGAAGTAGGAATAGTAGTAGCACCAATATGCTTAGGCAGCTTGTTCTGTTCCACTGCCTGGTCTGTGAGATGATGAGCAAGACGGGTAACATCCTGGATGGTAGCAAGGTTTGCAGTAGTCACATGGCTTTGAATCTCTGGTACTAAGCCCTTGAGGTACAGCTCAATGTGCTAGATGGGAGGATCCACCATAGTTGGACATAACACTGCCAGTTCGTTGGATCGTTTCGTGTACGCTTCTATCTCTGACCCCGTCACCTTCAGGTTAAAGGACTCCACTTCCAGCTTGTGGATGTCATCATGACTACAGTATTCACGTTTGATCAGTTCCTTAAAATCATTCCATGGGGTGGCATTAGCAGCCGCCAGCCCCAGCATCTGAACTTGCGCGTTCCACCAAGTTAGCGTAGTGCCTTCGAGAGTACCAGTGGCATATTTCACGCCACGAGCCTCGGGGCATTCACACATCTCTAAGACAGACTCGAGCTTTTCAAACGAATGGAGGAGTCCAACAGCTCCTTTAGTGCCACCGAAAATACTAGGTCGACAGTCCATGAACGTCTTAAATGTGCATACAGGCGGCTGAGCGTTCTGACCTTGTTGCGCGAGGAAGAAACGACAGGGTTAAGCACGAGAGTTGGGTCAGGAGAGTAGGATCTATCATCCTAGGTTAGGTTCGGATTAGCAGGTTATACCTCCTGCCTGAGCGGCTGCGAGTGCTGCCGTAACTAGTTCGTTGATAAGAGCCGTCAGCTGGCTTGAGTTAGGTTCACACGTTCCCTCATGATCTCACATCGATGGAAACACAAGTAGAAAAGAAAAGGTGTCGCGAATGTGTGTAAGTGTGGAGTGACAGTAGGGAGCAAGCACAAATGTGTTTTCAAACTATAGTTGCTACGTTTATCTAAGCATACCATGAGCAAAGTTCTATGCAATCTAGCAAGTAGGCAATATAAAACGTAAACCATATCACCTAGAATGTCGAGCCTTGCACGTGGAGTGAAGCGTCGTTGTGGATCGTAAAGCACTGTACAGGTTATAGTCTGGTTTTAACAAAAATGTTTTCCTTTATTAAAACCAAGTTCTCTATAACCAATGGCTCTGATACCAATCTGTCACACCCCCCAAAATCCACACGCAGAGTATCACCGCTTGGAGGCGTGACTGACCAGGATCAAGCCACCAATCATATTGAACAAGCATATAAGTAAACATAATTCAACCAACAATATGAAAGGTGTCCAAAAACCAAAGCATAGTTAAGTGTTTAGCGGAAGCATAATTTGTAAAACCCAAAGCGATTATTAAATATGAAATAAAGTAATGTTTAGAGCATGGCACACATCGCCATGTCCCACAACGACCGTTCCTCCCTGTGCAAGCTCCATGGGTACCTAATGACCTGCAAGGCATGTAGCAACGAATCAACAACAAAGTTGAGCGAGTTCACAGTTGGTTGTTGGTTTTAGTTGTTCCAAAAATAGTTCCTTTAACTGGCATCCCTGCCGTGGGGGTTACCCCATATTTAAAAACGTGATTTGTTTAACCCATTAACTCTGGCAATCCAGCCGTGGGGGCTACCCCATAATAGTTATCTGGCACTTCGGCCGTGGGGGCTACCCCATGTATTACAAGACCACGCGTATCGACTGCTATGAAAATATAAGAGGTGCCCTAAGTCAATGTCTATCAGCATTGACCCTTTGCCCATAGTCCATTAGTACACGCCCGTCCGACTGGCACGGTGTTAGGTTTGTTAAACCTAATAGCGCTATTAACTAATGACCCGCTCGCCCTAGGCCTCGGCGATTAAGTCGATAATTGAGGGACTTCCTTTTGATAGAGGTGATGGTCTTAAGATCGTGTGCGTAGGCTTTACGTACGTGCCCTTCAATCCGAGGACAGTAGTAAGTATAACTGTACGTAGGTTTTACGTACGTGCCCTTCAACCGAGGACAGTAATAATTCGTTTAATAGTAATAGTTGTACGAGTAGTTATTCAATCCCATTCCCAACCCCTGGGAATCCCATGCCTTGGCTAGTGTGAACTCACCTTGGTTTGCTCGGCAGATACATAGAAAAGTCAAGTCTAGCAGCTAGTGGTCAACCACGTCCTAACATGGTTACCATACAAGTCAGGTTTTGATTTCAAGTAGTGCACATAAGTATCACGTAAGATAGCATACAAGAAACACATACGGATCATGGCAAACACGCAACATCACATTCAACAGTCATAACATAACCGACTTGTGCGAATCACGAAGTGAAGCCCAACATAATAACGGCCCAACCTATTGTGCGATTCACAAAACCCGGCCCAATTAACATAACAGTTCAGTAATCAATCAGCCCAAATAGTTTAAACATGGACCTCTTGTGCGATCCAATATCCCTTGTGCGATCCGAACTAGCCCGGCCCACTATACACAACCGGCGCAACTATTAACAAAACAACATCTTGTGCGATTCACTCATTCTTGTGCGACACAGATTATCTTGTGCGACTCAGATTAAATGTCCGGATTTCATGCAAAGCAGTTATATTATTTCCTTTTGCGAACATATCAATTATCAATTCCAACAGTTTCATAAATCAAAACCCTAATGATGTCTAACTGTTACATCGGTTTCATCGTAACATCATCATTTACCCATCATACTACCAGAATTATCACAACACTAGCATGCAACCTAGATTATGGAGTACCATGTGTGATCTATATTGATTTACACATTCCTTTGAGACTCACATGGCACTGACATCTCACATGAAAGTCTGAACTAGCCGATCATATGATTCTTATATTTATTTGCATAACATCACTAATAATCCAAAAAGGGTTTACGCATATAGTGGCCGACAACTAATAAATTCATCCAACAACCTCTGACAATCCATTAACAAGCATTAGCCCAAAAATAATATATGTATGATCTGTTAATGTATTCGGTCCAATCAAAAATCCGAATCATGTATACAATGTTCATATCAGTATCATGCACGCATATATTATAATCACAAATATTACAATTCAATCACATAATACACGCTTCCACCTTGATCATACACATGCAAGTAAACAATAATTATACAACCTAATCGTAAATAAGGTTATGTATACATACCTGTTATGAATGTCTCGCAGGAAGGGGGGGTTTCAGTGACTCCAAGAATGACACTAGGGTTTGTTAATTGCCGTTTATGCACCAGGGAGAGGCAATAGGAAGTTCTAGGGTTCGGGGATTAAACTATTCGTAATAGTGGGGGAACAAGATAATAAAACATTGCTACTGGGCCCGAGGCCCTTATGTTGATTTCGCCGGCCCACCGGTTGACGAAAACACTTGAGGTGTTTTCGGTCATTGGGTGTTTTCGAGTGAGTGGGGTGTGTTTGGCAAGGGATCATGTTTTGATTAATATACAATTCATATTATCCTCACAAGATATATAACACATATACGCATATCATGTACACCACCAATCAACAAACAACACTTATAATGCACATCAACTATATATATTAAATCAACATTGAGTGAACAAGTATTAAGTCTAGTCGAGACCTCGAAAACTCGGGTTGTCACAAAGAGGTTGGTCATATTGCCTGGAATTGTCCAAAGGCAATCAAAACACAAAATAGGAAGTTGTTTCTAAACTCAAAGAAAAAGTGATTGATAAAACTGAACCACCAACTAAAAAATTCAAAGTGTTTAAAAATTGTACATTTGAAGTTGGTGAGAGTTCAAAGCGTTTTTACAAAAGAAGAGCAAATCTTAACAACCAAACATGGGTTGCTAAGAAAACAGATGTTAAATCTGGCGATGAATCTGACTCGTCAAAGTCAGAGGAGCCACAAGTTGAGGTTAAAAGTGATAATTCAGTACCGCCAATGGATGATGTCAATTTTCCACCATTGCATGCTGAAAATTTAAAATCAAAAATTGGAAAAGTGGAAATTTCGAATCAATTCTATTCTGAAAAGAAAGAATTTGATGTCGAAAAGGCTTTTAACAACAAAGTGAAAAATATTTTTGGGAAAATGGTAGAGGGTAAGGTCAAAGGGGTGAAAGATTTTTATGAATAAAAAAGAAATGTTCAAACCCCAAGTGAAGTTGAGAAGGTTACACCCAAAGATAGTCAGGCTTGGGTGTCTGTATTTCATATGTAAAAACCTGACTTGCCGGAGCTTCCAAGTTGGTAATCGTGGAGCAGGAATCGGCATCTTTCTTGAAAAATTCACATTTGTGGAATTTCGACCTACAAGTGATAGTTTTTCTTGTAAATTGTCATAATTTTTTTCTCTCAAATGGTATGGTTGGAAAGTGAACCTACAAGTGGTTGAAAAATGGGTTTTCACCTACAAGTGGTTATTCAAGGTCATTAAGTTGAACTTGATTTAACTCTCATTCAAGTGGTAATTTGAAAACAAAGTGATGAATCAAACCCCAATCCTACATATGAATTCAACAAAACTTATTTTCCGAAAAAACCATTTGATTAAAACAAACTTAAGTGTTTTGAAATCATAATGGGAAAATAGTCTGTTGACAGGGGGAGTTCTGATTGTTTATGCCAAGTGGATGGCGAATTGAAGCAATTCACATCAGTTTGTCAATTTGTTTGTACAGTTTGTTTTCAAATCTTCTTTAAATGGTTTTGAATTTTAGGGGGAGTAAGTAATTTCAGAAAATCCAAAAACATTAGAAAATTTGAAAAAGCCAAAAACATGATAAAATTCAAAATGAGTTTTGTTGTGAAAAAGAGGAAATGATAGTACATCAGTGGACTATCACTACACGCTAAGGAATTGAAAAGTCAAAATGTGATAAACGGTCTCACTGATGATATGCCAGTAGGTTTTACACGCTTAGTAGATTGTGTTCGAGATATAAACCTAAATATCAAACTTGCTTATTTAGTGGGGAACATCTCTCGGATATATTGGTAACCCCTGAAATCTTGTTTGAAGGACTTTCTATTTCTGACATACTAGGTCTTTGTGCGTGGTGATATCTGGGGTATTATACCTGGACTTCTGATTTTGCGGGAGCAATAGCCTAGTCCTTGTATAATACTTTGCATTGCTTTAATCTTAAAGCCCACCGTCAGCATAAAAAATGATGAAACATTGAAAAATGCTAATCATGTGCTGTTGAAATGAAAAGATTCTCTAAAGGGAACCCACCGAAAGGCGAACCATCATCTCTCTGATTTTGCGGAAGCAATAGCCTGAGCTCTCATGGTCTCGCATTTAACCCCTTACAGATATCATTAGTGTACATTCACCTGTAAGACTGAATATAGGAGTCTGGATACGGGAGTATATTCTGAGGTGGGACACACGAATCAGTTTAAGTCTCTTAAAACACTAATCTCGTATCTCGATACACGAATCAGTTTGTGTGAAAATTTAAGTGGATCAGTATACTGACAATCTAAGTGAATCGTTTAGAAGTTAAAGTGTTTAAAGCTCAACGGTGTTAGTGATTGGTCTCAAAAACTGATATGATCCTTTTACACAAACTCACAAAAATATTGTTTGTAAATTTTTCTTTACTGCTTTTCATTTAAAACAAAAATCCAAATAGATTTTCGGAATGTTTTAGCATAAAATTTTGAAAAGTTCAAAAAGATTTTATTTCATCTTATTTTCGACAACTGATGTTAGAAAGTTGATTCTCAAAATTCCGAGTGCTAAACATGATGAACAAAAGGTTTGGGAGTTTGTTTGAATTGAGAAAAGATTTCGTAATAAAAATGTCAAATCTGAATGTTATTCTTACAATGGTCATCAGAGTTTATAAATGTTAAATCATTTTGAACAATATCTACATGTGGTTTATAAATTTGTAAATTTGTTAAATTTGTGAAATTTATTTTGAGGTAGAGTCTGTGCAGGCAGAAGCAGCCAGGTTTCGATTTCTGAAGACTTTCCACATAAAGCCTGAGCAGAGTTTGAGCCAGGTTTCGATCATAAGAGTAAAAGCTATGTCAGATTGCGATCCTGGAATAGCTTAAAGGGGAGTCTGCTAGCAAAAGGGGAGTCTGAAGATGTCACACCCCCAAAATCCACCATGCGCAGTATCACCGCTTGGAGGCGTGACATGACAAGGATCGAGCAACCAATCATATTGAACAACATAATTAAGTAAATAAAACCAACCACAATACAATTGGTGACCAAAAGAGAGTAACCGATTTTAAGTTAACAGCGGAAGCATAAAACGTAAGTCCAAGACATAAGTTCCATTGTTCATAAGTTTAAAGTCCAAAACGTAGGTTTAATAAGTTCAAAAGGACTTAAATATTAAGCACGGAACATATCAGTCCGTATCCCACAACGACCTCCTCCTCGTGTAAGCTCCATAAGTATCTAGCGACCTGCAAGGCATGTAACAACAAATCAACAACAAAGTTGAGCGAGTTCACAGTAGGTGTTCGTTATAAGGTAGTTTTCAAGAACTATGAGTTTGTTTGCAATTGCAAGTAAAATCAACTTTCCTTATTTTTCCCAAACCATAAACGGTGGGGGCTACCCCATGTTGTAAACCACTAGACTAGATGTATATATATATATATGTGTGTCCTTCCCAATCCGAGGACAGAGGTACATATTAAATATGTAGGTTTAGCGATGGTGTCCTTCCCAATCCGAGGACAGTGGTACGTAGTGAGTACGTAGGTTTAGCCCTGGTGTCCTTCCCAATCCGAGGACAGTGGTACGTAATGAATACGTAGGTTTAGCGCTGGCGTCCTTCCCAATCCGAGGACGGAGGTACGTATAAGAATATGTAGGTTTAGTGCTGGCGTCCTTCCCAATCCGAGGACGGAGGTACGTATAAGAATATGTCGGTTTAGCGCTAGCATCCTTCCCAATCTGAGGACGGAGGTAAGTCGTCTAGTAGTGGTGAAAGTACAAGTTCCGTCTTAGCTATTTAATCTCATTCCCAACCACAGGGAATCCCATGCCTTAGTAAGGGTGTGAACTCACCTCGGTTGCTTGGTTTGACTCTCAAAAATAGCTAACAGTCAAGGTCGGTCACTCACGTCCTAGTATGATTACCACTTAGTTTATTAGTGACTTCAAATAGAGCATGAAGTTCCTACACGTATCTATCACATAACATGCATCACTTTAACGGTTCATGCCCATGTAAACTTCCCATCCATTCCCCACTCATAAAAAAACATACGATAATGCACATAACACATATAACATGTTAGATCATTTTCAGATAACCTACCCGACATTTAGACACGCAAATCACTACTTATGTCGTTTCAGCTTTTATATTCAAAACTGTGTTGTTTTCGGGGATTTTAATAAAATAGTTAACTTGTTCCAAAAATTCCCAACTTTTTACAGAAGGTCTTAAACGATCCAAATATTATTGTGTAAAAATATCGGGATCCAATTCATTACCAATATTTTATAAAAATTCATTTTCCGGACTGCAATCAGATTCATCATTTTCCGGACTGCAATCAGATTCATCACTTTCTGTTTTTAGTTCCCTACTTTGTAACGCATGTTCGATTGATTCCGTTATCATGTTTAGTGATTAATAACGACCTTTAACATCAATATTAACAAGTAACTTAGCAAGTAATCAGCACATATCAAAACAACTTCATACTAACATTATTACATCATGTTTCATCTTTTTAATGTTCTTGTTTGTTTAGTGATTTGAACATACTAAACATACTACGACTTGTAACCAAGAAACAAGATGAACTTAGGGGCACAAGGAACTTACTACTAGCACAAAGCTAGGGTAGGATCTAGTGATGAAGATGATGAGAAAAAGATGATGAACAAGGCTCCTTTGAAGCACCACAAGATGCAAGCTCCTATAGCCCTTCTTCTATATTTAAATGAGACTTGAAAGTGGATGAAAGTGGTGGTTTAGGGGTGGTGATGGTGGCGGTTTGGGGTGGAGCCGAAAGAGAGAGGTGAGAGTGAGGTATGGTGTGAGTTTCTTTGAAGTGATGTTAAAATCTTGATGCCATGCTTTATAAAGATGGTTCATATATTTTGATGATCACAACAAGTAACTTATCTAATAAAATAATGAAATAAAATCGCAAGAGTATGATAAGGATATTTGTTGGAGATTTGTGGGTCCTTGGTGACCGATTTTGGTTATGGGGGGGGGCTGGGTGTAACATTTTGCAACTAGTAGGTAAGAACTAGTTAGAATCCAAGTATAATATTTCCTTATATTAGTATGTTGATATTTAGGGGGTGTTATGGTATACGGGGATCATGACTAGCCAAAAATAATTAAATAATATGTTTGACAAATATTTGGTGTCCCGGGTAATGTCCGGTTGTTCGGTTGGATACTGTTCCGTTAAAGTGTTTAATTATTCCGTAAAGTGTCTATTATATATAATTTTGTAACGCAATTTATTCCTAACACATAGGAAAACATTTAGGACCATTTAGTAAAGTTTTCTGTATACTACTAGTATGTTAACACGCACATGTAAGTATAACACAGTAATCAGAGAGCAGTTAAATGATTCAGCACAATCATCAAGCACTTTAATTATCATTAATAAATTGTACGGATACATGGAATTACGAGGGTTGTCAAATCCTCCCACTGTTAAGAAAATTTCATCCCGAAATTTAGTGCGTGGTTACTGAGGAAGCTAGTTAAGTTGCGTTGGTTTCTTGGTTTTCCTGGAGTGTCACATCATCCCCCCGTTGATTTGGAATGTTGTCCCGAAATTCTGCAGTAGCTTCAGCCTCAGTAGTGGTTGCATTTTTCTTAAACAGCTGGGGGTACTTGAGTTTCATTTGGTCTTCTCGTTCCCAGGTATACATTGGGCCATGACGGGAATCCCAACGAACTCGGACGAGAGGTATCCTGGTGCGCTTGAGAATTTTAACATCTCGATCAGTAATCTCTACGGGTTCCTCGACGAATCGCAGCTGGTCGTCGATAGTGAGCTCCTTGAGAGGAACTATGAGGGTCTCATCTGACAGAAACTTCTTCAGATTCGAGACATGGAAAACATTGTGAACTCCACTGAGTTCTTCAGGTAGATTCAACCTGTAGGCCACCTTGCCAATTTTCTCAATGATTTCAAAGGGTCCAACGTATCGCCGGTTGAGTTTGCCTCGTTTGCCAAAACGAACTACACCTTTCCAAGGTGAGACTTTGAGTAGCACCCGATCCCCAACCTGGAACTCGAGTGGCTTTCTTCGCTTATCAGCATAGCTTTTCTGACGGTCACGAGCTGCCGCCATTCGCTGTCGTATCTGGGCAATTCTCTCGGTTGTATCTACTACAAGTTCTGGGCCTGTGATTTGGCTGTCACCAACTTCTGCCCAACAAAGAGGTGATCGGCACTATCGTCCATATAATGCCTCGAACGGAGCGGCCTGGATACTGGTGTGGTAACTGTTGTTGTATGAAAACTCTACTAACGGAAGGTGTTTCTCCCAACCATTGCCAAAATCAATCACACATGCCCTAAGCATGTCTTCAAGGGTCTGGATGGTACGTTCCGATTGCCCATCCGTCTGTGGATGATATGCCGTGCTTATGTCTAATCAAGAGCCAAAGGACTTGTGCATAGCTTGCCACAGTTCAGATGTAAAATGTGAGTCACGATCAGAGGTGATGGAGGTTGGCACTCCGTGCCTTGATACCACTTCCTTTAGGTAGATGTCTGCTAGAGTAGAAAACTTATCCATTTCCTTGATAGCCAGAAAATGTGCAGACTTAGTCAATCGATCCACTATTACCCAAATAGTGTCATTTCCGCGTTGAGATCTAGGCAGGCCAGTAACGAAATCCATGGAAATTTGCTCCCATTTCCATGTCGGGATCTCTGGTTGTTGGAGCAGGCCTGAGGGCTTCTGGTACTCAGTCTTGACCCTAGCACATGTCAGGCATTTACTGACGTAGGTTGCTATGTGGGCTTTCATGCTAGGCCACCAATACGTAGTCTTGAGATCGTGGTACATCTTATCCGAACCAGGATGTACCGAATAACGAGACTTGTGCGCTTCGTCCATCACAAGCTTGCGTACGTTTCCGTAAAGCGGAACCCAGATGCGCCATGTTACATAGTAAGCGTCGTCTTCCTTTTGTTCTAGCCGCTGCCTCGATCCTCGCAAGGTCTCAGTCCTGATGTTCTCTGCTTTCAATGCTTCAACCTGAGTATCACGAATTTGAGCAGGAAGACTAGATTGGATGGTAAGCTGTAACGCACGTACACGCTTAGGTATAGTATCCTTTCGACTGAGGGCGTTGGCCACAACATTGGCCTTGCCCGGATGGTACTTGATCGTGCAATCGTAATCATTCAAGAGCTTGACCCATCGACGTTGTCGCATGTTTAACTCCTTTTGCTTGAAGATATGCTCGAGACTCCTGTGATCGGTGTAAATGGTGCACTTGGTACCGTACAGGTAATGTCTCCATATCTTAAGCGCGAAAACAACTGCTCCCAGCTCCAAGTCATGCGTAGTGTAGTTTCTTTCGTGAACTTTAAGTTGGCGCGATACGTAGGCAATGACTTTGTCACGTTGCATCAACACGCAACCAAGTCCTTGGATGGAAGCATCGCAATAAACCACAAAATCATCCGTGCCTTCAGGCAATGAGAGGATAGGCGCGCTACAAAGTCTATCTTTCAAGTGCTGAAACGCAGATTCCTGTGCATCACCCCAGCGATAGGTGACACCCTTCTGAGTTAGTGAAGTGAGAGGTTGTGCAATCTTTGAGAAATCCTTTATAAACCTTCTGTAATATCCTGCCAATCCCAAGAATTGGCGGATTTCTGTTGGTGTACGGGGTGCAGGCCAGTTGTTGATTGAGTCAACCTTGGATGGATCAACATGAATCCCATCCTTGTTTACTACATGGCCTATAAAGTGGACTTCGCGAAGCCCGAAGTCACATTTCAAAAACTTGGCATGCAGTTGCTCTGCTCGAAGAAGTTCCAGCATAAGTCGTAGATGCTGCTCGTGTTCCTCCTGATTCTTAGAATAGATCAGGATGTCGTCGATGAAAATAATAACGAACTTATCCAGGTAAGGTTTGCATACTCGGTTCATGAGATCCATGAAGACCACTGGTGCATTCGTCAATCCGAAAGGCATGACTAGAAACTCGTAATGGCCGTAACGAGTTCTGAACGCTGTATTGGAGACGTCCTCCTCTCGGACTCTCAGCTGATGGTATCCCGATCTCAGGTCAATCTTGGAATAGAAACTCGACCCTTGCAACTGGTCGAATAAGTCATCAATACGTGGAAGAGGATAACGATTCTTTACGGTCACCTTGTTAAGTTCGCGATAGTCAATACACATTCTGAAAGTACCGTCTTTCTTCTTCACAAACAAGACTGGAGCTCCCCAGGGCGAAGAGCTAGGACGTATGAAACCCTTTTCCAAGAGTTCTTGTAGTTGCGTAGACAGTTCTTCAAGTTTTGATGGAGCTAGACGATAAGGTGCTCGAGCTATGGGCGCTGCTCCAGGAGCTAGCTCGATCTGAAACTCGACTTGTCGATGAGGTGGAAGACCAGGTAATTCCTCATGAAATACCTCAGGAAAATCGCGCACAATAGGAATGTCTTCTATTTTCCTTTCTTCCGAGGATGTATCAGAAACGAGGGCTAGAATAGCAGCGGGGCCCTTTCGCAAACACTTCTGGGCCATAAGGAAAGAGATGATGCCTACAACAGCACCACTCTTGTCGCCACGAATCACGAGGGGTTCTTTACCAGAATGAGGGATGCGAACAGTCTTCTCGTTGCAAAGAATTTCCGCTTGCTGATGAGATAACCAATCCATCCCAATAACAACGTCGAAACTACCCAGAACGATAGGAATAAGATCGATAGAGAAGGTCTGACCAGCTAAGACGAGGTTACAAACCTTGACTACGTGCGTGGCCTCGAGACTTTTACCGTTTGCTAGCTCTACTGTGTGTTTGGTGGTCAAAAGTGTTGGGGTGCGCTTAAGCATTTGACTAACTTTTAGAGACACATTACTGGTATCGGCACCCGAATCAAATAAAACAGTAACATAAAATTCGTCGAGAAGGAACTTACCCATCACTACGTTAGGATCATTCCTTGCGTCACCCTGACCCAGCACGAACGCTCGACCCCTGGCACCGTTGCCATCATTGTTTCCCCCATTGTTGCCTCCATTATTGCCTCCATTGTTGTTCCCGTTTCCTTGGTTGTTGTTCTGGTTCTGATTCAGCTGTGGACAGTGCCTCTTGAAGTGACCCTCCGCACTGGAAGCATCCCTTATTACCCTGCTGGTGTTGATGTTGGTTCTGTGGAGCTTGTGGCTGCTGTTGTCGATTTTGATTCGCAGGACGTGAGCTCCTGCAATCTTTGGCTTCATGTCCAGGTTTGTTACATCTCTGGCAACGACCCTTGTTGCACGCCCCGCTATGGTGCAAATTACATCGATTGCACTTAGGGTGATTTCCCCTGTATCCACCCTGACCTTGATTCCCAGAAGAATGCTGACTAGGGCTCCTGTACCCATCTGTCTTCGCTGCTGGGACTGAGACTGAACTGAAGTAGAACCTTTACTAGAATTCCCATCCCATTTCCGCTTGTTATCATTGGGAGCGTCAATAGTAGTAGCACTAATACACTTGGGCAGTTTGTTCTGCTCAACCACTTGATCGGTGAGACGATGGGCCAACTTGATGATTTGCTGAATGGTACCCAGGTTAGCTGAAGTCACATGACTCTGAATCTCTGGTGCAAGACCCTTGCAGTACAGCTCAATACGTTTGATGGGAGGGTCCACCATAGTAGGACACAAGATGGCCAGCTCGTTTAACCTCTTCGTGTATGCCTCAATCTCAGACCCCGTCATCTTAAGATTGAAAAATTCCACCTCTAGCTTGTGGATGTCGTCACGACTACAATATTCTTCCTTGATCAATTCCTTGAAACCGTTCCATGGGGTGGCATTAGCAGCAACCAACCCCAGCAGCTGAACTTGAGCGTTCCACCACGTGAGCGCTACCCATTCAAGAATACCAGTAGCATACTTCACCCTACGATCCTCAGGGCATTCACACATTTCGAACACCGACTCGATCTTCTCAAACCAGTGGAGGAGTCCAACAGCCCCTTCAGTGCCACTGAAAGTACTAGGACGACAGTCCATAAAAGTCTTGAACGTGCACACAGGCGGCTGGGCATGCTGGCCTCCTTCTTGGGCGGCTGCAAGTGCTGCAGTAACTTGTTCGTTGATCAAAGCCGTCAGCTAGGCTTGTGTGAGGTGGATTCGTCCACTCATGATCTTCACCATACAGAGGACACAAGTAAGAAGTGGTGTCGCGAAAGTGCGTAAGTGTGGAGTGACAGAAGAGAGCAAACACACAGGGTTTCAAGCAATAGTTGTTACGCTAACTAAGCATATCATGATCAAATGCGCTACTAGCAGGTAGGCAATACAAACATAAACCATATTACCTATAGTGTTGAGTCTTGCACGTGGAGCGAAGCGTCGTTGTGGATCGTTGAGCACTGTACAGGTTATTTTTATCAAAAAGCTTTTCCTTTTTTTTAAACCAAGTTCGCTATAACCAATGGCTCTGATACCAATCTGTCAAACCCCCAAAATCCACCATGCGGAGTATCACCGCTTGGAGGCGTGACATGACCAGGATCGAGCCACCAATCATATTGAACAACATAATTAAGTAAATAAAACCAACCACAATACAATTGGTGACCAAAAGAGAGTAACCGATTTTAAGTTAACAGCGGAAGCATAAAACGTAAGTCCAAGACTTAAGTTCCATTGTTCATAAGTTTAAAGTCCAAAACGTAGGTTTAATAAGTTCAAAAGGACTTAAATATTAAGCACGGAACATATCAGTCCGTATCCCACAACGACCTCCTCCTCGTGCAAGCTCCATAAGTATCTAGCGACCTGCAAGGCATGTAACAACAAATCAACAACAAAGTTGAGCGAGTTCACAGTAGGTGTTCGTTATAAGGTAGTTTTCAAGAACTATGAGTTTGTTTGCAATTGCAGGTTAAATCAACTTTCCTTATTTTTCCCAAACCATAAACGGTGGGGGCTACCCCATGTTGTAAACCACTAGACTAGATGTATATATATATATATATATATATATGTGTCCTTCCCAATCCGAGGACAGAGGTACATATTAAATATGTAGGTTTAGCGTTGGTGTCCTTCCCAATCCGAGGACAGTGGTACGTAGTGAGTACGTAGGTTTAGCGCTGGTGTCCTTCCCAATCCGAGGACAGTGGTACGTAATGAATACGTAGGTTTAGCGCTGGCGTCCTTCCCAATCGGAGGACGGAGGTACGTATAAGAATATGTAGGTTTAGCGCTGGCGTCCTTCCCAATCCGAGGACGGAGGTACGTATAAGAATATGTAGGTTTAGCGCTAGCGTCCTTCCCAATCTGAGGACGGAGGTAAGTCGTCTAGTAGTGGTGAAAGTACAAGTTCCGTCTTAGCTATTTAATCTCATTCCCAACCACAGGGAATCCCATGCCTTAGTAAGGGTGTGAACTCACCTCAGTTGCTTGGTTTGACTCTCAAAAATAGCTAATAGTCAAGGTCGGTCACTCACGTCCTAGTATGATTACCACTTAGTTTATTAGTGACTTCAAATAGAGCATAAAGTTCCTACACGTATCTATCACATAACATGCATCACTTTAACGGTTCATGCCCATGTAAACTTCCCATCCATTCCCCACTCATAAAAAAACATACGATAATGCACATAACACATATAACATGTTAGATCATTTTCAGATAACCTACCCGACATTTAAACACGCAAATCACTACTTATGTCGTTTCAGCTTTTATATTCAAAATTGGGCTGTTTTCGGGGATTTTAATAAAATAGTTAACTTGTTCCAAAAATTCCCAACTTTTTACAGAAGGTCTTAAACGATCTAAATATTATTGTGTAAAAATATCAGGATCCAATTCATTACCAATATTTTATAAAAATTCATTTTCCGGACTGCAATCAAATTCATCACTTTCTGACTGCAGTCCACGAAATAATTCATTAAAAATTCATCGTAAGTCCGATAATTCCAGTGGAAGAATTACAAATACATCAGTGGTCATCTACTGCACAAATTTCATGGGCTGATTCAACACAGAACTCAAGTTATGACTAAAAACATATCGCCCATTTACTGCAGTAAAAACTCAGCTTTAGTTGCTGTTACAAAAAGGGTCTTTAAAAATGGTAACGAAGTCCAAAAATTATGATTCCAGTGCCATTAGAACCGTATTTCATAATACATAAACCTAGACTCCAGAAAATACATTTTCTGCTTTATTAAGGTCTGGCTACAGCCAACTGAAGTTGGCTGTAAATACCAACCAGCTTTCTGTTTTTAGTTCCCTACTTTCTAACACATGTTCGATTGATTCCGTTATCATGTTTAGTGATTAATAACGACCTTTAACATCCATATTAACAATTAACTTAGCAAGTAATCAGCACATATCAAAACAACTTCATACTAACATTATTACATCATGTTTCATCTTTTTAATGTTCTTGTTTCTTTAGTGATTTGAACATACTAAACATACTACGACTTTTAACCAAGAAACAAGATGAACAAAGGGGCACAAGGAACTTACTACTAGCACAAAGCTTGGGTAGGATCTAGTGATGAAGATGATGAGAAAAAGATGATGAATAAGCAAGAACAAGGCTCCTTTGAAGCACCACAAGATGCAAGCTCCTATAGCCCTTCTTCTATATTTGAATGAGACTTGAAAGTGGATGAAAGTGGTGGTTTAGGGGTGGTGATGGTGGCGGTTTAGGGGTGGTGATGGTGGCGGTTTGGGGTGGAGCCGAAAGAGAGAGGAGAGAGTGAGGTATGGTGTGAGTTTCTTTGAAGTGATGTTGAAATCTTGATGCCATGCTTTATAAAGATGGTTCATATATTTTGATGATCACAACAAGCAACTTATCTAATAAAATAATGAAATAAAATCACAAGAGTATGGTAAGGATATTTGTTGGAGATTTGTGGGTCCTTGGGGACCAGATATGGGGGGGGGTGGCTTGGTGTAACATTTTGCAACTAGTAGGTAAGAACTAGTTAGAATCCAAGTATAATACTTCCTTATATTAGTATGTTGATATTTAGGGGGTGTTATGGTATACGGGGATCATGACTAGCCAAAAATAATTAAATAATATGTTTGACAAATATTTGGTATCCCGGGTAATGTCTGGTTGTTCGGTCGGATACTGTTCTGTTAAAGTGTTCAATTATTCCGTAAAGTGTCTATTATATATATTTTTGTAACGCAATTTATTCCTAACACATAGGAAAACATTTAGGACCATTTAGCAAATTTTTCTGTATACTACTAGTATGTTAACACGCACATGTAGGTATAACACAGTAATCAGAGAGCAGTTAAATGATTCAACACAGTCATCAAGCACTTTAATTATCATTAATAAATTGTACGGATACATGGAATTATAAGGGTTGTCACAGAAGATGCAAGAGCCAGTTTCTGATCTTGAAAATTTGTTAAAAATAGAACCAGGATTAAGATTCTGGGAATGATCGAGAAAAGAAAGATTGAAGATTAGATCAACATCCAAGGGGGAAGTTAGCTGCTGATGGAAGAAGATAGAGATAGGATGCTTACAGTGTCAGATACTTCGGAGAGTGTAAGAAGACTGATAAAGATTGAAGACTCGACGTACTGAAGAGTTGTACTAAAGACTCGTCGACATCTAAGGGGGAGTCTGTTGGTGCATATGGATGTCGACTTCGTCTTGTATCGAGTCTTGTAACTAGAATGATAGATCAGGTCACGTTTTACGAGAAAAACGGAAAACATATAGAAAGGGGCCATTTCGCACGAAATGGAAACATGACCATTTCGTATGAAATGACAATGCCATTTCGTGTGAGTTCATTCCGCATGAAATGACCATTTCGGGTGAACTATTTCATACGAAATGAGTGTGCCTATAAATACCTGAGTTGTCATTTCATTTATAAGGATTCTGATTCCGGTACCGAAGTGCTGCCGAAGTGTCTCCAGGCTGTAAAACGTTGTTTTATCAATAAATAAGACAATTAGAGTGTATATCAAGCTGATTCAAAGTCGATACGTTTGTTTCCGCCTCTCGTATTGACAAGAACTCTTCTGGACGACTCGTATTGGTCGTGCAAACGATCCTACATTATATGAACTTGTTCGTATAGATTATTATATACCTCATTTATGTGAATGTATTCACGTAGGTTCCTTATCTAAGATTAAATATATTATGTTTTAATATTTAATCTAGTAGCCATTATAATCATTTACATAATATATATCAAAACATATAACAAGATATTAAATAATTAGTTGATAATTGTTGATGGACTATATTACCCTTATTAACGAATTAGGTTTCCTCTTGGGTGCATATATAAGGAGATTTATGTAGAGCTTCTAATGTTAGACACATAACCTAATTCTCATAACATCATAATCGACCCTCTTCTCCTAAACCGATGCCCTTTCCGGTTTCATCATCACCATAATCGGCTTGCACCCTAAGGAGGAACCAGATCACACTAACAAACATGTCGAACTCGATGGCATCTTCTCTGATTGGATTCTCCTCTGCACTGTCTGCAGTAACAGGTATGTTTTCCATTATGTTTAAAACAGAACTGATGCAACATGTGGTATCAGAGCATATGTTAATTAATCAGTTCTGTTTTCGTATCCATTATTCTTAGATAGAAATCTGGAAAACAGAAGTTTAGAAAAGTCTTATAAAATCATGGCTGTTTTCGAGTCCTTTTGTGCCGGATTACTGTTTTCAAAAAAAGAATTCTTAATATTTGGCTCGAAATCATAATGGGTTAATTTTATGTACGAAATCTGTTAACGGAAGTCTTAAAACTCTGATTTCGGATCCCAGAATTATGTTTTATTTTTTAGGGTTCATCACATACTCTTAGGAAAATTCCAAAATTCCTTTATGTTTTGGAATGTAATTAGGATTAATGAGTGTTTTTTTTCTGTTTGATCCAATTTTATCTTCTAAGTTTATTCAAAAACTGTTAATTGATAATCAGATAAAAATTTTCAAAATATTTTGATAAAATTAGATCATCACTAAAACAAGAAACCATATCTCAAAATCCCTAAGAATTCGAATTTTTAGTTATGTTTTCACAACAACAATTGTCTACAGAGGTTCAAGGTCATCATTAAGGAGTCGAGACCAAGATTTCGACTCGAGACCACATGGTCTCGACTCGAAATCATAAGGGTTTCTTCAATCTTCACGACTCGAGAACAAAATTTTGACTCGAGACCACGAGGTCTCGACTCGAAATCATAAGGGTTTTCAGTCCTTCATGACTCGAGATCATAGTTGCGACTCGAGACCAAGATTTCGACTCGAGACCACAAGGTTTCGACTCAAAATCATAAGGGTTCTCAAATCTTTACAACTCGAGACCATGATTCCGACTCGATACCAAGGTTGTGACTCGAGATCTCACTCGAGACCTCATAACTGAGTCGAGATCTGACTCAAAACCTAAGACTAACTTGATGTCTCAACCTCATTACTTTAGGTTGTTTGATGTGAACTGAAATTTTGCTCGGGGCTCCGCGCTAACAGGTGGTTTGCTATTAAATAATTGGGTTTTGTAAATACTTAGTTAATTAATCATAATCAGATAATGTTTTACAAAACCAAAATGGCTTAACTTGAATGAGCTTCTGATGTATCATTTCTGGCCAAAGCTGATTTGATACATCTATTTATCGTTCAAGTATTACGAAAGCTATGTTAAGTGTGTTACAAACGTGAATGTCTTAATATCTGGCCAAAGTTGATTTAAATCTTTCAAGTATAGCATACTTAACAAGTGCATAACTAAAGTGATTGTCTCATTTCTGGCCAAAGCTGATTTGTTACATCACTTTGCACACATGCTTAAATGATTACACTTCTGGCCAAAGCTATTTTGTCTTCGTTTAAGTAGAATTTTAACTAAGTCTATTATTTTGATGATAGTAATAGACAATATCACAGCTTCATAATTAAAATGGTCATTATTTAGTATAGTATGCCTTTAGATCACATTAGGACTTCTTCCTTAGTATCATAACTTGCTCATCTTATTTCCACTATCAGCACCAAATTACGGGATTCCACCTTTGACTGGTGATAACTTTGCTGCTTGGAAGGATGCTCTCATGCTTACGCTTGGACTGCTGGATTTTGATTATGCTCTAAGAGAGAATAAGCCAGCGGACCTCACTCCTCAAAGTACTGCTGCTGAGCAGTTGACTCATGAAAAGTGGACTAGGTGTAACCGCATGTCTCTCATGTTCATGAAGCAGTCCATAAGCAATGCGATCAGAGGAGCCATTCCTGATTCTGAAGATGCTAAAACCTACTTAGCTTCTGTGGAGGCACAATTTAAGGGAACATCAAAAGCACACGCTAGTACTCTTAATCCACAAGCTGGTGACAACTAAGTATGATGGGAGGAGCGGCATTCACGAGCACATCATGATGATGAATGACATGGCCAATAAGCTGAAGAGGATGGAAATGGAAATCGGTGATGGTTTCCTCTTTCATTTCATCATTACTTCACTTCCGTCGTCCTTTGAAGCATTCAAGATCAATCACAACACTCAGAAGGACAAATGGACGATGAGTGAGCTGGTCGCTATGTGCGTATGAGGATGGATCGCACTACTGATGTTGCTAACTTCACCACCTCCAACTCTAAGAAGAGGAAGAACAATCATCAGAGGAAGGATGCTTCAAAAGTCCAAAGGCCCAATCCCAATACAAGTACACCTTCTAGCTCTAAGAACTCCTTAGGCAAAATCCACTGCAAGTTCTGTAAAAAGGAAGGACATATGCAGAAGGAATGCCCTGACTTTGAGTGGCTGGCTAAGAAAGGTAACGATTATTTTATGATACTTGAGTCCTATAATTTAAATGTTCCTGCTACTTCTTGGTGGTTTGATTCTGGTTCTATGGTTCATGTTACCAATTTAACTCAGGGATTCCTTACAATCCGGAAGCTGGGAAGAAACCAAAGAACGCTTAAGGTTGGGGAAGATCGAGAATTAGAAGTGAAGGCCATTGGAACATTACAATTATTTATGAAAATTGGTTTATGTATTAAACTTTATGATACCTTATATGTTCCTGAGGTAACTCGAAACTTTGTATCATGATCAAAGTTAGACATGGACGGTTTTATTGTTTCCCATGGTAATCGCAAACTCTCTATCATCTATGATTCTGTTCTTTATGGTACTGGTATTCTGGATGGTGGTCTCTATAGATTAGAAGTAGATGATGACTTTTCCAAATCTTTGTTGTCATATAACATCCATGTTGTGGCATCAACGTTTAGGCCACATCTATAGAGAACGATTAAATCGTCTTGTAGAGGATGAAGTCTTACCATCTATCGATTTCTCTGATTTTGGAACATGTGTCAAATGTATTAAAGGTAAAATGACATTAGCGAATAAGAAAGGTGCCACTAGGAGCTCCAATATATTAGAACTCATTCACACTGACAATAGTGGTCCCTACCAAATTGCTAGCATAACAGGACATACTTCATTTATCACTTTCATTGATGATTATTCTCGTTACATGTACATGTATCTTATTAAGGAGAAATGTGAATCTCTTATAACTTTTAAAGATTATAAGGTTGAAGTTGAAAAGCAATTAGATCGTCAGATTAAAGTTGTGAGATCAGATATAGGCGGTGAATATTATGGAAGACATACTGATGTGGGTCAACCTCCTGGTCCATTTTATGAGTTTTGTAAGGGCCAAGTGATTGTGAACCAATACACCATGCCTGGTACACCTCAGCAGAACGGTATCACTGAACGAAGAAACCGTACCTTTATAAACATGGTGCGCAGTATGTTAGCCAACATTAATTTACCATTATTCCTCTGGACTGAAGCGTTAAAAGCAGCTGTTCATATACTCAATAGAGTTCCTTCTAAGTCTGTCCCTAAAACTCCTTATGAACTTTGGGCAGAAAGGAAACCGAGTCTTAAATGTATGAAAGTATGGGGCTGCATTGCTGAAGCAAAACTTCACAATCCTTTCCTAAGGAAACTTGACCCTAAAATAGTTACCTGTTTCTTTATCAGGTATCCTGATAATTCAAAGGGTTGTCATTTCTATTGTCCTTCCCATGTCACTCGTATTTTTGAAACCAAGCGTGTTGCGTTCCTAGGGGATTTCAAGGTCAGTGGGAGCAGTACCGACCCTTACGAAGAATTGCAAGAAGTACAAGACGCGGGGGAGAGAGACTCGTCGCTTACCATTACTCCGATTACTCCAATTGTACCCAATGCAACTACTGCAACTGTAGCTACTTCACCAACTCCAAATTTACCTCTACAATCAGAACCCATTATACCTCATGATGAAGGCACATCAAATGCTCAAAACCAAGACAACGATGAACCCGATAATCCACTCAGGAGGTCATCTAGGAAAAGAAGGCCTACTAATTGGGATGATTATGTTACCTACCTGACTGAAATGGATCCCTAAAAGCTCAATAATCCTATCTCTTACAATGAAGCCATTAGCAGTGATCAGTCTTCTGAATGGAATAAAGCAATGATTGATGAGCTTGAATCCATAAAGAAAAATGACGTTTGGGATTTGGTAGAATTACCCAACAGAGTCAAACCCGTAGGATGTAAATGGGTGTTCAAAACAAAACTAGATCCGAATGGGAACGTTGAACGCTACAAAGCGAGATTGGTTGCAAAGGGCTACACTCAGAAAGAGGGAATTGATTATCAAGAGACATTTTCATCTGTCTCTCGTAAAGATTCATTAAGGATCGTCATGGCCCTAGTAGCTCATTTTGATTTAGAGTTGCATCAGATGGACGTTAAAACCGCTTTCCTTAACGGAGACTTAGACGAAGATGTTTACATGAAGCAACCTGAAGGCTTTAAACCTGAAGGTCAGGAGCATCTAGTCTCTAAGTTGAAGAAATCCATTTACGGGTTAAAACAAGCATCACGTCAATGGTACCTCAAGTTTGATGAAGTCATGAAGAAACAAGGTTTTATGAAGAATCAAGTGGATCAATGCACCTACCTCAAGATGAGTGGGAGCAATTTTACTTTACTTGTCCTTTACGTAGATGATATTACATTGGCAAGTAATAGTTTAGACATGTTGCATGAGTCGATGCGGTTACTCTCGCATAACTTCGACATGAAGGAACTCGGAGATGCTTCTTACGTCATTGGTATCGAAATTCACCGAGATAGACACAAAGGGATCTTAGGATTGTCTCAAAAGGCTTACATAGATCGTGTCCTCACATGTTACAACATGCAACAGTGCAAACCCTCCGTCGCTCCAGTAGTTAAGGGAGATGTTTTCGGTTCATTCTAATGTCCGACAACAGAGGTTGAGAAGGAGCAAATGAGCCAGATACCTTACGCGTCAGTAGTCGGGAGCCTGATATATGCTCAAGTCTGTACTCGCCCAGATTTCGCTTATATTGCTGGAATGCTAGGCCGTTATCAGACTAATCCTGGCCTAGATCACTGGAAAGCAGCTAAGAAGGTACTTCGATATCTGCAAGGGACGAAAGACTATAAACTGACTTATAGAAGAAGTGTTCATTTAGAAGTGGTAGGTTATTCTGATTCTGACTTTTCCAAATACAAAGATGACAAGAAATCCACTCCGGGCTATATTTTTATGTTAGCAGGCGGACCTATTTCATGGAAGAGTCATAAACAACAGTTGACCACAACTTCCACAATGATGGCAGAGTACATTGCTGTTTATAATGCAACCTGTCAAGGAATGTTGCATAGAAATCTGATCACTGGACTCAAAATTGTTAATTCCATTTGTAGACCATTGAAGCTTTATTGTGATAACTCACCTGCCGTTAGTTTCTCGAACAGTAACAGTTCGACTGGAGCTGGTTTATATCTCGATACAAAATATTTGTCCGTACGTGAACAAGTTGAGGAAAATAATCTTTGTATCGAGTATATTAGTACTAAAGATATGCTTGCGGATCCGATGACTAAAGATCTCCCTCCTAAGGTTTACAAAGAACATGTTCGGAATATGGGATTTAGTAAAGACCTTGTTTAGCATATTGTACTAGCTTATGTTTTATGTTAATGAAATTTCCTCAGTTTGATTTTGTATGTCTCTAAGAATATGTTTAACCGGTATAATGGCATATAGACAAATAAAGTTACAAATCAAACAAAGGGCTTATGCGTATTTTGATCATGACGATTAGGTTTTAAATTAAGGCTATAGTATGACTAATGGAGGTCCTGAGTCGCATAATGATTCAACGGCTGTATTTCTCTGCTATAATTCTTGTTTAAGGCTAAAATGAGTGTTAACTCCTGATCAGGCTTATCTAATACTCATATTAAATGAATACTCGGCTAAGTGAGAGAATGTAAGATTGAATATATTATGTTTTAATATTTAATCTAGTAGCCATTATAATCATTTACATAATATAGATCAAAATATATAACAACCTATTAAATAATTAGTTGGTAATTGTTGATGGACCATATTACCCTTATTAACTAATTAGGTTTCCTCTTTGGTGCATATATAAAGAGACTTATGTAGAGGTTCTAATGTTAGACACATAACCTAATTCTCATAACATCATAATCAACCCTCTTCCCCTAAACCAATACCATTTTCGGTTTCATGATCACCATCATCAGCTTGCACCCTAAGGGGGAACAGATCACATTGACAAATATGTCGAACTCGATGGCATCTTCTCTGACTGGATTCTCCTCTGCACTGTCTGCTTTAACATGTATGTTTTCATGTTTTCCATTATGTTTAAAACAGAACTGATGCAACATGTGAATGTATTCACGTAGGTTCCTTATACTCGTTAATAGAAACAAATTCATATAACCCAGTTTATATAAATTCATTCACATATACGCATCCGACTCTGTATATATTTACTATACAAGCTAAGCTTATTCATTCAACTTTGTCCACGTAAGCTTATACTAGATTTATGCAATAATACGTCCTAAATACATAATACATGAAACACAAAAGCAAGCACATTAAATCATAACCCGATGCATATGATAACCATCATGTAACCCATAATTAGTAAACTTGTTGTTGACCTTAATAGAACAAAAAAAGAAAAGGCACATTGAATCTTAAATCTTAATCAAGTTTCATTAACTTTTTATGTGCCTAATTTTTTTATGATATTACTCTTTTATAAAACTAGCAGGGTGTTCGCGCGATGCGGTGGGGGTGACACTTTACATTGGGGTACTCATTTTTTGTAGTTTTTCTTATTCGTGCAATATTTATTATAACATCATTTTGGTGGATATGCGCCATAGGCGAAATCATTTGTTAGTCCATTTCATTGAGGTATGTATGGTTCGGTTGTTTTGGTTCTTATCCTCAACCGAAGTCATCGGTTGGTCATTTTTATTAACCAATTGGTTTCGATTATCAGTTTTAATTATTTGGTTAGATTGACGGTTTTTTGTTCGATTCGTTTAATAGTCAAAACCAAACTTTGGCTAATACTTTTGCTTAGAAATACATGAAATTTAGGTATAAGTACATGAAGTAGAAGTATAAATACATAAAATGGATGTGTAAAATATATACATGAACTAAAGGTATAAAAGCTAGAAATATATGATAATATGAATGGTTCGGTTCGGTTTGGTTTGGTTAATTTTGGTTAAATAGGGATACAAAAAATCAATAACCGATTTTAGTTCATTCAGGTTTTCGTTAATTGGTTTTCAGCTAATTCATTTGTTGGTTGATTTTGTTCAGTTTCGTTTGTTTTCGGTTCGGTTTTGGTTAATGATTAAGTTATTGTTCACCTTAAACATTGTAATTACGTAACCTATCATTTTTTTAAGATTTATAGTGTAAAGGCTTTTTAAATTTTAAAAGTTGTTTCCCACTTAATTCTTTTCCATCCTTTCTCGTAGAAAGTTCATTATTATATCTATACCAACATATAGCGAAATATTTATTTTAAAATGAGTCAAACCCATGCTAATAAATAGCATATATATTTAGTCAATTTTTGACTTTTTCACATTCGGGTAACAAAAAAAAAATATTAATATCTATACAATATCAGAATATTTATTCTTAAGTGAGCCAAACTCATGCTAATAAATAGCATATATCTAGTCATTTTTACTTTGTCAAATAATATTTATACAAAACCGAAATATTCACGTAGGTTGTTAGAGTTTTATAATATAACTAATATTTAGTCATTGAATCTATACTATAATAGATTTTATGGTTTCTAGTAATCAAATACAAACATGACACAATTATTCAATAATGGTAGAATCAATAAATTTAGCTCTTAAAATGATTACATAAAGTTTATTGATTTACTTATTCTACTTCTTTGCAATGATCACTTGTACAATAAGGCATCATCTACTTGTACCTTTTAATTCACACGTCAATACTGAACAAGACAACTATCGAAAAGTTGACAAAAATGTATAGGTCGTCATGCTATGTTTGAGTTTTTTTTTTAAATTATAGTTAATAAGATATGACAAGAATACGTAAAAGAATTATAAGTTTGTTGTGTAGGCGGAAAATGTAACTAATTATCTATAATTTTGTTAAAATTTAGGGATTTAAGTGTAATAAGTTTAGGGGCTAAAAAATAAATAGTGTTTAAAATACCAAACTAACCTCATTTTAGGGGTCTTTCTATAAATAAAGAAGAGGGAAGTTCTTATTTTTTGGGTATCTTAAAATACATCTCCTTCATGCATTATAATATAGTATAGATTATCCCATAAATAAAGTATAAATAAAGTATACTTAAAAAATTAACCCATAAATAAAGTATACATGGTTGTTTATTTTATATTTAAAGCATAATTGTTTACTCTTGATCTAATTCGATTACCTTATTATGGTCAGGATATAATAGGAAAAAAAATATTGCTACAAATTCTAGAAAGTAATATTGACCATCAATTGATTAATCAAGGTCTTGGATTAAACGAGTATAACAGATAAAAAAGGAGGCGCGTGAGTTTGTGTATGTGTATTCTAGTCAATTCAAAACAATAGATTCTCTCTCCTCAAATTCCTCTCCACTGTTTTTTAAACGTTAATAACTCTTTCATACGACATTATTTTTTTATAAAAGTTGCACCAAAAAAAGTGTTTTTATATCTTTGAAACGAGTATACTATTGCTATATTTTTGAAAAAAAAATCGAAAACCTAGATGCGTAAAACACAATGGACAAAAATTACTTTTTTCTAAAACGTGATTGACAAAAAACACAAAGAAATGCCTTGTTTCTAAAACACAATAGACAAAAAAACACAAAAGAAGTGTGTTGTTTCTAAAATGCAATGGCTAAAACACACAAAGAAATGTCTTTTTGTAAAACGCAACGGCCTAAAAACACAAAGAAATGTCTTATTTCTAAAACGCAATGGCCTGAAAACACAAAGAAATGTTTTATTTCTAAAACAACGCAATAGCCAGAAAACACAAAGAAATGTCTTATTTCTAAAACGCAATGGCCAGAAAATACGAATGTTTTTTTTTTCCTAAAACGCAATGGTCAAAAAACACAAAGAAATGTCTTTTTTTTTCTAAAATGCAATGGCCAGAAAACACAAATAAATGTATTTTTTCTAAAATGCAATGGACTAAAAACATTTAAAATGCGTTTTATCTAAGACATAGTGGACTAAAAACATAATAAAATGTATTGTTTCTAAAATACAATGGACTGAAAATACAAAAAAAAATGTTTTTTCATTACTTTGTAAAACACAGTGACTCAATTCAAAAACCCAAATCGTAAAAATGGAATTCAAAATTTTCTTACATAGATCGAAGCCGATTTCTTCAGATTTCTTTAACGATTGACGAAATTTGAATGATAGAAACACTTAAGAGCGATCGAATCAAACGAATCCAGGGATACGCTTCAAAATCACCGAAAAAAAGAGATATTGTATGAAATTAAACTGGGTTTCTTAAAAAAGTTGAATAACACGTTGATAGGGTGTTTGAATAATTGATTGGTGAAAGAAATCACACTATAATGTAGTGATATTGAGATAGAAAGTGAAGAAAAGGTTGATGATGGTGGATTTTAAAGTTATTGGGAAAGAAGAAGGGAGAAGATATATTGAATAAAATTGACTAAGATAGCCTTCCCCTATATTTTTAAATTTTGACACATATGATAATTCTATTGCTTTCTATCCTTCCTAACCAAACTAAAATTTCTATTTGATTCTCTCCCTACCTTATTATACGTCTATGTATTTTTTTACGATAATACTCTTTAAAAAATATGCCACAAAAAAAAGTATTTTTTTAATCTTTGATTAGAGTGTACTCTTGTTGTCATTGCATATATGTAATTGTTTATATTATACATGTCACACCCCGACCGTGTAAAACAACGAACCCGCGGCGGAAAACGTCGGGGAGTGGAGCGACAGAATTATTGTTTCACAACCATGGACTCAAAAGTTTCGTTTTATTTAGTTATTAAACATTTACATTGTCTTGAAATTAAAACAAACAAGTTCACATATCGACTATCATCGTTATTAAGTCACTAAGGCCTCGTCCAGTCCTAAGTGAGCATGCATCCTAGTAGCAATCAACATCATTCAACACCACCTGAAACATATGCGAAAATAAAGTTAGCAAAGAAATGTCGGTGAGCACATAGGTTTTGTAAGAGTATCGGATTCATAGCTCGTTTACATGTTGCAATACCTCGTTTGACTACAAAAGTCGATAATTGGAAACCTTGTTTTGAAAAGAGTTTGGTATTGCAATATGATTAACCAGCTCAAAATAAGTTGGTCATAGTTGATAAAATCTCGTTGCCATGAATCTTAACCCCAAAACATTTGTTTAAGTAAACCAAATTGTAAATCCTTCTCGTAATAAAACTCGTATGGTTTATATCGTATAGTAAATATCATTGCGTGACATCGTTTAAAATCGTTCGTCCAAGTGAACTAAATAACGCTACGGAATATAATACGATAAAAGCACTTATATATAAGAAGTACCGGCGGCGTATCTACCATGTTTTTATCACATTATACCCGTCCCGTTATCTAATCACATACCCAAAAACCAATCGTTCGTTCAATTTGTTTAACTTGTTTAAATCGTTCAAATCGTTCCAAATCATTCAATCATTCAAAATCATTCAATCGTTCAAAATCGTTCAAAAATCGTTCAAAATCGTTCAATCATTCAAAATCATTCAATCGTTCAAAAATCGTTCAATATCGTTCAAATCGTTCTCGTTTTAATTGTGAAAACTACTTTTGGTCATCTCGCTTATAACATTCAAACCTTCGTAACTCGTCCATCGTTCAACTCGTATTAACGAACCACCAACGGGTAAGTTAACAATCATCAGGTTCAGTCGTTACCCACATAACCCCCATACATGACCATGGTGGCAGTCCGATAACGGGATTTTTCAGATCCTATGTTACCATAACCAAATACTGGTCGGCTCGGTCAAAGCTAATGAATGTCATTCGTTACGTAAATACGTCCAACAAGTTCGTTCACATTATCGAAATCGTTATTGTTTAACATAAACCATAGTATTCGTTTTTGAAATCATTGTCGAAAGCATCGAAATCGTTTAACACGTATGAATCACCCCAAAACAATTGAAAACAGTAAAATAAGGGAACTATGTACTCACATTGAATTGCAAATATCCTTGATTAAAGTGAACTAACGAAGCTCGAACAAACCAAGGAAATCAAGTAGTACCTAGTAATCGGATCACTAAGTTAATAAATCGACACCTAAATCGGGAGATTGGGTAGAATGAGGTCTTGTAAACCAAATGAGTATTGGAACTAATGTGATATGGTTTAGCAAAGCCTATATTCTAAATCGGAACTTATCCTGAGTGCTTACGACCCGTTACGACCCATTAAGGTAACTTATGCTACTTTAACGCGTCGTTTGCGCAAATGCGCATTCGAGACTCCTAACTAGTCCTATGACAAGTATTATATGCCCTAACGTGATTAAATTAGTTGAATAATTAGTTTAAGTGACAAAATTTAGGTTATATATGCTTAAAATCAAATTATGCATGAAAAGGGCATTTTGGTCATTTTCCTAAAGCATATAAACTACCTATCATAGCAACTAATTAAACTAAGTGACCATAAGGTATAACCTCGGAAGGTTATTCCATATACAACTATGGTCACAAAATATGCTTGGTCGGATCCTAACGATCGACCAAATGGGTTGGGTTCGAAAGTCTAAGCGGTTGTCAAGACCGCTTGACATACGACCCTAAACAAGCACTAGACTAAAAGTGACGAGTTACACATGTTAAAACATGTTTAACTAAGTTAGAAAACAAGTTTGATATCAAAACAAAGTGTTTTGAAACCCGAAAATAGCTTCGTTGCAAAATACGCATAAACACGTATTTTGACCGAAACTTTGATACTCGAAAATAGCTTCGTGGTAATCAGAAGGTATAGTCACAAGGGACTATAACCATCGTGATTACGCTCACGTTGCAAAGTTCAAACGAACTTTGTGTTGACCAATTCATGGTCAAAGCAAAAAGTCAAACACTATTTGACTTTCACGCTTGAAAAGCATAAACAAGCATGAAAGAAGCTTACAAAAGGTCCAAGCAAGGAAGAATTGATCCAAAACACTTAGGTATGAAGTCTTAACTTCAACTTAGTGCAGATTTCGAATCAATGTGTGAGGAATGAATGATGAACAAGGTGGGTATTTATAGAAAGTCATGATCCATCAAGATCTTTACAAGTGTTTTTGAGCAATTCAAAGCTTAATCTAAGCCATACACTTGTGGAAAATGGTTTCTAATACAATGGGAACTCTCAAAACAAATCCATAGTATTGAAAAATTGCATAAAAGACCCTGAAGTTCAAACTGGTTGCTGAAAACAGACTTTCTATCAAAACAGGGGGCTCGCGTGCCGCCACACCACCACCCCTTAGGGGTTGCGCGACGCTACAGCCTACCTGAGCCAGAAACTTTTGAAACTTGGCATGAATGGTCCCTGCAGCACGTTTAAGCCATTTTCGACGCGTTTAAACCCCGTTAACCCCTTTTCAAGGCTCAATAATGAAGTTAAAGCATAGGGGACTTGAAACATGCTTGAAATTATCTCGGATGTCGGTTCGTTTGGTCGTACAATCACGTTATTTGGTTAATTACGATGAAACACGAACGGACACGAAAAACGATCCAAATTACGCGACGAGTGGTATTTTTGCTTTCCAATCACTAAAATAAAATATTTTAATGATTACAAAAATTTTTGGATGTCCGGATATGTTCAGAACGTAAGATATGCGCGTAAATGGAAACTTATGCACTTTTTGACGCTTTTAGTCCTTATTGATCAAATAAGCGTATTTTCGCATAACGAACCCATCGAAGCCTATTTCTAAGCTATGTAAAGGATATTTAGGGTATGTTTAGCTTATGATCAAGTTTTGAAATGTTCGTTACTATATGAATCGACATACTTTCGCAGTTTGTCGCAAATAGTCCCTGCGATCGAATAAACTTGTTTTCGACACACTAAACCCTCCCAAAACTTATTTCTAAGTTATGTAAAGGTTATTTAAGGTATGTTAAGCCTAGTTCGCTATTCCAGAGTGTTTTTCACGTTAAACTAATTACATTTACGCATCAGTTTGCGTATAACTTTCCAGAAAGCGATTTAAAGCTTAAAATCGAACTCGAATCAAATCGTAAAATCGTCAAACACAAATACACATATATTCACACCAAAACACATTGTTTAGTTAATAATTGATATTGTATTACATCGTATATCATTTATAGAGCACAGTTGTCATAGTCTCCCCTACTTTAGGAAATTTCGTCCCGAAATTTTAACTAGAGGAAACTTGTGAAAACAAATGTGGATATCTCGCTTTCATTTGGTCCTCACGTTCCCAAGTAAACTCTGGGCCATGTTTGGACCCCTAGTGAACTTTGACTAATCGTATTCGCTTGTTCTTCAATTGTTTGACTGCACGGTCCATTATCTCCACAGGTTTCTCGATAAAGTGCATCGTTTCATCAACTTGAATTTCGTCGAGTGGAATATGAAGATCAGTATCGGCTAAATATTTTCGTAAATTGGACACGTGGAATGTTGGGTGAATATTCCCAAGTTCAGGAGGTAGCTCTAGTCGATAGGCAACCTTTCCGATCCTTTCAACAATCTTAAATGGTCCAACATATCGTGGTGCAAGTTTTCCTTTCTTTCCAAATCTCACCACTCCCTTCCAAGGGGACACCTTGAGTAGGACATGGTCTCCAACTTGAAATTCCAAGGGCTTGCATCGCATATCCGCGTAACTCTTTTGACGGCTTCTAGCTGTCAGAAGATTATCGCGAATTTTCTTGATTTTATCTGTTGTTTCCAGAATGAGCTCAGGTCCAGTAAGCTGAGCTTCACCGATCTCATTCCAACAGACAAGTGAACGACATTTTAGACCGTATAAAGCTTCGAACGGTGCCATATTGATGCTAGCATGATAACTATTGTTGTAAGAGAACTCGGTCAATGGAAGATGAGAATCCCAATTACCACCAAAGTCTATCACACATGCTCTAAGCATATTCTCCAATGTTTGTATCGTTCTCTCGGATTATCCATCTGTTTGGGGATAATAAGCAGTGCTTAGATTTAGTTGAGTTCCCATAGCAGATTGCATGATCTTCCAAAAGTGAGATGAGAATCGAGCATCACGATCGAATATGATATCCAAAGGAACAGCATGTCGAGACACAATCTCATCAACATAAATCTTGGCAAGTTTATCAGCAGATAGATCCTCGCGAATCGGTATAAAATGAGCTGACTTCGTTAATCGATCAATAACAACCCAAATAGCATCGTGACCTTTAGATGTGCGCGGTAACTTAGTGATGAGATCCATCGCAATGTTCTCCCACTTCCATACCGGTATCTCTGGTTGTACAAGCAAACCAGATGGTCGTTGATGTTCAGCCTTGACTTTGAGATAAGTTAGGCATTTCGATACATACAAGGCAATATCCTTTTTTATACCAGGCCACCAGTACTGAGTACGAAGATCCTTGTACATTTTGTCAGCACCAGGATGAATAGAATATTGAGACTTGTGAGATTCGTCCATCACTAAAGTGCGAAGATCGTCTTGTTTCGGAATCCATAAACGATTCTTGAAATAGAGTAACCCATCGTTTTTTGTTTCGAGTTTAATCTCAAGTTGAAGTGGTAATTCCTTACTCATCAGGTTTTGTGAAACACAAGTACGTTGAGCTTGAGAGACACGAGTTTAAATATCAGATAGAGTGCGAACGAAATTAAGCTTAGCTCATTCCTTTCGGCTTAGTGCATCGGCTACAACATTCGCCTTACCAGGATGGTAGCGAATTTCGCAATCGTAATCGTTTAGGAGTTCAAACCAGCGCCGTTGTCTCATGTTTAGCTCCTTCTGATTAAGAATGTGTTGGAGACTTTTGTGGTCTGTGAAAATCACACATTTCGTGCCATGGAGGTAGTGTCTCTAGATTTTGAGTGCAAAAACCACAGCTCCCAACTCAAGATCATGTGTGGTGTAGTTCTTCTCGTGAATTTTCAATTGTCTCGACGCATATGCTATAACTTTACCTCGTTGCATGAGAACACAACCAATGCCTAGATTCAACGCGTCATAGTAGACAACAAATTCAGCGTTTCATCAGGCAAAGATAAGACAGGAGCATCACAGAGTTTTTGTTTCAGCGTTTGGAATGCTTCTTCTTGTTTAGGTCCCCACTCAAAAGGCTTATTCTTTTGAGTCAAAGCAGTGAGTGGAACCGCGATCTTCGAGAAGTTCAAAATAAATCGACAATAGTATCCAGCAATACCAAGAAAAGAACGAACTTCTGTAGGTGTCGTAGGTGTATTCCAATCCTTAATAGTAGCGATTTTGGAAGGATCCACATGAATACCCTGCTTGTTGACAATATGACCCAAAAACTGAACTTCTTTAAGCCAGAATTCACACTTGGAGAACTTGGCGAAAAGTTGTTCATTCTTTAGAAGTTCCATCGTTAGACGAAGGTGTTGTTCGTGATCGGCTCGAGACTTCGAATAAATAAGAATGTCGACAATGAACACAATGTTGAATTTGTCTAAATAAGGTTTACAAACCCTATTCATTAAATCCATGAAAATAGCTGGGGCATTAGTCAAGCCAAAAGGCATGACAGTGAACTCGTAGTGACCATATCTCGTGCGGAAAGAAGTTTTGGGGATGTCTTCTTCGAATACACGAAGCTGATGATACCCAGAACGCATATCGATCTTAGAAAAATATGAAGCACCTTGCATCTGATCAATGAGATCATCTTTACAAGTGTTTTTGAGCAATTCAAAGCTTAATATAAGCCATACACTTGTGGAACATGGTTTCTAATACAATGGGAGCTCTCAAAACAAGCCATAGTATTGAAAAATTGCATAAAAGACCCTAAAGTTCAAGCTGGTTGCTGAAAATAGACTTTCTGTCAAAACAGGGGGCTCGCATGCCACCACACCACCACCCCTTAGGGGTCGCGCGACGCCACAACCTACCTGAGCCAGAAACTTTCGAAACTTGGCAAGAATGGTCCCTGCAGCACGTTTAAGCCATTTTCGATGTGTTTAAACCCCATTAACCCCTTTTCAAGGCTCAACAATGAAGTTAAAGCATAGGGGACTTGAAACATGCTTGAAATTATCTTGGATGTCGGTTCATTTGGTCGTACGGTTACGTTATTCGGTTAATTACGATGAAACACGAACGGACACGAAAAACGATCCAAATTACGCGACGAGTGGTATTTTTGTATTCCAATCACTAAAATAAATATTTTAATGATTACAAAAATTTTTGGATGTCCGGATATGTTCAGAACGTAAGATATGCGCGTAAATGCAAACTTATGCACTTTTTGACACTTTTAGTCCCTATTGATCAAATAAGCGTATTTTCGCATAACGAACCACTCAAAGCCTATTTCTAAGTTATGTAAAGGATATTTAGGGTATGTTTAGCTTATGATCAAGTTTCGGAATGTTCGTTACTATATGAATCGGCATACTTTCGCAGTTTGTCGTAAATAGTCCCTGCGATCAAATAAACTTGTTTTCGACGCACCAAACCCTCCCAGAACTTATTTCTAAGTTATGTAAAGGTTATTTAATGTATGTTAAGCCAATGTCACTATTCCGGAGTGTTTTTCGCGTTAAACTGATTACGTTTACGCATCAGTTTGCGTATAACATTCTAGAAAACGATTTAAAACTTGAACTCGAACTCAAATCAAATCGTAAAATCGTCAAACACAAATACACAAATATTAACACCAAAACACATCGTTTAATTAATAATTGATATTGTTTTACATCGTATATCGTTTATAGAGCATAGTTGTCACAATACATATTAATATGGAAATTTCATATGTTCATACATATATATGAACAATTTTATGTCATTGTGCATATTAATGCACTTAAAAACAGATGCTTAAACTTCTTTAGAGTAAAATGCATGGATAGTCCCTATGGTTTGGTGAAATTTCACCTTTAGTCTCTAACTTTTCAGAATTACACTCTTAGTCCCTGTGGTTTGAAAAGTTGTTACTCGAATAGTCCCTAAAGCGGATGAAGGTTACTCGGATAGTTCCTGTGGTTTGACAAGTTGTTACTCGGATAGTCCTTGTCATTACTGTGACCACTGGCACCAAACAGGTAATTTCCGTACACTTTGTTTATTATTTAATTACTGCAAATATGTGCTTAAATGTCAACATTGATTGATTTCATGATATATAAGTGAATTCATGCACGTTTTATACTACAAAATATTGCTTTATGCATAAACGAGAGCGTTGCGTCAGAAATACTAGTAAGCTCACCGGTAAGACACTTTGTGTCAACAAAACTGCAGAAAGCAGTCAGACATTAGAATTGAGACCTAGGTGTAGGTCCAACAACAAGAATACATTAAAACCCAAGAATACATACAAGGGTTTACATACATACCATCCGGAAGCAAAAATAAGCACTAAAAAGCACCCCAAACGCACTTTAAGTTCAGAATTTTAATAAATTCAGCTTTAAACGGCTTTTAACAACATAAATATTATGCAGAAATTACGTTTTATTATCCAGAATACCTCCCCAAGTGTTGGGAATTGAAAGGGTACAAGAAGGATACTTAAAAGACACTAAACGGTGCAATTTAGCACTTTAACGAATCGGTACCTAACCGAACAACCGGACATTACCCGAAACACCAAAATAATGCTAGAAGCATTGTTTTTACTTTTCTAAGCTAGTTAGGGTCCCCGAACACCCTAACACACCTTGTATTATACTACACACTAATATACTAACTAAATACCATAAGATTTCAACTAAATCCTAACTAAATCATCACCACCCAACCCTATGCCCCCCCCTACTTGACGGTCACCACAAGGGGTGACCCACTTCCATTTTCTTTGATTATTTAATTAAGATTATTGTTGGATAATGGGGCACATTATATGATGGTTAATAGTTAAATTGGATTATAAATTAACACATAAGGTCTTGATCTTCTCTCATCAAACAACACAAGCTCTCATATCCTTCCCTTCTTCCTTGCTTTCGGCCGCCACCTATCACCACCATACCACCACCATCAACTTCCATTCAAGCCATTTTTCATACATCCAAAGGTGTTAGAGGTTCAATAACTAAGCTTGGTGCACTCGGAAGCTCAAGGACCACTCTTGTTTTCTTTTATCCACCACTTTTACGCCTTGTTTCTCCCCTAGCCTTGTGCTAGTAGTAAGTGCTCTAAAACATCATCTTGTTCTTGTATTTAGTGGTTAATAGATGGTTGAATGATGAAATGTTAAAGAACACTAATGAACATAATCTAAAGTCTTGAACATGAGGGATAAAGGGTGGATAAAGAGAAGTTAATTGGGATAATCATGTAAATCTTGTGTTGTTATGATTATTTGATGTTGTTTGTTAGTAAAAGTTGGATGGATCATCATCTAGACATGCTGGATCATGTTCAAGAACATGAACTAGTAAGATGTTAGTGTTAGAAATATGAAGGATGATGAAACCATCCACCCATGAACTTGAAACTTGAATAAATATAATTTTTCTTGGAAAATAAGGTTACAAGCTTGTAGATCTAAGGATCTACAAGTGGTTTTTCGAGAGAACCAAGTATGATGTGATATGAGAAATGATACGAGAAATCGTGTCACGAATAGGGTACCATAAGCACCATTAATCAACAATATACCTAGACCGTAGAACAAAAGGTTAGATCTAACGGGTGTCGGGCAGCCACACTCTTGGTGAGGACGAGTACCGAGTAGTGCTTTTGTGTCTCAGAATATGCCACTAGAAAAATGCCTAAGGTTTGGTGACTTCCTATGTCGTGTCACATGTTAATGGCCTTGCAACCCTTTAACAATCCTGATACTTACAGGAATACTTTATTACCTAAGATTCATACCATACTAAAACTTGATTTATACTTGAGTACGTGGGGTACACAAGTAAACTTGAATTATACATGAGTACGTGGTGTACACATGAATACTTGATTTATGCATGAACATTTGATTTTACATGAGTACGTGGTGTACACAAGAATACTGGATTTACACAATATACCAACTATGTTTTCGTACAAAGTATACAAATGTGAAATACAAAAACTGCATGAATTCACACCAACATTATGTTGACGTTTTTCCAAAACTCACATGTATTTCAGGTAACTAGTGGATGTGCGCGCGGTCTTGCTCATGCTCTTGGATGTCGCTTATGTTTATCTTTAAATAAAGTTGTAAACTTTTTAAGACAATGTTTTATGCTATCTCGCGATGTAAACGCTAACTTATGTTTTCAAAATATTGAAATGTTTGGTATTTGAAGATATTTTTACGAGCATGTAGTATGTTTACCTTTCGTATGCAATGGGAACCTTTCATGATCACACCTCGTGCTTCCGCCGCAGAAAGGGGTGTGACAGATTGGTATCAGAGCTGCGATTGTAGTGAACCAGGATTCCTTCTCGAGTCTAGTCTACAATCTCTAGGATCCTATCACGAAAACAATTTTTCAAAAAGTTTTCATTGCATAAAACGTCCCGCGACATCCACTACCTGAAACTGTTTACAAGGAGTCTAGAAAAGACACTACGAGACTTAGAATGCACAGAGGTAGCACTTATTGGTGATTAAGAATTACTTGCAATTATGTGTGATAATTGACACATACATATACTAGAAGTAGAATGTCACAAGTATGCGTGACTTTACCTGAGAACAATGGCCTAACTGAAGGAAGAAATACGAGGATGAAACGAACTGTGCGGACTGTGCAAGGAGTTACGTAATTATGGATGCATACATAATTATGGAATTCAGTGCGCAGAAACCACAGCAAGTCTTGTCACGTGTAGATTCCCTCAGTGCAAGCCTACTAAGTACTCTGCTAGAGTAATAATTGTTTGATGTCATTTATGTGGTATATACCTGTGAATATATATGGTACTACTGTCTAGTATGACGATATCAAACAAATGTTTAACCCTGTTGTGTTATGTTCTGTCAGAACATGGCACCCAGGAAAGCTGTGAATGCTCGCAATGATGATCAACCTCCTCCTCCCCCACTGCCAAGAACTGCTGAAGAGCTGAACTACTAGAAGAAAGGATCTCCGCTGCTATCGCCCAATACGAGGCAAACCGAACTCAAGACAGTGGCGGTCCAAGCAACGCTAGACGTAATGGGAACGGAGATTCATCTGGAGGCAACGCAGTTCAAGGCTGCAATTTCAAGCAGTTTCTCGATTGCAAGCCGATGAACTATGACGTCACAGGAGGTGCAGTAGCATTTTTACACTGGACGGAGAAGACTGAAGCTACTATCCGCATGAGCAAGTGTACCGCGGATCAACAAGTCACCTTTGCTACTGGGTTATTTGTCGATGAAGCTCTGACTTGGTGGAACTTACAAGCCCAAACTTTGGGCGATGATGCCGCTTATGGCCTAACTTGGGACGAACTGAACGAAAGAATGAGAGAGAAGTATTGCTCTCGTGCTGAACTCCAAAGACTGGAAACGGAGTTCTGGCACTTGACCATGGAAGATGCTGACATTAATGGATATACTCGAAGGTTCCACGATCTGTCTAGAGTGCTTCCCTACATGGTGACTCCCGAATTTAAGCGTGTTGAACGCTACATTTGGGGACTGGCCCAGAGTTTCTTGGCATGGTAACTTCGGCCAAACCTCAAACAATCACCGAGGCTGTAACTCTGGCTGTCAGCCTTACTGAAGATTGTGTTCGTATGAAGAAGTTATCGCTGAACCCCACTGAAAAGACCGAGACGCATGCTGAGTCGTCCGGTGACAAAAAGAGAAAGCATACAAGTTTGAACCAAGCAACTCGCAACAACAAGGGTTTCAGCAAGAAGTGCGACACTAACCCGCCTCAGGAGACGAAAACCCTTGCAACCAAAGGATACCAAGGCACCATGCCTAAATGCCAAAAATGTAAGTATCATCATGAAGGAGCTTGTCGCATTCCAAGGTGCGACAAATGTGGTAGGTTGGGTCATCAAACAGAAGACTGTTGGGGAAAAGGAAAGAACCAGAATGGAAATGGTGCTGGTAACAAGAATGGTAACGGGAAGGGGCGGAACCAAGGATGCTTCAGTTGTGGAAGCAATGATCATTTCATGAAGGACTGCCCAAAGGGGAACAACGCTCAGGCTCGAGCATTTGTGATTGGGGCAAAGAACGCACGCGAGGACCCTAACGTGGTCACCGGTACGTTTCTCATTAACAATCACTTTGCATCCATATTATTTGACACTGGCGCCAATTATAGCTTCATGTCTGTGGAATTTAAACGCATGCTTGGAATAGAATCTAGTAGAGTATAAATTCCTTATTCCATAGAACTAGCCAATGGTAAACTTGCTGAATCGGGCGAAGTCGTTAGAGGCTGCTCATTAGAACTTGGTGAACGAAATTTTAGCATCGACCCCTTACCTATTCAATTGGATAGCTTCGATGTAGTAGTCGGTATGGACTGGTTGTCCAAGAACAAAGCTGAAGTTATTTGTCACAAGAAAATCATTCACATCCCATTGCCAAATGATGAAACCCTCATCGTGCATGGAGAAAAACGAGACGCGTCTCTTCGAATCATCAGTTGTATGAAGGCACAGGAGTGCTTAAGGAAAGGATGTGTTGCTTTCCTAGTGCACGTTATACATAAGAAGGCGGTGGAGCCAAAACTCGAAGACATTCCCGTAGTAAAGGAATTCCCTGATGTTTTTCCCAGAGATCTGCCAGGACTACCTCCGCAACGACAAGTCGAATTCCGTATAGACTTGGTTCCAGGAGCCACTCCTGTACCCAAGGCTCCTTATCGACTTGCGCCATCCGAAATGCAAGAATTATCTACACAACTTCAGGAGTTGTTGGATAAAGGATTCATAAGGCCAAGCTTCTCACCTTGGGGAGCTCCAGTATTGTTCGTGAAGAAAAAGGATGGAACTATGCGGATGTGTATCGATTACAGAGAACTGAACAAGCTCACTATCAAGAATCGACATCCATTACCGAGGATTGATGACTTATTTGATCAATTGCAAGGATCAAGCTACTATTCCAAGATCGACCTTCGATCTGGATACCATCAGCTGAGAATCCAAGAAGAAAGCGTGCCAAAGACTGCTTTCAGAACGCGATATGGGCATTACGAATTTCTTGTGATGCCATTCGGGCTGACGAATGCACTAGCGGTCTTTATGGATCTGATGAACCGTGTATGCAAGCCATATCTCGATAAATTCATGATTGTATTTATCGATGATATCCTGATCTACTCGCGAACGAAAGAAGAACACGAGCAACACCTCAGAACTATTCTGGAACTACTAAAGAAAGAGAAGCTTTATGCAAAGTTCTCGAAATGCGAATTCTGGATTCGCGAAGTACAATTTCTTGGTCACGTTGTGAATGAGAAGGGCATTCATGTAGACCCGTCCAAGATAGAAGCAATAAAGAATTGGGAAGCTCCCAAGACCCCAACTGAAGTTCGACAATTTTTGGGCTTAGCGGGCTATTATCGGCGATTCATCGAGAATTTCTCAAAGATAGCTCAACCGCTAACGAACCTTACTCACAAAGACAAGAAATACGACTGGGGTTACAGACAGGAAGAAGCCTTCCAGTTACTTAAAAACAAGCTGTGCGATGCACCAATACTATCATTACCCGAAGGAACTGAAGACTTTGTGGTATACTGCGACGCTTCACGACAAGGTTTGGGTTGCGTGCTTATGCAACGCCAGAAAGTCATCGCTTATGCTTCAAGACAGTTGAAGGTACATGAAAGAAACTATACCACTCACGACCTGGAGCTAGGCGCAGTGGTATTCGCCTTGAAGATCTGGCGACACTATTTATATGGTACTCGATGTACAATCTTCATAGACCACAAAAGTTTACAACACATATTCGATCAGAAAGAATTAAACATGCGCCAACGACGTTGGGTCGAGCTGCTGAACGATTATGACTGTGAGATTAAGTACCATCCTGGAAAGGCAAACGTTGTAGCAGACGCACTAAGTCGAAAAGAGAGGGTTAAGACCCTAAGGGTCCAAGCACTAGAAATGACTATTCGAACGAACCTCACTACACGTATACGCGACGCACAACAAGAAGCCCTTAAAATGGAAAACTGCAAAGCTGAATACCTCCGGGGTATGTTAAAATACATGGTGCTGAATGAAGAGGGAGCCTTATACTTTGAGAAGTGTATTCGGGTTCCGCTCTATGGCGGATTCGAGAAGTCATCCTTAATGAAGCCCACAAATTGAGATACTTGATCCATCCGGGATCGGACAAAATGTATCAAGACTTGAAAGAATACTATTGGTGGCCGAGACTCAAGAGCGATGTTGCTGTTTATGTTGGAAAATGCCTAACCTGTGCCAAGGTTAAGGCAGAATATCATAAACCGTTTGGCCTACTGCAACAACCAGAGATTCCCATGTGGAAGTGGGAGCAAATCTCGATGGACTTCATAACGAAATTACCCAGGACCCCGAGAGGGCACGATATGATATGGGTAATAGTTGATCGATTAACGAAATCTGCGCATTTCCTACCGATCCGAGAGAAGGATAGCACTGGAAAGCTTGCTGAAATATACCTAAAGGAAATTGTGGCACGTCATGGAGTGCCTATCTCAATCATTTCAGACAGAGATGGACGCTTTGTCTCAAGAATCTGGCAATCCTTTCAGGAAGCCTTTGGATCTCAGTTAGATCTAAGCACGGCATTCCATCCACAAACAGACGACCAGAGTGAACGGACTATACAAACGTTAGAAGATATGCTTCGCGCATGTGTCATCGATCTGGGCGGCAGCTGGGATACTCATCTACCTTTAGTTGAGTTTTCCTACAATAACAGTTATCATACGAGCATAAAAGCCGCACCATTCGAAGCTCTGTATGGCCGCAAGTGCCGATCGCCCCTATGTTGGGCAGATGCTGGAGATAAACGTATGGTTGGTCCTGAACTTGTACAAGAGACAACCGACAAGATTGCGCAGATCCGAGAGCGCATTAAGGCGGCTCGAGATCGACAAAAGAGCTACGCTGATCTGAAAAGAAAACCAGTAGAATTCGAGGTGGGAGACAAAGTGTTGTTAAAGGTCTCACCTTGGAAGGGCGTAGTAAGATTTGGAAAACGTGGAAAGCTGAATCCACGATACATCGGACCATTCAGAATCTTGGAAAGAATTGGTATCGTGGCTTACAAGTTGGAATTACCGGAAGAACTTAATGGAGTACATGATTCGTTCCATGTATCCAACCTCAAGAAGAGTCCAACACAAGAAGACGTGATCATCCCTGTGGATGAAGTGCATATTGATAACGCCCTCCGATTTACAGAACAACCCGTTGAGGTTACCGACTGGAAATTCAACAAGACCAGGAGGAGCAGTGTGAAACTTGTCAAAGTACGTTGGAGCTCTAAGCATGGACCCGAGTATACGTGGGAACGTGAAGAGCAGTTCAAAGAAAAGTATCCCCACCTGTTCAAGAAGACTCCTGCGAGAGTTAGCTCAGCCTGAATTTCGGGACGAAATTCTTTTAACGAGGGGAGACTGTGACAACTGGCACCAAACCGGTAATTTCCGTACACTTTATTTATTATTTAATGACTGCAAATATGTTCTTAAATATCAACATTGATTGATTTCATGATATACAAGTGAATTTATGCACGTTTTATACTATAAAATATTGCTTTATGCATAAACGAGAGCGTTGCGTCAGAAATACTAGTAAGCTCACCGGTAAGACACTTTGTGTCAACAAAACTGCAGAAACAGACATTAGAATTGAGACCTAGGTGTAGGTCCAACAACAAGAATACATTAAAACCCAAGAATACATTAAAACCCAAGAATACATACAAGGGTTTACATATATACCATCCGGAAGCAAAAATAAGCACTAAAACGCACCCCAAACGCACTTTAAGTGCAGAATTTTAATAAATTCAGCTCTAAACAGCTTTTAACAACATAAATATTATGCAGAAATTACGTTTTATCCAGAATACCTCCCCAAGTGTTGGGAATTGAAAGGGTACAAGAAGGATACTTAAAAGACACTAAACGGTGCAATTTAGCAATTTAACGAATCGGTACCTAACCTAACAACCGGACATTACCCAGAACACCAAAATAATGCTAGAAGCATTGTTTTTACTTTTCTAAGCTAGTTAGGGTCCCCGAACACCCTAACACACCTTGTATTATACTACACACTAATATACTAACTAAATACCATTAGATTTCAACTAAATCCTAACTAAATCATCACCACCCAACCCTATGTCCCCCCCCCCCCCTACTTGATGGTCACCACAAGGGGTGACCCACTTCCATTTTCTTTGATTATTTAATTAAGATTGTTGTTGGATAATGGGGCACATTATATGATGGTTAATAGTGAAATTGGATTATAAATTAACACATAAGGTCTTGATCTTCTCTCATCAAACAACACAAGCTCTCATCTCATTCCCTTCTTCCTTGCTTTCGGCCGCCACCTATCACCACCATACCACCACCATCAACTTCCATTCAAGCCATTTTTTCATACATCCAAAGGTGTTAGAGGTTCAACAACTAAGCTTCGTGCACTCGGAAGCTCAAGGACCACTCTTGTTTTCTTTTATCCACCACTTTTACGCCTTGTTTCTCCCATAGCCTTGTGCTAGTAGTAAGTGCTCTAAAACATCATCTTGTTCTTGTATTTAGTGGTTAATAGATGGTTGAATGATGAAATGTTAAAGAACACTAATGAACATAATCTAAAGTCTTGAACATGAGGGATAAAGGGTGGATAAAGAGAAGTTAATTGGGTAAATCATGTAAATCTTATGTTGTTATGATTATTTGATGTTGTTTGTTAGTAAAAGTTGGATGGATCATCATCTAGACATGCTGGATCATGTTCAAGAACATGAACTAGTAAGATGTTAGTGTTAGAAATATGAAGGATGATGAAACCATCCACCCATGAACTTGAATAAATATATTTTTTCTTGGAAAATAAGGTTACAAGCTTGTAGATCTAAGGATCTACAAGTGGTTTTTCGAGAGAACCAAGTATGATGTGATATGAGAAATGATACGAGAAATCATGTCACGAATAGGGTACCATAAGCACCATTAATCAACAATATACCTAGACCGCAGAACAAAAGGTTAGATCTAACGGGTGCCGGGCAGCCACACTCTTGGTGAGGACGAGTACCGAGTAGTGCTTTTGTGTCTCAGAATATGCCACTAGTAAAATGCCTAAGGTTTGGTGACTTCCTATGTCGTGTCACATGTTAATGGCCTTGCAACCCATTAACAATCCTGATACTTACAGTAATACTTTATTACCTAAGATTCATACCATACTAAAACTTGATTTATACTTGAGTACGTGGGGTACACAAGTAAACTTGAATTATACATGAGTACGTGGTGTACACATGAATACTTGATTTATGCATGAACATTTGATTTTACATGAGTACGTGGTGTACACAAGAATACTGGATTTACACAATATACCAACTATGTTTTCGTACAAAGTATACAAACGTGAAATACAAAAACTGCATGTTGACGTTTTTTCCAAAAACTCACATGTATTTCAGGTAACTAGTGGATGTGCGCGTGGTCTTGCTCATGCTCTTGGATGTCGCTTATGTTTATCTTTAAATAAAGTTGTAAACTTTTTAAGACAATGTTTTATGCTATCTCACGATGTAAACGCTAACTTATGTTTTCAAAATATTGAAATGTTTGGTATTTGAAGATATTTTTACGAGCATGTAGTATGTTTACCTTTCGTATGCAATGAGAACCTTTCATGATCACACCTCGTGCTTCCGCCGCAGAAAGGGGTGTGACAATTTCACACCCACTTAACCAAAAAAACAAACCTCCATTCGCTTTGGGACTATCCGAGTAACAACTTGTCAAACCACAGGGACTAAGAGTGTAATTTTGAAAAGTTGGGGACTAAAGGTGAAATTTCACCAAACCACAGGGACTATCCGTGCATTTTACTCAACTTCTTTGTAAAATACACTAAGCTAAAATGGTCCTTGTGGTTTGTTTAAAAAGTTATATTATCTCTTAAAAAGCCTTTTTTTAATTTATTTAGTCTCTATGATTAACATTTATTTTTCTCAATGTTGGTCCCAATGACCAATGGGAATGACTTTTTCTATAAATTAATTATAACTATAAATTAATTATAATTGTACGTTTAGATGTTAGAGTACTTGTTGGGTTGTTACAACTATTTCCCCTCTCATCTTCAAGAGTTATTTCTCTTTCACTTCGCTTTCAAGTTCCTGTGTGACTCAAGGTACTATGGAAATAATGAGTTGGGAAGTTCTTTAGACCCGACATTCAATAATTTGTTTTCGTAGATTCTTCAATGCAATGGCGGATCCAGGGGGTTTCTGGGTTTCTAAGAACCCTCTTGGTTTGTTAATAAATTGAAAACATTAGTAGAAACCTTGTATGATTTGGAAAAAAAATAGTGAGAAAACCACCTAGAAAATATTCCTGAATCACCCATTGCTTCAACGTGGCATATTTTTTCATCGACCTCTTTCTTGTCTAGCGTTACAAGTAATTAATCGTTTAAAGTTTAAACTTCCTTCAAGTTCAACGCATGGAATGTGCCATGAAGTACATCAATTTCTCATAGTTTAGGTGATATATAAATTCAACTGTGTTGGTAGATATGACAAATAAACAAATATACCTAGGACTCAACTTTTCTGGTTTACTAAATCTAACCTAACCCATACAATGTTATATCTTGAACATTCACTTTGATAGTTCTAAGACTTGTATTTAAGTTTGTTATGTATAGTATGAAAAGGGGATTTATATTATGATAGAAAAAATGTCCTGGAACGCATGACATTCAAGAGACTTTAAAGTAGAGATGAGTTTGGTATCAACTGGTATCAAACTGGTGCTGGTCCCAAAAATCCTTAAAAATAAATATCGATATCGAAAATATACGGTACGGTATGATACCGTACCGAACCATTACCTTATCTTTCTATCTCTTGTTATATCATCAATACGAATTATTTATTCAATTCAGAGTTGTCAACGTAATATTCATTTATAAAAACATTTCACCAAGGGTACAAGTAAAATGCAGAAGTCACATTATTTTGCAAATGATTTTTTTTTCTTTTGAAAGCGTCAATATTCAAGTGGGTCCAGATATCAATTTTTTTATTCAATCCGATCGAGTCATTGGGTAGGACGTCAATTAACTTGATTAATGTTGCGGAAAATTAGTCAACAAAAATTGAATATGGATCCATCTTTTTTCTTTTTCTTTTCAATATTTTCTAACTAATTTTATACTCTGTCATACGCATGTGTTTCGTTATCTGTACATACTATTTGTAACACGATCTCAATAAAAGTTACATCAAGTCAACCAATTAAAACAAAACACTATCACAATTTTAGTTAAAAAAAAACTAAAACGATGACAACCCGTAATTTTGAACTGAATGCAAAATTATAATCTGTCAGGATCAATGAGTGAGTGTTAGTCAGCTGCCTGTCACGGAAGAAAATTAAATCGACTAAATCAATTAAAACAAAACACTACTATGGTTTTGCTAAAAAAATAAAATGAAGGCAAGAATGCAATTTTAAACTGAGGGCAATATCGTAATTTGTCGGGACCAATGGGGAAGCGGCAGGCAGCTGCCTAGCACTAACGATGTCAAGCATGTAATTTTTAACGGGGGTAAAATCGTATGTTTTACGGGCCAATGTGGAAGCGTCAGGCAGCTGCCTAACACTATTCCTCCACTGAACGAGGCATGAACTTTACCCAAACACCCTTCTAACCCCCTTCCAGGTAGTTAACGTGCTTTATATAAACCATAAAGACACGAATGAGTGAATCAACGAAACAAGAAAAAATGTTTAACCAAAGTTCACTTTCAATATAAAAAACTAGTAACTAAAGTCATTAATACATATCCAATTAAAAAGTTGCCAAAGAATAGAAATAAAAAGTAATACATAAAAAAATTGTCTTCACCAAGTGTTGTAAGAGATTAGTCAAGCATGACCTTTGTTTGACAATAACTCTTACAATCGATCTTGGATTCCGAGACTACTACAGACTCTAAAAGATGAAATATGGATGATGGTGGTGGTTGTTGGTGTTGTAGTGGTGGTGGACTGATGGCAAATGTGAGAGAAGTTGTTTGCTAATGGATACCTTTCTCTTGAACCAATCACCTCTATTTATAGCTGAAAACAGAGAGCAGGTATGACCTCGTGCCCACCTGGCATGGCCCTGTGGTCTTCTCTTTCTCTCCCTTCATAAACTACAGATGTCAGGTCTTGTACCAACACGCCTCGTGGTGTCATAGCACGGCCCCATGGTTAGTGTACTTGTTGTACTATCACAGATTCTGCGAATCCTAGAGTTGAACACGGTCTGTGTTGGGTTAGCACGACCCCATGTTGGTTTGTCTTTTGCTGTTGTTTTTTTCTACAGGGAATCTTGACTGGGCATGGCCCCCATGCCTGGAGGGCACGGCCCCGTGCCTAAGCTTCTGTTTTTTGTTATTTTGTTGTTTTGGATGTGAATGGGGGTTCAGCAGGTCGTGTCAATCCTTCTTCTTTGTATTTATGTTGGTTTCTGCTGTTAATTTGTTCATTTTATTCGTTTAAGCTCTTTTGATCCTGTAAATTAAAAGTAAACAAAGAAACATGTTTTTCCAACATTAGTACCGAAAAAGGGTCGATTTTATGCCTTGTTTGATGTAATGTATATGTTGCATTTTGCGCACATCAAATACCCCCCACGGTTGAATCTTTGTTTGTACTCACGCAAAACTCTATAATTTGGCTTACACACCCAAATGAAATTGTTAGAAGAGAAGTTTTGGGTTTATCTTTAGAGTGTCGGGAATCCAAGTTCTAAATTTATTTTGTTTTTATTTTATTTGCAATCTTATTCATCATGATTTATTTAAAACACATTTTAAGAAAAATTATATGTTTTTTGGGCATAACATGTCTTTCTAAAATTCTATTTAGTTATATACAAATTTACACACCTCACAAGTGGTCACTCAACACTCGGCCGAAGATGTTTAAGTGAAATTGCTTGGAACCGGTGTGGGGCTTACTCCTACTATAGGCTTGACAAATGTTTAACCTTCTTCTTTTTGACGTTTAATCCACGTAAATATCAAAAGGACTTTTAAAAGGGGTAGGTTTTGGCTAGGGTAGGTGTTTTAGGTAAAATGGTGAAAAGCGTAAAAATGTCGGTTTTTCGAGGAATCTTGTTTTGTGGCTTAGAAAAAAAACCTTTAGCCAATGTTTTTTTCATTTTTTTAATTTTTTAACCAAATTTAAAACTAAGCCATACTTGTAATTTTATAACCGAACTTTTTACAAAAATAAAGGGTGTAAATAAAAAAATTTGTGGATGTGGGTGGTTGTTTTTGTAAAAGTTTATATTTTTACGGGTTTACAAACAAAAGGGTTAAGGCTCAAAGGGGTTTAACTAAGGGGATATTTGTCGTAAGGGATGAAAAGAAAAACAAAGGTTTAGAATGAAAAATGTGTTATAGTCCTAATGCATTCATCATTTACTTACTTGATTTATGTCGGTAAGGATTGGGAACGTATTGTTTTGGCAAGTTCTAGCTTTGTAAGAATCAAACGGGCTATTCACACAAGAAACGAAAAATTGAGCAATTGGTATAGATATGTATTTGTATGCCCGGTAAAGGCTCAAAACTCACTTTTGTGGGAAAAGGGGTATAGTGTAAAAGTGTATATATAATCAGATTTTACAAAGATTTGTTATACCTGTTTTATAATTACTTAATTGGTTCTTTTTATCATGACGCTGTCAGATGTAAACTAGTAAAAACATAATCTTTAGAACTTATTTTTCCCAAACTAAACCAAGATAAGTAAAACAATAAAAAAATTAACAAAATTATGTGGGGTGATTAGTGGTTTTCCAAGGCGAGTTTTGTGTAATGCTTGTTTTTAGGACAAAAGATTCAAGGTTTTAACACCCCCCACACTTAAATTACACATTGTCCTCAATTTGTCCCAAATAAGATTTGCTTTGATTAAATGTGCAAAAAGTGGGGTAAAAATAACATTTTTTTTGGGTTACTGGTCACTAGGCACGGGGGCGGAACGGGGGCGTGCCTGGTGGCCACGGCCGGGTGGCCAAAGTGCTACTAACAAGGTTTTTGAAAAGCTTACAGAGGGTTGGGCACGGGGGCGTGGGCTATGACCACGGCCCCGTGGTAGATGTCTGTGAGAGTTAAGAACTTGGGTTTCGTTGCTTGGCTTCTGTTTTCTGGGCTTAGGGACCACTATGCTTAGTGTGTCCAAGCCTCCCATGGTACCTGTGAGCTATAATCCTACCACAATACAGTAATCCAACACAAAATAACAAGTGTTCCTCAATTATGAATGTTTACTTGTTCAACCACCATCATACGAAAAGAAAGAAAATACAAGAAGTAAATTGTTTTGAAGAAGCAAATTGTCCATCGGGGCGCAGCCTGAAAAGTACCAAATTGTTTAAGGGTTAAAGAGAGATAACCTGAAGGGTAGATCCGTGGCCCACCACCATCATTTCCTAATCCGAATCCATGTCATCGCCTTCCTCCTCCTCGTCTTGATACACCAAGTGCTCTCGGATGTATGTAATATCGTTTTGCATGTATCGATATTGCGCTCCATGCTCCAAATACGGCTGCTTGAGCTCTGTCCCAAGCTATAGGCATTCTTAGACATTTGGAGTGTTTCCTGCATAATATTGTATAAATTCTGAAGGTTAGGAAATTCTCCTCCTCCCTAAGAGGAGGATCCCGGGGCGTATCCGCGATATCAAGGACGGTCGGGGTTGTCTTCGATTGCAAGGACCTCGTCTGGGCCGTTTGGGTTCCACACCCGGCCACGTGCATTTTTAAAGCGCATGAGGCCATTGTTACAATCGATGATAAGACCCAAGCTTCGGCACAAGGGTAGGTCGGCCCGTGTCACACCCACTCCTTTGTGGAATCCACTTGGAGTGCACCTAATAAGGTTCTTGAATAACTTGGCGATCCATCCCCCAAAAAATATCGGTGTTCGGGCGTTGGCGGTGGCATTGGAGGCCATGTTCCTTAACAACATGTGGGCGACATCAAGGGGTTGGTGATTCAGGATGCAATATAGGCAAGTAAGCTCCAGAACGTTCACCACACCACCACTATAATTCCTGTGACATATGTGCCTCCACGGCCATCGAACAAATACCAAATCAATAAAATTTTGTGTTTCATACTTGGGATTTGTATAAATATGTGTATCATTTTCACATATCAACTCTTGTTCGATTTCGAGCTCTAAATCGCTTTCTGGAAGGTTATACGTGCACTGATGCGTAAATATAACCAGTTTAATTCAACAAACACTCCGGGACAGTGATATAGGCTTAACATACCTTAAATAACCTTTACATAACTTAGAAATAAGTTTTGGAGGGTTTGATGTGGCAAAATCAAGTTTATTCGCTTACAGGGACTAATTTTGACAAACTGCGAAAGTATGCCGATTTGTACTGTAACGAACATTCCGGAACTTGATCATAAGTTAAACATACCCTAAATATCCTTTACATAGCTTAGAAATAGGCTTTGAGAGGTTCGGTATGCTAAAATAAACTCTATTGATCAATAGGGACTAAAAGCGTCAAAAAGTGCATAAGTTTGCATTTTCGCGCATATCTTACGTTCTGAATATATCCGGACATCCAAAAATTTATGTAAGAATTAAAATATTTTATTTTAGTGTTTGGCATAAGAAAAATCCATTCGTCGCTTAATTTGGATCGTTTTTGCGTTCGTTACGACTCCCGTCGTAATTAACCGAACAACGCAACCGTATGACCAAACGAGCCGACATCCGAGATATTTTTTAGCACATTTTAAGTTCCCTATACTTTAACTTCATTTTAGAGCTTTGAAATGGGGTTAACGGGGCTTAAACGTGTCAAAAATGCATCGAAACCCAAGTTTGGGGCTTCAGGGGCTAAATCTGTCATTTATGAAACTTGCTGACCTGCAAGGTCCTTACGGACCGTATGGGGATATGCTTATGGTCCGTAAGCAGTGCCCAGATCAGCAGAAATGCAGAAACATTGAATCTGGTCCTTTCCACCTATTCCAATGGTTTTTAACCCCTGATTTATGATTCTATGGACTGGTATTTCAGTACCCATTGTATCCTAAACCTTGGGCCCAAATGTATGGCCAAGATTGTTCCCTCTTCTCCAAGAAATAATCTTAACGGTTTACCGAAAAGTATAAACACCCAACCCCACTTCCATTTTCTACACATTTGATCTGAGTTTTTCTCTAAGTGGTTGTGATATTTCACTTCCTACCTGAGAATACTTGGAATCAAATCTATTTGGACCCTTTGTAAGTCCTCTTTCATTCTTTTATTGCTTTCCTAGCTTAAAAGTCAAACAGTGTTTGACTTTCAGCTTTGACCACGAGTTGGTTAACGAGAAGTTCGTTGAACTTCATAACGTGAGCGTAATCACGATGGTTATAGTCTCTAGTGACTATACCTACTGATTACCACATTATCTAGGCTCAGTGACGAGTCGTAGTTTCGGCCAAAATGCGTATTCTCGCGTATTTTGTAACCAAACTACTCTAGGGTATCAAAACCGTTTGTTTTGATATCAAAACCTGTTTTCTAACTTAACTAAACATGTTCTAGCATGTTTAGCTCGTCACCTTTTAGATTAGTGCTTGTGAAGAGTCGTAAGTCAAGCGGACTAAACACCCGCTTAGACTTTCGAACACGACCCGTTTGGTCGATCATTAGGATCCGACCAAACATGTTTAGTGACCATAGTTGCATAGGGAATAACCTTCCGAGGTTATACCTTATGGTCACTTAGGGTTAATTAGTTGTATGATAGATAGTTTATATGCCTTAGGTAAATGACCAAAATGCCCTTTTCATGCAGAATTGGTAATTAAGCATATGTAACACAAACTTTTGTCACTTAATTGGTTATGCAACATATTTAATCATGTTTAGGCATATAATACTTGTCATAGGACTAGATAGACGTCTCGAATGCGCTTTTGCGCGAACGACACGATTGGTTTTTTGTTAAGTGTTTAGATAACGGGACGGGTGTAATGTGATGAAAGCATGGTGGATACGCCGCTGGTACTTCCTATATATAAGTGTTTTCATCGTATTACATACCGTGGCGTTATTTAGTTCACTTGGGTAAACGATTTTGAAACGATGTCACACAAATGAGGTTTTCGAAATGATATAAACCATACGAGTTTTATTAACGAGATTTATCAACGGGTTTTATTAACGAGATTTATTAACGAGTTTTATTAACGATTTAATACGAGATGTTTTACAAATTGGTTTTCTAAAACAAAATGTTTTCGAGTTAAGAATCATGGCTACGAGATTTTACAAATTATAACCAACTTGATTTGAGTTGGTTAACTATGTCGCAATACTACAACTTTCAAAACGAGGTTTTTAATTAAGTATTGCAACATGTAAACTAGCCATGAATCCGACACTCTCAAAAACTTAATGTACTCGCCAACATTTCTTTGCTGACTTTGTTTTCACATATGTTTCAGGTGTTGTTGAATGATGTTGATTGCTAAGATGCATGCTCACATAGGACTGGACGAGGCCTTACTGACTTAATAACAATGATAGACTATGTTTAAATTGTTTATTTAGATTTCCAGACGATGTAAATATTTAATGTTTAATTAAAACGAAACTTCAAATTTCTGTGTGTTTTGAAACAATGATTCTGTTACAACACTCCCCGACGATTCCGCCGCGATTTGTTGTTTTACGCGGTCGGGGTGTGACTGCGTTAAAACAACAAAACCGCGGCGGAAACGTCAGGGAGTGTCGTGGCAGAATTATCGTTTCATAACCATGGATACAAAAAGTGTTTCGTTTTATTGATAATATTAAACATTAACATTGTCTTAACACAAAACAAACAAGTTACATATCGACTAATATTGTTATTATGTCACTAAGGCCTCGTCCAGATCCTATGTGACTCATGCATCCTAGTAATCATCATCAAGCATCAACACCTGAAACATATGTAAAAACAAAGTCAGCAAAGAAATGCTGGCGAGTACATAGGTTTTATAGGAGTGTCGGATTCATGGCTAGTTTAAATGTTGCAATACTTTATCAAAAACCTTGTTTTGAAAAGAGTATAATATTGCAACTTTATTAACCAACTCAAATCAAGCGGGCTGTAGTTTATGAATCCTCGTAGCCATGATTCTTAACCCATAAACATTTGTTTTAGTAAAGCAAATTGTAAAACATCTCGTATTAAATCGTTAATAAAAATCGTATGGTTTATATCATTTTGAAAACATCGTTTGTGTGACATCGTTCCAAAATCGTTTACCCAAGTGAACTAAATAACGTCACGGTATGTAATATGATGAAAACACTTATATATAAGAAGTACCGGCGGCGTATCTACCATGTTTTCACCACATTACCCCCATCCCATTATCTAAACCCTTAACTAAAAACCAATCGTTTATCCAACTCATTTAATCTCGTATGAATCGTTCCCAAATCGTTAATTCGTTTAAATCGTTTAAATCATCCTCGTTTTAAGTGTGAAAACTATTTGTGGTCGCCTCGCTAATAACATTCAAACCTTCGTGACTCGACTATCTCGCTCTCGCATTAATAAACCACCAAAGGGTAAATTAACATTCAGATTCAGTCATTACCCACCTAACCCACACATAACCATGGGTGCAGTACGATAATGGGATTTGTCAGATCCTATGGTACCATAACCTAATACTGGTCGGCTTGATCAATGCTAATGAATGCCATTCGTTATGTAAATACAACCAACTAGTTTATTCACTTTATTGAAATCATTATTAGTTTAGTATAAACCATCTTAATCGTTTTGAAAACCATCGTTAAAACCTTGAAAACATTTAGCACGTATGAATCACCCCAAAACAATTGAAAACAGTAAAATAGGGGAACTATGTACTCACATGGAGTGCAAAGTATCCTCAATCAATAGAACTTCAACAAACTTGAGCAAACCAGAGAAATCAAACAACACCTAGTAATCGAATCACTAGTCAACAATTGACACCTAAATCGGAAGATCGGATAGGATGAGGTCTTGTAAACCAAATGAGTGTTGGAACTCATGTGATATGGTTTAATAAAGCCTACATCCTAAATCGGAACCTAACCTAAGTGCTTCCGACCCGTTGTGACCCATTAAGGTAGCTTACGCTACTTTAACGCGTCGTGCGCGCAAAAGCGCATTCAGGACGTCTAACTAGTCCTATGACAAGTGTTATATGCCTAAACATGTTTAAATATGTTGCATAGTCAGTTATGTGACAAAAGTTTATGTTACATATGCTTAATTACCAATTATGCAGGAAAAGGGCATTTTGGTCATTTACCTAAGGCATATAAACTACTTATCATACAACTAATCAAACCTAAGTGACCATAAGGTATAACCTCGAAATGTTATTCCCTATGCAACTATGGTCACTAAACATGTTTGGTCGGATCCTAATGATCGACCAAACGGGTCAAGTTCGAAACTCTAAGCGGGTGTTTAGTCCGCTTGACTTACGACTCTACACAAGCACCAAACTAAAAGTGACGAGCTAAACATGCTAGAACATATTTAGTTAAGTTAGAAAACATGTTTTGAAATCAAAACAAGTGGTTTTGATACCCTAGAGTAGTTTGGTTACAAAATACGCATAAACGCGCATTTTGGCCGAAACTACGACTCGTCACTACGCCTAGTCAACGTGGTAATCAGTAGGTATAGTCACAAGGGACTATAACCATCGTGATTACGCTCACGTTGCAAAGTTCAACGGAACTTTGTGTTGACCATTGACTAGATGTTTGATTACTAGGTTTTGAACCCGCTTTGAAACGAGAAGTTATTAGGTTGAGCTACCATCGTGATTACGCTCACGTTGCAAAGTTCAAAGTTAAAGTAGCTTAAGCTACCTTAATGGGTCACAATGGGTCGAAAGCACTTAGGTTAGGTTTCGATTTAGGATGTAGACTTTGTTAAACGATGTCATATGAGTCCCAATACTCATTTGGTTTACAAAACCTCATCCTATCCGATCTTCCGACTTAGGTCCGGTTTAATTATATAGTTATTAGGTTGCCGATTGATTCCGTGCTCCCTCTAGCTTTGCTTGGTTGTTGTTCAAGACCTCTAAGCATTCTCAGGTGAGTACATAGTGCCCCTATTTTACTGTTTTCAATTGTTTTGGGGTGATTCATATGTGCTAAATGTTTTCAAGGTTTTAACGATGGTTTTCAAAACGATTTTCGATATTATAACAATGGTTTCAAAAACGATTAAAATGGTTTATATTAAATTAATAACGATTTGGATAAAGTAAACAAACTTGTTGGTTGTATTTACATAACGAATAATATCCATTAGTTTTGGCCGAACCGACCAGTATTAGGTTATGGTACCATAGGATCTGACAAATCCCGTTATCAGACTGCGCCCATGGTTATGTGTGGATTAGGTGGGTAACGACTGAATCTGTGATTGTTAATTTACCATTTGGTGGTTTATTAATGCGAGAAGCGATAGGCGAGTCACGAAGGTTTGGATGTTATTAGCGAGACAATCAAAAGTAGTTTCACGATTTAAATCGAGAATGGTTTAAACGACTAAAGCGATTTTTAACGAATTGAACGATTTGGGTAAAAAATTGGTTTTAAAGCGATTTTTAACGAACTGAACGATTTGGGTAAACGATTCATTTGGTTAAAGTTCGTTGGGAGTCCAAACGTGGCCCAGAGTTTACTTGGGAATGTGAGGACCAAATGAAGGCAAAATATCCGCATTTTTTTTCACAAGCTTCCTCTAAATAAAATTTCGGGACGAAATTTCCTGAAGTAGGGGAGACTATGACAACTGTACTCTGTAATCGATGTACGATGTAAAGCAATGATGATTATTAATAAAACAATGTGATTTGGTGTTACTATATGTGTTTTGATGTTATTATGTGTGTATTTTTGTTTGGCGATTTTTCAATTCGATTCGATTCCGATTTCAAGCTTTAAATCGCTCTCAGGAAGGTTATAAGCGCACTGATGCGTAAATATAACCAGTTTATCGCGACAAACACTCCAGAATAGTGCCATAGTCTTAACATACCCTAAATAACCTCCACATAACTTCGAAATAAGTTTTGGATGATTTGGTGTGTTGAAATCAAGTTTGTTCGATTGCAGGGACTATTTGTGTCAAACTACGAAACTATACTGGTTTGTATAGAAACGAACACTCCGGAACTTGATCATAAGTTAAACATACCCTAAATATCCTACATAGCTTATAAATAGGCTTTGAGGGGTTCGGTATGCTAAAACAAACTTTATTGATCAATAGGGACTAAAAGTGTCAAAAAGTGCACAAGTTTGCATTTTCGCGCATATCTCACGTTCTGAATATATCCGGACATCCAAAAATTTATGAAATCATTAAAAAATATTTTTTTAGTGATTGGGATGCTAATACTTCATTCATTTCGCAATTTGGATCGTTTTTGCGTTCGTGTCGTAATTAACCGAACAACGCAACCGTACGGCCAAACGAACCGACACCCGAGATGTTTTCAAGCATATTTCATGTTCCCTATGTTTTAACATCATTTTGGAGCTTGAAAATGGGTTTGAGGGGTGTTAGAAGTGCCGATACGCAACGAAACAAGGTGCAGGGGCTAAACTGTAATTTAGTGAAACTGGCTGGTCTGCAGGTCCCTTACGGACCGTATGGACCATAGCTTACGGTCCGTAAGCCTTCCCCAGAACCATAGAATTGCAGAAACAATGAATCTGGCCTATTCCACCTGCTCAAATGGTTTTTACCCCTTGAATTACACACTATGGGCTGGTATTTGATGTCCCCATGGTATTCAAAACCTTGTGCCCAAATGTAAGGCCAAGATCATTCCCTTTTCTCCAAGAAATGATCCTAATTGTTGTGAAATTACTATAAATAGCAAGGCCCTCTTGCTCATTTCTCACACTTGAATCTGAAATCAACTCTAAGTTGGGGTGTTTGCACTTCATACCTGAGCTATTTTAGATCAAACATCCTTCTCTGACCCTTTGTAAGTCCTCCTCTTGCTTGTTCTTGAGTTTCAAGCATGAAAGTCAAACAAGTTTGACTTTCAGCTTTGACAATGAGTTGGTCAACGAGAAGTTCGTTGAACTTCATAACGTGAGCGTAATCACGATGGTTATAGTCTCTAGTGACTATACCTACTGATTACCACGTTATCTAGGCTCAGTGACGAGTCGTAGTTTCGGCCAAAATGCGTATTCTCGTGTATTTTGTAAACTACTCTAGGGTATCAAAACCGTTTGTTTTGATATCAAAACCTGTTTTCTAACTTAACTAAACATGTTCTAGCATGTTTAGCTCGTCACTTTTTTAGATTAGTGCTTGTGAAGAGTCGTAAGTCAAGCGGACTAAACACCCGCTTAGACTTTCGAACACGACCCGTTTGGTCTATCATTAGGATCCGACCAAACATGTTTAGTGACCATAGTTGCATAGGGAATAACCTTCTGAGGTTATACCTTATGGTCACTTAGGGTTAATTAGTTGTATGATAGGTAGTTTATATGCCTTAGGTAAATGACCAAAATCCCTTTTCGTGCATAATTGGTAATTAAGCATATGTAACACAAACTTTTGTCACTTAATTGGTTATGCAACATATTTAGTCATGTTTAGGCATATAATACTTGTCATAGGACTAGTTAGACGTCTCGAATGCGCTTTTGTGCGAACGACACGTTAAAGTAGCTTAAGCTACCTTAATGGGTCACAATGGGTCGAAAGCACTTAGGTTAGGTTTCGATTTAGGATGTAGACTTTGTTAAACCATGTCATATGAGTCCCAATACTCATTTGGTTTACAAAACCTCATCCTCTCCAATCTTCCGATTTAGGTGTCTATTGTTGACTAGTGATTCGATTACTAGGTGCTGTTTGATTTCTCTGGTTTGCTCAAGTTTGTTGAAGTTCTATTGATTGAGGATACTTTTCACTCCATGTGAGTACATAGTTCCCCTATTTTACTGTTTTCAATTGTTTTGGGGTGATTCATATGTGCTAAATGTTTTCAAGGTTTTAGCGATGGTTTTCAAAACGATTATCGATACTATAACGATGATTTCAAAAACGATTAAGATGGTTTATACTAAACTAATAACGATTTCAATAAAGTGAATAAACTAGTTGGTTGTATTTACATAACGAATGGCGTTCATTAGCATTGATCTAGCCGACCAGTATTAGGTTATGGTACCATAGGATCTGACAAATCCCATTATCGTACTGCACCCATGGTTATGTGTGGGTTAGGTGGGTAATGACTGAATCTGAATGTTAATTTACCCTTTGGTGGTTTATTAATGCGAAAACGAGATAGTCGAGTCACGAATGTTTGAATGTTATTAGCGAGGCGACCACAAATAGTTTTCACACTTAAAACGAGGAATATTTGAACGATTTGAACGAAATAACGATTTGGGAATGATTTATACAAGATTAAACGAGTTGGATAAACGATTGGTTTTTGGTTAAGTGTTTAGATAACGGGACGGGGGTAATGTGGTGAAAACATGGTAGATACGCCGCTGGTACTTCTTATATATAAGTGTTTTCAACATATTACATACCGTGGTGTTATTTAGTTCACTTGGGTAAATGATTTTGGAATGATGTCACACAAACGAGGTTTTCGAAATGATATAAACTATACGAGTTTTATTAACGAGATTTATTAACGAGTTTTATTAACGAATTAATACGAGATGTTTTACAAATTGCTTTACTAAAACAAATGTTTTTGGGTTAAGAATCATGGCTACGAGGATTTATAAACTATAGCCCGCTTGATTTGAGTTGGTTAATTAAGTTGTAATATTATACTCTTTTTAAAACAAGGTTTTTAATAAAGTATTGCAACATTTAAACTAGCCATGAATCCGACACTCCTATAAAACCTATGTACTCGCCAGCATTTCTTTGCTGACTTTGTTTTCTCATATGTTTCAGGTGTTGTTGAATGATGTTGATTGCTAGGATGCATGCTCACATAGGACTGGACGAGGCCTTAGTGACTTAATAACAATGATAGACTATGTTTAAATTGTTTATTTAGATTTCCAGACGATGTAAATATTTAATGTTTAATTAAATCGAAACTTCAAATTTCTGTGTGTTTTGAAACAATGATTCTGTTACAACACTCCCCGACGATTCCGCCGTGATTTGTTGTTTTATGCGGTCGCCTTTGGCACAGAGAGCCACTAAGGACCCGGTGAATGTATCGGATTAGAGGATCCTTATTTGTATGCTGTTTGTAGAACTTATATCATAATGGCCCTCCCTAATTAGTGACCAGACAGCTTGTCTTAGGTTATCTGGGAGTTCACGGACACCATCCGTGAAGTTTGGCTCTGCTGTGTCTTCTTCAGTGTATAGCCCAATATTCACGCCGAACAGAGCCACGAAAATGCTCTACCATTCTCCCCCACATCTGAACTGAACTGCATTAGACTCAAATAGATCCTGCTCATTTTTGTCGAAAATAAGTGTGCTTAAGAATTCCATGTTGTATTCATGGATTGATCTGAGTTGGGTGTTTAAAAAGGTACGTAGCGGACCAGTAATCAGAGCGCCGTATCTCTCTCTTTGCCCCACAGTCTCAAGTGTAGTATAACACACTTTTCACGGTGATTCCTCATGCCTTGCTTGTAGTTCTTCAAACCGGTTTTGATACTCAAGTTCAACACTTTTGAATCGCAAGAACTTATGCGGTGCCATTCCTGCAAGAAAAACCAATAAGATAATAGGCGTGTCAAAAGTTGTGCAAAAATTGAAATTAGTGGGTCTGGACACGGCCTCGTGCCTTCTAGGCACGACCCCGTGACTGGAATCTGGGGCGCCCACAGCCCCGTAGTCAGTGGGCACGACTCCATGGTGAACCTTCTGTTAACCCAAAATTAAGGTTTTCGAGCCGACTTCGAAAAATTCAAAATTTTTGGTTCATCGTGTGCGGTTTGCCCCAAAAATCAAACCCCAAGCGTCAATTTTGCACAAAATGCTTGTTTATCCCTTCGATTTTAACCTTTTTCGGTTATGAATGAGGTATTGTGGAGAACTACTTGAACAATCTGGTTTCTCTGAAAATGTTTAGTTATTTACTTCTCAAATCACTTCTACTTGCTAGTGACAAGATCTAAGCAAAAATTTGGGATTAGCACGGGTCTAGTTCAAGAACCCTAGGTTTTTCCTAAATTTTTGATGTTAAACTACATGAAAGGTGCTAATCTAACTAAATATGATGTTAGAATCATACCTTGTTGATAGATTTGGGTAGAGAATTGTCAAAAATTGACGGACGAAGGGAAAGAACCGGTTGCATCAGAGAAACGAGTCATGGTTTTGTGTTGAAAAAGTGAAGAAAAAGGGGTTATAAACCTTGTCTGCAGATTTGCCACAGCCTCGCGGACAAAATTTGTTATTTTATATTTTTTATAGTGCGTGTGTACGTGACCGTTTCTCTGAGGTTTCCCTTTTTGGTACTTACCTGTTTTGCGTCCAATCTTTTTTCTTAAGGATGATGCTCCCCAAATGTACATACAAGATAATTAAAAAGAAAAATATACATATTTACAATCAACATTTGATTGTTCCGTGATCACTTATCTACTTCTTAGAGTGTTATTTCAACTTCCTCATCCTCAAGAAAGCCTTTGTAAAGCTTAAGCCTTTGTCCGTTGACCTTGAAAGGTTCACCGTCCGGAGGCTTAATTTCTATGGCGCCATGTGGAAAGATTTGGGTAATGGAAAAAGGTCCTGGCCACCTAGACTTGAGTTTTCTGGGAAACAACCGAAGTCTTGAGTTAAACAAGTGCAATTGATCCCCCTCCTGAAATTCTTTAGGTTTGCTTATTTTATCGTGCAGGTTTTTCATGCGTTTGTTTTTTATATTTTTTCAAAAGTTTTATTAATTTTTCTTTTTCAAAAAGGGTTAGCTTTGAAGAAATGATGACGGGGAGCTTACCATGCTCGTCCAAGAATGCGTATTCTATACCTTTTGGTAGCTCCTTGAGTTCAAGCGATGGTGGGTCTTCAAGAGACCGCTTGTTTTGGTCAAAAAATCTGATGAGGATAATGCAACCAAACTCTTAGTTACGGGGAATGATGCTTGAAATGTGGAGCAATGATAAGGATCACTTCAATGTAAATTGCACAAACGACGCAAGGATTTATACGAGGAAAAAGCCCTTGATCTTCAGAAGATCTCCGGCATAAAAAACCTCGGGTGATGGAAACTACCGATCACCAAGCTCAAATAAATCAGTAAATGTTTACAACTTCGGATAGTAACGAGCTAGGTACAAGGATCACTATGATGAAATGTGTAAAAGTGAGTGAAAACTGTTAAGTGTTTGCCGAAAGCTTCAAGAGTGCAATTGTACGAGAGTGTGTGTAGCTGAAAATGGCTAAGTGTTCTAATTACTAGCTCGTCACCCCTTTAAAAATAGAAGTTAACTATGCCAACAAACTATCCGACTTTTGTGCCATGCTCCCACGTTCTCCACAACGTCCATTTCCAGTCAAACGTGTGCGAAATACCCGTGGAATATTCCATACTAACGTTGCCAAGACCAAGTCAAGTTGTTACTCCTGCAAAATAATACGAAACACAAACAAACAATCGTTAGTATGAGGATCCTTAAGGTGATCCATGATCCTGATCCTGAAGCTCTTCTGAGGATCACTATCTGTCACAGAAGTAAGGATCATTAATTAGGATAACAAGTAAGGATCACTAATTGTCAAAAATCCTCCCCTAACAATTGCCCCCAAAATATAAGGAGTAATATGTAAAATGAACGAATTATATTTTCTTGATCTTATCCGCAACTAATTAGCGGATAACTAGCCGTTAGTGTAGAACTATCCGTTGCAACTGTGACGTCACAGAAGTGACAACCCTGCACAATCATGATTATAAATAGGAGATATAGATAGGATCGTTTGCATTTAAATTTCAGAGATACTCCCTTTATAACTGCATCCGAAGATAAACAGGTATTCTCTCTTCATCTTCTTCCTTCTTTTGCTCTGTTTTCCGTCTCTTTCTATCATTCTATCAAAAATGTTGCTCCGGAACTCCCCAGCTAAGGATCACCCGAAAAACAGCCCACTGAAGAACCAGAGGATCATCGAAGATTCCATAAAAGAACGCTGTTGTTTCAACGATCCCCAGATTGATAGGATCCGCTATTGTTTCCCGGCGAACACCGTGTTTAAATCTTTTGACCCCAATACCCTGAGTGATCATATTTCCGATAACTGGGTCACTTTTCCTGTCACTCCGTTCACCATAGGCTATACATATCCTTTTCCAGCCTTCACCCAATCTTTCTTTTCCCTAACCGGCATCTCTTATATCCAAGCCATGCCGATGATCTGGAGGGTTTTGTATACCCTTGAAAGGATCATCGAGCAGGAAGGGATAGACCTAGGAATGTCAGAGCTGGGAGAGCTGTATGATCTTACTACCTTTTGTTCTCATTGTTATTTATTCAAACGTAAACCTGGTGAGGAACACCCAATCTTCAAAGCTACCAAGAATGATACTAACTGGAAGCGGCGTTTCTTTTTCGTCAAGAGAGATTCTATCCCTGACGGGAAGGATCTTCCCAGGGAATGGGCTACCCATGGTAGGATGGAGGATCCTGAGAAGGATCACCAGAGAACTTTCTTTTGATATAAGGATCACTTATGTACTTTTGCTTTCTTGTTATGCAGCTATCACCGTCTTACACCTCAGACCGTCTCCTGCTGCCAAAGAGAGACTCGCCACTTTCAAGAGACTTGATCCTGAAACAAGATCTTTCAAGACAACCACCCCGGATTCTCAGGAGGTATCCTCAGGCTCTGTCACGATGTCAAGTAAGTATCTTTGTTTAAAAATTTAAATAAATAGTGAGATATAAGTGAAGTAAAGATACTTATCTTGTTTTGGTTGTGTAGGTGCTGGAAAATCCACCAAGTCTGCTTCAAAGTTCAGTGTCACCGATCTCACCGTCGTCAAATCCTCCAAAAGAAAGGATCCTACCAGCCCAACAGCTTCAGTCCCCAAGGCACCCCTCAAAGGAAAGGGAGTCAAAAAGAGAAAGGCCTCCGAGGCTGAGGATCTGCAGGGTCTGCCTCTGATCCGCCACCAATTCCTCGAGTACTTCAACAATGTAAGGATCACTGTCTCTGCTCGTATATCCTGTTGACATATCCTGCTGATATATCCTGAGGATCACTTGGTCCTGACCTTATCTTTTATCCCCTTTGCATAAATTCGCTGAGATTGAGGACTATGTTGGCCACGTTGAGGATCAGGATAGGAAGATTGCCGACCTCCAGCAGGTTGCATTGCTAAAGGACCTAAAAATTGCTGATCTTCAGAAGGAACTCCAGGATGCCAAACATGAGACGGCCAAGGTGCTGGTTAATGTTGACTACGAGAAGCATGAGATCACCGAAGACGCCAAAGTCTCTGCCGCCATAGCAATGTATAAGACCAAGCTGCAAATGGCCTTGGAAGCCCAGGATCCTGCCTTTGACAAGAGCACCTGGGATGTGGAAGGCTGGAAGGCAAGGCTGGCTGAACTGGATGACGAAGAGGAGGCTGAAGAGATCCTGATAATCGAGGCTGGAGGCAAGGGTGAAGGTGGTGAAGCAAGTGGAGCCGGAGGTGGTGATGCAGCGAAGGTTTAGGCTGCATGATTGGGCGATGATGGAAATTTCTAGACATAGCCGGAGCCCAATTTTTTTTAGTTTGATGGTTGTTTTGTTGAACAATTTGATGGTTTGTACTGGACAATAGTTTTTAGGATTAAGGATCTAGGATCCTTCAGACAATAGGCAGGATTGCAAATGGTGGAGGGATCCTCTGTTTGGGGGATGAAGCCATTGTGATCCTGTCGCCTTTATATTCCTGCACTACTTTGAACCTATTATCATGGACACCCTTTACCTACCCCAGCGGACGGGCCACCTATTGCTGGTAGATGCTCGGGGTAGGTAATTTTGACAACCTTTTAAGGGTTAATCTTTTGTTAATAAATAAAACCTTAATCTTTTGTCGCTTATCTTGTATTGTTATCCTTTTTGTCTCCTTAATTCTCAATTGTTTTGATGTACACTTATTGAATAAGCAATTTTGAATAAGTCAGATTGAAAATATTTAGGATATGATCCATGACCAAATATCCTATAGTTGAAGAATCCCAAAAATTAATATATTTTAAGGATCACAAGTTTAGTTGTCAAATTTTTAAGGGTTATTCAAATAAACAACGAATAGAATTAAAAATAGTTAAGGATCATACCTGAGGATCCAAGTTAGGATCCTAACCATAATCAGGATAACCATAAGATAAACCTTAGAGAGAAGTAAGGATCAAGGATCCCTAGTTGCTTATCTTCAAGGACCTGAAATAGAGCATAACTTGGGACTAAGCCAATATAAGATAAGAGTTAGCAACTGGGGACAAGCCCAAGGACAACTGGGGACAAGCCCAAGGATAACTGGGGACAAGCCCAAGGATCGTATGTAAACTGGAGTATGGCCCTAACTGGCGACTATCCAAACTTTGTGACATGAAAATGTTAAAACCTTATCTAACGTGAAAACGTTAGAAACCTTAGGAACGGATGTATGGTAGCTCTACTATTATACGTAGGATCCTAGGTATAGCCAGTACAATGGAATTATCAGCCCCTAAAGCGAGTACTGGTCCCACTGCCTTGAACTATACCAGGATCATCATGCGCTACAGGCGGAACTGGGGTCAAGCCCAAATAACTGGGGTTAAACCCAAGGAACGGATTGCTTCAGCAGATAACCAATATTTTGCTAAGGATACCTGAACTTTCAAAACTTAAAATCACATGAGAGATGGATAAAGGACACATGATCCTTATCCTTATATGAGAAAATAAGGAAATGAAATAGTTCAAGATTAGGACGTTACCAAAGTAAGGATCACCGATACTTTAAGGATCCTTCAAGGATACTCCTAACGTAAGGATCATCTGTGCCATGAGGATCCTTCTCACATGAAATATTTCTTTAAGTGGACAGCATTCCAAGCTCTTGGTAGCAAATCACCTTCCATGGTTAGCAATCTATATGCCCCCTTTCCTGCTTCAGCTTCAATCAAATAAGGGCCTTCCCATTTTGGAGCCAATTTTCCATCAGCAGGATTGGTGGTATTCTGAAATGCTTTCCTTAATACCATATCTCCAACTTGAAACTTCATGATCCTGACATTTTTGTTGTATGCACCAGCCATTCTTTGTTGATAACTGGCCATCCTTATCCTAGCCAGATCCCTGATTTCTTCAATAGTATCCAGGTCTTGAGCCAAGTTCTCATCATTTTCCTCAGGATCACGCATACTTGTTCTAGCAGTTGGAACCACCATTTCTGTTGGGATCACTGATTCTGCCCCAAATACCAAAGAGAATGGTGTTTGACCAGTAGCATTCTTAGGGGTTGTCCTATCAGCCCAAAGCACATAAGGTAGTTCTTCTGCCCATTTCCCTTTCTTGGATCCAAGCTTCTTCTTCAAATTGTTGATGATGATCTTGTTGGATGATTCTGCCTGACCATTAGCTTGTGGGTGGACTGGTGTTGATGTTATCATCTTAATCCCCCAGCTGTCACAAAAGTTAGTAGTTCTGCCCCCAATAAATTGGGAACCATTATCACATATAATTTCAGAAGGAATACCAAATCTAGTTATAATATTTCTTTTAATGAAGGATATAACTTCCTTTTCTCTGACTTGGGCAAAAGCTTCAGCCTCTATCCACTTGGAGAAGTAATCAGTCATAGCGAGCATGAATACTTTCCCACCAGGTGCCTTAGGGAGCTTACCAACTATATCCATACCCCATCTCATAAATGGCCAAGAGGAGGATATAGGATGCAAAAATTCAGCTGGTTGATGAAGGATATTGCTGTGTCTCTGACAAGGATCACATCTCTTAGCATACTCCACGGCATCTCTCTTCATGGTTGGCCAGTAGTATCCTGTCCTCAGGATCCTTGAGAATAATGCCCTGCCCCTAGTGTGGTTTCCACAATCTCCTTCATGGAAGTCTTTTAAAACTTCTTCGATTTCAGGATCCTCAATGCATCTTAAGTATGGTCCTGCAAGAGATCGTCTATACAACATATTATTTAAGATTGTGAATTGGGATACCTTAATTTTGAAAGCCCTAGGGTTTTCTCCTGTAGGAATCTCTCCATGTTGTAAGTATTTCATGATTGGTGAGATCCATGATCCTGATCCTGAATGGGATTGAGTATCCTCACTAGGGATAATTGCAGAATCTTGCCCTGTTTCCATGGCCACATGATCCTCGATAGCCGGGGTCAGGATATGGATAATAGGGATCTTGATATCCTCCGGGATCTACAAGGATGATCCTAAGTTAGCCAATGCATCAGCTTCTGTATTTTCTTCCCTTGGTACCTGTGTCAAACTAAAGGAAACAAAAGAGAGTGCCAATTCTTTGACTATCTCTAAATATTTGGTTAGCTTTTCACCTTTAACAACATAGGATCCATTAAAGTGGTTTGTAATTAACAATGAATCTACATGTACCTCAAGATACCTGATCCCCATAAGCTTAGCAACTTGCAAACCAGCAATTAAGGCTTCATATTCAGCCTCATTGTTAGTGGTTTGGGATTTGATGGCTGTCCTAGGCTCATATCTCATATCATAGGCACTAAGCTTCACTGCCCACTTAGCCATCCTTCCTGACATCTCTGGTTTCCTGAGGACATTCTTAATTGGAAAATTAGTTTTAACAACAATAACATGAGTTTCAAAATAATGTCTCAACTTGGTAAATGCCATAATTAATGCAAGAATAAGCTTTTCAAGGTGTGAATACCTGGATTCGGCATCAAGTAAACTTTTACTTACATAATAGACAGGATGTTGTGTACCTTCATGATCCTTAACAAGGACTACACTTACTGCTTTTGAGGATACTGCAAGATACAAGGATAGCACATCGCCTTTTTCTGGTTTCATCAAGGCCGGGGCTGAGGATAGGTAATCTTTGAGAGCTCTTAAGGCATTTTCATGCTTCTCAGTCCACTCAAATTTCTTGTTCTTCCTTAGGATATCATAGAATTCTTTGCACTTCTCTGAGGATTTGGATATAAATCTGTTCAAAGCTGCTATACTGCCTGTTAGCCTTTGGACATCCTTAGCATTGGCCGGAGATTTGATATTCACTAAGGCTTTGATTTGTTCCGGGCTAGCTTCAATGCCTCTCTTGGTCACCATGTATCCTAAGAATTTGCCTGCTTTAACACCAAAGTGACATTTTGAAGGATTAAGTTTCATGTTATATCTGTCAAGGATATCGAATGCTTCCTCCAAGTCCCTTAGGTGATCCTTAGCTTTTATGGATTTTACCACCATATCATCTATGTAAACCTCCATAGTTTGTCCAATATGATCCTTAAACATCATATTCACCAGCCTTTGATATGTTGCACCTGCATTCCTTAATCCAAACGGCATAGCAATATAACAATATATATCGGTTGGAGTCATAAAGGTCGTATCCTCTAGATCAGATGGTTCCATCTGAATTTGTTGAAATCCAGATGAAGCATCCATAAAAGTCAACAGTTCATGACCCGTCGTTGCATCCACCATGGAGTCAATGTGGGGTAATGGGAAAGGATCCTTGGGACATGCCTTATTTAAATCTGTGAAATCGACACATACCCTCCACTTTCCATTTTTCTTTTGAACAACAACCACATTGGCCAACCATCTTGGATACTTGACCTCTCTAATCATACCTGCCCGGAGCAATTTCTCTACCTCTTCCTGGATAATGGCATTTCTTTCCGGTGCAAACTTCCTCCTTTTTTGATGGATTGGTTTGAATGACCTGTCGATGCCAAGTTTATGAGTGATAATATCCTTAGATATACCTGTCATATCCTCATGCTTCCATGCAAAGGTAGTTTTCCTCCTTTTGAGGAAGGATACGAGGTCTTCTTTCATTTTGCCGAGGATCCCTGATCCGATATAGATTTTGGATTCAGGATCATGAGGATCCATGAGGATTTCTACCACATCCTGCTCTCTTGCCTCCAAGACATCCCTTGGAGGATACTTTGATTGCTATTGCTCCCTTGACTTCGAGGCTGGTTTCATCGATGAAGTATAGCAGTTCTTAGCCTCCTGCTGGTCACTATCAATCTTGACTATTCCCCAAGGACTAGGGAGCTTCACACATTGATGGTAAGTAGATGGGACTGCCTTCATATCGTGTATCCAGGACCTGCCAAGGATAACATTACAACAAGATAAACAGTCAATAACACAAAATTTTTGATAAGAATGTAGGCCTTCGATGTATATTGGGAGCTTAATGTCCCCCAGGGTATTCTTAGTTTCGCCACTAAATCCCACGAGCATGGAGGATCTTGGTATGATATCTGATTCAGGGATACCCATCTTCTTTAGAACATCAAGCTGGATAATGTTCACTGAGCTTCCTCCGTCTATAAGGATCTTGCGGACAAAATGGTTAGAAATGAAAAGAGTAATAACTAAACCATCGTGATGAGGATCCTGGATATCAACACAATCATCCTCATCAAAGGTTATGACTTTTCCTTCGGAGACACTTGATGTTCGAACGGGTCTTTCTCCAGTATCCATTTTAGTTTCTTTTGCATGCCTTTTAGCTGCTGAGAAGGATGTGCCACAAATGTCTGATCCTCCAGAAATAAAGTTTATTACTTGTGCATCTGCTGGAGGGGCTGGAGCTTTCTCAGGGATCCTTTCAGGATCCTGAGTCCTTGACTTTTTTCTACCCAACAATTCTTTTAGATGCCCCTTGCTCAACAAGTATCCAATTTCCTTTCTTAGTGCAATGCATTCTTCTGTGAGATGCCCAAAATCTTCATGGTATGCACACCATTTTGATTTATCTTTGGTTGCAGCTGGTCTATCATTTTTTCTGGGCCATCTAGCTTTATCACCTAAATTCTACATCGCAAGGATTAGTTCATTGTTATCAACAGAAAAACAATATTCAGAGATTGGAGGATAATCCTCATCATCCTCTTCTTGTTCAACAGCATGCACACTCTGGTTATCAGATCTATTATAGGATCTGAACTTGTTCTTGAATGAGGATCCTTGCTTCTCTTGCTTTGAGGATCCTGCTAACCTCTCCTGGATCCTTTTGTCATCCTCTAGCCGGATGAACCTAAGGGCCCGAGTTCTTACCTCATCTAGGTTCCTGCATGGTGTCATTACAAGATCATCATAGAATAACGAATCCCTAAGCAATCCCATTTTAAAGGCTTCAACAGCCGTAGCTATATCCAGGTTAGGAATGTCTAAGGATTCTTTACTAAATTTGGTAATGTAATCCCTTAATGATTCATTATGACCCTGGGTTATCCTATATAGATCACTAGTTAAACGCTCAAATTTTCTACTATAAGAAAATTGATTATTAAATAGGTTAACTAAATTAGCAAATGAGGTAATAGAATAAGGAGGAAGACTTAGCAGCTGTTTTGGTCAAAAATCACACAAGGATAATGCAACCAAATCTGATTTTGTGAGGAATGATGCTTGGTTAACTGTATGAACGATAAGTATATGAAATCAATGATGAACACCGAGATTTATACGAGGAAAAAGCCCTTGATCTTTAGAAGATCTCCGGCATAAAAAACCTCGGGTGATGGAAACTACCGATCACCAAATATATTGCTGAAACAATAGTGATCCTTGTACAACTTCGGAAGAAAACAAGCTCAATACATTGAATTTCTAGTGTAAGTGTGTGTTTTTTGCTAAGTGTTTGCAGAGAATTCGTGTTTTGTGTGTATTTTCGGTGGTGTGCACGACTTATGCCTTCATTGAGCTGTTTTCCCCTTAAAAAGATAATAAATAAACAACTAACTAACTTCCCGAAAAAGGTGGAAGTCACCCATGACCACCACTAACGGTTATTTCTTCAATATGCACGTGCCTAAAAGCATATTCCACGATATTCCAGCAAAGAAGTGGTCCACTACGTCCATTACCTACATTTACACATTAAAAACGTGCAAAACATAAGTTCTGTTAAGGATCCTGGATCCTCAGACTCGTGATCCTCAGACTCGTGATCCTCAGACTCTGGATCCTCAGACTCTCTGCATCAGCCATTAAACATCCGTGATCCATGCCTAGTCTCAGGATAGATGATCCTTAGCATAAAATTCATGCCCTAACAATTGCCCCCAATATGGCAGTTGTGATAAGGATTCACAGCTGTCATATTTCCGTCAGAAGCGGACTAGCCGTTGCTGCTGGTAACTAGTTGTTACACTGCCTGTCGTCACTGATAAGACCTGCTATAATCATCATTGCAGAATATAGAGTTAGAGATAACTCCTCAAGTGCCTTTACAGATCAGAAGATCCTTTCGTTCGTGGAGAATGAATCCTTCTACACAGTTTGCTATTAACCTTCTTGCACTTTAATTTCTGCATAGACACTTTAACTGTTAGATAGCCTTATCCGGCCTGGGTGGATGGTCCACGATTTTGCTGGTGAAATCCAGGCCAGATGATTTTGATACATAATGAATAGGTAATAACATTAAACTTTTTTAGCTACATCTATAGTTGTTTCTTCCCTTTTTATTTTTCATGTATGCTTTCTATTTTCAAAAATATCATCACCAAACAACTGGAAAGTTATTGAAAATCTGATGATAATGTAAAACTTTTAACAGAAAACTTGAAGTGTTCAAACAAATGTGGATCAATGATCCCTAACCAAAAAGGATAAGAGACAACTTACAGCTTAGAAAAAGTTAGAATATAACATACTAGAGAATCCAAGTTAGGATTCTATATCCTTGTAAATTATTGCTAAATAAGCAAACTATGAAAAGTAAAGCTTCTAGGATCAAGGATCCTTATCGTCAGAACTTGTATAACTTTAGACAGTAGTTTCTAGGGTGAAGGATAAGGGATCCTTGAACAATAGGCAGGATAATGGGTGGTGGATGGATCCTCTATTTGGGGGATGAAGCCACTCGTTATCCTCCCGTCTTTTATTTTCTGCACTACAAAGACCCATAAACAATGGACACCCTTTGCCAACCCATGTGGACCACGTTTTGCTGGTAGAAACATGGGTTGGCAATTTTGACAACCGTAAATGGTTTAACCTTTTGTGAATAAAATAACTTGAACTTTTTGGCTTATTTTGTGTTGATATCCTTTTTAATATCTTACTTTCCAACTGTTGTAATGTTCATTCTGTTTATACTTATCAAGCCTTGAAAAATTAAAAAAGATATCCAAAAATTTTAGGATATGATCAAGGATCACATATCCCATAACCGATAAGTTCTAAAAAGTGATATAGTTTAAGAATCACAAGTTCAGTTGTCAAGTATAAGGGTTATTCAAATGAATAATGAATAAAATCAAAATAGTTAAGGATCATACCTGAGAATCCAAGTTAGGATCCTAACCTTTATCATTATAAACAGGATAACCATAAGACAAACCTTAATGGAAGGTAAGGATCAAGGATCCTTGGTCGTTTGTCTCCAAAAACCTGAATGAGGATACACCTTGGGACTAAGCCAATATAAGATAAGAGTTAGTAACTGGGGACAAGCCCAACAAACTGGGGACAAGCCCAAATAAACTGGGGACAAGCCCAAATAAACGGATGTAAACTGGGGTCAAGCCCATATAAACGGATGTAAACTGGGGTCAAGCCCATATAAACGGATGTAAACTGGAGTATGGCCCTCACTGGCGACTATCCAAACTTGAGCGACATGAAAATGCCGAAACCTTAGCTAACGTGAAAACGTTAGAAACCTTAGGAACGGATGTATGGTACGTCTACCATTATACGTAGGATCCTAGGTATAGCCAGTACAATGGAATTATCAGCCCCTAAAGCGAGTACTGGTCCCACTGCCATGAACTATACCAGGATCATCGTGCGCTACTGGCGAAACTGGGGACAGGCCCAAACTGGGGACAAACCCAAAACTGGGGACAAGCCCATAAACTTTGGAGAGTTGGCCAACCACTTTGATCTTCTGTAAAATGATAACAACTCTGCAAAAGCTTAAACTTTGTGAAAATAGATGTTAACTGATTAACATCTTTAACTTATGATAAGTAATAAAAATGAATGAAAATGAAAATGAAAGTAATGTGTTACCAAATGTAGAATCATATATCCTTTGAGGATCCTGGATCCTTAATCAGAATACCGGTATCACTGAGGATCCCTGATCCTTCTTACTTAAAGTATTTTTTGAGATGAACAGCATTCCAAGCTCTTGGTAGGAGATCACCATCCATTGTTAACAAATGATATGCCCCCTTTCCTGATTCAGCTTCAATTAGATAGGGGTCTTCCCACTTTGGTGCTAGCTTTCCATCAGAAGGATTTGTAGTGTTCTGGAATGCTTTTCTTAGCACAAAATCACCAACTTGAAATCTTCTAATCCTGACATTCTTGTTGTATGCTCCAGCCATTCTTTGTTGATAACCGGCCATTTCCTTTTTTCTAACTTTGAGCAAAAGCTTCTTCTTAGGATGCAGATGTTATGTTGGTTGGTGTAGAATATTACTGTGTCTTTGACAAGCATCACACTTCTTTGCATAATTTACAACATCCTTCTTCGTGGTAGGCCTATAGTATGTTGTTCTAAGGATCCTTGAGAATGGTGCTCTGCCTCCAGTGTAGTTTCCACAGTCTCCTTGACTTTGAAAGCTTTAGGATTTTGTCCTGTAGGGATCTCTCCATGTTGTATATATCTTAGGATTGGAAGGATCCAAGATCCTGAATTCGACTGTGCAGGATCACCAGGTATGATTGCAGAATCCTCCACTATCTCCATGGCTACGTGATCCTCAATTGCAGGAGTTAAAACATGGGTGATGAGTATTTTTCACATCTTCTGGCATCTTTAGGAATGATCCAAGGTTAGTTAAAGCGTCACCTTCTGCATTTTCTTCCCTGGGTACCTGTGGTAGACTGAAAAAACCAAAAGAATCTGCCAGTTTCCTGACTCATGATTAGTGGTTTGGAATTCCATGCAGTGGATTGGGGTATAATGTCCCCCTGTGGCGATTTTGGTAGTGTGCCTTGTCAAGTTCCTTTAACATTTGAAGCTCCATCCGTGAAGAGTGTCTAACGATCCTTGGTCTTCTCAAGTTGTTGAACTTTTAATTCAGCTTCCCTTTGTAGATCACTACTGAAATCAGCCACAAAGTAAAGTAAAGCTTGGGACTTGATTGCCCATTTTGCCATTCTACCTGACATTTGAAGTTTCCTGAGAACATTCTTGATAGCAAGGTTAGTTTTCACAATAATGGTATGAGTTTCTAAATAATGTCTATGTTTAGCAGAAGCCATAATTAAATCAAGAATTAATTTCTCTAAATGAGAGTACCTGGCCTCAGCATCAAGTAGAATATTACTTACATAGTATACCGGATGTTGAGAGCCTTCATGATCCTTAACTAGGATCACACTTACTGCTTTAGCTGAAATAGCTAAGTATAAGGATAACGATTCTCCATTTTCTGGTTTCATCAGGGCTGGTGCTCTTCTTGGATAATGGCATTCTTTCGAGTGCAAACTTTCTCCTGTCATATCTTCATGTTTCCAAGCGAAGGTAGACTTTCTTCTTTTCAAGAAGGATATTAAATCCTGCTCAATACTGTCTAGGATCCCGGATCCTATAAAAATTTTGGATTCAGGATCCTTTGGGTTCAACAGAATATCCTTGACGTCTTGCTCCTTGGAGGTTGGCTTCAATGAAGAAGTGTAACAGTTCTTTGCCTCCTGCTGATCACTTTCTATCTTCACCACATCCCATAGAGTTGGGAGCTTGACACATTGATGATATGTTGAGGGGACTGCCTTCATATCATGTATCCATGGCCTGCCAAGGATAACATTATAGCAGGATAAGCAATCTATGACACAAAATTTTTGAAAAGAATTAACTCCCTCTATGTAAATAGGAAGTTTGATGTCCCCCAATGTAATCTTTGTCTCCCCACTGAATCCCACAAGGACAAATGATCTTTGGACAATATCGAATTCAAGGATGTCCATTCTATTGAGGACATCCAACTGGATTATGTTCACTGAGCTTTTCCGATCAATGAGAATCCTGCGAACAAAATGGTTAGATACAAATAATGTAATAACTACACCGTCGTGATGAGGATCCTGAATGTCCGCACAGTTATCCTCATCATATGATATCACTTTCTGCTGGGTAAGGAGGGAGGTCCGAACAGGTATGCCCCCATTCTCCATCTTTGTTTCCTTTGCATGTCTCTTAGCTGCTGAGAACCTCCGGAGATGAAATGGATGATATGAGCATTGGATGGTGGAGGAGGAGCTTTTTCAGGAACTTTCTCAGGATACTTGATCCTTGACTTTTTCCTTCCGAGCAATTCCTTCAAGTATCCTTTGCTCAAAAGATAACCTATCTCCTTCCTTAATGCTATGCACTCATCTGTGAGATGACCAGAATCCCCATGGTAAACACACCATTTCGATTCGTCTTTGGTGGCAGGCAGTTTGTCATTCTTCCTTGGCCACCTAACCTTGTCACCTAAACTCTGCATAGAAAGGATTAGTTCATTATTATCAGCAGGAAAACAATATTCAGAAATAGGAGGATAATCCTCATCATCTTCCTCTTGTTCCACAGCATGCACATTCTGGTTGTCATGCTTGGAGTATTGCTTGGATCAGTTATCCTTGAGATAGGATCTTTATTTGTCTTGCTTTGAGGATCCTGACAATCTTTCGTGGATCCTTTTGTCATCCTCTAAACGGATGAACCTAAGGGCCCTGTTTCTTTCCTCATCTAAGTTCCTGCAAGGGGTCATGACAAGATCATCATAGAACATTGAATCCCTAAGCAAACCCATTTTAAAGGCTTCTAGAGCTGTAGCAATATCTAAGTTAGGGATTTCTAAGGATTCTTTACTGAATTTAATTATGTAATCTCTAAGTGATTCATTATGACCTTGAGTTACCCTATATAAATCACTAGTTAATCGTTCAAATCTCCTACTGCATGAGAATTGGCTATTAAACAAATTAACTAGATTAGCAAATGAAGTAATAGAGTAAGGAGGAAGACTTAGCAGCCATTTTAACGCTGATCCGGTAAGTGTGGATCCAAAGCCCTTGCACAAGCAACCAAATTTGGTGTCTGAAACCTCTTCGGTATCTCTGCATCATAAGTAGGTGGTGCAAAACGAGATATCTTGTGGCTTTCATCAGGAATTTCAGGAATGGGCTTAACCACTCCTGGAACGTTGGATATTATATCTCTAAGTTTCTGCAATTCCTTAGCCATAGCTTGGTTGATTCCTATATCCTGCATGAAGCCATGGTTAGCATTATATGAAGTATTCAAAGTGTTACCTCCTAATGGATTCAAGGTTGGAATTCCAGATGTGAATCCATATTGACGGGATTCTGGTATAACCGATGGACCAGAAGAAGCAATAGTCTGCATCGGTATGAAGTCTCCTAGATGAACATCTGAACTTCCGGGTTGCACACTCCTTAAGTATCCTTGATCCTGGAAGATGTTGGATCCTTGATGTGCTGTGAATGTAGGTCTTGGAGGATAATCCATGGATCCGGAAACCTGAGATGAGGATCCTTGAACCTGGAAGGAGGATCCTTGAACCTGAGAGGACCCTTGAACCTGAAAGGATCCTTGAACCTGAGAGGATCCTTGAACCTGAGAGGATCCCTGAACCTGAGAGGATCCCTGAACCTGAGAGGATCCTTGAACCTGAGAGGATCCTTAAACCTGAAAGGATCCTTGAACCTGAGAGGATCCTTGAACCTGAAAGGATCCTTGAACCTGAGAGGATCCTTGAACCTGAAAGGATCCTTGAACCTAAGAGGATCCTTGAACTTGAGAGGATCCTGAACCTAAGAGGATCCTTGAACCTGAAAGGATCCTTGAACCTGGGAGGAGGATCCCTGAACCTGAGAGGATACTTGAACCTGAGATGATCCTTGAACCTGAGAGGATCCTTGAACCTGAGAGGAGGATCCCTGAATTGGCTGCGTCCCCATGCATCCTCCTAAACTAGTGAAGAATCCCTGATCCTGAAATGAGGATCCTGAAGGCTGAAAAGAGGATCCTCGAGCCTGAAACATTACCGATGAACCAGAACGCATTCCTATTGATGCACCCTGGTATTGGACATCTGGAGCTGCAAAGTGCTGGGAAGTTATGACTGGAGTGTCGAAATTCAGCGACCTCGACATCAAAGGGGAGTGATCCTCTGCTGATTTTATCAATTTCGCGAAGGATCCTACCATTAGCTTTGACCTGCTGCTGCATGTGATCCTCCATCTGCACAATCAAAGCATAAAAATTACTGTTAGTAAGTATAGATGAAGAAACAACAGTTGGTTTTGTGAAAACGGGGGTTGTCTTCTTCGGAGAATTCTCAGCATTCTTCTGGAATGCAAGGGGGAGATGATGCAAAGGCGGAATGCCCTGTAAAAAAGTGACCGCCGACATAGAACTTGGAGTAGTTTTCCCTGAGAAGCCATGTGGTTGAAGGTAATGAACCGAAATGAATGAAATGAACAAATTTTCTCAGAATTGAAGCACCAATTGCCCCACGGTGGGCGCCAAACTGTTTTGGTCAAAAATCACACAAGGATAATGCAACCAAATCTGATTTTGTGAGGAATGATGCTTGGTTAACTGTATGAACGATAAGTATATGAAATCAATGATGAACACCGAGATTTATACGAGGAAAAAGCCCTTGATCTTTAGAAGATCTCCGGCATAAAAAACCTCGGGTGATGGAAACTACCGATCACCAAATATATTGCTTGAACAATAGTGATCCTTGTACAACTTCGGAAGAAAACAAGCTCAATACATTGAATTTCTAGTGTAAGTGTGTGTTTTTTGCTAAGTGTTTGCAGAGAATTCGTGTTTTGTGTGTATTTTCGGTGGTGTGCACGACTTATGCCTTCATTGAGCTGTTTTCCCCTTAAAAAGATAAGAAATAAACAACTAACTAACTTCCCGAAAAAGGTGGAAGTCACCCATGACCACCACTAACGGTTATTTCTTCAATATGCACGTGCCTAAAAGCATATTCCACGATATTCCAGCAAAGAAGTGGTCCACTACGTCCATTACCTACATTTACACATTAAAAATGTGCAAAACATAAGTTCTGTTAAGGATCCTGGATCCTCAGACTCGTGATCCTCAGACTCGTGATCCTCAGACTCTGGATCCTCAGACTCTCTGCATCAGCCATTAAACATCCGTGATCCATGCCTAGTCTCAGGATAGATGATCCTTAGCATAAAATTCATGCCCTAACAGCAGCCATTTAAGAGCCGATCCAGTAAGAGTGGATCCAAATCCCTTGCACAGACATGCTTCCTTTAACCTTTCTGGGATGGGATTGATCTCCATCCTTTCCCTGTATTGAGCTATGTGTTCCTCAGGATCCATTGAACCATCATACAACTTCATGGTAGGTACATGGAACCTCTTGGGTATCTCAGCGTCACAGATTGGTGGTGCAAAATGAGATATCTTGTGGCTCCCATCTGCAATCTATGGGATAGGCTTGACCACTCCTGGAACACTTGATAGCATATCCTATAACTTTTGCAATTCTCTGGCCATGGCATGATTGATACCTGGATCCTGCATAAGGCCATGGTTAGTAGTATAAGAATTATTAAAAGTGTTACCTCCCATTGGATTCAAATTAGGAAGAATGGTTGTTAATCCATATTATTGGGGCTCTGGGATGACCGATGGACCAGTAGAAGCAATGGTTTGCATTGGAATGAAATCTCCCTGATGGATGTCGGAACTTCCTGATTGCAAACTCCTTAAGGATCCTTGGGACATGCCTTATTTAAATCTGTGAAATCGACACATACCCTCCACTTTCCATTTTTCTTTTGAACAACAACCACATTGGCAAACCATCTTGGATACTTGACCTCTCTAATCATACCTGCCCGGAGCAATTTCTCTACCTCTTCCTGGATAATGGCATTTCTTTCCGGTGCAAACTTCCTCCTTTTTTGATGGATTGGTTTGAATGACATGTCGATGCCAAGTTTATGAGTGATAATATCCTTTAGTAAAACGGTCTCCTCCTTTTAACGAGATCTCTTAAGTAAGAGTTTTAAATCCTTGAGACTTTGTATAAGGCTTTCGGCTTCGGGAACGATTGTTGGTGGTGCGTCGTATGTTTCAAATGGATTGGTATCCCAGTCAAAGCTTGGCATGACCCCGTGGGCAAGCCTATATCTGGGCGTTTGAAAAATTTTACTAAATATTTGCAGCACGGGGGCGTGGCCAAGTGGCACGGCCCCGTGGCAGACCTACTGTAAAAAAATTTAAAAGTTTTGAAAACGGGCATGTAGTATTGAAAAATGTACCGAATTTGATTAGGCCGCTAATTTTAAGCTTTCTCAAAATCCTTGTGTCCCTAGCAACGGCACCAAAAACTTGAAGTGGATGTGAGTGTATTATAATTTTTGTTATATTTTGAGCAATTTTTACTCGTAGATCAAGCTTTAAATTTATAAAACACGATACAATACTACCACTCTACACACGTTAGAGCAAGTGCACCCATCGTAGACGTAGTATAGTGATGGTAAGATACGGAGATCGTCGAAGGACACAAGAGCTTTTAATACCGGCTTATCGGTAACGTCTAATCTAACCAAATTTTGGTAAAGGTTTTGAAAGTTTTAAAAGATAAACTAGAAATAAAAAAACGTAAATGAAAGGAAAAACAAACAAACAAGAAGAAATCACTTGGTTCCAACTTCTCTTTTATGTATCCTTTGACGATTTCCGCACTTTGGGCTTTTTAAGAGATTATCTTAGTTATTGTGGCATGCCCCTCTTGTGAAGGCGACACTACCCTCAACCATATTGGTCTGAGTCAGAAGGGATACAGTCCCGCAAGGTCAGATTATTGAAAGATGATTAAATAAGTTATTAATGCGAAAAGTGGTAGGCCCCTCTTGTCAAGGCAACGTTACACTCGACCATATTGGTCAGAGTCAGCAGGGATAGAGTCCCGCAAGGCCGGATAAAGTTTTAATAGTAGTTTATTTATAAGGGATTTAAGCCGTTCTTACTTCCCCCGATTTGATGCTATCTGTCTCAAGGGAAGTCCTAATAAGTTTAAACCAAGTCCTCGCAAGATCTATACACTGAACAAGGCAAGAAATTTACCCAAACACCCTTCTAACCCCTTTCAAGGTAGTTAACGTGCTTTATATAGACCGTAAAGACACGAATGAGTGAATCAACGAAACATGAATAAATGTTTAACCAAAGTTCATTTTCAATATAAAAAACTAGTTATTAAAGTCATTAATACATACCCAATTAAAAAATTTGCCAAAGATTAGAAATCAAAAGTAATACATAAAAGATTTGTCTTCACCAAGTGATGTAAGAGATTAGCCAAACATGGCCTTTTTTTACAGGAACTCTTACTATCGATCTTGGATCCCGAGACTATTACACACTATAAAAGATGAAATATGGATGATGGTGGTGGGTGTTTGTGTTGTAGTGGTGGTAGACTTATCACACCCCAACCGATGGCGAAAACATCAGGGTGCGAGCACTAAGCGTTCAGATTGCTCATGAGATTCCATAACACTAATAGTTTCATTAAAGATTAAATAAGTTTCATGCATAATTTGTCTAAAACATCAACACGACCACAAATGTCAAATACAACCACAATAGTCTTTGATTCAACTTCTAGAGTTATCTAGGTGAGTTTCTAAACGTCAACCCTAGCTTGTTTTCCATAGTTCCAGCATCTATCAGCCTGCAACATGTATTAAAATAAAGTCAGTACAAAAAGGTACTGGCAAGCATACAAGTTTGAGTAATAGAATAATAGTTTTAAAACAACTCGTATCCATATGTAAATGTTAACAAAATAGTTTCAGCCATGCTAGTGTTCGCAGTCCAACAAGTGATAGCCCAAGTATCCCGATGCTTTGTTGTTTTCCCAAGCCTCAAGGAAAACTAGAATCCTCCAAACAATACCCCTGAGAATAATGGGGAGGTGCATCTCCTATAGCGCTACTATTGTTAAGGCGGAACTACACACCCTGGATTAAACGTCCACATAGTACAAATAGAATACAAGAATCACAAGTTTCACATACACATAGGATAGACTTTAGTTTGCGAAAGTCTCAAGTATCGTAGTTTAATAGAATACATGTTACATCCCAAAGTTTAAAACAAAAAGGGATCGAGTATACTCACAGTGATTGCTTAACAGATCAACTTTTATTGGATCAAAGGGAGGTCTTTAGAATTAGCCTGATTAGATTATAACAAATAAGAGTCGGGCAGAATAACGAGATTGAACCAAGTGTCGGATTAGTCATCTTGATCGGATGGCTGTTCGATCGGATGGGTATCCGATCGGATTGCCATCCGATTGGGATGACCATGGTGAGTGTGTGACGGATGCCCACTCGATCGGATGGCTTTCTGATCGGATGGCCATTCGATCCAAATGTCCAGTTTCCAAGTGTTCAAGTTTCTGAAAAAGTTTCTAAGTGTTAAGGGTTTCAAGATTCAAGGTCACCTTGATCGGATGGCAGTTCGATCAGATGGTTATCCGATCGGATTGCCATTCCACGATCAGGACTTCAAGTTGCAAGATGTTTAAGGTTAGGAGACAATGTCACCTGATTGGATGGCAGTTCGATCGAATGGCTATCCGATCGGATTGCCATTCGACGTTTAGAGATTCACAGTGTCTAAGTGTTAGGGTTAATGAGGCAAGTGTCACTCGATCGGATGGCTATCCGATCGGATTACCACTCGATCGGGTTGTCCTTGTCCCGTTCCTAAACTTGTAAAATTTCTAAGTTTATGTTTATGTAATGACGACGGGGTACGCATTGAGACAACGGTAAACCCATCAGTGCAGAGCCGATCTGATCGGGTGGGAATCACCCCAGTCCGTTCAGTCATCCGTTCGTGACAATGTTCATGTCAGAATTTATACTCTGGTTATCTTTTCCGACAACAATCCTTCTCCAAACCAACTTCAGACTAATCTTTAAGTCTACATTCCGTTTGAATCGAGATCTCACCGTTTTTTATAAAAGTATTAAGAAAAGATGAACATGAACATGAGTTTTAGTTGTGAAGTATAGATTTAGTAAAGATTTAGTGTAAAAACTTATGAAATTCCTTAGATCTGAGCTTAGATCTTGAACAGAATGACATCACTCAATCAGTTTGTACAAACCTCCATGATGATGTCACCCTCAAGAGCTCAAATCTTAGGGATTTCATGGTGAAAAGTGAGATTTCAAAGGAGAATCATGTAGAGAATAGTGTGTAGATCAATGATGTATAAGAATCTAGTGTAAAACGTACCGAAATCGCCAAGAAATGGAAGAAAAGAGGAATGCGTGAGTCTGGGTCGAGTGAGGCTGTCACATCGGTGAGAATTGATGTGCCATTCCTATTTATAGTGTGAGAGCGAGTGAGTGAGGCGGTGTGCACGGATCGGATTGCCACTCAGCCAATCCATCTTTTCCGCGTTTCCGTCTTTGATTCGTTTCGCGTGTTAGATCAAGCGTTGGTTTGCGTATTTATTGGGTAATAGTATCAGGTGACTAGATTACATTATTAAAACAAGTTTCCATAGTTTCCGCCAGTGACAAGACTCCAGTCCCTCGTTCAACCAAGTCTCAAGTTTCACGAGCCTCAAGAGTCAAGCACCAAAGTATCAAGTATTCTAGAATCATAGTATCATAGCATCAAAGGATCATAGTATCATAGAATCATAGTCTCATATTTTCATAGAATCATAGATCATAGAATCATAGTCTCATAGTATCATAGTCTCATAGTTTCATAGTTTCCAAGCATCAATTATCAAAATCATAGCATAAGTTTCACCAAGTATCAAAAGTATCAAGTATTACATGTTTTGGTCAAAAATCAGACGAGGATAATGCAACCAAACTCTTTGTTACGGGGAATGATGCTCAAAATGTGTAACAGCGATGAGGATCACTACGATTCAATATTACATAAACAACACAAGGGTTTATACGGGGAAAAAGCCCTTGATCAAGAATTGATCTCCGGCACAAAAAACCCCGGGTGATGGAAACTACCGATCACCAAGCTCAAATAAATGAATGAATGTTTACAACTTCGGATAGTAACGAGCTAGGTACAAGGATCACTACGGTGGAATGTGTAAAAAGTGTATGAAATTGCTAAGTGTTTGAACGAGAGCTTGTATGAGCGTTTGTACGAGTGTGTGTAACTGAGGAAATAACTAAGTGTTTTCTACTAGCTCGTTACTCCCTTTTTAAAATAGAAATAACCACCTAAACTAATTATCCGACTTTCGTGCCAAGCCTCCACGTTCTCCACAACGTCTATTTTTGGTCAAGCACGTGCAGAATAGTTTAGGAATATTCTCCAGGAATGTCGCCAAGACTTGGTCAAGCTTATTATACCTGCGAGATAGTACAAAACATAAGTAAACAATCGTTAGTACGAGGATCCTTAAAGTGATCCATGATCCTGATCCTGAAGCTCTTCTGAAGATCACCACCTGTCACAGAAGTAAGGATCACTAATTAGGATAACGTGTAAGGATCACTAATTGTTAAAAAATCCCCCCCCCCCTAACAATTGCCCCCAAAATATAAGGAGTAATTTGTAAAATTAGCGAGTTATATTTTCTTTGATCTTATCCGCAACTAACTAACGGATATATAGCCGTTAAAATTGAACTAGACGTTGCGATCATGACGTCACGGAAGTGACAATCCTGCAGAATCATAATTATAAATAGAGGTATAGATAGGATCATTATGCATTCAAATTCGAAAGAAACTCTCTTTAAATTCTCAGTCGACGAACAACCAGGTATCTCTTTCTTCTCTTTCTACCTTTCTTACTCTGTTTTTCTTTCATTAACACCATCGCTTTGAGAATGATGCTCCGAAGCTCACCGGGCAAGGATCACAAGAAGGATAGCCCTTTGAAGAGTCAAAAAATCATCAAAGACTCAGCGAATGAAAGGTGTTGTTTTAACGATGCACAAGTAGATAAAATCCGTCACTGTTTTCCGGCGAGTGCCTTCTTCAAACCCTTTGATCCCACTGTTCTTAGCGACTATGTTTCAGAAACATGGGTTGCCTTTCCAGCTACACCATTTACTATAGGATACACCTATCCTTTCCCAGAATTCACACAATCCTTCTTTTCCCTGACCGGCATATCTTACATTCAAGCCATGCCGATGATTTGGAGGGTTTTATATACCCTGGAAAGGATCATCGAGCAGGAAGGCGTTGATTTAGGAATGTCAGAACTGGCGGAACTGTATGATCTTACTACCTTCGGTTCCCACCGTTATTTGTTCAAGCGAAAACCCGGTGTAGATCATCCTCTTCTCAAAGTTACCAAGAACGACAAAGATTGGAAACGTCGCTTTTTCTTTGTCAGAAGGAATTCCATTCTAAACGGAGAGCATTTACCAAAAACATGGTCCACCCATGGTAGGCCGGAGGATCCTGAGAAGGATCACCAAGTAGTCTGGTTTTTATAAGGATTACTGACCCCTTTTGTCTTGTGTCATGCAGCTATCTCTGTTTCGCATCTCATCACAACATCCGCAACCAGGGAAAGGCTTGCTGCTTTCTGGAACCTTGACCCTGAAACTAGAACTTTTAAGACAATAACCCAAGACTCACAGGAGGTATCCTCAGGCTCTGTCACAATGTCAAGTAAGTATTGTTAGGGGAGGATTTTCTAACAATTAGTGATCCTTATTCGTTATCCTAATTAGTGATCCTTACTTCTGTGACAGGTGGTGATCCTCAGAAGGGCTTTAGGATCAGGATCATGGATCACTTCAAGGATCCTCGTACTGACGATTGTTTACTTATGTTTTGTAGCATCTCGCAGGTATATTGAGCTTGACCAAGTCTAGGCGACATTCCTGGAGAATATTCCTAAACTATTCTACACGTGCTTGACCAAAAATAGACGTTATGGAGAACGTGGAGGCTTGGCACGAAAGTCGGATAGTTAGTTTAGGTGGTTATTTCTATTTTAAAAAGGGAGTAACGAGCTAGTAGAACACACTTGGTCATTTCTCAGTTACACACACTCGTACAAACGCTCATACAAGCTCTCGTTCAAACACTTAGCAATTTCATACACTTTTTACACATTTCACCGTAGTGATCCTTGTACCTAGCTCGTTACTATCCGAAGTTGTAAACATTTAATCATTTATTAGAGCTTGGTGATCGGTAGTTTCCATCACCCGGGGTTTTTTGTGCCGGAGATCAACTCTTGATCAAGGGCTTTTTCCCCGTATAAATCCTTGTGTTGTTTGTGCATTCTACATTGAAGTGATCCTCATTGCTGTTACATATTTAAAGCATCATTCCCCTAAACAAAGAGTTTGGTTGCAATATCCTCATCAGATTTTTTGACCAAAACAGTTTGGCGCCCACCGTGGGGCAATTGGTGCTTTGCCTTAGAAGAATTCGCATTTCTGTGCTCATTCCGGTTCACTACAACCAAGCAAATGGCTTCCTCGGCGAAGAATACTTCAAACTTGATGTCTTCATTCACTTCTTCACAAGGCGTCCCTCCTTTGCCTCCACCACCTTCTGGATCCCAGAAGAACACTGAGAATGCTGCGAAGAAACCGACTCCCATTTTCTCAAAACCACCTACTTCTTCTGTTTCAACTAATCCTACTACTAATGATCTCTATGCCTTGATTTTGCAGATGAGGGATCGTGCACAAGAGCAGGATAAGACCAACGAAAGGATCCTCCGGGAGATTGACGAAATTAAGAAACAGAAGAAGACGGCAGAGGATCGTTCCCCACTGACGCCCAGGTCTTTGAATTTTGATACTCCGGTGATTACTTCTCAGCCATCAGTGATTCCAGACATTCGATATGTGGGTGGACCAAAAGGAGTACACTACGCAACAACAGCTATGACCCAGGCACTAGGTTCATATTTTCAGCCAGTGGGATCCTATCCTCAGCATATGGGATCCCTCACGAGTACAGGAGGATATTCAGGAATGCAGCAGTATCAAGGATCCTCCTTCATTCCAGGATCATCCCAGGTTCAAGGATCCTCCTTCGTCCCAGGATCATCCCAGGTTCAAGGATCCTCCTTCGTTCCAGGATCATCCCAGGTTCAAGGATCCTCCTTCGTTCCAGGATCATCCCAGGTTCAAGGATCCTCCTTCGTCCCAGGATCATCCCAGGTTCAAGGATCCTCCTTCGTCCCAGGATCATCCCAGGTTCAAGGATCCTCCTTCTTTCCAGGATCATCCCAGGTTCAAGGATCCTCCTTCTTTCCAGGATCATCCCAGGTTCAAGGATCCTCCGTTGTTCCAGGATCATCCCAGTTTCAGGGACCCTTCCAGGTGCCAGGATCCTTGAGGAGTTTGCAGACAGGAAGTTCAGATGTCCATCAAGGAGATTTTATTCCAATGCAGACCAATGCCTCTACTGGTCCCTCGGTCATTCCAGAGTCTCAGCAATATGGATTAACATCCATTCTTCCTAACTTGAATCCAATGGGAGGTAACACTTTTAATAATTCTCATACTACTAACCATGGTCTTATGCAGGATCCAGGTATCAATCATGCCATGGCCAGAGAATTGCAAAAGCTAAAGGATATGATATCAAGTGTTCCGGGAGTGGTCAAACCTATCCCCGAGATTGCAGATGGGAGCCACAAGATATCTTGTTTTGCACCACCAATCTGTGATGCTGAGATACCCAAGAGATTCCATGTGCCTACAATGAAACTGTATGATGGTTCGACGGATCCTGAAGAACACATAGCACAATACAGGGAGAGAATGGAGATCAATCCAATCCCAGAAAGGTTAAAGGAAGCATGCTTGTGCAAAGGATTCGGATCCACTCTTACTGGATCAGCTCTCAAATGGCTGCTAAGTCTTCCTCCCTATTCTATTACCTCATTTGCTAACCTAGTTAACTTGTTTAATAATCAGTTTTCTTGTAGTAGAAAATTTGAGCGATTAACTAGTGATTTATATAGGATAACCCAGGGCCATAATGAATCATTAAGGGATTACATTACCAAATTCAGTAAAGAATCCTTAGACATTCCCAACTTAGATATAGCCACGGCTGCTGAGGCCTTCAAAATGGGATTGCTTAGGGATTCGTTATTTTATGATGATCTTGTTATGACACCGTGCAGGAACTTAGATGAGGTAAGAACCCAGGCCCTCAGGTTCATCCGGCTAGAGGATGATAAGAGGATCCAGGACAGGTTGACAGGATCCTCAAAGCAGGATAAGCAAGGATCCTCATTCAGGAATAACAAGTTCAGATCCTACAACAGATCTGACAATCAGAACGTTCATTCTATTGATCAAGAAGAGGATGATAAGGATTATCCTCCAATTTCTGAATATTGCTTTAGTGTTGATAACAATGAACTAATCCTTGCCATGCAGAACCTAGGTGATAAAGCTAGATGGCCAAGAAAGAATGATAGGCCGGCTGCAACTAAGGATAAATCAAAGTGGTGTGCGTATCATGAATATTTTGGGCACCTCACAGAAGAATGCATTGCATTAAGGAAGGAAATTGGATACTTGTTGAGCAAAGGGCATCTAAAAGAGTTGTTGGGAAGAAAAAAGTCAAGGACTCAGGATTCTGAAAGGATCCCTGAGAAGGCTCCAGCCCCTCCAGCAGATGCACAAGTGATAAACTTTATTTCTGGAGGATCCGACATTTGTGGCACATCCTTCTCAGCAGCTAAGAGGCATGCAAAGGAAACTAAAATGGATAATGGAGAAAGACCAGTTCGAACATCAAGTGTCTCCGAAGGAAAAGTCATAACCTTTGATGAAGAGGATCGTGTTGATATCCAGGATCCTCATCACGATGGTTTAGTTATTACTCTTTTCATATCTAACCATTTTGTCCGCAGGATCCTTATAGACGGAGGAAGTTCAGTGAACATTATCCAGCTTGATGTTCTGAAGAAGATGGGTATTCCTGAATCAGAGATCATACCAAGATCCTCCGTGCTCGTGGGATTCAGTGGCGAAACTAAGAACACCCAGGGGGACATTAAACTCCCAATATATATTGAAGGCTTACACTCTTATCAAAAATTTTGTGTTATTGACTGTCTATCTTGTTGTAATGTTATCCTTGACAGGCCCTGGATACACGATATGAAAGCAGTCCCGTCTACTTACCATCAATGTGTGAAGCTCCCTAGTCCTTGGGGAATAGTAAAGATCGATAGTGATCAGCAGGAGGCTAAGAATTGCTATACTTCATCGATGAAACCAGCCTCGAAGTCAAGGGAGCAATAGCAATCAAGGTATCCTCCAAGGAATGTCTTGGAGGCCGGAGAGCAGGATGTGGTAGAAATCCTCATGGATCCCGATGATCCTGAATCCAAAATCTATATCGGATCAGGGATCCTTGGCGAAATGAAAGAAGACCTCATATCCTTCCTCAAAAGGAGAAAGACTACCTTTGCATGGAAACACGAAGATATGACCGGTATATCCAAAGATGTTATCACTCACAAGCTCGGCATCGACAGATCCTTCAAACCAATCCATCAAAGGAGAAGGAAGTTCGCACCAGAAAGGAATGCCATTATCCAGGAAGAGGTAGAGAAATTGCTCCGGGCAGGTATGATTAGAGAGGTCAAGTATCCAAGATGGTTGGCCAATGTGGTTGTTGTTCAAAAGAAAAACGGAAAGTGGAGGGTATGTGTCGATTTTACCGACTTAAATAAGGCATGTCCCAAGGATCCTTTCCCTTTACCCCACATTGACTCCATGGTGGATGCAACCGCGGGTCATGAACTGTTAACTTTTATGGATGCTTCATCTGGATTTCAACAAATCCAAATGGAACCATCCGATCAAGAGGATACACCCTTCATGACTCCAACTGGTATATACTGCTATATTGCTATGCCGTTTGGATTAAGAAATGCAGGTGCAACATACCAAAGGCTGGTGAATATGATGTTCAAGGATCAGATCGGACAAACTATGGAGGTTTACATAGATGATATGGTGGTAAAATCCATAAGAGCTGAGGATCATCTAAAGGATTTGGAGGAAGCATTTGATATCCTTGACAAATATAACATGAAACTTAATCCTTCAAAATGTCACTTTGGTGTTAAAGCAGGTAAATTCTTAGGATATATGGTGACAAAGAGAGGCATTGAAGCTAGCCTGGAACAAATCAAAGCAATAGTGAATATCAAATCTCCGGCCAATGCTAAGGATGTTCAAAGGCTAACAGGCAGGATAGCAGCTTTGAACAGATTTATATCCAAATCCTCGGAGAAGTGCAAAGAATTCTATGATATCCTAAGGAAGAACAAGAAATTTGAGTGGACCGAGAAACACGAAAATGCTTTGAGAGCCCTCAAAGATTACTTATCCTCAGCCCCATCCTTGATAAAGCCAGAAAAAGGCGATGTGTTATCCTTGTATCTTGCAGTATCCTCAAAAGCAGTAAGTGCGGTCCTTGTTAAGGATCATGAAGGTACACAACATCCCGTCTATTATGTAAGTAAAAGTTTACTTGATGCCGAATCCAGGTATTCACACCTTGAAAAACTTATTCTTGCATTAATAATGGCATCTACTAAGTTAAGACATTATTTTGAAACTCATGTTATCATTGTTAAAACTAATTTTCCAATTAAGAATGTTCTCAGGAAACCAGAGATGTCAGGAAGGATGGCTAAATGGGTAGTGAAATTGAGTGCATATGATATAAGATATGAGCCTAGGACAGCCATCAAATCCCAAGCATTAGCTGACTTTGTGGCTGATTTCAGTAGTGATTTACAAGAAGAAGCTGAGCTAGAAGTCCAGCAGCTAGAAGAGACCAAGGATCCTTGGATACTTTATACTGATGGATCCTCAAATGTCAAAGGCACAGGGCTTGGAATACTACTAAAATCGCCACAGGGGGACATAATACCCCATTCTATAGCTTGTGAATTCCAAACCACTAACAATGAGGCTGAATATGAAGCCCTAATTGCTGGTTTACAAATTGCAAAGCATATGGGTATCAGGTATCTTGAGGTACACGTAGATTCTTTGCTGATTACAAACCACTTTAATGGATCATATTCTGTTAAAGGTGAAAAGCTAACCAAGTATTTGGAGATAGTCAAAAGTTTGGCACTCTCTTTTGTTTCCTTTAGTTTGTCACAGGTACCAAGGGAAGAAAATACAGAAGCTGATGCATTGGCTAACTTAGGATCATCCTTGAAGATCCCGGAGGATATCAAGATTCCTATTATCCATATCCTGACCCCGGCTATCGAGGATCACGAGGCTATGGAGATAGGAAATGATTCTGCAATTATCCCTTGTGAGGATACTCAGTCCTATTCAGGATCAGGATCATGGATCTCACCAATTATGAGATACTTACAACATGGAGAGATTCCTACAGGAGAAAACCCTAGGGCTTTCAAATCTAAGGTATCTCAATTCACAATTATAAATAATATGTTGTATAGACGATCTCTTGCAGGACCATACTTGAGATGCATTGAGGATCCTGAAGTTCAGGAAGTTTTAAAAGACTTCCATGAAGGAGATTGTGGAAACCACACTGGGGGCAGGGCTTTATTCTCAAGGATCCTGAGGACAGGATACTACTGGCCAACCATGAAGAAAGATGCTGTGGAGTATGCCAGAAGATGTGATCCTTGCCAGAGACACAGCAATATCCTTCATCAACCAGCTGAATTATTGCATCCTATATCCTCCTCTTGGCCATTTATGAGATGGGGTATGGATATAGTTGGAAAGCTCCCTAAGGCACCTGGTGGGAAAATATTCATGTTAGCAATGACTGATTACTTCTCCAAGTGGATAGAGGCTGAAGCCTTTGCCCAAGTCAGAGAAAAGGAAGTTATATCCTTCATTAAAAGAAATATTATAACTAGATTTGGTATCCCTTCTGAGATTATATGTGATAATGGTTCCCAATTTATTGGGGGCAGAACCACTAACTTTTGTGACAGCTGGGGGATTAAGATGATAACTTCAACACCAGTCCACCCACAAGCTAATGGCCAAGCAGAATCATCCAACAAGATCATCATCAACAATTTGAAGAAAAAGCTTGGATCCAAGAAAGGGAAATGGGCAGAAGAACTACCCTATGTGCTTTGGGCTGATAGGACAACCCCCAAGAATGCTACTGGTCAAACACCATTCTCTTTGGTGTTTGGAGCAGAATCAGTGATCCCAACAGAAATGGTGGTTCCTACTGCTAGAACAAGTACCCGTGATCCTGAGGAAAATGATGAAAACTTGGCTCAAGACCTGGATACTATTGAAGAAATCAGGGATATGGCTAGGATAAGGATGGCCAGTTATCAACAAAGAATGGCTGGTACTTACAACAAAAATGTCAGGATCAGGAGGTCTCAAGTTGGAGATATGGTGTTACGGAAAGCATTTCAGAATACCACCAATCCTGCTGATGGAAAATTGGCTCCAAAATGGGAAGGCCCTTATTTGATTGAAGCTGAAGCAGGAAAGGGGGCATATAGATTGCTAACAATGGAAGGTGATTTGCTACCAAGAGCTTGGAATGCTGTCCACTTGAAGAAATATTTCATGTAAGCAGGATCCTTACGGTATAAGTGATCCTCACGATAGGTATATCCTTAAAGGATCCTCAAAGTATCGGTGATCCTTATTCAGGTAATATCCTAATCTTGAACTATTTCATTTCTTTATTTTCTCATATTAGGATAAGGATCATGTATCCTTTATCCATTTCTCATGTGAGTTCAAGTTTTGAAAGTTCAGGTATCTTTAGCACAACGTTGGTTATCCACAGAAGCAATCCGTCTTTTGGGTTTAACCCCAGTTATTTGGGCTTGTCCCCAGATTCCGCCTGTAGCGCACGATGATCCTGGTGTAGTTCAAGGCTTTGGGACCAGTACTCGTTCTAGGGGCTGATAATTCCATTGTTCTGGCTATGCTTAGGATCCTACGTATAATGGTAGACGTACCATACATCCGTTCATAAGGTTTCTAACGTTTTCACGTTAGTTAAGGTTTCTAACGTTTTCACGTTAGCTAAGGTTTTGGCATTTTCATGTCACTAAGTTTGGATAGTCGCCAGTTAGGGCCATACTCCAGTTTACATACGATCCTTGGGCTTGTCCCCAGTTATCCTTGGGCTCGTCCCCAGTTATCCTTGGGCTCGTCCCCAGTTATCCTTGGGCTTGTCCCCAGTTATCCTTGGGCTTGTCCCCAGTTGCTAACTCTATTCTTATATTGGCTTAGTCCCAAGTTATGCTTTATTTCAGGTCCTTGAAGATAGGCAGCTAGGGATCCTTGATCCTTATTTCATTCTAAGGTTTATCTTATAGTTATCCTTATTATGGTTAGGATTCTAACTTGGATTCTCAGGTATGATCCTTAACTCCTTTGATTTTATTCATTATTCTTTTAAATAACCCTTATACTTGACAACTGAACTTGTATTTCTTAAATCATGTCACTTTTTAAAACTTATCGGTTATGGGATATGTGATCCTTGTTCATATCCTAAACTTTTTGTATATCTTTTCTAATTTTTCAAGGCTTGATAAGTATAAACAGAATGAACATTACAATAGTTGGAAAGTAACATACTAAAAAGGATAACAACACAAGATAAGCGACAAAAGGTTAAGTTTTTATTTATTAACATAAAGCTAACCCTTTAAAGGTTGTCAAAATTACCTACCCGAGCTTCTACCAGCAAAACGTGGCCCGTCCGCTGGGGTAGGTAAAGGGTGTCCATGATAATGAGTTCAAAAGTAGTGCAGGAATATAAAGGCGGCAGGATCACAATGGCTTCATCCCCCAAACAGAGGATCCCTCCACCAATTGCAATCCTGCCTATTGTCCAAAGGATCATACATGATCCTTAAACCTAAGAACTATTGTTTAGAGTTATTACAGACCCACCATTGTTCAAAAACATCAACAATCAAAAAACTACCAAACCATAAAAAATGGGCTCCGACCACGTCTAGAAATTTCCATCATCGCCCATTTTTGCAGCTCACACCTTCGCTGCATCATCATCACCACCAGCCGCTGCATCCTCAGCTTTATCCTTCAACCCGCTGCCACTAGCCTCAATTGCCAGAATCTCCTCAGCCTCCTCTTCATCACCCAATTCAGCCAGCCTTGCCTTCCATTCTTCAATTTCCCAGCTACTTTTGTCAAAGGCAGGATCCTGAGCTTCCAAGGCCATTTGTAGCTTGGTTTTATACATTGCTATGGCGGCAGAAACTTTAGCATCATCTGTGATCTCCTGCCTTTCATAGTCAAAGTTAACCAGCACCTTAGCCATCTTCTGCTTGGTATCCTGGAGTTCCTTCTGAAGATCAGCAAGTGCAAGATCCTTGAGCACAGCAGTCTGCTGGAGGTCGGCAATCTTCTTATCTTGATCCTCAACATGGCCGACGTAATCCTCGATCTCCGCAAATTTCTGCAAAAGAAAAGGATAAAGCAGTTCAAGAGCAAGTGATCCTTAGATCAGCAGGATATACAAGCAGAGACAGTGATCCTTACATCATTGAAGTACTCGAGGAACTGGTGGCGAATTAAGGGCAGACCCTGCAAATCCTCAGCCTCGGAAGTCTTTCTCTTTTTGATTCCCTTCCCTTTGAGGGGTGCCTTGGGGATTGAGGCTGTCGGGCTAGTAGGGACCTTTCTTTTGGAGGATTTGACAGTGGTGAGATCGGTGACACTGAACCTTGAAGCAGCTTTGGCAGATTTTCCAGCACCTACACAACCAAAACAAGATAAGTGTCTTTTCTTAATATACATTTAACTATTTATTTAAATCTTAAACAAGGATACTTACTTGACATTGTGACAGAGCCTGAGGATACCTCCTGTGAATCTTGGGTTATTGTCATGAAAGTTCTAGTCTCGGGGTCGAGTCCCCAGAAAGCAGCAAGTCTTTCCCTGGTTGCGGGTGTTGTGATGAGATGTGAAACAGAGATGGCTGCATGACACAAGACAAAGAAGGGGTTAGTGATCCTATTACAAAAACATGACCATCTGGTGATCCTTCCCAGGATCCTCCGGCCTACCATGGGTGGACCATGTTCTTGGTAAGTGTTCTCCATCTGAAATGGTATCCCTTCTTACAAAGAAGAAGCGACGCTTCCAATCTTTGTCGTTTTTGGTGACTTTGAGAAGAGGATGATCTGCACTGGGTTTACGTTTGAGCAAATAACGGTGGGATCCAAAGGTAGTAAGATCATACAGTTCCGCCAGTTCTGACATTCCTAAATCAACGCCTTCCTGCTCGATGATCCTCTCTAGGGTGTATAAAACCCTCCAAATCATCGGCATGGCTTGAATGTAAGATATGCCGGTAAGGGAAAAGAAGGATTGTGTGAATTCCGGGAAAGGATAGGTGTACCCTATAGCAAATGGAGTAACTGGAAAGGCGACCCATGTTTCTGAAACATAGTCGCTCAGGGCAGTTGGATCGAAAGGTTTGAAAAAGACATTCGCCGGAAAACGGTGACGGATGCTATCTATTTGTGCATCGTTAAAGCAACACCTCTCGTTCACTGAGTCCTTGATGATCTTCTGACTCTTCAAGGGGCTATCCTTTTTGTGATCCTTGGCCGGGGAACTTCGGAGCAACATTCTCGAAGTGACGGAGATAAAGAAGAAAAACAGAGTAAGAGAGGAAGAAAGAGGAGAAAGAAATACCTGATTGATCGTCGACTGAGAATTTAAAGGGAGTTTCTTTCGAATTTAAATGCATAATGATCCTATCTATATCTCTATTTATAATTATGATTCTGCAGGATTGTCACTTCCGTGACATCATCATCGCAACGGCTAGTTCTATTTTAACGGCTATATATCCGTTAGTTTGTTACGGATAAGATCAAGAAAACATAGCTCGCAAATTTTACAATTTCACTCCTTATATTTTGGGGGCAATTGTTAGGGGAGGATTTTCTAACAATTAGTGATCCTTATTCGTTATCCTAATTAGTGATCCTTACTTCTGTGACAGGTGGTGATCCTCAGAAGGGCTTTAGGATCAGGATCATGGATCACTTCAAGGATCCTCGTACTGACGATTGTTTACTTATGTTTTGTAGCATCTCGCAGGTATATTGAGCTTCACCAAGTCTAGGCGACATTCCTGGAGAATATTCCTAAACTATTCTGCACGTGCTTGACCAAAAATAGACGTTATGGAGAACGTGTAGGCTTGGCACGAAAGTCGGATAGTTAGTTTAGGTGGTTATTTCTATTTTAAAAAGGGAGTAACGAGCTAGTAGAACACACTTGGTCATTTCTCAGTTACACACACTCGTACAAACGCTCATACAAGCTTTCGTTCAAACACTTAGCAATTTCATACACTTTTTACACATTTCACCGTAGTGATCCTTGTACCTAGCTCGTTACTATCCGAAGTTGTAAACATTTAATCATTTATTAGAGCTTGGTGATCGGTAGTTTCCATCACCCGGGGTTTTTTGTGCCGGAGATCAACTCTTGATCAAGGGCTTTTTCCCCGTATAAATCCTTGTGTTGTTTGTGCATTCTACATTGAAGTGATCCTCATTGCTGTTACATATTTAAAGCATCATTCCCCTAAACAAAGAGTTTGGTTGCAATATCCTCATCAGATTTTTTGACCAAAACAAGTATCCTTGTTTAAAATTTAAATAAATAGTTAAATGTATATTAAGAAAAGATACTTATCTTGTTTTGGTTGTGTAGGTGCTGGAAAATCTGCCAAAGCTGCTTCAAGGTTTAGTGTCACCGATCTCACCACTGTCAAATCCTCCAAAAGAAAGGTTCCTACCAGCCCGACAGCCTCAATCCCCAAGGCACCCCTCAAAGGAAAGGGAATCAAAAGGAGAAAGGCCTCTGAGGCTGGGGATTTGCAGGGTCTGCCTCTAATTCGCCACCAATTCCTTGAGTACTTTAATGATGTGAGGATCACTGTCTTTGCTCATGTATTCTGTTGGCATATCCTGTTGATATATCCTGCTGATCTGAGGATCACTTAATTCTGACCTTATCCTTTATCCTCTTTACAGAAATTCGCTGAGATCGAGGATTACGTCGGCCATGTTGAGGATCAGGATAAGAAGATTGCCGACCTCCAGCAGGTTGCCGTGCTCAAGGACCTTGCACTTGCTGATCTTTGGAAGGAACTCCAGGATACCAAACAGGAGATGGCTAAGGTGCTGGTTAATTTTGACTATGAAAGGCAGGAGATCACAGATGATGCTAAAATTTCTGCCGCCATAGCAATGTACAAAACCAAGCTGCAAATGGCCTTGGAAGCTCAGGATCCTGCCTTCGACAAAAGCGGCTGGGAAATTGAAGAATGGAAAGCGAGGCTGGCTGAATTGGGTGATGAAGAGGAGGCTGAAGAGATCCTGACAATTGAGGCTGGTAGCAAGGATGAAGCTGGTGAAGCAAGTGGAGCCGGAGGTGGTGATGCAGCAAAGGTTTAAGCTGCTTGATTGGGCAATGATGGACATTTCTAGACGTAGCCGGAGCCCAATTTTTTAAATCTGGTGGTTTGTTTTGGTTATGATGTTTTTTGCTGAACAATGATGGGTTGTACTAAACAATAGGTTTTTAGGATTAAGGGTCATGTATGATCCTTTGGACAATAGGCAGGATTGCAATTGGTGGAAGGATCCTCTGTTTGGGGGATGAAGCCATTGTGATCCTGCCGCCTTTATATTCCTGCACTATTTTTGAACTTATTATCATGTACACCCTTTACCTACCCCAGCGGACGGGCCACGTTTTGCTGGTAGAAGCTCGGGTAGGTAATTTTGACAACCTTTTAAGGGTTAGTCTTTTGTTTATAAATAAAAACTTAACCTTTTGACGCTTATCTTGTGTTGTTATATTCTTTAATATCTTACTTTCCAACTGTTGTAATGTTCATTTTGTTTATACTTATCAAGCCTTAAAAAAGATATCCAAAAAGTTTAGGATATGATCAAGGATCACATATCCCATAACCGATAAGTTCTAAAAAGTGATATAGTTTAAGAATCACAAGTTCAATTGTCAAGTATAAGGGTTATTCAAATAAATAATGAATAGAATTAAAAATAGTTAAGGATCATACCTGAGGATCCAAGTTAGGATCCTAACCTTAATAAGGATAACTATAAGATAAACCTTAGAATAAAGTAAGGATCAAGGATCCCTAGTTGCCTATCTTCAAGAACCTGAAATAGAGCATCACTTGGGACTAAGCCAATATAAGATAAGAATTAGCAGCTGGGGACAAGCCCAAGGATAACTGGGGACAAGCCCAAGGATCGTATGTAAACTGGAGTATGGCCCTAACTGGCGACTATCCAAACTTAGTGACATGAAGATGCCAAAACCTTTGCTAACGTGAAAACGTTAGAAACCTTAGCTAACGTGAAAACGTTAGAAACCTTATGAACGGATGTATGGTACGTCTACCATTATACGTAGGATCCTAAGCATAGCCAGTACAATGGAATTATCAGCCCCTAAAACGAGTACTGGTCACAATGCCTTGAACTATACCAGGATCATCGTGCGCTACAGGCGGAATCTGGGGACAAGCCCGAATAACTGGGGTTAAACCCAAAGGACGGAATGCTTCTGTGGATAACCATCGTTATGCTAAGGATACCTGAACTTTCAAAACTTGAACTCACGTGAGAGATGGATAAAGGATACATGATCCTTATCCTTATATGAGAAAATAATGAAATGAAATAGCTCAAGTTTAGGATATTACCTAAGTAAGGATCACTGATACTTTGAGGATCCTTTAGGGATACCCCTATTGTGAGGATCATTTGTGCTACTAGGATCCTGCTCACATGAAATATTTCTTCAAGTGGACAGCATTCCAAGCTCTTGGTAGCAAATCACCTTCCATGGTTAGCAATCTATATGCCCCCTTTCCTGCTTCAGCTTCAATCAAATAAGGGCCTTCCCATTTTGGAGCCAACTTCCCATCAGCAGAATTGGTAGTATTTTGGAATGCTTTCCTTAATACCATATCTCCAACTTGAAACCTCCTGATCCTGACATTTTTGTTGTAAGCACCAGCCATTCTTTGCTGATAACTAGCCATCCTTATCCTGGCCATATCCCTGATTTCTTCGATAGTATCCAGGTCTTGAGCCAAGTTCTCATCATTCTTCTCAGGATCACGGGTACTCGTTCTTGCAGTTGGAACCACTATTTCTGTTGGGATCACTGATTCTGCCCCAAACACCAAAGAGAATGGTGTTTGACCAGTAGCATTCTTGGGGGTTGTCCTATCAGCCCAGAGCACATAGGGTAGTTCTTCTGCCCATTTCCCTTTCTTGGATCCAAGCTTCTTCTTCAAATTGTTGATGATGATCTTGTTGGATGATTCTGCCTGACCATTAGCTTGTGGGTGGACTGGTGTTGATGTTATCATCTTAATCCCCCAGCTGTCACAAAAGTTAGTGGTTCTGCCCCCAATAAATTGGGAACCATTATCACATATAATCTCAGAAGGAATTCCAAATCTGGTGATAATATTTCTTTTAATGAAGGATATAACTTCCTTTTCTCTAACTTGGGCAAAAGCTTCAGCTTCTATCAACTTGGAGAAGTAATCAGTCATAGCTAGCATGAATACTTTTCCACCAGGTGCCTTAGGAAGCTTTCCAACTATATCCATACCCCATCTCATAAATGGCCAAGAGGAGGATATAGGATGCAATAATTCAGCTGGTTGATGAAGGATATTGCTGTGTCTCTGACAAGGATCACATCTCTTAGCATATTCCACAGCATCTCTCTTCATGGTTGGCCAGTAGTATCCTGTCCTCAGGATCCTTGAGAATAATGCCCTGCCCCCAGTATGGTTTCCACAATCTCCTTCATGGAAGTCTTTTAAAACTTCTTGGATTTCAGGATCCTCAATGCATCTCAAGTATGGTCCTGCAAGAGATCGTCTATACAACATATTATTTAAAATTGTGAATTGAGATACCTTAATTTTGAAAGCCCTAGGGTTTTCTCCTGTAGGGATCTCTCCATGTTGTAAGTATCTCATAATTGGTGAGATCCATGATCCTGATCCTGATCCTGATCCTGATCCTGAATGAGATTGAGTATCCTCACTAGGGATAATTGCAGAATCCTTCCCTATCTCCATAGCTACATGATCCTCGATAGCCGGGGTCAGGATATGGATAATAGGAATCTTGATATCCTCCGGGATCTTCAAGGATGATCCTAAATTGGCCAATGCATCAGCTTCTGTATTCTCTTCCCTTGGTACCTGTGACAAACTAAAGGAAACAAAAGAGAGTGCCAAATTTTTGACTATCTCCAAATATTTGGTTAGCTTTTCACCTTTAACAGCATAGGATCCATTAAAGTGGTTTGTAATTAACAAAGAATCTACGTGTACCTCAAGATACCTGATCCCCATATGCTTAGCAATTTGCAAACCAGCAATTAAGGCTTCATATTCAGCCTCATTATTAGTGGTTTGGAACTCACAAGCTATAGAATGGGGTATTATGTCCCCCTGTGGCGATTTTAGTAGTATTCCAAGCCCTGTGCCTTTGACATTTGAGGATCCATCAGTATAGAGTATCCAAGGATCCTTGGTTTCTTCTAGCTGCTGGACTTCCAGCTCAGCCTCTTCTTGTAAATCACTACTGAAATCAGCCACAAAGTCAGCCAATGCTTGGGATTTGATGGCTGTCCTAGGCTCATATCTTATATCATATGCACTCAGCTTCACTGCCCACTTAGCCATCCTTCCTGACATCTCTGGTTTCCTGAGGACATTCTTGATTGGAAAATTAGTTTTAACAATGATAACATGAGTTTCAAAATAATGTCTTAACTTAGTGGATGCCATAATTAATGCAAGAATGAGCTTTTCAAGGTGTGAATACCTGGATTCGGCATCAAGTAAACTTTTACTTACATAGTAGACAGGATGTTGTGTACCTTGATGATCCTTAACAAGGACCGCACTTACTGCTTTTAAGGATACTGCAAGATACAAGGATAGCACATCGCCTTTTTCTAGTTTCATCAAAGCTGGGGCTGAGGATAGGTAATCTTTGAGTGCTCTTAAAGCATTTTCATGCTTCTCAGTCCACTCAAATTTCTTGTTCTTCCTTAGGATATCATAGAATTCTTTACACTTCTCTGAGGATTTGGATCTGAATCTGTTCAAAGCTGCTATCCTGCCTGTTAGCCTTTGAACATCCTTAGCATTGGCCGGAGATTTGATGTTCACTATAGCTTTGATTTGTTCCGGGCTAGCTTCAATGCCTTTCTTTGTCACCATATATCCTAAGAATTTACCTGCTTTAACACCAAAGTGACATTTTGAAGGATTAAGCTTCATATTATATTTATCAAGGATATAAAATGCTTCCTCCAAGTCTCTTAAGTGATCCTCAGCTTTTAAGGATTTTACCACCATATCATCTATATAAACCTCCATAGTTTGTCCAATCTGATCCTTGAACATCATATTCACCAGCCTTTGATATGTCGCACCTGCATTTCTTAATCCGAAGGGCATAGCAATATAGCAGTATATACCAGTTGGAGTCATGAAGGCTGTATCCTCTTGATCGGATGGTTCCATTTGGATTTGTTGAAATCCAGATGAAGCATCCATAAACGTTAACAGTTCATGACCCGCGGTTGCATCCACCATGGAGTCAATGTGGGGTAATGGGAAAGGATCCTTGGGACATGCCTTATTTAAATCGGTAAAATCGACACATACCCTCCACTTTCCGTTTTTCTTTTGAACAACAACCACATTGGCCAACCATCTTGGATACTTGACCTCTCTAATCATACCTGCCCGGAGCAATTTTTCTACCTCTTCCTGGATAATGGCATTCCTTTCCGGTGCAAACTTCCTTCTCCTTTGATGGATTGGTCTGAAGGATCTGTCGATGCCGAGTTCGTGAGTGATAACGTCTTTGGATATACCGGTCATATCTTCGTGTTTCCATGCAAAGGTAGTCTTTCTCCTTTTGAGGAAGGATACGAGGTCTTCTTTCATTTCACCAAGGATCCCTGATCCGATATAGATTTTGGATTCAGGATCATCAGGATCCATGAGGATTTCTACCACATCCTGTTCACTCGCCTCCAAGACATCCCTTGGAGGATACTTTGATTGCTATTGCTCCCTGGATTTCGAAGCTGGTTTCATCGATGAAGTATAGCAATTCTTAGCCTCCTGCTGATCACTATCAATCTTCACTATTCCCCAATGACTAGGGAGTTTCACACATTGATGGTAAGTGGATGGGACTGCTTTCATATCGTGTATCCAGGGCCTGCCAAGGATAACATTACAACAAGATAAACAGTCAATAACCCAAAATTTTTGATAAGAGTGTAGGCCTTCAATATATATTAGGAGTTTAATGTCCCCCAGGGTATTCTTAGTTTCACCACTAAATCCCACGAGTACAGAGGATCTTGGTATGATCTCTGATTCAGGAATACCCATCTTCTTTAGGACATCAAGCTGGATAATATTCACTGAACTTCCTCCATCTATAAGGATCATGCGGACAAAATGGTTAGATATGAAAAGAGTAATAACTAAACCATCGTGATGAGGATCCTGGATATCAATACGATCCTCTTCATCAAAGGTTATGACTTTCCCCTCCGAGACACTTGATGTTCGAACAGGTCTTTCTTCGTTATCCATTTTAGTTTCCTTTGCATGCCTTTTAGCTGCTGAGAAGGATGTGCCGCAAATGTCTGATCCTCCAGAAATGAAGTTTATCACTTGTGCATCCGCTGGAGGGGCTGGAGCCTTCTCAGGGATCCTTTCAGGATCCTGAGTCTTTGACTTCTTTCTTCCCAACAATTCCTTTAGATGCCCCTTGCTCAACAAGTATCCAATTTCCTTTCTTAGTGCAATGCATTCTTCTGTGAGGTGCCCAAAATCTTCATGGTATGCACACCACTTTGATTTATCCTTAGTTGCAGCTGGCCTATCATTCTTTCTGGGCCATCTAGCTTTATCACCTAAACTCTGCATCGCAAGGATTAATTCATTGTTATCAACACTAAAACAATATTCAGAAATTGGAGGATAATCTTCATCATCCTCTTCTTGATCAATAGAGTGCACGTTCTGATTATCAGATCTGTTGTAGGATCTGAACTTGTTGTTCCTGAATGAGGATCCTTGTTTATCCTGCTTTGAGGATCCTGTTAACCTCTCCTGGATCCTCTTGTCATCCTCTAGTCGGATGTACCTAAGGGCCCGGGTTCTTACCTCATCTAGGTTCCTGCATGGTGTCATAACAAGATCATCATAAAATAACGAATCCCTAAGCAATCCCATTTTGAAGGCCTCAACAGCCGTGGCTATATCTAAGTTAGGAATGTCTAAGGATTCTTTACTGAATTTGGTAATGTAGTCCCTTAATGATTCATTATGACCCTGGGTTATCCTGTATAAATCACTAGTTAATCGTTCAAATTTCCTACTACAAGAAAACTGATTATTAAACAAGTTAACTAGGTTAGCAAATGAGGTAATAGAATAGGGAGGAAGACTTAGCAGCCATTTGAGAGCTGATCCAGTAAGAGTGGATCCGAATCCTTTGCACAGGCATGCTTCCTTTAACCTTTCTGGGATTGGATTGATCTCCATCCTCTCCCTGTATTGTGCTATGTGTTCTTCAGGATCTGTTGAGCCATCATATAGTTTCATTGTAGGCACATGGAACCTCTTGGGTATCTCAGCATCACAGATTGGTGGTGCAAAACGATATATCTTATGGCTCCCATCTGCAATCTCTGGGATAGGTTTGACTACTCCCGGGACACTTGATATCATATCCTTTAGCTTTTGCAATTCTCTGGCCATGGCATGATTGATACCTGGATCCTGCATAAGACCTTGGTTAGTAGTATAAGAGTTGTTAAAAGTGTTACCTCCCATTGGATTCAAGTTAGGAAGAATGGATGTTAATCCATATTGTTGGGGCTCTGGAATGATCGAGGGACCAGTAGAAGCGTTGGTCTGCATTGGAATAAAATCTCCCTGATGGACATCTGAACTTCCTGTTTGCAAACTCCTCAAGGATCCTGGCATCTGGAAGGATCCCTGAAACTGGGACGATCCTGGAACAAAGGAGGATCCTTGAACCTGGGATGATCCTGGAATGAAGGAGGATCCTTGAACCTGGGATGATCCTGGAACGAAGGAGGATCCTTGAACCTGGGATGATCCTGGAACGAAGGAGGATCCTTGAACCTGGGATGATCCTGGAACGAAGGAGGATCCTTGAACCTGGGATGATCCTGGAACGAAGGAGGATCCTTGAAACTGCTGCACTCCTGAACTCGTGAGGGATCCCATATGCTGAGGATAGGATCCCGCTGGCTGGAAATGTGAACCTGATGCCTGGGTCATTGTTGTTGTTCCGTAGTGCACTCCTTTTGGTCCACCCACATATTGAATGTCTGGAACCACTGATGGCTGAGAGGTAATCACCGGAGTATCAAAATTCAAAGATCTGGGCATCAGTGGGGAGCGATCCTCTGCCGTTTTCTTCTGTTTCTTAATTTCGTCAATCTCCCGGAGGATCCTTTCGTTGGTCTTATCCTGCTCTTGTGCATGATTCCTCATCTGCAAAATCAAGGCATAGAGATCATTAGTAGTAGGATTAGTTGAAACAGAAGAAGTAGGTGGTTTTGAGAAAATGGGAGTTGATTTCTTCGCGGCATTCTCAGTATTCTTCTGGGATCCAGAAGGTGGCGGAGGTAAGGGAGGAACGCCTTGTGAAGAAGTGAATGAGGGCATCAAGTTTGAAGCATTCTTCGCTGAGGAAGCCATCTGCCTGGTTGTAGTGAACCGAATTAAGCACAGAAATGCGTATTTTTCTAAGGACGAAGCACCAATTGCCCCACGGTGGGCGCCAAACTGTTTTGGTCAAAAATCAGACGAGGATAATGCAACCAAACTCTTTGTTACGGGGAATGATGCTCAAAATGTGTAACAGCGATGAGGATCACTACGATTCAATATTACATAAACAACACAAGGGTTTATACGGGGAAAAAGCCCTTGATCAAGAATTGATCTCCGGCACAAAAAACCCCGGGTGATGGAAACTACCGATCACCAAGCTCAAATAAATGAATGAATGTTTACAACTTCGGATAGTAACGAGCTAGGTACAAGGATCACTACGGTGGAATGTGTAAAAAGTGTATGAAATTGCTAAGTGTTTGAACGAGAGCTTGTATGAGCGTTTGTACGAGTGTGTGTAACTGAGGAAATAACTAAGTGTTTTCTACTAGCTCGTTACTCCCTTTTTAAAATAGAAATAACCACCTAAACTAATTATCCGACTTTCGTGCCAAGCCTCCACGTTCTCCACAACGTCTATTTTTGGTCAAGCACGTGCAGAATAGTTTAGGAATATTCTCCAGGAATGTCGCCAAGACTTGGTCAAGCTTATTATACCTGCGAGATAGTACAAAACATAAGTAAACAATCGTTAGTACGAGGATCCTTAAAGTGATCCATGATCCTGATCCTGAAGCTCTTCTGAAGATCACCACCTGTCACAGAAGTAAGGATCACTAATTAGGATAACGTGTAAGGATCACTAATTGTTAAAAAATCCTCCCCTAACATTACATAGTTTAAGGACTAAAAGTGTCAAATAGATAAAAGTCTAGGGACGCAGGCGTTACAGTCTCCACTCCTTTAGGAGATTCCGTCCCCCAAATCTAAGAAGAAGACTGCTCGAAGAGCTGCGGATACTTGGCCTTCATCTCACTTTTCATTTCCCAAGTGAATTCGGTGCCATGCTTTCCTTCCCATCTAACCTTGACTCTGGGAATTTTGCTGCACCTCAGTCGCTTGACGCCCTGATCCATGATTTCAACCGGTTTCTCCACAAAGTGTACAGCTTCATTTATTTGCAAGTCTTCAAAGGGAACCTGCAGTTCCTCGTCGGCTAAGCATTTACGTAGATTAGATACGTGGAACACTGGATGCACGTTGTTTAGTTCCTGTGGTAGGTCGAGTTGGTATGCCACCTTGCCAATCCTTTCGAGTATCACGAAAGGACCCACATAGTGAGGAGCGAGCTTTCCCTTCTTACCAAAATGAACTACTCCCTTCCAGGGAGATACCTTGAGAAGAACTCGGTCACCAACATCAAATTCCAGAGGCTTGCGCCTATTATCAGCATAGCTCTTTTGTCTGCTGCTAGCCTTGATCAAGTTATCCCGGATTTGCAGAATCTTATCTGTTGTCTCTTGAATGATTTCAGGGCCAGTAAACTGCTTGTCACCAACTCATGCCAGCTGATAGGAGATCGGCACTTGCGTAGGGATGGCAAAAAAGCCCAAGCCCGACGGGTATACCCGAAACATACGGGCCGGGTATACCCGAAGCCCAATGGGTATGGGCCGGGTACGGGCTTAAAAATAGAAAAAAATTTGGGTATGGGTACGGGTATGGGATTTAGTGATACCCGCCCGATACCCGACCCATTTACCCGAATAATACCCGAAAGTATCATATGATAGATTTCCATATATATAACTTAGTTTTGAGCATATGTGGATATGTATTTGGCAAGTGTTTAGGGAACATATAACTTATTTTTGAGCATGTATATTGGATATGGAAGCCATCACCCTTTATTATGTGGATGTTTTATGCAATTAGGTGGTCCTGATATAATTATTTAATTAAGTAATTGTTTTAATTTAGTTTAGTATATGTGGTCTGAAATGATATGTAAGTTATTAATCATATTTTCATTTGTTATAGTCATTAAAATAGTAAATTATATAAACATCAATGTAAAAATTGCACATTTGTCCCAACGTGTATTTTTAAGAAATTAACGGGTATCCTCGATACCCGACGGGTAATTACTAGAAAAATACCCGACTGGTAACGGGCCGGGTATGGGACAAAGAATTACAACCGGGTACGGGCCTGGGATTACCAATACCCGGCCCAAGCCCGGCCCATTGCCATTCCTACACTTGCGGCCATACAGAGCTTCGAAAGGAGCCATCTGAATACTGGAATGATAGTTGTTGTTGTACGAGAACTCAATCAATGGTAAATGTACATCCCAGATACCACCAAAGTCGATGACACACGAACGGAGCATATCCTCTAGGGTCTGAATAGTTCGCTCGGTCTGTCCATTCGTTTGGGGATGGAATGTCGTGCTAAGATTCAAGTGAGAACCCATAGCGGATTGAAAGGTTTGCCAACGACGTGAAGTAAAACGACCATCACGGTCCGAGATTATGTCAAGAGGTATGCCATGACGGCATATGATCTCATCAGTATAGATTCGGGCAAGTTTCTCCACTTTATAATCCTCACGAATAAGTAGAAAGTGGGCGGATTTGGTCAAACGATCAATGATCACCCAGATACTATCGTGACCAGAAGGTGTTCGAGGTAGCTTGGTAACAAAATCCATAGCAATGTTGTCCCATTTCCAAACAGGGATTTTGGGTTGCTATAAGAGTCCAAAAGGACGTTGATGTTCAGCCTTAACCTTTGTACAAGTAAGGCATTTAGAAACATATACAGCAATGTCCTTCTTCATACCAGGCCACCAATAAGTCATACGCAAATCATGGTACATCTTATCAGCGCCTGGATGAATAGAGTAGCGGGATTTATGTGCCTCATTCATAATAAGCTCACGGAGATTATCGCGATCCGGTACCCAGATGCGATTGAGGTAGTATTGGAGTCCATTCGGTTTAGTTTTGAGTTGTTCAATCTTAGCACCTTGGATTTCCACTTCTAGACTTCCTTTATTTGCTGACGAATACTGAGCGTCACGAATATACGCATGAAGATCACTAGAGATACAAATAGTATTCACATGAGTTTTACGACTAAGAGCATCGGCCACTACATTCGCCTTGCCAGGATGATAGCGAATTTCGCAGTCGTAGTCGTTAAGCAATTCCACCCAACGTCTCTGTCGCATGTTCAGTTCTTTTTGGTCAAAGATATGTTGAAGGCTCCTATGGTTAGTGAAAACCACACACTTAGTACCATACAGGAAGTGTCGCCATATCTTTAACGCAAACACAATTGCACCAAGCTCCAGATCGTGAGTAGTATAGTTTTTCTCATGCACTTTGAGTTGACGGGAGGCATAAGCAATAACCTTGTCTCGCTGCATGAGCACACAGCCCAAGCCACGGTTCGAGGCATCGCAATATACCACGAAATCATCATTCCCATCAGGGAGAGTAAGTACAGGGGCATTACACAAAAGAGTCTTAAGAGTTTGAAAAGATTCCTCTTGCTCGGGACCCCAAGCAAACGGTCTCTCTTTCTGAGTCAACTAAGTGAGAGGGACAGCGATCCTAGGAAGGAACGAATCTCAGATGCAGAATTAGGCGTACTCCAATTCTTCACAGCTTCGATTTTAGACGGGTCAACATGAATACCTTGTTTACTAACGACATGACTAAGAAATTGTACTTCATTAATCCAGAACTCACACTTAAAAAATTTAGCATACAAATTTTCACCACGTAAGAGTTCAAGCATCAAGCGTAAATGTCGAGCATGATCAGCTTTAGTTTTAGAATAAATGAGAATATCATCAATAAAGACTATCACAAAACGATCCAAATAGGGCTTACAAACACGATTCATTAGATCCATGAACACAGCGGGTGCGTTGGTCAATCCAAAAGGCAGGACCACGAACTCGTAGTGTCCATAACGAGTACGAAATGCGGTTTTGGGTACATCATATTCGAGAACACAAAGCTGATGATAGCCAGAACGAAGATCAATTTTCAAAAAACAGGTCGCGCCATGTAGTTGGTCAAATAGATCATCGATACGAGGGAGAGGATAACGATTCTTAATGGTAAGCTTATTTAGTTCACGATAGTCGATACACATACGGAATGAACCTTTTTTCTTCTTGGCGAATAGCACGGGAGCACCCCACGGGGAGGTACTTGGACGAATAAACCCCTTGTCGAGCAGTTCCTGAAGCTGACTAGATAGCTCTTGCATCTCGAAAGGTGCAAGACGATACGGGGCCTTGACAACAGGAGTCGCACCAGGTACGAGATCAATACGAAAATCGACGGTTCTAGGAGGTGGAAGACCAGGTAGATCTTCAGGAAAGACATCGGGAAAATAACACAACACTGGAACATCGCTTATGCTCTTCCCCTTGCTCTTTTGTTACACCATGTGGGACAAGAAAGCAAGGTTCTGTTTACGTAAGCACCTGCTCGCTTGTGTGCATGACATCAGCCTCAGCCCTTTCGTAGGTCGGTCTCCATAGACGTGCAAAATATCACCAGACGGTAGAGGTAGATGAACAAACTTCTCGTGACAGGCAATCTCGGCATGATTCTTATGCAACCAATCCATACCGATAATGACATCGAAACTACCCAATTGCATGGGTATTAGATCAATAGTAAACATGTGGTCGTTAAGAATCGAGGAACAACCACAGAGAATAGAATCAACTAGAAGAGACTTTCCATCGGCAACCTCTACTGAAAACGACTTAGGTAGCATAGAGCGTGCACAGTTTAACAAAGATTCAAATTCTACGGACACAAAGCTTCTGTCGAAACCAGTATCAAATAGAATCGAAGCATAAAGGTCATTCACAAAAAACGTACCATTAACGATGTCATTGTCGTTACGAGCCTGGTTAGCATTAAGATTGAACGCTCGTCCACGAGCGGCTGGCTGTTGATCCTGGTCCAGCTGAGGACACTGGTTACGAAGATGAGTAGTATCTCCACATTTGTAGCATGCATGAACAACTTTGACTGTCTTTGGATTCTGCGGAGGAGCTGGGAGAGCTGGTAGGGCTGCCTGAGCTGGGGCTTGCTGAGTGGGTTGAGTAGGCTTAGCTTGATGACAGTAAGGAGTGTGTGACCATAGATTGCAGTTGGTGCACAAACGACATGCAGAATTAGCAGGATGATGAAAATTAGAAGTTGTACACTTGGGATAAGACCCAGAGTACTGCTTCTTTACTTCAGGTGTAGCAGGGTTCTGAGCAGTAGCAGCAGGAGCAGGCTTAGCAGCAAGATTCGCAGCAGGAACAATAGCATTGCATCCTGAACCCTGTGACTTTTGCCTCTTGTTCTTACCGCCACTTGGCTGCTGAGTAACTTGATGTGCAAACTTGGAGGAAGCAGGGTTAGCAAACTACTTATCACGAACGCAGTTGTTGTTGAGACTAGCTGCAAGACGGTAGACTTCCTCAATATTTTCGAGTTGAGCTGCTTCAATAGAATCACGCATAGCAGGAGGTAGACCATTGATGTACTTGGTTATCATGCGTTTAGGGGTAGAAACCAAGTGAGGAACAATCAAGCTGAGCTGCTTGAAATGGGTAGTATAAGCCAGATTATCATCACTAATCTGCTTCAAGTGCCAGAACTCTTCTTCAAGCTTCAGTTGTTCATGAGGAGGGCAGACTTCAAGCATCATCAATTCTCGCACCTCAGCCCATGGAAGAGCATAGTCTTCTTCATTCGATCGGATGTTTCTCTCATTTGTCCACCATTCTAACGCCCTGCCTTGAAACATTCCCGTTGCACTCCTAGTCTTTAGATGTTATGGGCATTCGCCGTTAATGAAGGTAACCTCGATGTTGTCAAACCACTCTAGCATAGCAGTCACCCCATCACTGCCCGTGAAAGACTTAGGGTTGCATGAGACAAAATGTTTGTAACTGAACTTTGCAAGCTTTTATTTCTCCTTCTTAGAGTCAACAGAAGAGGGCACATTGTTCGATCCTTGGATCTCAGAGACGATCTTTGGCACGACTCGAGCGATCTGGTCGGCCATAAAGGACATCATCTTTTTCTGAGACTTTTCCCTGGATCTCTTGAGAGTTTCGGAGAGCTTTCGAGAAGACATCCTAATGATCCAACTAGAGGATCGTATAAGTCTAGATTCACAAAGTCTTACAGTATTGATTCACCACGATAGATTTGAAGACTCAAGATTCAACAAGATTCACATAGTTCACAATAGTTTCAACACCACAACCCACTACCTTCGCATGGCACGTTGTATGAAGTTTGGCAACATGTTAAAAACGCTTATATATAGGAAGTACCAGCGGCGTATCCACCACGCATCGGGCATATTGCTTCCGCCTCGTACTCGGTGTCATGTTACGTGTCGTAAAACACACTCCTCATCATAGATTCACATAGATTACTCCAATAGTTTCACATATATTCCACAGGTTTCAATAGATTCCAATAGATTCAATAGTTTCCAATAGATTCAATAGATCCTCATAGATTCCAATAGATTCAATAGTTTCCATTAGATTCAATAGATCCTCATAGATTCATGTTAACAACCCACAAACAACGAAATCTCGCATGGCACGTGCTACGAAAGTTCGGCAACATGACGGAAGCACTTATATATAGGAAGTATCAGCGGCGTATCCACCATGCTTCAATCATGCCACGTCCCCCTCATCATCGGTGCCATGCTTCGTTAACCACAACATTAGATTTCACCACTTCTCACAACATCAATTTACCAAATAGATTCAATCACATAGATTAACCAAATAGATTCCACAGCTTCAACCCAAGCCTACAAAACTACGAACTTCACTTAGCGCGTGGAATGAAGGTTTGGTAACATGCCAGAAACACTTATATATAGGAAGTACCAGCGGCGTATCCACCAAGTTTCGAACATGCCACGTCCGCCTCGTCTTCGACGCTAGGCTACGTTTCGTTTTTTGTTTCTCAAACAACACATACTTAGATTACACGTAGATTATGCTAGAGTACACATAGTTTACACTTAGATTACACCAGTAGTTTCCCATAGTTTTAGAATTTAGCAACCTCATCACCGGTCTGCAAAACGCTAAGTTTCGCATGGCACTTAGTACAAAAGTTGGTAACATGCCTGAAACACTTATATATAGGAAGTACCAGTGTCGTATCCACCATGTTTCAGACACGTCACTTCTGCCTCGTATTTCTATGCCATGTTCCGCTTAGTGTTTTACAACCACATTAACACATATATTCACCAGATAGATTCACATAGTATCATAGTCGATCAAGGTTTCCACATAGGCTATCATGATATAATAAAGCTTCATAAATTTAGTTTGATTCTGAGATTTAGGATTTATGTCTTAGATTGCGGACATACGTGCGAATTGAGTGAAAAGCCTCAAACAAAACAAACTAAAATTCAAGATAAACGGAGAATTTGAGTTTAAAACCATACATAAAATCGAGAGAACATAAAAGATAGGCTCATAAAACATAGATTGTGCCGGGTAGAAGAACGACGACTAACCAAGGTAATTCGAACCCCTTTCGAATTGAGGCAATGTGTCCTGACTTACTCAGACAAATATGTCATCGATGTTAGGCCTACGATATTCATCCTTTTGGTCATTTCACGTTCCTAATTGATTGGAAGTTTCGAGACCTTGGTGAGACATAAAAATCAAAGAGTGGGACTAGTTATCAAGGTCTGAGTTTCACCTCTATCTTGCCAACATCGTACCCTAATAGCGTCGGTACTTATCAGCAGATGAGACCTATTAGAATATAATCAGGAAATTTCCCATCAAGGTTTGGATGTCACTCCTGGCTTGAGGGCAATTTCGTACAAAATACAAACACTGATTAGCAGTGTTTTCAAGTGTCTATTATGACACCCTTAGGAAAGGCATGTAAGTTTAGCAGGAAAATGTGCTGCTAGGAAGCAGGTACGGTAGAATGCATAAGTCTTAAACAAGAGATAAGAATCAAGATTCCTAGAACTATAGACTAGGGAAAGTATTCTTACTTATCCTAATTCCCTATAGTTATGGCTCTGATACCAATCTGTCACACCCCAACAGATGGCGGAAACATCGGGGTGCGAGCACTAAGCATTCAGATTGCTCATGAGATTCCATAACACTAATGGTTTCATTAAAGATGTCAAATACAACCACAATAGTCTTTGATTCAACTTCTAGAGTTATCTAGGTGAGTTTCTAAGCATCAACCCTAGCTTGTTTTCCATAGTTCCAGCATCTATCAGCCTGCAACATGTGTTAAAATAAAGTCGGTACAAAAACGTACTGGCGAGCATACAAGTTTGAGTAATAGAATAATAGTTTTAAAACAACTCGTATCCATATGTAAATGTTAACAAAATAGTTTCAGCCATGCTAGTGTTCGCAATCCAACAAGTGATAGCCCAAGTATCCCGATGCTTTGTTGTTTTCCCAAGTCTCAAGGAAAACTAGAATCCTCCTAACAATACCCCCGAGAATAATGGGGAGGTGCATCTCCTATAGCGCTACTATTGTTAAGGCGGAATTACACACCCTGGATTAAACGTTCACATAGCACAAATAGAATACAAGAATCACAAGTTTCACATACACATAGGATAGAGTTTAGTTTTCAAAAGTCTCAAGTATCGTAGTTCAATAGAATACATGTTACATCCCAAAGTTTAAAACAAAAAATGGATCGAGTATACTCACAGTGATTGCTTAACAGATCAACTGTTATTGGATCAAAGGGAGGTCTTTAGAATTAGCCTGATTAGATTATAACAGATAAGAGTCGGGCAGAATAATGAGATTCAACCAAGTGTCGGATCAGTCATCTTGATCAGATGGTTGTTCGATCGGATGGCTATCCGATCGGATTGCCATCCGATTGGGATGACCATGGTGAGTGTGTGACGGATGGCCACTCGATCTGATGGCTATCCGATCGGATGGCCATTCGATCCAAGTGTCCAGTTTCCAAGTGTTCAAGTTTCTAAAAAAGTTTCTAAGTGTTAAGGGTTTCAAGATTCAAGGTCACCTTGATCGGATGGCTATCCGATCGGATTTCCATTCAACGATCAGGACTTCAAGTTGCAAGATGTTTAAGGTTAGGAGACCATGTCACCTGATCGGATGGCAGTTCGATCGGATGGCTATCCGATCGGATTACCATTCGACGATCAGAGATTCACAGTGTCCAAGTGTTAGGGTTAATAAGGCAAGTGTCACTCGATCAGATGGCTATCCGATCGGATTGCCACTCGATCGGGTTGTCCTTGTCCCGTTCCTAAACTTGTAAAATTTCTAAGTTTCTGTTTAAGTAATGACGACGGGGTACGCATTGAGACAACGGTAAACTAGGGATGGGATTGGTACAGTACCCGTACCTATACCCGTACCAGTACCGAAAATACCGGTACCGAATTTGAACAAAACTAGGTACCAAATACCGTACCAAATATATTGGTACGGTACGGGTACGAGTACGGGTACTGGTACGGGTATTTTCGGTACAGTACCCGCTTGGTACCATTTTATTTTTATTTACTTTTTGAGCACTTGTACGAGTACTAAATAGGTAAAATTGACATGAGTACCAATATAGTTCGAGTACCAAATAGGTAAAATTGGTACGAGTACCAATACGATACGGGTACCATATAGGTAAAATCAATACGAGTACACTATAAATACCATAATATGAAATAAAACATAATACAAAAAAACTTTTAAAGGTATACATAGAATTCGGTACCAGTACCCGTTTTTACCCGTACCCGTACCCGTACCCGTACCAATACCGAAAGTACCGAATACCAAAATCAATAAAACTGGGTACCGATACATGTACCAAATACCTAAAATCGGTACGGGTACAGGTACGGGTACGGGTACGGTACGGGTACGAGTACGGGTATTTGGGAAAAAAAGCCCATCCCTACGGTAAACCCATCAGTGCAAAGCCGATCTGATCGGGTGGGAATCACCCCAGTCCGTTCAGGCATCCATTCGTGACGGTGTTCATGTCATAATTCATACTCCAGTCATCTTTTCCAGCAACAATCCTTCTCCAAACCAACTTCAGACTAATCTTTAAGTCTACAGTCCGTTTGAATCCAGATCTCACCATTTTTTATAAAAGTCTTAAAAAAAGATGAAGATGAACATGAGTTTTCGTTGTAAAGTATAGATTTAGTAAAGATTTAGTGTAAAAACTTATGAACTTCCTTAGATCTGAGCTTAGATCTTGAACAGAATGACACCACTCAATCAGTTTGTACAAACTGCCATGATGACATCACCCTCAAGAGCTAAAATCTTAGGGATTTCATGGTGAAAAGTGAGATTTCAAAGGAGAATCATGTAGAGAATAGTGTGTAGATCAAGGATGTACAAGAATCTAGTGTAAAACATACCGAAATCACCAAGAAATGGAAGAAAAGAGGAGTGCGTGCGTCTGGGTCGAGTGAGGCTATCACCGTAGTTAGAATTGATGTGACAGGCCTATTTATAATGTGAGAGTGAGTGAGTGAGTGAGGCGATGTGCATGGATCGGATGGAAATTCGGTCTAATGGCCATCCGATCGGTTGGTCATCCGATCGGATTGCCACTCTGCCAATCCATCATTTCCGCGTTTCCGTCTTTGATTCGTTTCGCGCGTTAGATCAAGCGTTGCGTTGCGTGTTTATTGGGTAATAGTATCACGTGACTAGATTACATTATTAAAACAAGTTTCCATAGTTTCCGCCAGTGACAAGACTCCAGTCCCTCATTCAACCAAGTCTCAAGTTTCACGAGCCTCAAGAGTCAAGCACCAAAGTATCAAGTATTCTAGAATCATAGTATCATAGCATCATAGGATCATAGTCTCATAGTATCATAGAATCATAGTCTCATAGTTTCATAGAATCATAGAATCATAGTCTCATAGTATCATAGAATCATAGTCTCATAGTTTCATAGTTTCCATGCATCAAGTATCAAAATCATAGCATAAGTTTCACCAAGTATCAAAAGTATCAAGTATTACATAGTTTAGGGACTAAAAGTGTCAAATAGATAAAAGTCTAGGGACGCAGGCGTTACAAGACTGATGGAAAGTGTGAGAGAAGTGGTTTACTAATGGATGCCTTTCTCTTGAATCAAGCACCTCTAATTATAGCTGAAAACAGAGGGTTGGCATAGCCCCGTGGTCTTCTCTTTCTCTCACTTCATTAACTGCATATGTCAGGTCTTGTACTAACGTACGCCCCGTGGTATCATAACCCGGCCCCGTGGTTAGCGTACTTGTTGTACTATCACAGATTCTACGAATCCTAGAGTTGACCACGACCTGTGTTGGGTTAGCACGGCCCCATGTTGGTTTGACTTTTGCTGTTATCTTTTTCTGTAGGGAATCTTGACTGCGCACGGACCCATGCCTGCTAGGCACGACCCCGTGCCTAAGCTTAAGTTTTTTGTTATTTTGTTATTTTGGATGTGGATGGGGGTTCAGCAGGTCGTGTCAATCCTTCTTCTTTGTATTTGTATTGGTTTCTTCTGTTAATTTGTTCCTTTTCTTCTTTAAGCTCTTTGATCCTGTAAATTAAAAGTAAACAATGAAACATGCTTTTTCGAACATTAGTACCGAAAAAGTGTCGATTTTAAGCATTGTTTGATATAATTTATATGTTGCATTTTGCGCACATCAAGGAACCCTTTAAAACTTCAGGAATATTAGCTAAATGGCATAAAAGAGAGAAAGGATTATTTGATGTGAATAGAGTTCAATCAATGTTGGTGTAATATCAGATTGAACAGATGATAATGAAAAAAGTCAAGTGAAATTGGGGTTTTGGAAATGGGTACTAGGTGTGTGAGAGTGAGGGGTAAATTAGGAATTAATGGTGCGATTATGAGAAAGAGGAAGAGTGGGTGATGAGTGTACCTTATATTGAAGATCGGCAACTGATTTTGGAGAGTGTTAGAGAGATTTCGGTTGGTGAAGTATGTTTTTAGGGTTTATGGAATCAGTGGGCGGCATAGTGATCGGAGATGGTGGATGTGTCGCGGCAAAGGTGGCAGTGCGGTGGTGGAATGACGGTGTGCTTGGGGAATCGACGGTACACTGCGAGGATGAAGGGATCTAGGATGGAGGAGGGAGTTCGGGTGGCGGATTAAGACCATTAAGAAATGACATTGATGTCCGTTGTTTGAATAAGTGTGTGCAAGATCCACATTAGGAACATCCCTAACTACATATTTCTCATCATTGAAAACATCTACATCATGCTCAATGTATATACATATTATCTTAGTACCTTACATTTCTTGCACACGCTTAATCAAACAACGGGTATCTGAGTCATTTCTTAAAGGCCTTAATTCATCATCTAAATCACTATAAGGGACAAGATAATAAAATCGAAGATTTCATCATTTGTGTGACCCAACCTATCCATAACTTCATTGAGATCATAAAAACGGTTTGCATCCATGAAATCCACATAAGTTACCTTACCCCTATTGTAGACCCTATTTTAATTTCTGATAGCAAAATCCTCTTCATAGTGAACCTTCTTTGTAAAAAGGTCTAGGTCTCCACCTGTAAACAAGTAATTTTAGTCATTAATTTCCCTAAAAATTTAAAACATTTAAGTGACGTGAGTGAGAACGATCCTTAGCTTCGTATTCGAACTCTTCATTTTCCGGTCCGAGTGCACACATCTTGTAAACACTAATTGATCGTCTTGTCTCTGCACTAGGTGTTCAATTTTGGTGAGGGAAGACAAACGAGTGTTCAATCGATGATAGAGAGTGTTAAGAAAATGATGCCGAGTCTTAAAATATTGGTAGCTTCTAGACGAAAATACCCTCACGTTTTATGCACGTGAGGGTGTTAGCCGTTAAAGTTAATAGAGGGTTAGTGTTAGGCACGCAGTGTGTCACAAAATGAATAGTTAGTACCCCAAACAATGATTTTAAACCCTTAATACCTTAGAATTGTTATTTTGGTCAAACCACATAAAATAGCCGATGTAATTAACTCTACTTAAAAGGAAATCAGCAACAACAACATCGACTAAAACTAAATGATACGTGTCAAAGTCTAGTCAACCTACACATCCACCACTTTACCCGCAATCTTTACACGTTGCCATGCATCAACTTTTTATTTGTTTTGTGTTAGTTATTTTATAAACCTCTAGAGTAGTGGTAGTCATATTCTTATTAACTCCCATTTCAGTTATTCCCTTATGTAGCCTATAAAAGGCATTGCAAGTTTATCATTGAAGGATAGCAGAAAATTAAAGTGAATTTGTTCTTGTTCTTTGTCTTGTTTCTTGGAGCTTGACCCCCTCTAAGGGTTATCTATCATTGGGAGATTGACCATCTCGAATCCGGTCACTATCAATTGGTGCTTTCATTCTCGATCATCATGCCTCCTCGTACAAGCTTCGAAGAAGGCGTCACGACCTTAGTTGACATGGTCGACCGGCTAGTGACTCAACAAGAAGCTATTGCCACCCAACAAGCCTCGCATACCATGTCAATGTTTGACACCATGTGGAGTTTTCTCGCGGTACAACAACAACAACTCTTGTTTTTTTGTGCCCGACTCGGCCTAGAACCTCCACCTCCATTGCCCGCTCGACCACCATCTCCACCTCCACTCCCCGCTCGACCGCCGCCACCACTGCCAAAACTCATACCCACACGGACCACATTCTCTACACCAAAAACAATACCGGTACCAAAATTGCCACCAAAACCTACGCCGTCACCGGAACCGTATGTACAACCACATGGCCTTACACTTTCACAAAAACCATCCCCACCATTACTCGGCTCTAACAACCTCGCCCATGCGATCGACAAATCAACATCATTGGAGGTTACTAAAGAATCAAATTTTGGTTTAGATGTTGAAGACCTTGCAGAAGTTTTGGCTGTGAACGTCAACAATAGGTGGAATTTCACAAAGGCATCTTCATTGGTGTGTTATAGGAGTATTGAAGAAAAGAAAACTCATGTGCCCTTGATAAAGGAGGATAAAGATCTAGTAAACGGTGCCACCCGGAGACACAAATGGCGGCCACCATGGTGCGCCGTCGATACCGCACCAAATGCCAATGGGAGATTTGAGTGGCGACCACCGTGGCAAATTCGTTTCATTCTTGAGGACAAGAACATTCTTGAGGGCAATGATACGTGCCAAAGTCTAGTCAACCTACACATCCACCACTTTACCCACAATCTTTACACGTTGCCATGCATCAACTTTTTATTTGTTTTGTGTTAGTTATTTTATAAACCTCTAGAGTAGTGGTAGTCATATTCTTATTAACTCCCATTTCAGTTATTCCCTTATGTAGCCTATAAAAGGCATTGCAAGTTTATCATTGAAGGATAGCATGTAAGATTAAATATTTATTTATTTATATTTAATCTTGTAGCCATCATTATCATTTATATAATATAGATCAAAATATATTAATAACCTATTAATAATTAGTTGGTAATTGTTGATGGACCATATTACCCTTCTTAACTAATTGGGTTTCCTCTTGGGTGTATAAATAAGGAGCTTATTAGAGAGTTAAAGGGTTAGACAATTACACAATACAAACAACCCTCAATAACATCAAATTCGACTCTCTCTCTCCCTAACCGAATTCTTACCCTACTTTCGGTTTCATCACCATCATCACTTTACACCCTAAGGAGGAACCAGATCAAACTGACAACTATGTCGAACTCCGTTGCTGCGTCTCTGACTGGATTCTCTACTGATGCAATCAAAGGTATGTTATTTCATGTTTTCCATTATGTTTAAAACAGAACTAACAACATGTGGTATCAGAGCATATGTTGATAAATCAGTTCTGTTTTTCGTATCCATTATTCTCGGATCAAAATCTGGAAAACGGAAGTTTTAAAGCATTAAAATCAAAGACTGTTTTGGGTTTCATTGTGGCCGAAATCCCTGTTTTCGGAAACTGTTATTTGAATAATTGACTCGGAATCATAAAGGTTAAGCTTATTGTCACGAAATCCATTACAAAACCATTAAAATAAGGTTTCGGATTTCCAGATTATGTTCTTATTATTTTAGGGTTCATCATTTATGTTCTAAGAAACTCGAAAAATTCATAAGATTTGGAATATAATTTTGGATTAGTAAGTGTTTTACTGTTTTGATCTAAATTTTTATCTATTAAATTTTCGGAAACTGTTAAAGAGATAATCAGTTATTATTTTCGAAATCCTTGATAAGTTTAGATCATGATTAAAACAGGAAATACTATCCCAAATCCCTTAAATTTCGAGTTTCAGTTTTATCACAATCAGCAGCTGTTAACAGAGATCACGACTCGAGACTAAGGTTGCGACTCGCAACCACAATCATCACAACTCGAGACTAAGATTGCGACTCGCAACCGCACTCATCACAACTCGAGACTAAGGTTGCGACTCGCAACCACAATCATCACAACTCGAGACTAAGATTGCGACTCGCAACCGCACTCATCACAACTCGAGACTAAGATTGCGACTCGCAACCACGATCATCATAACTCGAGACTAAGATTGCGACTCGCAACCGCACTCATCACAACTCGAGACTAAGATTGCGACTCGCAACCACGATCATCATAACTCGAGACTAAGATTGCGACTCGCAACCGCACTCATTACAACTCGAGACTGAGATTGCGACTCGAAACTAAGATTGCGACTCGAGACCTCATTTTTTGTGCTGTTAGTTCGATCCGCGCTAACAGGTGGTTTGCTATTAAATACTTGGTTTTGTTTATACTTAATTAATTAATAAGGATCAAATAATGTTTTACAAAACCAAACTAGCTTAACTTGAATGAGCTTCTGATGTATTAATTCTGGCCAAAGCTGATTTAATATATCTATTTATTGTTCAAGTATTATAAAAAGCTATGTTAAGTATGCATTACAAACGTGAAATGTCTTAATTCTGGCCAAAGCTGATTTAATTCATTTATGTTTAGCATGCTTGACAAGTGCATAACTAAAGTGATTGTCTCATTTCTGGCCAAAGCTGATTTGTCACGATTACTTTGCACACATACTTAAATGATTACACTTCTGGCCAAAGCTGATTTGTCTTTGTTTAAGTAGAATTTTACTAAGTCTATTATTTTGATGTTAGTAATAGACATATCACAATTTCTTCATATACTGATCCTTATATTAATGATCCTTAATTAATTTTATGATCATTTCGTCTGTCTTATTTTTAGTACCCATAATTTTTACTCACTATAATTTACTTCTACATATATCTCATCCACTTTGATTCCTAAACCTAACATGTTTGCTTTATTTAAAGTTTCTTTTAGAATTAGCTCTTAAATTAAATCCTTGATTATTTCTTAAGACACGATAATCCTATTGCTCTCTTCTGATAAAGATTATAAAGAAGAAAATTAGAGCATAATGATTAGGACAAATCGAATATGATGTCTCTTATGATAATCAAGAACTCTCTAACATAACGCTATCACTAAAGTTATTTCAGATTAAGTTTTTCCTAAAGCTAATCTCTTATATATGGGATAATCACTAGAACTCCTAAGATGCATGCCTTCTTTTTAAAATTCTAAGCTATAAAGTTAAGTGGTATATGTGAATACATTATAATGTACAAAACCATGACCCATAAAGTTAAGGGCTTACGCATGGAAATAAGTACATTTTCCAGTACATTACATATTAAGACTTTCACTTGTACAATTTGATGTCTTATAAATCAACTATAACACTCAAACATACCAAAGTATAATGAGTGTGTTGATAAGCAACATATGTACAAAGAAATAAATGTTTGAAGCTGGAAAATAAATTGTTACTCGCCTTACAACCACTTAAACCAATTACAACTGTTAATTCTACCTCTAAGGTTCTTCAAGGGAAAATCTCACCGTATCACTATGTCATTAGACTAGACATAAGCAACGAGACTATCCATTATTCTAAAGAACAGTTGGATGAATTAATTAAATAGTCACTTATTAAAGATATTTAAGTCTACTAATTATAATATTCCTATTAATACATGATTAGTTGACTCTAGTTTTTTAAACGTTTCCTTACCAGAAGTTAACAAATAACTAACATGAGAGTTAGTGACAAAATTAAATGTTAAGGCTATAAGAACAATAATAAGCAGTCTTCTAACAACGTTTTCGATACCGTACATATATTCTGAGTATTAATCAGAATATAGTATCATAATTAAGCAATGTTATTAAGGTTGTGAGGTTTGCATAGTCAACATAAAGTCACAATTATCTTAAACTCTCATTTTTATTTGTTCTAAATATCTGGATTGAAACATTATTAAGATAAAAACTAGATGATACCTTACACTTTCACAATTTTGTCATCATGCAAATGAAATAATTTGACAAAAAGGAAAATGAGACTTATAAATTTCATCCATTATAACCGAAATTCATGAGAAATCATGACATGGTTAATGAGGATGATTATTCAATTAATCTCATTCTAAGTGATTTTAAATCATGATGTTAAAGCCCTAAGTTTGACTTTGCTTAAGGAATAAGTATGGGTCCATCTTAAGCCATTCATTGACATTCGTGGAACTTATTCCAAATGGAATATTTAGACATAATTCATTTATCATTTAAAGACTATTTGCTTGTATCTAAATTTTGTCGTATATGGCCCACGGTCTTATAAGAAATCTACTTATATATGTGCTTAACATGATTTCTATTAAATATGTTCCTAAGTTTTTATGACATTTGGACATTAAGGAAATCAAGTAAAGTCTAACATATATATATAATAGGTTCCCACGTCACATACCTAATTGAAACTTCTCTTGTAGCATTCTAGAGATATTAAAAGATCAGTGGGAGCATTAAGTGTCTTAATAATAACTTGCAATAGTTGCAAGAGGTGGGGAGTGAAAGCTTTATACTTCAATTTACACCTCTTGTACAAGACACTGCTCCATCTTGTCACTGTTCTATCATAACTTGTCTCCTTAAAATCTAAAGCTACTTTTACAAAAGTCTCATTGTTGCTTAATTGTGGGCACACTTAGATTTCTTACCTAAACTAACATAATCCTCAACAAGAGAAACTACAATGACTAACGTCACTAATATGCTTTCTCTATTATATGTTTTCTCTATTAGATTTTGTTGGTCGTTACATATTGACCCTAAGCATGCTGAGTTCATAAAGTTTTCTAAGGTTAGTGGGAGCAGTCAAAGTCCTTATCATGACTTGCAAGGAATACAAGAGGCGGGGGGAAGAGTGTCATTAATTTCACTCCAAATTTAACTCCGATTACACCTCTTGTACACCATACTGCACCAACTCTTACAAACTTAGAATCCTGAAAATGATAGCAACTTAAACAAGAGCTAATCCATAAAACTGAAACTTCTAATAAACCCAATAATCAACTCAGGAGGTCATCTAGGTTTAAAGGCCTACTAACTTTGATGATTACACAACCTCCCTAATTGAAGTTGAAATGGATTTTGGAAAAGTTTACTGATCATATCTCTTCTAATTAAGCCATTAGTGTCAATCAATCTTCTGAATGGAATAAAACAGTTTTCTAGTAAAATTGATTTTATGTGTTCGCATAACGTTTGGGATTTGATTGAATAACCTAAGAGTGTTCATAACTAAACCAAATCCTGATATAAACGTTAAGACACAAAGAAGCATGATTGATTGTCAAAGGTTATACTCAGGAAGAGATATATTATTAAAGAATCTTTCTTACATATCTAACAAAAGATTTCTTTTAGGATCATCACTGTTCTAGTAGCTTATAATAGTTTAAAGCTACGTTAGATGAACATTAAAACATTTTTCCCTAACAACTGGCTGACATATTTACATGTTCATAAAACAACCTGAAAGTTCTAAACTTAAGGTTAAAGAACAGTTTGTCTATAAGCCAATAAAATCCATGTATGGTTTAATGCAAACATTATAATGTGATGAAATCTTAACGCAATTATTTTCATCAACAACCAAGTGGAATAATGCACCTACCTCAAGATGAGTGGGAGCAACTAAGATAAACTTGTCTATGTAGATGATATTCTTTTGACAAGTATATGTTACATAAGTCAAAGTATTGTTAACACAAACTTTGATATAATAGATCTCAGAGATATCTCTTACATAATAGATATCATAACATGTTGAGATAGACCAAGTGGGACATTATTTCCGTTCCATAAGTTTAACATTAAATTGGTCCTTACATATGTAACAAACAATACTGCTCTTCTTTAGAGGATAATAGGATAAATGAGATTATTTACTTATGCTTCATTAATTAGAAGCCTTATGTAAGTTCAAGTCTATACTCGTTTAGATATTACTCACATTGCAACACACTAGATATGTCTAGATTAATGTGAAGTATTTAATAGAGTATTACAATATCCTTAAAAGAAACGAGAGGCTATATTTTTTAAAGAAGAAGTGAGAACTCAAACCGGTTTATTACTCTAACTTTGAGATATTCATAGATGACAAAATGTAATTTCGGGTATATCTTTATGTCAGCAGACAAAACCCATTTCATGGAGGAGTCATAATAAACTGATATAAACAACCTAAGTTATAACGACATAATATAGTCACTAAATGTTGTTGGAAATATATCAGTGGACTCATAAGTTTATTAACTCCATATAATTAATGTTTTGAAGACTTATTGTGATAAAGTCAGCTACCATGTCTCCTTGAACAGTAACAGTTCGAGAGGTGCTGCATTAAATTTCGATACACAATTAATTATTCGTTTATGAACGAATTGAGGAAACTAAATCTTTGTATCGAATGCATTCGTGATATGCTTAAGGATCCTATAACTAAAGGTCTATTACCCATAAGTCTTATTAAGAGTGCACATAAAAGAGACGGGTTTTAATTGATGACCATGTACAACTGCATATCGTACTATGAATGACTAACTATTAATTAATTTTCCTCATCAGTTTGTTTTTGTATGTCTCTTACATATGTTCTGCCGGTGTAATGACATATAGACAACTATAAATACAAATCAAACGTTAAAGGGCTTACATATTTTGATCATAACTGTTAGGTTTTAAATTAAGGCTATAGTATGACTAATGGGGGTCCTGAGTCGCATAATGATTCAACGGCTGTATTTCTCTGCTATAGTACTTGTTTAAGGTTAAAATGAGTATTAACTTCTGATCAGACTTATCTAATACTCATAATAAATGATTATTCGGCTAAGTGGGAGAATGTAAGATTAAATATTTATTTATTTATATTTAATCTTGTAGCCATCATTATCATTTATATAATATAGATCAAAATATATTAATAACCTATTAATAATTAGTTGGTAATTGTTGATGGACCATATTACCCTTCTTAACTAATTGGGTTTCCTCTTGGGTGTATAAATAAGGAGCTTATTAGAGAGTTAAAGGGTTAGACAATTACACAATACAAACAACCCTCAATAACATCAAATTCGACTCTCTCTCTCCCTAACCGAATTCTTACCCTACTTTCGGTTTCATCACCATCATCACTTTACACCCTAAGGAGGAACCAGATCAAACTGACAACTATGTCGAACTCCGTTGCTGCGTCTCTGACTGGATTCTCTACTGATGCAATCAAAGGTATGTTATTTCATGTTTTCCATTATGTTTAAAACAGAACTAACAACATAGCAGAAAATTAAAGTGAATTTGTTCTTGTTCTTTGTCTTGTTTCTTGGAGCTTGACCCCCTCTAAGGGTTATCTATCATTGGGAGATTGACCATCTCGAATCCGGTCTCTATCACTAAACCACACCAAAAAGAAGAAAGAAAACATTAAAAAAAAGAACTAGCTTATTGAAAGCATGTGTGGCAGGAGCACATCTCCACGTAGACATATAAACCCAAAAAATCCGACGCGTATAATGGGTTACCCTGACCAACCCAAGAATTAATTTTTTTCGTATTGTATTCCATATTATTATAGGGTTAAGTTATAATAGAAAGTTTATTTGGGTAGAAAGCCTATGAAGTAATCTTAATCATCCATTTATTTAATCAAGGGCTAAGATTAAATTAGTGAAATTGAAGTAAAAAAGGAGGCGCGTGGGTTTGTCTAGGGGCATTCTAATCAATCCAAGCCAATAGTTTCTCTCTCCTCCAATTCCCCCCCCCCCCATTTTTTAAACGTTAATAACTTTTCCATACGACATTATTTTTTTATAAAAATTGCACAAAAAAACGAGCGTTTTTTATCTTTAAAACGACTATACTATTGCTATATTTTCGAAAAAAAATTCGAAAACCCAGTTGCGTAAAACGCAATGGAAAAAAAAACTAAAAAATGACATTGTTCTAAAACGCAATGCACAAAAAACACAAATAAATGTCTTATTTGTAAAATGTAATGGCCAGAAAACAAAAAGAAATGTCTTATTTCTAAAACGCAATATCCTAAAAACACAAAAGAAAGTGTACTTTCTAAAAAGCAATTGACTGAAAACACATAAAAATGTGTTTTACCTAAAACGCAATGCACAAAAAACACAAAGAAATGTCATATTTTTAAAAGCCAATGGCCAGAAAACACTTAAAATGTCTGTTTTCTAAAACGCAATGGACTGAAAACAAATAAAAATGTGTTTTACCGAAAACTCAATGCACCAAAAACACAATGAAATATCTTATTTATAAAACGCAATGGCCAGAAAACACTTAAAAATGTCTACTTTCTAAAACGCAATGGCCTAAAAAAACAAACGAAAGTATTTTCTCTAAAACGCAATGGACTGAAAACACATAAAAATGTGTTTTACCAAAAACGCAATGATTAAAAATACTTCAAAAATGTGTTTTTCTAAAACGCAATGGCCAGAAAACACATAAAAATGTCTTCGTTCTAAAACGCAATGGCCAGAAAACACCAAAGAAAGTGTTCTCTCTAAAACGCATTGAACCAGGACAATAGTTTTGTCTGTGAATTGTCTGAACCAGGAAGTAGGAGATCAAAAACTGTCTACGAATGCAGTTTTCCAGAGGCAATTTACAGAAAATTATATTTTCTGATACATTTTAATTAAAGCAATTTAATCGGAAAAAAAAAATTCCAAGCTGACCTGACCCCAGCCAGGGGCTCTGCCCCTAGGACCCTGCTACCAGGGGCGCTGCCCCCGGACCCCCGCCAAGATCGTAAAACGCAATGACTAAATCAAAAACTCAGATCGTAAAAATGAAATTAAAGAATTTCTTACATGGATCGAAGCCGATTTCTTCAACGATTGATGAAATTTGAATGATAGAAACACTTATAGCTATCGAATCGAACGGATCGAGTGGTTATCTTCAAAATCACGGGAAAAACGAGACTTTGTATGAAATTAAACTGGGTTTTCTTCAAAAATCTGAAGAACACGTTGATCGGGTGTTTGAATCATTGATTGGTGACGAAAATCACACTATAATGTAGTGATTATTGAGATAGTAAGTGAAGAAAAGGTTGAGGATGGTGGGTTTTGAAGTTACTAGGGAGAAGAAGGAAGAAGAAAGGATACGATTGACTAAAATATCCTTTCTCTTTGTTTTAAATTTTGCCACATGTCATTATCCTATTGCTTCCTATCCTTCCTAGCCAAAATAAACTTCCTATTTGATCATCACCCTATTATTATAAATAAACCACCCTAATCTTTACTCTCTCAAGTTTTTCACTTTAATTGGATGAATGTCTATTATGTTATTATTAAGGTAGTGTTCGTTTCACAGAATGGAATGAAATCTTGATAGAATTGGAATGTTGATTTCACTCCTTATTTTGTTGGTTTCAACAAGAAAATGAATTGGAATTGAACGGCATAAGACCACCCGTAGTGGATGAGATTTTGGGCGTTTTTTCCCTAAAAAAATGCCCCTCCATGTCCTACATACCGCCCCCATGGGCTTTTTTTCTAAAAATTCCTCCTGCGGTTTCAAACGCCTAATTTTGTGCGGTGATCGAAAAAGGACCGTTGGGTCTAATAGTAATAAAAAAAAATTCTTCTTTATTATTAGTCCAATTTTTTACCTATAAAAACCTCACTTTCAACTCCATTTTTTATAAACTTTACCCTCTTCTCTTCGATACGTCTTCACATTTTATAAAAAAAGATAAATATCATGAATCCTTTCCGACCCCTTTTCGGTGTTCCGTCTAGACCCGGCAACCAAACTTCATATCGCCGGAACACCACCCAACCGCAACCGTCCTACAATTTCCAAGAGATGGGCCAGAATGTGATGGCGTATTCGCAAATATTAGGCATGTCTCCGCAATTCTTTCATGTTCTACACGGCTTTGCATCCATGGGCGGTTCGCATGCGGCTCAAAAAGTCACCGAGCCCGACACTAAAACGGTGCCGGAGACACAACCTGAGCCCGTAGCCGAGGTATTTCAACGTTGTAAACAGTTCCATAAAAAAATATCCTAACGCCCGGTAGAAGAAGTGGGAAAAGGGGGAAAGGTGGATTCGTCTTCGTCAAATTTCGAAATGAAGCAAGATTTTGAATAGATGAACAGGCGCCTACAAGACAACGAGACCTCGGTCATAGGCATTTGGAGACATTGTAAGAAACGCCAAAAACAACAAATTTGCCGAGCTAAAAGAATTGAAGCTAATGGAGAAAGAAATAGAATTTTCGTCTAAACTGATCAATCACCTCGTAGGAGACGCGTTAATCCTAGCAGAAATGCATCGGCAACAAATCCATGACAAATATGGACTTTAGATTTTATGTTTTTTTAGCATACTTCCGTTTTTTTTTAGTAATGTAATTTTTATTTATTTAATGAAATTTTAGTAGTTTTAATTTTAAAAGAAAGACAAAAAATAATTGGGTAATCATTGGATAATGCATTATTGGATATTATACCACTACATTCATTTTAAATAATGTCCAAATGTTGACTGGACCACCACCGCTTCATGCCCAAGGGAATCTACATTTCAATTCCATCAAAATTTCATTCCATATTACAAAATAAACATACCTAAATTACAAATCAAATTTCAATTTTTGCACGAATTCACACTCCAATTCAATTACAATCCATAATCCATGAAAGGAACACTAACTTCCAACCAAGATTTGTCCCCTTACATTGTATTTTGGACCAAATGTATTGACATTACATTTTCTTTTAACAAGCGAAGCCATCTAAAGTTTAACTTCCAATTCTTATTAACATATTATATATATATCTTAAACACAAAGGTCGGTGCATAGACCAAATGACTATATCTGCCCTCACCCAACCAACCAAATTACAAAACTACCCCTAAGATGGCTCCTTCTCTTTCTTTATCTCCTGTCTCTGTCTCTCTCTCTCTCTCTCTCTCTGTTTCTTTGGGATGTCCAGCATCCAGCAGCAGCAGACATCAGTATTTTGGCAGACGAGGAATCGCCGGCCATGGCCTACGGCCGGCCTCCTCACCCCGGTTACACACCTCGCTGATGGCGATGATGGTGGTTGTGTAGTGTTTCATTTGTGTGGTTAGCTATCACCACTGTCGGTCACTTCCACTACCGCCACCGCCATCACCGCCGCTAGTATGGCCGCCGCTTGCAAATCTGAAACCCTAACATCGAAACCCTTCTTTCTCTTATAAGGTTTCTGCTGGTGGAATTTTTGTGTGGTTGGTTGTGTTTAAGCTGACTGTTGTTAGGCTGTGATGAGTATCATTCATATAGATCATTCACAAAGATGGCGCGGCAAGGGTGGTGGATGGTAGGTATAGATCTGCATCCCACCTTGCAGCCAGCTTCACTCTGAGCCTTAGATTTGTTTTTATTAATCGATTGGTAAATTTGGTGTTATCTCTTCAACTTTTATTGATTTCTTAACGGGGATCAGAAAGCCCTTGCTGGTTCAACGGTGAAGGTACTGGATTAGGGTTTACGGAATCCGTCTGATCTTAGCTTTGATTTCCGGCTCATGAAGTTCTCCTTTTAGGGTTAACTCGAGGATGGTGTTGAACAGGGAGGGTGATGGTATAAGAAATGGTCATCATGTTGAAGGAATCAGGTGTTATTCAAGTCAATTAAATATGCTTTTTATAAATCCTTCTTTAATCTCATTTCCAATCAAAGGTAAATTGCTGTTCAAAATCCTTAATTGTTTTTTCCCCATCAATGCCTTATTCTCTCTTTAATCTTATTTACAATCGTTCTGTTTTTTTTTTTTTTTTTTGGAATCAAAAGAGGCGATCTGGAGTTCATGTTGAAGAGGCTAAACAGTTAAGGCATCAACCATAAATCGAGAAGTCACAATCGGTTCACAGGTAATTTGTCTGTTAAAACACTTATTTTCTTTAGGCTAGGGAGAGTAGTTCAAGGTTTCAACCCGGTCGGACCATCGAACCTAACCACCTAGAGATATGACCAACCCGTTTAAGGATTTAGTGTAAGCTTCTTAGTTCCCTGATTTGGTGAGTTCCCGGTTCTGGGTATGAACCGTGTATGTTCCCGTGGGAAGCGTATGCAAAGTTGATCAAACCACGAATGTCTCTCACCGATGAACACAATGGCCTGGAACTTGAGATCACAATCATCCATCTGCAATTTTTGTATATTAAAACAAACCATCCGGTAATTTGGATTTATAACTAAAGATTCTTAACTAGCTAATGAAGATTTCATTTTATGTTTGAGACCAAAACTGTATTTGTTTGCTTTTTATCTTATTCCCAGAAATAATAAGACATCAATTCTCAGTTTGTTTACGAACTATCAGTTTTCCTTTTGTGAATTTTTTAGGAGAATTTAAACATCTATTTGCTGGTGCTCTTTTTTAAACAAAAGGCTGGAGGTAGCAAAGGGTTGAAATTGCGACCTTGAGAGCGTAGTTGAAAAAAGTTGGTTTAATGAGATCGGTAGACTTTTTAAAGCAAAGTGCTTTTGATAGTCTACAAACTGATGTCATTAAAAGCTTGATGTTGACCAAAATGGCATTTCTCTTGATTACCAGTATGATAAAAAAATATCATTCTAGCAACCACACAACCAGGAGGTTGCAATGCATTTTTTTAAGTGATCTCTGTGAAGAAGTTGTGGCAGACTTCCGTTTTTTATGGGCATTTTTTACATTTGACATGGTAAAACACTAACATGTTGTGGTTGTCTGGTCCTCCTACAGTACTACGATCAATGGTCCATAACTCCACGCATCCTCTCCTTTTCTTTAAGAATGTGACGTGCTTCACCGTAGCAACACAGCCGTGGCCACACCACTACACCAACTCCTGTTAAACCATTGGCCCATTGCTCACACGACGGTGCTTCTTAAAGACCATAAATAAGGATGTTGCGGCGACTGTGGCCTTCGATTCCGACGAAGACGAAACAAGCGATGAGAGGTGACTGCGACGGTAGTGATAAGGGAGAGAGAGAATGGTTGTTGATTATTATTGTTCAAAATGTTATCTTTATTAATGTTAATAAAGTCAAGAATGGTTAATTGTATTTGTTTTAGCTTTTGTGACGTGTGTTTTATTGAGATAGTGTTGTGTTGTTGTTTGTAGAGCGATTCGGTGGAGGCGGTTTCGAGAAAAGGAGTTTTGATGGAGATGGTTATTATAAAAGACATGGTGATGGTTGTAATTTTAGCAGAAAGCAATCTGATGGCGGCAATGTGGCCAAGCTTTTTGTTGGGTCTGTTCCGAAGACTGCCACCCAAGACGATGTAAGTTAGTTTTGGGCATCTGAAATTTTGCAAATGACACATGGTTTTCTTATATATTAAATAGAAATGTCAGTGACATTTACATGTATGGTCCCTTTGCATTTTTCTTCTTTGCTCCTCAGGTTTTAGTTTTTGTATGCTTAGGTCCCTGTGCATTAATAACATACTTCTTTTTTACTTTTTATCTACTTTCTTATACTCAGTGTTCTCCCAAATCAAGACGAAGAAGAAAATGTCGTAATGCTTCGCGTAACATATTAAGCTGGTGTACATTGCATCGGACCTAAGGTAATTGTCCATCCTGTGTTTGTGTTCTCCGTTTTGTGCTTCTCCGGGTTCGTGTCAGTGCCTATTTGGTTGTTGGCATGTTCCAAATTTAACTTCCGAAGTTTAGCGTATTGCATCCCGCACGTAAACAACGGAAGGTAATTTTCGTTTGTTTTCTTTTTGTTTCTTACATTCTGGCCAAAGAACCCCAAATAATTGAAAACCACTGGTCCAAATTTGGGTGCATATGCGAACGATGGTCATGGTAATCGGAAATCGGAACGGTGGTTCTTGATTCTTCAATTTTGAGATTTGGAATTAAGATGAGTTAAGTTAGTTCGTAAACTGTATTTGAAAGCAAGTCGGGTCAAATATAATACGTTTTCATTCGATGGCGATGTAATTTTTTTAAGTAAAGTGTCGGGTCAAACATACAATATAAATACGAGTTACTTTAACTTTCGACGCCGCTGCAACGCGCGGCGGGTCAAAATCCTAGTTATTATGAAAAAAAAACATAATAAAAAATATTATAATTTGTTTATCATGAACTAGATCTTTTTACCGTTAAATCGCTTAGCTTTTCTTGTTCCTAAATACTCATCTCTTCGTATTATTTATGAGACACAAATACTTATTAAATTTCTATAAGATATTTTATACTTAAGAATATATGAACCACTAAATGACAGCGGGTGCCTGAGCTTACGAGATAACAAACCTCAAAACTTAATACAAGTAAAACATTCTCTATCTTATATATTATGTATATAACATTTCACAAAATGTTTGACAGTGTAGCAAAACTCACATCAAGTTTTCTTTTTTTTCGTTTCTTCTTTTTTTTTTCTTTTTTTTTAGTTTTTTAGTTTTGTTTTTTTTTTCTTTTTTTTACCCTCGAACATTCAGTATTGTTATTTACACCCTTAGCTTTGTAAAATGTTATTTCGATCCTCTCGAGTTTTACGTGCTTGTTTTTATGTACGTGGGTCAAATATAATACGTTTGCGTGCTTATTTAGTTATTTTTATGTACGTTTTCAGTTGGTGTACGTTTTGTCAAAATATTTCTGGTTTTATTTTTATGTATCTTTTAGTCGTTCTACGTTTTGTCATATATAATACGTTTTCACTATGTGATATAAATTCGAGTTGGTTTATGTTTTAACGTAAGTTTTTCTCGGTAATGAGTCAGCTCAAATATAATATGTTTTCGTACTTATTTTATGTACATTTCAGTTGGTCTATGTTTTGACGTAAGTTTTGTTAGGAAACAAGTCGGGTCAGATATTTGACGTTACAAATTCGATTTACTTTAAGTTTTGACGCCACCGCAATGCGTGACGGGTCAAAATACTAATACTAGTAGTCAGTTAAATTTGCATATAATTCAGAACACATATTTATATAAACTCCATCTGTTATTTATTCGATACTTTATCATCGTACGTTTAGATGATAAGAGTACTTGTTGGGTTGGTATAACTATTTCTCCACTCACCCTCAAGACTTATTTCTCCTTCACTTTGCTTTCAAGTTTCAAGTTACCGTGACTTAAGGTCCTTTGTAGTCAACTAGACTTTTACAAGTGGGATTATGACGCATTGACCTGTGAAGTTGCTTTGACCCCTCATTCAATAATTTTTTTTCTCTATTTTTTAATTTGACACACACACATACATATATTCATTAACCTCCATTTCAAGTGGTACAACTAATTACTCGTTTAAATTTGTTTGTGTTCAACACATGAAACGTACCATACTGCCATGGGTTAATTTTTGTTTACTTCTCATACAAGTTTGGGCTATATATTAATTCAACTATCTTGCTAGATATGGTTAGAGTTCTCTTCAACAATTCGAGTACCCTGTGCCAATAAAAGGAAATAAGTCGTAGAATATAAATTTATATATATATATATAGGGATGGGCTCTATAAGAAACCCCATCTTTTTTAAGAAACCTTGGAAACTCTAGATTCACCCTTGATTTGGTTTCACTTTAATAGATCAATGGCTCTCCTTTTTTTGTGTATATATTAGATTTAAATTAATGCATAAAGGGCATTTTGGGTAGTAAAAAAGACTTTTTGAGCATTGGAAATCAAAAACTCATCTGCCATGTTATACTGTCAAATCAAATAAGAGATTTTAAATTATCCCTCTTTCTCTCTCCCACTCTCTACTCACAATTATCACATCTCTTTCCTCCCCCACCCCACAAACGTGAAGAAGAACAAGAAGACGATGTTCTCATTTCAGAATTAAAATATCCACCTTCAAGATTTCAAGAAATACTAATCCCAGATTCAGTTGCAGAAGACGATGGTGGTTGCAGATCAAAGCATGATTCAGTTGCAGAAGACGATGGTGGTTGCAGATCTGGTGGTTGGTGGAAGGTGGTGACTGGTTCATTATGGGGTGTTGGTGGTTGATAGCGGCGACAATGGGTGGTTGTAGAAGGTGGTGGAGGGTGGGTGGTTGGTGGCGCCGGAGTTCGGAACGTCGTCGGAGTCAAGATCTAGTAATGGTTAATGTTCTGTCTCTCTCTCCTCTCCTCTGTCTTCAATCAAGATCTAGTAATGGTTAATGTTCATGTATTTTAAATAAATCGAAAACTTTAGGATGAGATTTTGAACGAGATTTTTTGTTGGTTTGGTTGCTTGTTTGGGGATTTTGATCTTAACAATAATTGTTTTTTTTTTTTTTTGGTTTGGTTGCTGGTTTAGGCTTTTAATTTGAACAGTAAGTGTTTTTTTTTTTTGTTGGGTTGTTTGATTTACAGAAACAGACCCATAACATGTGTTAAGCACCTGTTAGAATGATATATAACGTGTGTTGATTTACAGAAACAGATCCATAAAGATATTCAATTGACAAGCTGGATGGATGTAGGCGACGTTAATGCGGGGACATTGAATAAGTCAACTCTTTTAGGAAAGAAGTTTTCGTTCGTTTATAACATGTGTTAGTGGTTCATGCTGTAACAGATCCATAAAGAAGTTTTCATGCTGTAACAAGTTTTCGTTCGTTATGTTGTAACAAGTTTGCACATTTTGGAATGTATAACATGTGTTAAGCATCTGTTATAATCTTTTTGTAACATGACATGTATTCATGTATAAGCTAGTGGTTTACAAAACACCATGATGTGTATATACTGATCTAACATGTGTTACAATGTTTCTGTTCGGAACATGTAATTGATTAACATGTGACAAGGGTGAAAACAGTCGACGGGGGCGATGAGTTTAATGGTGAGCTTAGTTAATATCGTAATCTTGTTGTAACCCCACTTGTATACATATGATAACATGTGAGCATCCATTATAACCCGACTTGTATTCATGTATATGAAAGTGGTTTGCAAGTTAATATGTGTACAAGTTAATATGGAACATACAAGTTAATATTGTAACACCGTATATGGAACATACAAGTTAATATTGTATAACGTGTGTTAAGCCTCTATTATAACGTGTGTTAAGACTTCCAGAATGGATGCATAAACTCCAATAGTAACTTAATAACATAGTATACCTGATATAACATGTGTTAAGCCTCTTTTATAACGTGTGTTAAGACTTCCAGAATGTGTTAAGTCCATACCGTTTTAACATCATGTACTAGACAAAACAAAATAAGAGTCTCACATTACATATTACTAGTAAACGAAAATACATAGCCTTAAGAATGGATGCATAAACTCCAATGATTTGTATGCACACCCATTTTGTATATACATATATATAATTAAAAATTACATGTAAATATCTCAATCCGACTAATCCCGATTAATCGCTAGTCGGAACTCCACCGCCCGACCAGCGCCTATTTCAATAGTAACTGTAACAGCAGAGGTACAAATACGGGTGCCTCCAACAGAAAATGTGTTAAGTCTAGACCGTTTTAACATCGTGTACTAGAGAAAACAATAAGAGTCTCACATTACATATTACTAGAAAACGAAAATACATAGCACTAAGAATGGATGCATAAACTCCAGTGATTTGTATGCACACCCATTTTGTATATACATACTGTAACATGTGTTACGTGCCTGACATGTATAACGTGTGTTAAGCCTCTATTATAACGTGTGTTAAGACTTCCAGAATGGATGCATAAACTCCAATAGTAACTTAATAACAACATAGTATACCTGATATAACGTGTGTTAAACCTCTTTTATAACGTGTGTTAAGACTTCCAGAATGTGTTAAGTCCATACCGTTTTAACATCATGTACTAGATAAAACAATAAGAGTCTCACATTACATATTACTAGTAAACGAAAATACATAGCACTAAGAAAATGGTGGAGCTTCCTTTGACAGTCTGCCTTAGCTTTTCAGCGGCTACCTTTGTTGCCTTAGCTTTTCAGCGGCTACCCTTGCTTTATTGTTTGGGCCGGTCTTGAAACGGTTTGTAAACATGTGGGTGTGCGTATGCCAGAGAAGTTAAAAAAAATGTGTTTTCATGTTACACGTAACACGTGTTACGTTGTACATGGGTTTCATGTCACATGTAACACATGCATGTCCGAGAAGTTCAAACTATAACACGTGTTAGTTGTGTTGTGCTGTAACATAAACATGGTCATGATCCTTGAGCATCTGATCCACGTTTAACGAAACCAACGGTCCTGAGAATTGGATCTTATTTCCCTTGTATCCATCACCGTCTAATAACAAAAAGATAAGATAACTGTTAAGTCGTTAACCATACATAAATATTAACACATTCATAGCCCCAAACAACATCACAAAAACAGTTACTCTTCATATCAAAAGCCCCAAACAAAGCAACCAAACCAACAAAAAACAGTTACTATTCAGATCAAAAGCCTAAGCAAGCAACCAAACCAAGCATAACTTTTTAACACAAAAATAAAAACCTGCAAATTACATAAACATTTACCCCTTTTAAGAACCATTTTAACAAAAAAAAAAAATCATGTTTCATCTCTAAAACAACCATTACACAAAAACCTATTAACAACCAGGTTTTATGAATATTTTTTAATATTTCAAGTGTAAAAAATGGAACCAGACGTTGAATATCATCTTATAAAGTCCATACTCCATACCTATATCATTTTTAAATTCAATATTTTATTGGTTCAAATATTTAAGTGTAAAATAATAGAACCGTAAATTATAATCATCTTTCAAAAGTTCATACCTACATGCTCAAGTTATCGACTAACATAAACTCCACAAAATCATATTGCATAAAACTAACATAAACTCCATACGAAAAACCCAGAATCAAACATATGTTGCATAAAACTAAAAGAGTGTAAAACTCATAAATATCAAGATCTGAAACAACATATACAAATCATATTTTATATAAACTAAAAAAGTGTAAAAAACTCACAAATATCCAGATCTGTAACAACATTATGAAACATGTGGACAAACGAGATCTAAACGGAAATGGAACAAGATCTGGAAGGGGTTTTCACGTGGATCTGACTTCATATATTAACATCTTCATCACAAAACCACGTTCTTCATCAGGGATTGATCGATCTGATTTTTGTTCTTCATTTCGGTCTAAATTTGATTGGTAAAATGTTGGATTTCTTCATCAGGAAAAATGATACAAAAAACATGGATAAGAAAGTGAAATAAGAAAGAGAGAGTTTGATTTTTTTGATGCTCTACAAATGACAAATAGAGAGTTGGTGATTTGACAAGAGGAGACAAGTGAAAATATAAAAAGACCAATGTGCCCTCAAAAGCAAAAAAAGAAATAAAGATGGTTGGGACACGTGGATAAATGTGGACCATGCATTGGGCTTGCAAGGTTTTCTAAAATTAAAGGGTTTTTCATATAACATTACCCTATATATATATATATATATATAGAGGCCGGTTAACGTACAAATGCGCTTATCGTACATTACGTACGCTACAATCTCAGCCGTCAGATCATCTTCCCGCATTGAAAATCGCATGTGAAATTGAATTACCACATGCGAAATTGTTACCAACATTATCACATGCGAAATTGAATTACCACATGCGAAATTGTTACAAAAAAAACAACCTGCTATTTCATCAAAATTATCACATGCGAAATTGAATTACCACATGCGAAATTGTTACAAAAAAACAACCTTCTATTTCATCAAAATTATCACATGCGAAATTGAATTACCACATGCGAAATTGTTACAAAAAAACAACCTTCTATTTCATCAAAATTATCACATGCGAAATTGAATTACCACATGCGAAATTGTTACAAAAAAACACCTGCTATTTCATCAAAATTATCACATGCGAAATTATTACAAAAAAAAAAAAAACATGCGATTTTCATTGCCGGAAGATGATCTGACGGCTGAGATTGGCGCGTACGTAATGTACGATAAGGGCATTTGTACAGTACTCTTTACCTATATATATATATATAGGGGAGGGTTCATTGGGGAACACTAAAAAAGTGGGGAACAGGGGAACACTTTTAAAAATTATACTTAACATGTTAAAAAAATATTTTTCTAATTTTTTTTTCGGCGCCTTTTCTTATAAATACAAGTAGAAACATTTTTGATAAAAAAAATCAAAAACTAAAAATATAAAAAAAAACAGTTATATCTTATAGAATTAACTTAACATGTTAAAAATAAATTTTTTTAAAAAGTTTTTCAGCGCTTTTCTTTATAAAAAGGAGGAGAATCTAGTCGAGTAAAAAAATATTTTTTCGAAAAAAAAAAATTTTAGCCTTTTTTTAATTGTTTTTTTTATTATTTTTAGTTTTTGATTTTTTTTTATTAAAAATGCTTCTACAAGTATATATAAGGAGAAGCGCAGAAAAAGATGTTTAAAAAAATAATTTTTAACATGTTAAGTTAAATTTTTAAGAGTGTTCCCCGATTCCTCACTTTTTTAGTGTTCCCCAATGAACCTCACACTATATATATATATATATATATATATATAGGATTAGGTTCAAGAGTGAACACTAGTGTAGCTTGCGAACTGAGTGAACTAATCCTGGTCATACACGTGTGTAGATCAGTGGCTAGGATTTGATGTTGAAATACACTAGTGTATTTTACGATTTAATGATGAGATCCTGGGCATACACGTGTGTAGATCAATAGCCAGGATTTGTTCACTCAGTTCGCAAATACATTAGTGTTCACTCTAAAACCCCACCATACCCTATATATATATATATATATATATATATATATATATATATAACCTTATGCCTTTTTTACTCTCTGATCGAGGTTCTTAGCATTGAAAAATTTTCGTAAACTAAATCACACGTGTATATGTTGACATTTAAGAAATATACAGTCAAGAAAATCAAGGGCAAAAAATCTTATTGGATAAGGAGAATGGGGCTGAAAGATGATTGGACAATCAGACACGTGTCTGAGCCCCAACGGGTGGATTACAGGCTTCATTAATAAGGCCAGCTGCCTTGTACTCGTGTGAGGTGATATTCGAGTTCAACGTGTCAAGTCAAAGAGTGCTGTACGAGAGGATAACAATTTATAAACCAGCTTAAATATCGACAAGTATAGGAGAGATTGCGGCATCATCGCGGTCCGTCGATCATATCTTTTCCGATTAGCACTGTGATTAACAACATCTTTTGAAAACTATAAGTTTTGGTATATATATATAGGGTTGAGTTTATTTCAGAACTCTAAATAACTACAAAACTTTCAGAACTCCTAATAAACAATCATTTTATATATATTTTTTTGTATTTAGGATCTTTTTATCATCTATTATAAGTATTTCTTTGATTACATACATGTTAAAAGTAGTTTACATATGTTTAATTGCCAAAATTATATATATGTGTCATAACTAATTACATATATGTAAAAAAAACTAGTTTACATATGTGTCATTATAAAATTACATATAAAAATGATAAAATTACTCTTAACATGTATGTAATCGTAAAAATATACCTAATAAATGATAAAATTATCCTAAACATAAAAATATGTAAATAAAAAGATTGTTTATTAGGAGTTCTGCGAGTTCTGTAAATATTTATGGTTCTGAAATGATCCTGGCCCTATATATATATATATATATAGGGTAAGGTTCATGCGAGAATCACCCTTATTGCGAGAACCGCGAGAACCAATGTGAACACAAAATAAATTCTAAAAAAAATCAAAAAAGCACTCAAATTTTTTTAATATTTTTTTTTTCAAAAAATCGCTATATTTCGTTACCATTAAAAAACTTTTTTTTTCGAGTAACAGATATCTATACACATGTGCATATGTATCATTACTTCGACAAATTCGGTAATACGTTATCAGGAATAGACAATTGCACTTTAATTTACAATACTATTCGTAATACACTACTTTTTACATTACCAATATTTAAAATGCACATGTGAATCATTAGGTATAACCATGATATAACGTGTTTTGGTACAAAAAGTCTGTGATTTTGAATGGAGAAGTAGGCCCATATACATGTTTTTTGGTTAGTTATATCTAGTGGTTGATTGTTTGGTTATAGTTGTCAATTTATAATGTAATATGTTGATTGGATGGTATAAATGGTGATTACATACATGTAATAAAGTGAAAATATCGGTAATGCTATTGTATTATGGATGGTATGAGGTAATGGTATTGTATTATGGATGGTAGGAGGTAATGGTAGTGTATTATGGATGGTATGATAGATGAAAGGGAAATTGTATTCAAAGTAGTGTACCAAAACACCTTATTTCATGTTGATACATATAAATGCACATGTGCATTTCTAATATTGGTAATGTAAAAAGTAATGTATTACATATGGTAGTGTAAATGAAAGTGCAATTGTCTAATATGTGTAATGAATTACGTAATTTGTCAAATAAATGACAAAAATGCACATGTGCATGCTTGTGTATTATGGATGGAATGATAGATGAAAGAGAAAGTAGTGTACCAACACACCTTATTTCATGTTGATACATATAGATGCACATGTGCATTTCTAATATTGGTAACGTAAAAAGTAGTGTATTACACGTGGTAGTGTAAATGAAAGTGCAATTGTCTAATATTTGTAATGAATTACGGAATTTGTCAAAGAAATTATACAAATGTACATGTGCATGGTCAACTTTGACTCGAAATTTATATTTTTTTTTTTTTGAAATTTTTTTTATTGTAAACAAAATATAGCGATTTTTACAAAAAAAATAGTAAAAAAACAAAATTTGGGTGTTTTTTAGATTTTTTTAGGTATTACTGTTTGTGTTCACACTGGTTCTCGCGATTCTCGCAATAAAGGGTGGTTCCTAACGGATCTTTGTCCTATATAGATAGACATATATATAGGGAAAACGTAAAATAAGAACCATCTTTAGTTATGAGAACCATGGGAATTAGGCCTTCTAAAAGGTTTAAAAAAAACATTTTCTTAAAACTCTTTAAAAAATCACTTGTTTCAGCAAAAGAATAAAAAATAAAAAAATGTCGCATGCAAAAATTTATGTCGGGTGTAAAAAAAATACATCGTCGTCAACAAAATTTACATCAGGCGTAACTAATGACTCGACAATTTTTTTTTGTTTTATATTTTTACAGATATGTTTATTCCATTTTCATCTACGTTTGTGCAAAAAATTGTGGCCCAAGTCGTGCAAGAAGTGAGAGTTCTCATGGTTCTCACAACTCGTAGTGGTTCTTAACTGAACCAAATCCTACCACGAGTTGTGAGAACCATGAGAACTCTCACTTCCCGTGTGAGAACCATGAGAACTCTCACTTCCAAAAATCGAGTTCATTATGATCAAATTCTTGGATTACAATGTGGGGAAAAATCGACAGTAGTAACCCGCCAATCCGAGAAACGAACGAATTTAGACGGAGACTTCGGTGCGATCCAATTCTTGACAGCTTCGATTTTTGAGGGGTCAACGTGAATACCTTCTTTATTCCCAACGTGTCCAAGGAATTGACCTTCTTTTATCCAAAACTCACATTTGGAGAATTTGGCGTATAGTTGTTCGGTATGTAGGAGTTCAAGGATTAGATGCACATGACGCTCGTATTCGGCTTGGGTTTTGGAATAGATAAGAATGTCGTCTATGAATACGATCACAAAGCGGTCCAAGTAGGGTTAACAAACACGGTTCATCAAATCCATGAAGACCGCGGGAGCATTGGTCAAACCAAAAGGCATGACCACGAACTCGTAGTGACCATATCTACTGCGAAACACAGTTTTAGGAATGTCCTATTCGAGTACTCAAAGTTGGTGGTAGCCAGAACGAAGATCAATTTTCGAAAAGCATGTTGCGCCTTGGAGTTGATCAGAAAGGTCATCGATGCGGGGAAGACGGTAGCGGTTTTTGACAGTGAGTTTGTTAAGCTCGCGATAATCGATGCACATTCGAAACGAACCATCTTTCTTCTTGACGAAAAGGCCCGGAGCATCCCAAGGAGAGGTACTAGGGCGTATGAAACCTTTATCAAGTAATTCCTGAATTTGGCTTGATAGCTCTTGCATCTCAGAAGCTGCAAGATGGTAAGGAGCTTTAGCAACGGGTGTAGCACCGAGGATGAGGTTAATGCGAAAATCGACTGAACGAGAAGGAGGATGGCCAGGTAGGTCTTCGGGGAAAACGTCGGGAAAATCACGCACCACTGGAACATCACTTACCTCCTTTCCCTTGCCATTTTCTTCCACAACGTGGGCTAAAAAGGCAAAGTACTGCTTACGTAAGTACTTGTTCGCTTGTGTGCATGACATGAGTTTGAGACCCCTTTGATGGTCTGTCGCCATAGACGTGTAAAGTGTCACCAGATGGAAGAGGAAGTCGAACAAACTTTTCGTGGCAAGCGATTTCAGCATGGTTCTTACGAAGCCAATCCATACCTACTATGATATCGAAACTACCCAATTGCATGGGTATGAGGTCAATAGGATACACATGATCGTTAAGAGTGAGAAAACAATCGTGAAGAATGGAGTCAAAGGTGGTAGACTTGCCATTGGCAACTTCGACAGTGAACGATTTTGGAAGTTTTGAGCGTGTACATTTTAACATTAGTTCGAATTCAACGGGTACAAAACTCTTATCCGCACTAGTATCAAATAGTAAAGAAGCATATAAACCATTTACAAGGAACGTACCGTTCATGACTTCATTGTCGTTTTGCACTTGATCCACGTTGATGTTAAATACACGTCCACGTGGTGCTTGTTGTTGTTGTTGTTCCTGGTTTTTTATGGGCATTAGGGTCGGATGTGAGTAGGATCTCCACATTTGAAGCAGGCTCGAACATTGTTGGCAGGATCTTAACGGTTTTGGTTTAGGGGGGTTGCTGAACTTGGTTTCCTTGTGGTGTGGAACCACTTCGGCAGGCGACGGCTACATGCCCGAACCGATTTCAATTGGTGCAATGGTGGCATGTGATGTTGGTAGGGTGGTAGTAGTGACACGTGTTACACTTGGGAAGAGGCCCAGTGTATGGCTTTCTGGCAGGTTCTTGTGGGGTATTTGGGCTAGCAACAGGTGTGATTGCGTTGCAACTCTGACTTTGAAACTTACGTTTCTTGCCATTATTGTTACGCGGCTGAGATTTAGGTTCTTTGGGTTCAATGGTGACTTGGTTAACGGATTTGATGGTAATGGGGGTTGTGGTTTGTTTGTCTCTCACCCGATTGTTGTTGAGGCTAACAGCTAGGCGGTAGACTAACTTTATGGTGTCGGGTCTTGTGGCTTTAGTGGTATCGTGAATGGCAGAGGGAAGACCTTGCAGGTATTTCCTAATTGCACGCTCAGGCGTGAGGACTAGGTGGGGTACAATGATGCTCAACTATTTGAAACGAGTGGTGTAACCAAGGTTATCATCACTTACCTGCTTGAGGTTCCAGAATTCCTCCTCGAGTTTCTGTTGCTCGTGCGAAGGACAAAATTTTGTCATCATCAGTTGCTTAACCTCAGCCAAAGGAAGGGCGTAGGCGTCTTCATTGGATCGGATGTTGCGCTCGTTTGTCCACCAATCAAGAGCTCTCGCCTGGAAGACGTCGGTTGCGCTTCGGGTCTTCAGGTATTGAGGACACTCAGTGTTGATGAAGGTCACTTCAATGCTAACGAACCACTCGAGTATCTTGGTAACACCTTCAGTGCCGGAGAAAGTTTGAGGGTTGCAAGCAGCGAAGTGCTTGTAGTTGAACGAGACTGGCTTAGATTGGTCGACTTTAGAATCGACCGAAGAGTTGGGGGTATTGGCTGCGGTGACCTTGCTCACAATGTCAGGTATCATTTAGGCTATTTGCTTAGCCATAAACGCAAGCATCTTCTTGTTGGAGCTCGACTTTGAACCTCTCTTTGAGCTGGAGAAACGGCTGGAAGACATCTAAAAGATCGAAACAGAGGAAAAGGATAAGACTTGATCATAATGTTTTTGAAAATGTTAGTTTGCATAATTTAACATGTAATATGTCACGTAATACGTATGTTTCAAGTGGTTCACATAAGCATAACAAGAATTCACGTTGTATAACCACAAATAATAACAAAAGAATAGTAAATTTAGTTTGTTCACGAGGAATTATTATTGTTTGCGAGTAAAGTGTGATTCGGGCCTTCAACACTGAAATGAAAAGCATATCAGATGTAAAACACATTAAAATTGATAAGGCAAAAATGAGATTCATTGTAAAACATGGAATGCCTTGGAATGAAACTAAGACTTTTCCAAAGTGGTCGAAAATCCACTTGAGTCAGGGAAACATGCTTTGGCCTAATATGTAGAATACTCTCACGAGAAGCGGTTAGCGATATTCACCCTTCCAGTTACTACATGTCCCTAGTTAATCGAGGATTCGAGACTTTGGTGAGATTGAAAATCGAAGTGTGGGGCTAGTTATCAAGATGTGGGTTTCACCCCTAACTTGGTAACGTCGTACCCTAAGTGTGGTTAGTACTTATCGGATGAAGCAAGAAAATAAATTTTAAGTCATCGATAAGGATCCACTAGAATATGAAAGGGAAATTCCTATCAAGATATGGATATCACTTCTAACTTGATGGTGAAATTTCGTGAAAAATTGATAAACGCGGATTGTGGGATTCCACCAAAAGTTATGGGTTTTCACACCTATTGAGGGTAAGATCACCTCGTTTGTGCCATAAGAGTGTCTTCAAGACTTCACATGCCTATTGTGATTGCATTAGGAAAGGCATGTATATTTGAGACCAAAGAAAGTAGATAAGAAACAATTAAGGAAGAATTCAAGTTGTTTTAAGCATAAACAAGTATAGTCAAGGATGGTTCCTAAACTATAGACTAGGTCAAAAGCATGGCGATTTTCCTAGTTCCCTAAAGTTATGGCTCTGATACCAATCTGTCACACACCAACCGATGGCGGAAACATCAGAGTGAGACGAAAACAAGATTGCAAGAGTCTTCATAACATTAATTGTGAAAATATTTAATTAATTCAAATTTCATAAATTCCAAAATGAAAATACATTGTCTCGAATCGGGAAATACATCAAATTGAAATTAAACATCATGAAACAGAAAGTCAAGTTCAACTTTAAGATGTGTATCTAAATCCACCCTAAATAAGTTTTTTCATCAACATCAACTAGCGACTTGCAACATGTATTAACATAATGATCAACAAAAGTTGGCGAGTATACAAGTTTGATATCATAGCATAACAATAACAAAGTTTGCTCATATCCAACATGATAATTGCATATAATGTTACTAACATACTAACAAGTGTAACCTATATGTCAAACCAGAGTTTAACACAATCGTGATTACCAATGTCGTCAAAACATCAATGGTGTAAAATAGATTACTTAACAATAACACAAGAATATGGGCGGTGTGTTAATCCTATAGCGCTATAATTGTTAAGGTGGCTAGCAAAGTTAATGAATCTATAGACACAAGTATACTTAGCATGAGAAATAACAAGAATAATACAAGTCTCATGTTTGAATGGATAGAGTGTGATTATTACAAGTTTAATTGAGATTGCGTGATTTGTGTAAAGTGTACATGTTGCACCTAAAGTGCATAAAACGGAAAATGGGATCGAGTATACTCATGGTTTTGCGTAGCTTTCCAATAAAACCGAGGATTGATGAGTTGGGAGTTGGTACACTGAGGTTACCCTACAATGGGTAAATGAAGGTGTGTGAGTATTTGGATTATGTCAAAGGATTTTGGATCAGAATTGAAATGCAAAAAGTATGAATTTACGATAATAACCTAAGTCCACAACCATGTTCGTGCAACTGAAAAGTCAGTTCGTGCGAACAAGTGTCTGTTCGTGCGAATGGAGGTCCATTTGTGCGAATGGATACCTGTTCGTGTGAATGGAAAGTCCATTCATGCGAAAGGCTCCAGACTTGTGAAGTTCCATTCGTGACACTTAACCATAAACCGGTTAACGTTATGGATTCAGTTAGATATATTATCAAGTAAAAATAGCAGTCTAGTATTGTCACAATTATGAAGAAGAAAAACACAACTAATAAAATATCCCAGCAGCCAAATAAGAACAACCCGGGCATGTCATACCCAACATGGCAAATGTTAGAGGCGTGGCGGGTTTAACTTACTTTGTTTCTTGGAAACTGCTTGGTGTTTGTTCATGAGACACACAAGTGAGGTGGTGGAACTAGGTTGGAGAGCCAAGGCTCCCATGGTTCACGCCTCTGTCACAACTCAGATTCATCTATACTGAATATGGTGAATCTGGGATGACTTCAACACTTGGTACATCGATAAACTTGAATCAAAAGATCAAAAAACAGAACCACTCGTGTGAATGGGTCCCCTCGTGTGAATAAGTGGTCCATTCGTATGAATGGGAGCTATTTCGCACTAAGAGACTGTTCTGATTCATACGAAACAGCTCATTTCTTGGTGAAAATTAACCCTAACGCAAACCCACAACTATGAACTGAGTTGTGAGTTTGGTGGGTACCAGATTCCACCAAGTTTTCGAATCCATAACGTATTGTACAAGGACTTAAATAAAACAGAATCATAAAATGTAAGAACATGGATACAATCAAAGTTTTATTTCTTAGTTTGAACCTCAAAAGTGGTGAGGTTTCACCATTAGTTTGCCAAGGCAAACTTGTGAAAACCATTCAAGAAGTTTTTCCAAACATGAAGGTTTGAAGAAAATGGAAGAAAACACAAGAAAACAAGTAAAGATGTGAGTTATACCCACTTAGAATGTTGCTGTAATATTCTACTCGAAAATGTAAGTTCAGAGTGTTTGAGAGAGTTGGTGCGGCTGGAAAGTATAAGGAGTGGAGGTAGGCACATATTTATAGGGCTGAGGAGTGGTTTGGTGCGACTAAGTCAGTTCGCACGAGTGGACTCTCTTCGCACGAGTGGACTCTCCTCGCATGAAGGAGTCCAGTCGCTTGAAGGTTTTAGGTTTGGCCGGTTTTGCATATTTTAGCCGGTTTTAAGTGTTATGAGCATGAAAGTGTACTATGCAAGTATAAGGCATGTATAAATGGTGTTTCAAGTACAAGTTTTCGAGTATGAACATGTAATCAAGTTTGAAATGTGTAACATAAGTATGTATAAGTGTCACACCCCAACCGATGGCGGAATCATCGGGGTATGGCACTGAGCGAAACAGATTGTCCAGAAGTTTCCATAACAATTATCATTACCATTCAATTTAAATAACATGTCCCATACCATGTCTCAAACAGTAAACAAATTATTACAGATAAAATCTAGGCAAGTAATTCTGTTCCGACAACTCAGATTTAAATAAAGCAATTGTTTATCTGCTTCTAGAGACCCTTGATTCAATTACTACAGACAACTATTTGTTGGGCTCTAAAGCTTTATTCTAGCTTCAATTTCCTACCAGATGTGCATCCTAAGCACCTGTCACATACGTAAAAATAAAGTCAATACATAAAATGTAAAGGTGAGCATACAAGTTTGATAATAGCATATAGAGTTCAAATTCTTTTACGCATAACCAGCACGTACACATAGTGAAATGAAGCACGTTAGTTATCAACATAGATCCATCGATACCAATGACTGCGGGTTGACTGCCCGGGGCAGTTCGCAATACATGATTACCACCGTAATCCATGCAAGTAATTGTCCTTAACAACCCCCGTGTGAACGGGTGCTGAGCCCAAACTATAGTACTATCGTTGCTAAGGCAGGTAGACAACATTCCATGTGTAAACATAACAAACAAGCATTCATAAGCCACGTATAACATGCATTAACGGTTAGCGTTCAAATAGTATTGAGTAGTGTGTTTGATGTGATTTGAATAGTTGTAACGTATGTAAAACCCAAAAGTGCATAAAGCAAAAAGGGATCGAGTATACTCACAGCGGTTGATGGATTGAAGGGAGCGCTTAGCGAGTAGGGTTAGCCTGAATAGTTTGATAGCATAATAATAAGCGACGCGTAAAACGGAAAACAAGTGTTGGAGAGTCGGACAGCTGGTCGATCGGACGGTAGTTCGATCGGACGGCTGACCGTTCGGTCGACAGTCCGCTCGGACCGCTGTCCGGTCGGTCGGTAGGCCGATCGGATGGCTGTTCGAGTGGATTGTTTCTTCCCTTGAGAAGGATGTGTTTGTGTATGATGGTTTGACTTTTGAAGTTTTCGTTGTAGCATTTGAAAACATTGAAGTATCCTTACCCTTCAGGTAGGTCGATCGGACGGCTGTTCGATCGGCCGGCAACCCGATCGGTTAGGTATTTTTAGCAAGGTAAGTTCTCAGCAGGGTGTCACCTGATCGGACGGCAGTTCGATCGGGTGGCACTCTTAGTGCATCGAACATGTTGAAAAATCGATTAAGTGTTGAAGTATAGTATCTCATGATCCGAAGAGTAATCCGATCGGACAGTAGTCCGATCGAACAGCAGTTCGTTCAATACTAGTCTTCAAAATAAATTGATTAAGTGTGGGACCATGTGTTAACCGATCGGCTGGCCAGTCGATTGGCTGACTGTCCGATCGGCTGGCTGTCCGTTCGGACAGCAGTCTGATCGGTCAGCAACCTGACCTGATCAGCCTATTCGTCTAACACTTGGTTGTTCTGATTGTTTGTCGTTTTCTTGAGGCATTTTGACAACGAGTCGAACCATAGATCCCTCGTCCTTACTTAGTTCCCCTGGTCAGACAGGAATCACCCAAATCCGGCCGGTGAACTGTTCAGAACGGAGTTTAATGTTTAACCCAAAATCGGTTAACCTCGTGGATAGAATCCGGATCTTGAGCCATGCAACCACCGGAGTGATTTGTAAGCCGGCACAGGCTCCGTTTCTATCGGTTTGAAGGCATTGAGTGAAAAAGAGTTGAAAGAAAGTTGGAAAATCCATCTTTCAATCCTCTTCACCATGTATAAGTATAGATTTATGAAAGATCTTTGTTTGTTTTTGTGGAAATCGGCTAGATCCAAGTTATTCTTGGTGGATTGAGGCTAAAACATGAAGTTCTTCAAGAACCCATGATGACATCATCCTAGAACACTTGAATCTTAATGATTTCACGGTTAAAAGTTAAGATTTGAAAGATAGAAAGGTGTAGGAGTGCGTGTAGGTCGAGAAAGTACAAGATTTAGGACGAAATCTTACCGGGATCGAGAGAAATCTGAGAAAAGGATGAGCTAAGCGTGCTGGTCGGATAGAGGTTTCCAAAAGTGGAAAGGATGACAATGACAGGGTATTTATAGGATGCCAAATGAGGAAAGTGTTGGCCGATTGGCCAGGCAGCTCGATCGGACAGCCTGTCCGATCAGCTGGCTGTTCGATCGGCTGGTAGCCTGATCGATCAGCTGCTCGTTTCGAGTGTTCGGTGTGGCGATTCTTGATATTTCGATTTCGGTTGCGAGCGGTTCGATACGATAGGGTTTCCTAGTCAAATTACTTTTAATCCCAACCACTCATATCTTGCACTATCCCTTCTCCACTAATCATCATGGTTCGATTGTGATTCGAGTTCGATTGCATTTCGAGTTTCGATTGATTTCCACAACATGCAAAAATTAAACATGCGCAGGTAACACGTAAGGCACACACATACACGTATAACAATAACTAAAATGCGTAGTTCGAGTTGCGATTCGATTTGATGTCGATTTCATTAGCATAGTTTGATTATCGTTTAGTTAACTTTATCGCATTGCCTGTCCGATCGGAAAGAAGTCCGATCGGCTGGCTGTTCGATCGGCTGGTAGCCTGATCGATCAGCTGCTCGTTTCGAGTGTTCGGTGCGGCGATTCTTGATATTTCGATTTCGGTTTCGAGCGGTTCGATATGATAGGGTTTCCTAGTCAAATTACTTTTAATCCCAACCACTCATATCTCACACTATCCCTTCTCCACTAATCATCATGGTTCGATTGTGATTCGAGTTCAATTGCATTTCGAGTTTCGATTGATTTCCACAACATGCAAAAATTAAACATGCGCAGGTAACACGTAAGGCACACACATACACGTATAACAATAACTAAAATGCGTAGTTCGAGTTGCGATTCGATTCGATGTCGATTTGATTAGCATAGTTTGATTATCGTTTAGTTAACTTTATCGCATTGTTACTTCCTATAGTTCACAGCCGTAGGTCGATTAAATAGCGAAAATCATACGTCGATTATTATAATCATTAACACTTACTCCACATAATACAGCTAAATTAAACACATAAAAAAAATCTACTACAAGTCAAGTCGCGCGAAATCGGTCATTGACTTTGACTTTGACTTCTCAAAAACACGGGGTGTTACAGCCTCCCCTTGTTTAGGGAATTTCGTCCCGAAATTAGGCTGGAAGTTGTACAACACCGTGAATCACGTTTGAGAACTTTCTCTTTCTAGACTTTATCCTTAAATAGTTGCGGGTACTTCGCCTTCATGTCGCTTTCGAGTTCCCAAGTGAATTCGGCGCCTCGTTTGCCTTCCCATCGGACTTTCACAATAGGAATGTGAGAGCGTCTGAGCTGCTTGGTTTGGCGGTCCATGATTTCGACAGGCTTTTCCACGAAGTGTAATGTTTCATTCACTTGCAGGTCATCGAGAGGAACATGTAAGTCGTGGTCGGCTAGGCACTTTCGGAGGTTTGACACGCGGAAAGTCGGGTGGGCGTTACTAAGTTCCTCCGGTAGTTCGAGTCTATAGGCGACTTTTCCGATCCTTTCCAGAATCTTAAAAGGTCCAACATATCGAGGCGCGAGCTTCCCTTTCTTGCTGAATCAGACCACACCCTTCCAAGGTGATACCTTTAGGAGTACGTAGTCACCAACGTCAAATTCAAGGGGCTTGCGTCGTCTATCGGCATAACTTTTCTGTCGATTCCGAGCTGTAACCAAGTTGTCTCGAATTTGGAAAATTTTGTCTGTCGTTTCTTGAAATAGCTCAGGACCGGTTAATTGTGAGTGACCGATCTCGTGCCACACAATAGGCGATCGACATCTTCTTCCGTATAAAGCCCCGAATTGTGCCATTTAAATGCTAGAATGATAGTTGTTGTTATACGAGAATTCGACTAACGGCAGGTATTTATCCCAATTACCACCGAAGTCTATGACACACGAACGGAGCATGTCTTCAAGAGTACGGATCGTTCTTTCAGTCTGACCGTCGGTTTGAGGGTGGAAAGCGGTACTTAGATTAAGCGATGTACCGAGTGCCGTTTGAAATGTTTCCCGCAGTCGCGAGGTAAACCGAGCGTCTTGATCAGAGATAATATCACGAGGCGTCCCATGATTACAAATGATCTCGTTGGTGTAGATTCGGGCTAATCGTTCTACCTTGTAGTCTTCCCGTATAGGCAAAAAGTGAGCTGATTTGCTCAAACGGTCAACCACAACCCAAATGCTGTCGTGACCTGATGACGTGTGTGGTAGCTTTGTTATAAAGTCCATAGCTATACTCTCCCACTTCCACATGGGGATCGGTGGTTGTTCGAGTAAGCCAAAGGGTCTTTGATGTTCAGCCTTGACTCTTGCACAAGTTAGGCATTTCCCAACATAGAGAGCAATATCCCTTTTCATGCCCGGCCACCAGTACTTATAGCGATGGTCCTGGTACATTTTTTCAGCACCGGGATGAATAGAGTACCGGGATTTGTGGGCTTCGTCCATCAGAATCTGTCGTAAATCGGTCCGTTTAGGGATCCAAATTCAGTCCAGAAAGTGGAATATCCCATTCGACTTGCTCACAAGCTGGTCTTCATCGTGGTAGATTCTTTCTTTCTTCAGAGTGCGTTCGTTAAAACACGCATGCGGAGCCTTCAGGATGAGGGTCTCGAGGTCGTATTGGGTTTGAACATTACGAGTGCTAAGCAAATATCTCCGTCTGTTGAGTGCGTCGGCAACAATGTTTGCCTTGCCTGAGTGATAACGAATCTCACAGTCGTAAGACGTTGACGCATATTAAGTTCCTTCTGATTAAAGATATGTTGTAGGCTCCTATGATCGGTGAAGATCGTACACTTGGTACCATACAGGTAGTGTCGCCAAATCTTTAACGCAAAAACAACTGCGCCTAGCTCGAGGTCATGGGTTGTATAGTTCTTCTCATGGATTTTGAGCTGACGAGATGCGTAAGCTATAACCATGTCCCGTTGCATGAGGACACAACCAAGACCAAGGTTGGAAGCATCACAGTAGAAGATGAAATCGTTGTTTCCGTTGGGTAATGTGAGAACAGGAGCGTTGCAAAGCTTATGCTTGAGGGTTCGAAAGGCAGTCTCTTGTTCAGTTCTCCAAATAAAAGGCTTGTCCTTATGCGTGAGAGCGGTAAGCGGCACAGCGATCTTTGAGAATCCTTCGATAAATCGTCGATAATAGCCCGCTAGTCCGAGAAAAGAACGGACTTCAGACAGGTTCTTAGGCGTAATCCAGCTCTTAACAGCTTCAATCTTCGCAGGATCGACGTGGATACCTTGACTATTAACAATGTGACCCAGAAACTGAACTTCCTCCAACCAGAATTCACACTTGGAGAAGTTGGCATAGAGTTGGTTCCCCTGGAGTAGCTCGAGAACCAAACGTAGATGTTGCGCGTGTTCGGCTTTCGATTTGGAATAGATCAAGACATAGTCGATGAATACGATGACGAAAAGGTCGAGATATGGTTTACACACGCGATTCATCAGATCCATGAAAACCGCATGTGCGTTGGTTAAACCAAAGGGCATAACAACGAATTCGTAGTGGCCGTATCGAGTGCGAAACGCGGTTTTTGGTATATCCTCCTCTTGAATACACAGCTGGTGATATCCTGAGCGTAGATCGATCTTTGAGAAGCACGTAGCACCTTGTAGCTGATCAAACAAATCATCGATGCGGGGTAGGGGATAGCGGTTCTTGATAGTTAGCTTATTCAATTCCCGATAGTCGATGCACATCCTGAACGACCCATCCTTCTTTTTGACGAAAAGGACTGGCGCGCCCCAAGGAGAGGTGCTCGGGCGAATAAAGCCTTTCTCAAGTAATTCCTGGAGTTGGTTTGAAAGTTCGCGCATTTCGGATGGCGCGAGTCGGTAGGGAGCTTTGGCAATAGGGTTGGCTCCAGGAATGAGGTCGATACGAAAGTCGATATCACGACTTGGCGGTAGTCCGGGAAGATCCTCTGGAAAAACATTAGGAAATTCTCGAACCACCGGAACGTCTCTCACTTCCTTCTTCTCTTTCTCTTCCTTCTCCGCTACTACAATGTTAGCCAAGAAAGCCCTCTATTCCTTGCGGAGATACTTGCTAGCTTGAACACATGACATGAGCTTGAGACATTTCGAAGTAGTATCACCGTAAACACACAACAAATCACCATTCGCGAGCGAGAATCGAATCATCTTGTCGAAGCACACAACTTCAGCATGGTTTTTACGAAGAAAGTCCATGCCTACTATGATGTCGAAACTTCCGAGTTGCATCGGAATAAGGTCGATTGGAAAGATGTGATTGTTGAGTTCAAGAGTACAATCACGAAGAACAGAATTGACGGCGACAGTTCTTCCGGTAGCGACTTCAACATCGAACGTCGAGGAGTGTTGGGAGCGTTTACGACTAAGGAGCTTCTCGAATTCGAACGACACAAAGCAATTATCGGCTCCAGTATCAAATAAACATGAAGCATAAATACCATTCACAAGGAACGTACCATTAACTACGTTGTTGTCGGCTTGGGCTTGACGCACGTTGATGTTGAAAGTTCGTGCGTGTGCTGCTTGTTGCTGTTGCTACTGGTGTTGCTACTACTGAGGCTGTTGCTGCTGGGGCTCTTGTTTCACAACCCTGTTTGGGCACATGTTGGCGAAATGGTTAGGATCGCCACATGCGAAGCAGGCTCTGGCGTTGACCGCGGGTGCCGGAGGAGCTTGTTGACCCTGAGGGGCGGTGAGTAGAGCTTGATGAGCATGAGCTTGTCGAGCGCGGCAGTTGTAGTGAAATGGCCGTACATATTGCAATGAGCACAGAAACGGCAAGCGATGGTAGTCGGGTGGTGGTAGGTACAAGTAGGGCAGAGCGGGTGTGGCCCAGTGTATGCACGCTTGGCAGGCGGTGCATTTGCCACAGGCGCCGCTACTTGACGCTGTTGGGCTGGTACAGCTTGAATCGGTGCAGCAGTGATCGCACAGTTCTTGTTGCTGGAGCTTTTCTTTCCCTTGTTCTTCCTCTTGTTGCTTGATGAGGTGGTGGTTTCAGCATTAGGGGCGGCGGTAGTAGCTTGATGCAGGTGCTTTGAAGTTTTATCCCAGACATCGGCCTTGACCCGCTTGTCATTGATTTCAGCAGCCAGTAGGTATGTTTCTTCGATCGTTGTAGTCTTAGCCGCTTGAACGAAATCAGCAACACAGTCAGGCAGGGCTCGGATATACTTCTTGATTGCCATGTCTGGAGTCTTGACCTGATCTGGACAAATGATGCTGAGCTGTTTGAAGCAAGCAGTGAGCGCAACATTTTCACCATCCTTTTGTTGTATGTGCCAAAATTCATCCTCTAGTTTCTGACGTTCATGAGGAGGGCAGAATTCTTCCAGCATGACTTCCTTGAGCTCGTCCCACGATAGACCGTAGGCTGCATCGTTCCCTCGCTTGTTCCTTTCGGCTGTCCACCAGTCTAGTGCTCGGGACTGGAAAACGCCGGTAGCATTCAGAGTTCGGAGGTCATCGGGGCAACCACTCGGTCGTAGAGTGACCTCAATGGAATCAAACCATACGAATAGTGCAGTAGGACCTCCCTCGCCAGTGAATTCTTTTGGCCCACACGACTTGAATTGCTTGGAATTGAAGGTCTTAGTGGTAGCTTTAGGAGCTTCGGTCCTTGATTCCTCAGATGATTTGCTGGCATTCTCGTAAACATCACTCACGGCCTTTGCTACACTTTTAGCGATGATGGCAGCAAGGCGTTTGTCTCTCTTTTCTTGACGAGAAAGTAAGGGATGACAGGATCCAGATGACATTGTCTGCAACAGACATCGTCACAGGACTCAACACATTGTATTCGAATCTCACCCCACACGTCTACTACTTACTAAAGCTCAGGAACACATTCATCACGTTAACACGTAGGCGCATAAACACATAGTCAATCAGTCATAGATTCACATAAGCACGGATTCACACAGTCACGTAAGCATCTAGAGCACAGAATCACAGAAGCACCTAATCATGTAGTCACAAGAGGCAGTTAGAATACAGAAACCAATTATTCACAGTTCGCGAGCGTTCAAATATAGCGATCGCATTTCGGTATATCGAGTCGGGTAGTATAAGCGTATAACGTATCATAAAGTCATCCATAGTTCAGCGATTTGTTAATGTTGTGTAGTGTGTTGTGTGATGAGCAGAAGCAAAAGGCGTTAGATCGAATCCAATAGTACCTCAAAACGCTAACAATAAACATAAACCACATAAATCACATAAAATCGACGAATCATCAGAGTCAGCAGTTACGGGCTCAAAATCGAAACACATAAAATCCGAGATGTAGATTGTCTGCGGCTAGTAGACTTCGACTACCCAAAGTGGTTCGACTATTCACAAAGACTTGTCGTGCACATTTGACCTTCAGGGCAGCGCCTTTGCCTCCATTCTTGGGCATTTGGCACGCATCCCGTTAGTCATATCGTGACTTCAGGTCGTTGGAGTCCGTCGAGACTTTGGTAAGAGTTTTGTATAAAAGCGGAACAAGTCGTCAAGGTTAGGGTTTCACCCCTAGCTTAACAACTTCGTTCCTGTTTTTAATAAAATAGAGGAGATTATTCATCAAAATATGGATTTCACTCCTGATTTGGCATAATTCTCCTTGTTTGTAGTTAAAATGCAGGTCGATCAAGCAACTTTAGTCGAGAGTTTGCGGTTTTCACACCTAATCTCGGCTTAATTGCTCATTCATAGCTGAAAATTCGAGTGCAGTGATAGTGTAGAATAAGCAAGAGTAGCGAGAAATAGCGGTAGGCTCATACATAACCCCTAACGGATATGCATAAGTCGGTCTGTTGGTTGGGAAGATGCTGTTGTGGGGTCGGGCGTGCCACGTCTTGTTCCTTTTCTTGTATTTATGTTAGATTTTGATGTCTTTTTGCTTCTTTTGTTAATTTGAGCTCATTTAATCCTGAAAATACAAAAGGAAGACAAAAGCACACTTTTTCCAACATTAGTACTAAAAAAGAGTTAGTTTTATGCCTCATTTGATGAAATTTATATGTTACATTTTGAACACATCAGACAGCCTGTCCGATCGGAAAGAAGTCCGATCGGCTGGCTGTTCGATCGGCTGCTAGCCTGATCGATCAGCTGCTCGTTTCGAGTGTTCGGTGCGGCGATTCTTGATATTTCGATTTCGGTTTCGAGCGGTTCGATACGATAGGGTTTCCTAGTCAAATTACTTTTAATCCCAACCACTCATATCTCGCACTATCCCTTCTCCACTAATCATCATGGTTCGATTGTGATTCGAGTTCGATTGCATTTCGAGTTTCGATTGATTTCCACAACATGCAAAAATTAAACATGCGCAGGTAACACGTAAGGCACACACATACACGTATAACAATAACTAAAATGCGTAGTTCAAGTTGCGATTCGATTCGATGTCGATTTGATTAGCATAGTTTGATTATCGTTTAGTTAACTTTATCGCATTGTTACTTCCTATAGTTCACAGCCGTAGGTCGATTGAATAGCGAAAATCATACGTCAATTATTGTAATCATTAACACTTACTCCACATAATATAGCTAAATTAAACACATAAAAAAATCTACTACAAGTCAAGTCGCGCGAAATCGGTCGTTGACTTTGATCTTGACTTTGACTTTGACTTCTCAAAAACACGGGGTGTTACAATAAGAATAATTGAGTTTCATTATGATCAAAGTCTCGGATTACAATGTTGGAAAAGAAATACGAATACAATACAATTATAAGTTTCCAGAAATAGAAATACAACAATATTTTCTAAGTAAGCAAAGTACAAGAATGCGGAGCGTTACACACCGCCACCACCACTGACTACCGCCGCCACCACCCACTGCCACCGCCACCTTCCGGCACCTAACACCGGCACCACCGCCACCGACCATCGCCGCCACCCACTGTCTCCATCGACCACCGCCACCATACGCAGATTTTATTACTTTTTCTACCTACCAAAGAACATAAGGTAATGATTCATTCCATTCCTATATGGTATTCAAACAAGACCATGGAATTGTAATGATCTATTTTATTCCTTTGTCTATTCCATTCCCTCAATCATTTTATTTTCTCATCTATTCCATTACCCTATACCAAACAAACCCTAAGGTATGAGATTAGTATTGTGTCACACCCCAACCGATGGCGGAATCATCGGGGCATGGCACTGAGCGAAACAGATTGTCCGGAAGTTTCCATAACAACTATTATTACCATTTAATTTAAGTTAACATGTCCCATACCATGTCTCAAATAGTAAACAAATTATTACAGATAAACATCAATACAAATATCCTGTTCCGACAACTCAGATTCAAACAAAAATGGTTTATTTATTGGTTTCTAGGACCCCATTTCCTAGCTTCGATTTCATCACCGCGTAGATAGCATCCTAGACCTTTCCTAGTCTCAAGTTCACAGCATGCTAAGCATGTAAACTTCCTAAGCACCTATCACATAAGTTAAAATAAAGTCAATAGATCAAATGTAAAGGTGAGCATACAAGTTTGATAATAGCATATAGAGTTCGAATTCGTTTACGCATAACTAGCACGTACACATAGTGAAATGAAGCACGTTAGTTATCGACATAGATCCATCGATACCAATGATTGCGGGTTGACTGCCCGAGGCAGTTCGCAATACATGATTACCACTGTAACCCATGCAAGTAAAAGATCCTTCACAACCCCCGTGTGAACGGGTGCTGAGTCCAAACTATAGTACTATCGTTGCTAAGGCAGGTAGACAGCATTCCATGTGTAAACATAACAAACAAGCATTCATAAGCCACGTATAACATGCATTAACGGTTAGCGTTCAAATAGTTTGAGTAGTGTGATAACTGTAGCTTGAATATTCGTAATGTATGTAACACCCAAAAGTGCTTAAAGCAAAAAGGGGTCGAGTATACTCACAACGATTATGGATTGAAGGGAGCGCTTAGCGAGTGCGGTTAGCTGAATAGATTTGGTAGCATAACGATAAGTAATTCGTAAGACGTCACAAAGTATAGAAGGGTCGAATAGGGGTTCGTTCGGATGGTAATTCGATCGAACAGCAATTCGTGCGAGTAACAATCCGTTCGGGTGGTCATTCGATCGGATGGTAATTCGATCGAGTGACGATTCGAGTGGATTGTTTCTTCCTATAAGAAGGGTGTGTTTGTGTATGATGGTTTGACTTTTGAAGTTTTCGTTGTAGCATTTTGAAACAACGAAGTGTCTCTATTCTTCATGTCGGTCGATCGGATGACTAGTCGTGCGGATGGCAATTCGTTCGAATGGTCATCCGGTCGGATAGCGACTTCATGATGAGGTTACTTATTGAAAACAAGTTTGCTACATAAGTGTCATTTGATCGAATGGTAATTCGATCGGATGACAATTCATGCCATTGAAAATGTTGAAAATTGTTAAATCTTTTAAAGTCTTAGTATCTCATGATCCGAAGAGTAATCCTTTCAAAGGGTCGTTCGATCGGATTGCAATTCGTTTCAATACCCAAACTTTAATTAAAATTGTTTAAAGGTGGGACCCAAGTGTAATTCGTTCGGGTGGCAATTCGTTCGGATATCCCATCCATTCGAATGGAAATTCGAGCGGCTGACAACCCGCCCTGATTGTCCTATTCGTTCTACACTTGGTCGTCTTGAAGGTTTGTCGTTATGTCGAGTCACCTTGACAACGTGTTAGCCAACAGAACCCTTCGTTCGATCCAGTTGACCAACCTGACCAGGAATCACCCTAGTCCTGCCGGTTACCGGCTCGAGACAGTTGTTCTTGACTAACCCGAAGTCGGTAGTCTCGTGAGTAGAATCTAGATCTGAGCCGGCACAACACTAAGGGCGAGTAGGAGACTAGATCAGAACCTGATTCTACCGGTTTTGAGTGTTTTAAGTGTAAAAAGAGTCGAAAGAAAGTTAAAACCATCTTTCAATCCTTTTTCACCACACTTGTGCCGAGATCCTTACAAGATCTTTGTGGAAATCGGTTAGATCTAAGTTGTTCTTAGTGGGTTGAGGTCAAAACATGAGGTTCTTTGAAGAAAACATGATGACGTCACCTGAGAACACCCGAAATCTAGTGATTTCACGGTTAAAAGTTAAGATTTAAAAGATAGAAAGGTGTAGGAGTGCGTGTAGATCAAGAAAGTACAAGATTTAGGACGAGATCTTACCAGAATCGAGAGAAATCTGAGAAAAGGTTGAGTTGAGCGTGCTGGTTGAACAGTGATTTCCAAAAGTGGAAAAGATGACAATGACAGGGGTATTTATAGGATGCCAAAAGAGGAAAGGACTGTTCGGTCGAATGGCACATGGCCTGGTGACCGTTCAGTCGAATGGCAATTCGAGCGAGTGGCATATGTCATCCGCTACCAGGTGGCTATCCGGTCGAATGGCTACTCGATCGGATGGCACTTGGTTAGCATGTTTAACGCGGTGATTTTGCTGATTCGATTTCGATTGCGATCGATGCGATACGATGGATTTTCCTAGTCAAATTACTTTTAGTCCTAAACACTCATATCTTGCATAATCTATTTTCCACCATTACTAGAGTTCGTTTCACGATTCGGATTCGATTGCATTTCGAGTTAGATTTTGAGTTTCGATTGAGTTCGCTTGATTACCACAACATAACATAAATAAACATGCACAGGTAACACGTAAGGCACACACACACGCATAATAACAAGTAAAAATCATAGCTCGAGTTGCGATTAGAAGTCGATTCGATTAGCATAGCTTGATTATTGATTAGTTAACTTTATCGCATTGTTACTTCATATAGTTCACAGTCGTAGATCGGTTGAATAACGATTAATACTCGTCGATTATTGCAATTAACAACACTTACTCCACATAATATAAATAAAAGAAAAACATTTCTACAAGTCAAGTTGCGCGAAATCGGTCGTTGACTTTGACCTTGACTTTGACTTTCACTTATGAAAACACGGGGTGTTACAGCCTCCCCTTATTTAGGGAATTTCGTCCCGAAATTAAGCTGAAAGCTGTTTCAACCGCCATGAATCACATGGAGAGCTTTCTCTATCTAGACTTTCTCCTGGAACAACTGTGGGTACTTTGCCTTCATGTCGCTTTCGAGTTCCCAAGTGAACTCTGCGCCTCGTTTGCCTTCCCATCGGACTTTCACAATAGGAATGCGCGAGCGTCGGAGTTGCTTGGTTTGGCGATCCATGATTTCGACAGGCTTTTGCACGAAGTGTAATGTTTCGTTCACTTGTAGATCGTCTAGAGAGACATGTAAATCGTGGTCGGCTATGCACTTTCGGAGGTTTGACACGTGGAAAGTCGGGTGGACGTTGCTAAGTTCCTCCGGTAATTCGAGTCTGTAGGCGACTTTTCCGATCCTTTCCAGGATCTTAAAAGGTCCAACATATCGAGGCGCGAGTTTCCCTTTCTTTCCGAATCGAACTACACCCTTCCAAGGTGATACCTTTAGGAGTACGTAGTCACCAATGCCAAATTCATGGGGCTTGCGCTTTTTATCGGCGTAGACCTTCTGTCGATCCCGAGCTTTCACCAGGTTGTCTCTGATTTGGAAAATTTTGTCTGTCGTTTCTTGTAATAGCTTAGGACCGGTTAGTTGCGAGTGACCGATCTCGTGCCACACAATAGGAGACCGACATCTTATTCCGTATAATGCCTCGAAAGGTGCCATCTCGATGCTAGAATGATAGCTATTGTTATACGAGAATTCGACTAATGGCAGGTGTTTATCCCAATTACCACTGAAGTCTAGAACACACGAACGGAGCATGTCTTCAAGGTTTGTGGGTGGAAAGCAGTACTTAGATTATGCGTTATACCGAGTGCCGTTTGAAACGTTTCCCACAATCGTGAAGTAAACCGAGCATCACAATCAGAGATGATGTCACGAGGCGTCCCATGATTACAAATGATCTCGTCGGTGTAGATTCGGGCTAATCGTTCTACCTTGTAGTCTTCTCGTATGGGCAGAAAGTGAGCTGATTTAGTCAAGCGGTCGACCACAACCCATATGCTGTCGGGACCTGATGGCGTGGGTGGAAGCTTGGTTACGAAATCCATAGCTATGCTCTCCCACTTCCACATAGGAATTGGTGGTTGTTCGAGTAAGCCAGAGGGTCTTTGATGTTCAGCCTTGACTCTAGCACAAGTTAGGCATTTTTCGACATAGAGAGCGATATCCCTTTTCATACCCGGCCACCAGTACTTATAACGAAGGTCCTGGTACATCTTGTCAGCACCAGGATGAATAGAGTATATGGACTTGTGGGCTTCGTCCATCAGAATATGTCGCAAATCGGTTCGCTTGGGAATCCAAATTCGGTCTAAAAAGTGGAATATCCCGTTTGATTTGCTCACAAGTTGGGCCCCATCATGGTAGATTCTTTCTTTCTTCAAGGTGCGTTCGTTGAAACATGCATGTTGGGCGTCGCGGATGAGAGTTTCGAGATTATGTTGGGCTTGAATATTACGAGTGCTAAGCAGGTAGCTCCGTCTGCTAAGTGCGTCGGCAACAACATTCGCTTTGCCTGGGTGATAACGAATCTCACAGTCGTAATCGTTGAGAAGTTCTACCCATCGGCGTTGACGCATATTTAGTTCCTTCTGATTAAAGATATGTTGTAGGCTCCTATGATCGGTGAAGATCGTACACTTAGTACCATACAGGTAGTGTCGCCAAATCTTTAACGCAAAAACAACTGCGCCTAGCTCGAGATCATGGGTTGTATAGTTCTTCTCGTGGATTTTGAGCTGACGAGATGCGTAAGCTATGACCTTGTCTCGTTGCATAAGAATACAACCAAGACCAAGGTTGGAAGCATCACAGTAGACAATGAAATCATTGTTTCCATCGGGCAATGTGAGAACAGGAGCATTGCAAAGCATGTGTTTAAGGGTTTGAAAGGCAGTCTCTTGTTTAGTTCCCCAAACAAAAGGCTTGTCCTTATGCGTAAGAGAGGTAAGTGGTACAGCGATCTTTGAGAATCCCTCGATAAATCGTCAATAATAGCCCGCTAGTCCGAGAAAAGAGCGGACTTCGGACGGGTTCTTAGGCGTAACCCAGCTCTTTACTACTTCAATCTTCGCAGGATCGACGTGAATACCCTGACTATTTACAATGTGACCCAGAAATTGAACCTCCCCTAACCAGAATTCGCACTTGGAGAACTTGGCATAGTGTTGGTTCCCCTGGAGTAACTCTAGAACCAAACGTAGATGTTGCGCGTGCTCGGCTTACAATTTGGAATAGATCAAGACATCGTCGATGAATACGATGACGAAACGGTCGAGATATGGTTTACACACGCGATTCATCAGATCCATGAAGACTGCTGGTGCATTGGTTAAACCAAAAGGCATGACAACGAATTCGTAATGGCCGTATCGAGTACGAAACGCGGTTTTGGGTATATCCTCTTCTTGTATTCGCAGCTGGTGATATCCTGAACGTAGATCGATCTTCGAAAAACACGTAGCGCCTTGTAGTTGATCAAACAAATCGTCAATACGAGGTAGGGGATAGCGGTTTTTGATAGTCAACTTATTCAATTCCCGATAGTCGATGCACATCCTGAACGACCAATCCTTCATTTTGACGAAAAGGATTGGCGCGCCCTAAGGAGAGGTGCTCGGGCGAATGAAGCCTTTCTCAAGTAATTCCTGGAGTTGGGTTGAGAGTTCGTGCATTTCTGACGGTGCGAGTCGGTAAGGAGCTTTGGCAATAGGGTTGGCTCCAGGAATGAGGTCGATACGAAAATCGATATCACGACTTGGCGGTAGCCCGGGAAGATCCTCTGGAAAAACATTAGGAAATTCTCGAACCACTGGAACGTCTTTTACTTCCTTCTTCTCTTTCTTTCCCTTCTCCGCTACTACAATGTTAGCCAAGAAAGCCTGGTATTCCTTACGGAGATACTTGCTGGCTTGGATACATAACATAAGCTTGAGCCCCTTTGAAGTAGTATCGCCATATACACACAACAAGTCACCATTCGCGAGCGAAAATCGAATCATCTTGTCGAAGCATACAACTTCAGCATGGTTTTCTCGAAGAAAGTCCATGCCTATTATGACGTCAAAGCTTCCGAGTTGCATCGGAATAAGGTCGATCGAAAAAATGTGATTGTTGAGCTCAAGAGTACAATCACGGAGAACAGAATTGACAGTGGCGGTTCTTCCGATAGCGACTTCCACATCGAATATCGAGGAGAGTTGGGAACGTTTACGACTAAGGAGTTTCTCAAATTCGAGTGACACAAAGCAATTATCGGCTCCGGTATCAAACAAATAGGAAGCATAAATACCATTCACAAGGAACGTACCATTGACCACGTTGTTGTCGGCCTGGGCTTGACGCACGTTAAGGTTGAAAGTTCTGGCGCGTGCGGCCTATTGTGGCTGCTGTTGTTGTTGCTGCTACGGCTGCTGTTGCTGAGGCTCTTGTTTCACAGCCCTGTTCGGGCACATGTTGGCGAAATGGTTCGGGTCGCCACATGCGAAGCAGGCTCTGGCTTTGACTGCGGGTGCCGGAGGAGCTTGTTGACCCTGTGGGGCAGTGAGTAGAGCTTGGTTGGCAGGAGCTTGAGAATACGGCAATTGGTAGTAAAATGGCCGTACACATTGCAATGAGCACAAAAGCGGCATTGAATGGCAGTCGGGTGGTGGTAGGTGCAAGTAGGGCAGAGCGGATGTGGTCCAGTATATGCACGCTTTGCAGGCGGTGCATTGGCCACAGGCGCCGCTACTTGACACTGTTGGGCAGGTACAGCTTGAATCGGTGCAGTAGTGATCGCACAATTCTTGTTGGTGGAGCTGTTCTTTCTCTTGTTCTTCCTCTTGTTGCTCGATGAGGTGGGTTCAGCAGTTGGTGGGGCAGTGGTAGCTTGATGCAGATGCTTCGAAGTCTTATCCCAGATACCAGCCTTAACCCGTTTGTCATTGATTTCAGCGGCCAGCAGATAGGTTTCCCCGATCGTTGTAGTCTTAGCCGCTTGCACGAAATCAGCAACGCAGTCGGGCAGGGCCCGGATGTACTTCTTGATCGTCATGTCGGGAGTCTTGACTTGATCGGGACAGATAATGCAGATCTGTTTAGAACGAGCAGTGAGACCAGCATTGTCACCATCCTTTTGTTGGTTGTGCCAAAATTCATCTTCTAGCTTTTGACGTTCGTGAGGAGGGCAGAATTCCTCTAGCATAACTTCCTTGAGCTCATCCCACGACAGACCGTAGGCTGCATCGTTCCCTCGCTTGTTCCTCTCGGCCGTCCACCAGTCTAGTGCTCGGGACTGGAAAACGCCGGTAGCATTCAGAGTTCGAAGGTCATCAGGGCAACCACTTTGTCGCAGAGTAACCTCAATGGAATCAAACCAGTGAAATAGTGCAGTAGGACCTCCTTCGCCAGTGAATTCTTTTGGCCCACACGACTTGAATTGCTTGAAACAGAAGGGCCTAGCGGAAGTCTTAGGAGCTTCGGTTCTCGATTCCTCGGATGATTTGCTGGCATTCTCATAAACATCACTCACGGCCTTTGCTACACTTTTCGCGATGATGGAAGCAAGGCGTTTGTCCCTGTTTTCCTGACGAGAGAGTGCATGACGGGATCCAGACGACATGGTCTGCAACAGACATCGTCACAGGACTCATCACATTGTATTCGAATCTCACCTCACACGTCTACTACTTACTAAAGCTCAGTAACACGTACTGTGTAAACACATAGACTTATAACTACGCAAGCCACATAATCACTTAATCACGTAACCACATAAACACTTAGAGCACAATTCACGTAATCACGTAGAGCATATAATCATACAATTTCCTAATCACGTAGAGCAATGAAACAAGGAAACACATACGCATCTAGTCACTAGAGGCGTATAGGGGCCTATAAGGACACGTAGGGCATTCTAACTGCCTCATAATACAGAAATCTAGATCTAGAGAAAGGTACTAGAGAGAGAAAGTGCAAAAAGGTGGTTCGGGGAGCGTGTATTTGTCAAACTGATCAATAAGAATCACGGTAAATTGTACGTCTGGTGGGTTCGGTCACGCACGTTCAGGGGTTTCGCACGTCGAACGTGTCGTTACGCAATCGTTTGGAGTCAAAATAAGCACAAAATCACAAGATGCAGTGCGAGTCGCGTGTGTCGATCGAAGTGAAGGCAAAATCGAGTAAATCTTCAAAAATTTAAACACATAAATTGGTAAGACCATATAAAACACATAAAATCGACAAATTTGAAACACATGAAATTGAGAGAGATAGATTGTCTGCGGCTAGTAGACTTCGACTAACCAAGGTGGCTCAACTATTCTCAAGGACTTGTCATCCTTGTCTGACCCACAGAACTGTGCTTTTGCCTCGATTCTTGGGCATTTGGCACCTTTTCCGTTAGTCATGTCAGGATTTCAGGTCATTGGAGTCCGTCAAGGCCTTGGTGAGAGTTTTGTAAAATGTGCAGAACAAGTTGTCAAGGTTAGGGTTTCACCCCTGGCTTAACAACTTCGTTCTTGTTTTGATAAAATTGAGGAGATTATTCATCAAAATATGGATTTCACTCCTGATTTGGCATAATTCTCCTCGTTTGTAGTTAAAATGCGAGCTGAGTAAGCAACTTTAGTCAAGAGTTTGCGGTTTTCACACCTCTTCTCGACCTTATTGCCCACTCTTAGTTGAAAATTCGAGTGCAGTGAGAGTGTAGAATAAGCGAGAATAACGAGATGTAAGCTCGTACTTAATCCCTACTGGTTATGCACAAGTCGGTCTTGCTGGTTCTTAACTATAGTCTAGGTATCTAAGACTTCGACCCGGACTAGGTCGAGTCTTGCCTAATTCCCTATAGTTATGGCTCTAATACCAATCTGTCACACCCCAACCGATGGCGGAATCATCGGGGCATGGCACTGAGCGAAACAGATTGTCCGGAAGTTTCCATAACAACTATCACTACCATTTAATTTAAGTTAACATGTCCCATACCATGTCTCAAATAGTAAACAAATTATTACAGATAAACATCAAGACAAATATCCTGTTCTGACAACTCAGATTCAAACAAAAATGGTTTATTTATTGGTTTCTAGGACCCCATTTCCTAGCTTTGATTTCATCACCGCGTAGAGAGCATCCTAGACCTTTCCTAGCCTCAAGTTCACAGCATGCTAAGCATGTAAACTTCCTAAGCACCTGTCACATATGTTAAAATAAAATCAATACATAAAATGTAAAGGTGAGCATACAAGTTTGATAATAGCATATAGAGTTCAAATTCGTTTACGCATAACCAGCACGTAAACATAGTGAAATGAAGCACGTTAGTTATCGACATAGATCCATCGATACCAATGACTGCGGGTTGACTGCCCGAGGCAGTTCGCAATACATGATTACCACTGTAACCCATGCAAGTAAAAGATCCTTAACAACCCCCGTGTGAACGGGTGCTGAGTCCAAACTATAGTATTATCGTTGCTAAGGCAGGTAGACAGCATTCCATGTGTAAACATAACAAACAAGCATTCATAAGCCACGTATAACATGCATTAACGGTTAGCGTTCAAATAGTTTGAGTAGTGTGATAATTGTAGCTTGAATATTCGTAACGTATGTAACAACCAAAAGTGCTTAAAGCAAAAAGGGGTCGAGTATACTCACAGCGATTATGGATTGAAGGGAGCGCTTAGCGAGTGCGGTTAGCCTGAAGAGATTTGGTAGCATAACGATAAGTAATTCGTAAGACGTCACAAAGTATGGAAGGGTCGAATAGGGTTTCGTTCGGATGGTAATTCGATCGAGTGACGATTCGAGTGGATTGTTTCTTCCTATGAGAAGGGTGTTTTTGTGTATGATGGTTTGACTTTTGAAGTTTTCGTTGTAGCATTTTGAAACAACGAAGTATCTCTATCTTTCAAGTCGGTCGATCGGATGACTAGTCGTGCGGATGGCAATTCGTTCGAATGGTCATCCGGTCGGACGACGACTTCATGATGAGGTTACTTATTGAAAACAAGTTTGCTACATAAGTGTCATTCGATCGAATGGTAATTCGATCGGATGACAATTCGTGCCATTGAACATGTTGAAAATTGTTAAGTCTTTTAAAGTCTTAGTATCTCATGATCCGAAGAGTAATCCTTTCAAAGGGTCGTTCGATCGGATTGCAATTCGTTTCAATACCCAAACTTTAATTAAAATTGTTTAAAGGTGGGACCCAAGTGTAATTCGTTCGGGTGGCAATTCGTTCGGATAGCCCATCCGTTCGAATGGTAATTCGAGCGGCTGACAACCCGCCCTGATTGTCCTATTCGTTCTACACTTGGTCGTCTTGAAGGTTTGTCGTTTTGTCGAGTCACCTTGACAACGTGTTAGCCAACAGAACCCTTCATTCGATCCAGTTGACCAACCTGACCAGGAATCACCCTAGTCCTGCCGGTTACCGGCTCGAGACGGTTTTTCTTGACTAACCCGAAGTCGGTAGTCTCGTGAGTAGAATCTAGATCTGAGCCGACACAACACTAAGGGCGAGTAGGAGACTAGATCAGAACCTGATTCTACCGGTTTTGAGTGTTTTAAGTGTAAAAAGAGTCGAAAGAAAGTTAAAACCATATTTCAATCCTTTTTCACCACACTTGTGCCGAGATCCTTACAAGATCTTTGTGGAAATCGGTTAGATCTAAGTTGTTCTTAGTGGGTTGAGGTCAAAACATGAGGTTCTTTGAAGAACACATGATGACGTCACCTGAGAACACCCGAAATCTTGTGATTTCACGGTTAAAAGTTAAGATTTAAAAGATAGAAAGGTGTAGGAGTGCGTGTAGATCAAGAAAGTACAAGATTTAGGACGAGATCTTACCGGAATCGAGAGAAATCTGAGAAAAGGTTGAGTTGAGCGTGCTGGTCGAACAGTGATTTCCAAAAGTTGAAAAGATGACAATAACAGGGGTATTTATAGGATGCCAAAAGAGGAAAGGACTGTTCGCTCGAATGGCACATGGCCTGGGTGACCGTTCGGTCGAATGGCAATTCGAGCGAGTGGCATATGTCATCCGCTACCAGGTGGCTATCCGGTCGAATGGCTACTCGATCGGATGGCACTTGGTTAGCATGTTTGATGCGGTGATTTTGCTGATTCGATTTCGATTGCGATCGATGCGATACGATAGATTTTCCTAGTCAAATTACTTTTTGTCCTAAACACTCATATCTTGCATAATCTATTTTCCACCATTACTAGAGTTCGTTTCACGATTCGGATTCGATTGCATTTCGAGTTAGATTTCGAGTTTCGATTGAGTTCGCTTGATTACCACAACATAACATAAATAAACATGCACAGGTAACACGTAAGGCACACACACACGCATAATAACAAGTAAAATTCATAGCTCGAGTTACGATTAGAAGTCGATTCGATTAGCATAGCTTGATTATTGATTAGTTAACTTTATCGCATTGTTACTTCCTATAGTTGACAGTCGTAGATCAGTTGAATAACGATTAATACTCGTCAATTATTGCAATTAACAACACTTACTCCACATAATATAAATAAAAGAAAGACATTTCTACAAGTCAAGTTGCGCGAAATCGGTCGTTGACTTTGACCTTGACTTTGACTTTCACTTTTGAAAACACGGGGTGTTACATATTGCAGTATGCAATTGATTGAAAGATAATTATAAAAAGAAATAGATTGGTAAGAATTTTTCGTTTTTGAAAACCCAACAAGTATAACCAGATAGAGATTTTCGTTATTCAAATTAGGTTAAAAATTTCGAAAATCGAAGGTTCCAAGTCGGTTTTCTAAAATTTGTATTTGATTTAATTCAGAGCATTCACAATGAAAACCTTAAAAATACGTGAGGTATAGTTATATTATAAGGAATGGTTGTTAGTGTTTTTGAGTAGTTGTGAGTGGATGGGAAAGAAAATATATGAGAAAGTTATTGTTTATTTGTAAATATATGGGAAAAAATCTGAAGAGAGAAAGCCTTATAATTTTTTTAATATCTTTAGAAATGGTTGTGAGTGAATAATAAAGAGAAAAGATATGGATAAGAGAGAAACTGTAGTTGTTTTTTTTTAGTTGTTTTTAATTAAAAATAAGAGAAACAGTAGTTGTTTTGAGTAGAAATAGATAGATATGAATATGAAATTCTTTGCAAATACTCTAAAACCTTTTACAAAAGTATTTCGCTAAATAAAATGTAGAAGTCACATCATTCGCAAATGATCTTTTGTTCTTTTGAAAGAGTCAATATTGAAGTGGGTCCAGATACCAATTTGTTTATTCAATTAGATCGAGTCATGGGTAGGACGTTAATTACTATGATTATGATGTTGAGGTAAATTAGTCAACAGAAATTGAATGTGTATCCATCTTTTTGTCAATGACGTTCGATACAGAACACATATGTTAAATAAAGACTCATAATGCAATTATAATCGATGCTTGTAAGGTATAATGGATATTTAAATTAGGGCACCTCCGACTCAGTTTAAACGAATAGAGTAATAGGCAAGGATCAAATAAAAATCACTATATAAAACCCAATAAACGGTATGAGCCAACTACATATAAAAACCAATAAACGATATATGAACCAGCTACAAAATATCACATGTTTCCTTTTCTTATTTGAAGGTGAAAATGGGTAAAATCAAATGTCCTCCTTTTTTTATTATACTTTATAGATAATTTCTCTTCTTTTTTATGATCCTAAGATTGGTGAGTATGAAATGAAGCCCCGATAGGCTTTATTGTGCCGCCACATCTTCACCACGTAGATAAAAGGTCTCATTGACTCTTCCAAATAACAGCTATTCAATGAAATAAAGCCCTCTTATTTAAGAAAAAAGAGAAATAATAAAACAAAAAAAGATGATTGGTTAAAAACATTGGTCCCACCACTTTATGTTTGTTAACCGTTGTTATTGCCTTGGTGATGGTGTTGAAGGGGCGCGCTATTGGTTGTTAATGGCTGATGGAAGGGGGCGCCGACCCATACCCATCGACATAATAACATTTTTATACAATATAATTTTAAAAAATACAATAGTTTTCTTTAAAATCTAGCCTCTATTTTAAATATGTCAATAGTTTCCTTTAAAAATCGTTTAATCGGGTCATTGACCAGTTTGTCACCTTTCTTTATCACCCAACCTTTCCATCTATAAATCTCAAAGGTCTCCTCTAATCTTTACAAGACAAGAATTCTTCGTAAGTGTGTGTACACCGAAAACAAAAAGATGGGTATTTGTTTTTCTTCCAAAAGATCGAAACCAGTGGTCGCATGGGAGACCATAAGAGTGGTACACATGGATGGTTCGCTACAAGACTACGAAGATCCTGCGACGGTTGACCAAGTGATCACAAACTTCCCGAAGCACTACTTATGTACCCCGGTCGAGATTCTCCAAAGCGGATTGATACCCCTCCAGCTTAACCATCAACTCAAAACCGGTCAAATCTACTTTGTCCTTCCCAACTCAACCCTTAAATTTAACACGAGTCCGGATGACTTGACCATTTTAACAAGGAAGCTCATGAAGATAGCCAAAACAGGCAAGCCATGTCCTGCAAAGTCGGTCCCAAGAAGTCCTTTGGCTAGTCCGTTACGCAGTCCACAAGGTACAAGCCAAAGCAAGTTTCTAGACAGCCGGTGTGGTGATCAAGGGGAAGTGATCATGCTAAATTCGCCAAAGTCACCTATGTGGAAGCCAGTTATGGATACCATTGTAGAAGGCTAGTTTGATATATCACTAGAATGTATGATATTAGATTTTTGTGGTTGTTACAAAAGTTAGCAATAATGTGTTAAAAAGTATACACTTTGGTAAAAGTTTTTTTTTATAAACATTTGTTATTTATACATTTTAAAGTTATAAATGTATCATTTTTTTGTCAAATAAATCAAGTCAATTAAACTTTGCTTCAACTTAATCCTAATTAACGAAGAAACCGAAGGTTATGTGTAATAGTATAACATAACCTTTTACATCACAGGGTATTTAATTACGTTACAACCTAAAGCAAAATAATATTATTTAACCATCAAATATTATTTAAAATAAATAAACATGTGAATGGACGATGAAAAAGATGAACAGCTGGATCTATGGTCCTTTAATTTATGATATAGAACTAAACGATACATTTAATCCACGTAGATTGAATAGAACTGGTGTACCAAAGTTTTCAAAAGTAAAGCGAAAATATGTATATTAGATAAATAGATAAATACATACTTTCTGTTGGAAGTAAGTTGAGTTGTTACATATATGTGTATGTGTGACTAGGAAGGATGATATGAGAAGTTACATAAACATGAAAAGTGTGAGAACATTTTTATTCGTTAGTGTTTTTTTACTTTTGTTCCACTTGTAATTTGGAGTCAAAGTGAAACTAGTGACAAAGAATTGTACACGCATTATTCTTAGCACATGGACCGTGTTTGCTAGTTACAAAAAAAAAAATATGTACGATGTAAAGCAAATGATTTTCCTTTACGGGGCGTTTGGTTCGCAGGAATTCAATGAAACTTAAGAGAATTGGAATTTGAATTCCATCTCTTAAGATGTTTGGTTCACATAATTTGATGAAATTGAAATCCTAATTCCAATCTTCATTTGTTTGGTTGACAATAGAATTGGAATTAGACATTAATTCCTTCAAATTCCTTTAACTAAAGGAATTCAAAATCATGTGAAGGAATTAAAGTAAATTCATTGGAATCTTTAACCGTTTCAACCCACACCGTTTTAACCCGTACCGTTTCGATCCGAACTGTTTCGACCCATAGTGGTTTCGATCCGAACCATACTGGTTTCGATCCGAACCGTTTCGACCCATACTGGTTTCGATCAGAACCGTTTCGAATCGATCCGTTTTGACGCGAACCGTTTCGAACCATATCGTTTCGACCCGAACTAGTGGTTGTGGGTGCCGGGGTGATAGATTCCAATTAATTTGACAACCAAACACAACAAAAATGGAATTGAGATTCCAATTCCAATAATTTCCAATTCCAATTGGATTGTTTAAATTCCAAATCCAATTCCTTCAAATTCTAATTTCTATACAAATTTCAATTTAAATGCCAATTCCGATTCCAATTCCAAATCATTCCACGAACCAAACGCCCCTTAGAAAATTTAGAAGAAATGAAAGTTGAGATAGATATGGAATTTGAATATACTTCATAATTGAATGAAAATTAAAGGGAAACCTGATTATAACAAGGGATGTTGGATTTAAATAACCTTTATTTTTATCATTTGGTCGATATCACTTTCGACTTACAAACTGTGTTACGTCACTCTCAACTTTCAACTTATTTTCCTTTGGCACTCTCAAACTAACTAACCCTAACCCAGTTACAAGAGATCTTGGGTTAGGGTTCAGTTAGTTTGGGAGTGTCAGAGGAAAATAAGTTGAAATTTGGCAGTGACATGGTACAATTCGTAAGTTGAGAGTGTTATCGGCTAAATGGTGAAACTTGAGATTATTTAAAGCCACGATCTCTTTTAATAATTTAAATTATGACTCACTACCCTATCACAATTCATACTCGCAATTTGATAAATGACATTTCTAACTTCATTCTCTACTACAAAAACAACCGATTTACAAGTAACTCTCGATGCCCCCTAACTTTCATATATGTTCTTTCAAACCAATTTACAACATTCTAACTTATTTTCGTTTCCAAGAACAAGCTCCCTCTAATAGAGAAGTAACTCCGCCTTTCCCGTAACTTTCATTCATGTTGGATATTTAATAATCCAAATTCCAAAGTATTACCTATTAGTCGATAATAATAAATCTTACTGATAATTTGACTAACGACACTTCTAACTTTAATTATGTTGCAACGAACAATCTCACTCTATTAAATAACTCTATCTACTCGTTAACTTTCATTTATGTCATTTCCTAACATTTACACCATTCTAATTTGATGAGAAATAAGTCGATTATTATTAGCATGTATTATTATCGACCAATAGGTTGTATTTTAGATTATTAATATCAATTTAAGTGAGGGTAAAAACATAATTTTGAAGTGATGGCAAAATCGTAATTTTAAAGCGGGATAAAATCGTAAATTTGTTGGACCAGTAGGTAATAGTGCCAGGCTGCACTATTCCCTTTGCCGCCAATGGGAGCTAGTAGATGGCCAGCACTATTACCGCCATCTTGATAATGTGTGGCACTGTTCTCTTTGCCGTCCATGGGAGCCAGTAGATGGGCAACACTATTACCGCCATCTTAAGAATATAGATACTGAAATATGTATATAGTTACTGTTCATTCACTTATGTTTTTAATATATATATATATATATATATAATGTAAATTAAACAAGTACTTGTTATATTATTTTATTGCATTATACACAAGTCAAATTGCCGATGGCCGATGGGTACCATTTTCTAAAGAAATCATTAATATTACTATATCAATAGGAGATAGGGTCATTGGTGGTTCAATTTGATTTGATTTTGATGGTCATTCAATATGATTTGATTTTGATGTTATGCATAATGAACAAAGTCAACAACATTTGAATATGGTGCTTCAACCTAGGGTTGTTCACGAGCTGATCTGAATCGAGCAGACCTTTGCTCATGCGTGGCTCGTTTACAACCAAGCGGAATCCGAACAAACATATTCAAGCGTGTAATTTTCCGAGCGAGCAGCGAGTAATTTGGACAACCATAGATTTAGCATGTTTCCTTCGATGTCTCCACTATTGGGTCACGAATAAGGTCCAACTATCCAAGAATCACACTAAGATTGAGATCGGATCGTCCGATGAAGAGGCTCTGTTGAGGCAGGTGATGAGATGAATGTACATCATCATCATCTTCAACAACAGTTCGTGAACCGTTCGGAGGGAAGTCCGTTTATGTTCGTTCTGTCACACCCTGGCTTTTGCGTATTTGGTGTGACTTCTTAATACCATAGCAACAATCATAACAATGCTATATGATAAAAACACAAGATGCTCATCCATTAATATAGTTAGAAAATACCATAACATAATTGTCTTGAAACAACTACCCAACTTAAGTTACAAGCATGACTTGTTTAAAAATGAGTTCCTAGTGGACTCAACAAAAGACCTTAAATAAAACAAGGTTTGGAGGCGTGTGACCCGTCCAGGCAAGGGTTACACCTCCCAAACCCTACACCCCTGGATGACATCTTTTATTTAATACGCAGCTTAACGTGCATCACCCGCCAGATCCGATCAATTCCCTGAAATACATGTAGTTTGAAAAATCAACAAAAAGTTGAGCGAGTTCATGTGTATGTGAGTATGTATAAACCCTTGTAAACGATGTATGTATAATCCCTTGTAAACGGTGTATGAAAGTCCCTGGTATGTAGCAATAAGGAAAAAAAAGAGATCACCAATGGTTTGCAAGGCCATTGATATGTGTGAAGTGATGCAGGAAGACTTAAACCTAACAAATTTGTATCGGGCCTCGGCTGTAAGACACAGTCACCACTATGGGCCGCCCCGGCCTCATGGGTGTGGGCTCGCTACACTCAAATAGATCTATCACTCATGTCCCTCGGTCCTACGACGATGATTAATGGCCTTTAGTAACAGCCTACCCACTCACATGATCTAACGATGTATGAAAAGTCCCTCCTTAAGCTAACCATACCATGTATAAAATTTTTTGTATAATTGTAACATGTATTTCACCCCCGAAGTTGTAAAACTGAAAACAGTTAAAAGAAAAGGGGGACATGAACTCACTGAAGTGCGTCTCCTGTATCGTACTCATATCTCCGGTCTCGTCAGCAAACACGACTCCCTACAATGTGCTATTGTCTATTAGACGATCAAACCGTGCCTAGCCTTTGTATTTACGTTTGAGTTACGATACTTTGATATTATTCCAAGTTATAACTTACTGTTTAAATAATAATTATTTTAACTTACATTATATTTTTAGGTCTTGAAATAATAGTTAGGCAACTATTCCATATTCATACTTCTCAAGTATTTTTATGTGCGTATTTTCTTCCCAAGGATTGGGGTATTTATACATGTATTTTTGTGATTTAAAGTCTTGACATTATATATTTTTAAGTCCCACTCTAGAAAATAAATAATAATTTATTTATCAAAATAATGTATCCCAAAATATATATTTGTCCCAAAAATAATATATTTTCATTCTTTGCATCCAAATAATATTTACCCCAAAATATATTTGTAAACGTATTTTCCGGATTTATAAATGATGGTATTTTGCTAAGTTACATTATTTTGTCCTAAATAATATAACTAGTTCCCAAATCAAACAAATAATCACACAAGCGTTTTAGTATGAAATATATATTCTAAATATATATTTATCCGCTTTTATTTTTGAAAACCCACCCCCGACACTTTGAAGTTTTGTAACAATACTCATGGCGAAGTTTACTTCCGAAAAAAAAGTTAAACACATTTGTAAACACTTGTTAGAAAATAATTTTCTAAGTCTTGGGATTTTTAGAAAATTTCGCAAGAGTTTCCCCTAAAAACGGAGGTGTCCATGCTAATACGCATATCATTTTCTTTTCAAATTCAATCAACAATCATCAACAATTATCTTTTAAACAACTTTACATCACCGAGAGTAAAAACTATACGCGTTACATATTAATCATGAATCTTGACATATCCCGAAAACACGTAGTAACTTGGTAAAGCTTTTGGTGGACTTGGTTGACTTCCAAAGTGTATTCGTTTCTTTAAAAATCATTTTTCTTACAAAAGTTTAGTGTTTACAACTTGTAAGCAATTTTTACAAAAATTAATCCTTTGAACTCTTCTTGTAAATAAAAGGTTTTCACACTTATTTTATGTCCAAAAATAGTATAAGTGTATGTAAGAGTCATGATTTTCCAAAAACCGATTCTCTAACTTGGTTTATTTAGAAAAGTCCTTTGTAAAACCCGGATCTACATGATCCTCACTTACTTTGTTTACTAATATTTCAAGAAAAATTATTTTTATTCAAGTTCATGATTAAACTAGAAGGTGGTTATTTTATGTAACACATAACCACTTTCTAATCTTGTAAAATCATATTTCTAAATATTATTTAACAAGATCCATATGGTGATTAACACCACATAACCAAGAATCAATATGAAACCAACAATATACTCATAACAACATCCTACTAGTAACATTTCATCTTCATGTTCCATTCTAATGTAAACTTTATGTTTAAGTTTCTTGTTTAAACTCTTTTAGTGTTCTTATGAATCTCATCATAATATAACATTTAACTACTCAAAGTAGGAATAAACAAGAGTAAATCAAGACTTACCACTAGCTTATAGCTAGAGAAGACTCTCTAGTGAAAAGATGAAGAAGATGATGGTGAAAAGCAAGTGAAAGAAGCTCCTTGAAGTTCCACAAGTTGCAAGCTCCTTTAATCCTTCTTCTACACTTGAATGAAGCTCAAAAATGGAAGATTGTGGTGGTGATATGGTGGAGGTGGTGGCGGTTGAAGTGAGCCGAGAGAGGGAGAGAAGAGAATGATTGAGAGAGTGTGAAGATATGGAATGATGAATGATCTAAGAGGCCATACATATAAGATGTCTTCTAATATCTTGTTCAATTCAACAAGCAACCAATCCAATATAATATTAAGATTAAATCTAGGAGGCATGGTGTGGATATTTGGTTGGTGATTTTTGTGGGTCCTTGGGACCGAATTCGGTTAGGGGGGGGGGGGGGTTGGATGTAAAATTTTGATGATAATTGGTAATTGTAAGTTAGAATCCAAGTATTAACTTATATGTGTTTGTTAGTTGATTTTTAGGGTGTGTTATGGTGTACGGGGATCATGACTTGCCAAAAATAATAAAACAATGTATTTGACAAAAAATTGGTGCCCCGGGTAATGTCCGGTTATTCGGTTAGATACCGTTTCGTTAAAGTGTTTAATTATACTGTAAAGTGTCTATTATATATATTTTTGTAACACTTTTTATTCCCGACACTTAGGAAAGTATACAAGACCATTCTGCCATATTTTTGCACTTTACTAGTATCTTACAATGCTGAATTTTGTTAATAAATGCAGAATTCTGCACTTAAAGTGTGTTTTAGGCACTTCCCGGCACTATAACTATCACCTAGTGACACAGTTTTATGGTCCTCACTTCCCTACACTCCATACTAGTGTAGTACCCTGTCTCTGGCTCATACTGGCCTCAAAAACATTGTCTGTCTATGTGCTGGCATTGTCAGCATGTTTCTGAATTATCCGTTTAGTGTGCTAACTGTGCTTTGTGCATCAAGTATGTCACTAAAGTTTGTGTGTAATAAATGGAATGACTGTATGCAATATGATGCATAATTCATAAAGCAGTTTAAATTGTCAGTTGTAATCAAGCACAGTCATTAAGCACATAATTAAAATTAATTAATTGTACAGATACCTGTAATTATGAGGGTTGTCACATTCTCCCCCCGTTTTCGTCCCGAAATTTTAGGTTCTGCTTCTAGTTGCAGGGGTCTTGGGGAATAAATGTGGGTACTTTTCCTTCATTCGATCCTCACGTTCCCATGTGAATTCCGGGCCATGCCGTGCATTCCAACGAACCTTGACGAGCTTGACACTACTCCTGCATGTTTTGTTAACCTTCCAATCCGTAACCTCAACCGGTTCTTCAATAAAGTGGAGTGTGTCGTCAACATGAATTTCATCTGTAGGAATGACCACGGTTTCCTGAGTTGGACTCTTTTTCAGGTTTGATACATGGAATGTATCATGAACGCCATTTAGTTCAGTAGGTAAATCCAACTTGTATGCTACGAGGCCAATCTTTCGCAGGATTTTGAATGGACCGATGTATCTGGGATTCAACTTCCCACACTTTCCAAAGCGTGCCACACCCTTCCAGGGTGAAACCTTCAATAAAACCATATCTCCTACCTCAAATTCCAGAGGTTTCCTTCTTAGGTCCGCATAACACTTTTGTCGATCACGAGCCGCTTTGATGCGTTCTCGGATCTGTGCAATCTTGTCTGTCGTTTCCTGGACCAATTCCAGACCAACTAGTTGTCTATCACCCGCGTCAGCCGAACAAATTGGTGATCGACACTTACGCCCATAGAGAGCTTCGAATGGTGCGGCTTGAATACTTGCATGGTAACTGTTATTGTATGAAAATTCAACCAATGGTAGGTGAGTGTCCCAACTTCCACCTAAATCCATTACGCAAGCTCGCAACATGTCTTCCAACGTTTGAATTGTTTGCTCGCTTTGTCCGTCTGTTTGCGGGTGAAAAGCAGTACTCAGATTCAACTGAGAACCAAAGGCTTCTTGAAAGGATTGCCAAATCCTTGACACGAAGCGTCCATCTCTATCCGAGATAATTGAGAGAGGCACTCCGTGACGTGCAACAATCTCTCACATGTATATTTCAGCGAGTTTGCTCGTGTTGTCTTTTTCCCTGATGGGCAAAAAGTGTGCTGATTTCGTTAAGCGGTCTACAATTACCCAGATAGTATCATGACCTTTGGGTGTCCTTGGCAATTTTGTTATAAAATCCATGGAAATTTGTTCCCACTTCCATTGTGGTATTTCAGGTTGTTGCAAGAGACCTGAAGGCTTTTGGTACTCGGCCTTTACCTTGGCGTAGGTTAAACATTTGCCAACATATACCGCAACATCGCCTTTCATCCTTGGCCACCAATAAAAATCCTTTAGGTCTTGGTACATTTTATCCGCTCCGGGATGAATCGAGTACCTTGACTTATGAGCTTCATTAAAAATCACTTCTCTCAAACCACCAAAGAAAGGAACCCAAATTCTTCCCAAGAAACATAACGTTCCATCCTCTTTTGGTACCAATTGTTTCTCCATCCCACGGATATACTCGTTCTCAAGATTCTATCTTTTAAGAGCCTCCCTTTGCGCAGCACGAATGCGCAATGTGAGGTCTGTTTGAACAATCATTTCCAAAGCCCTAACCCTTATGGGCTTAATCCTTTCCTTCCGACTTAAAGCATCGGCGACTACATTCGCCTTCCCTGGGTGATACTTGATCTCACAATCGTAGTCGTTCAACAATTCAACCCAGCGTCTCTGTCTCATGTTAAGCTCTTTTTGATCGAAAATGTGCTGCAGGCTTTTGTGATCAGTAAATATTGTACATCGCGTGCCATACAAGTAATGTCGCCAGATTTTCAAAGCAAATACCACCGCGCCCAATTCCAAATCATGTGTGGTATAATTCTTCTCGTGGACCTTTAACTGGCGTGAGGCATATGCTATAACTTTCTGCCGCTGCATTAACACGCAGCCTAAACCCTGACGTGAAGCGTCGCATTATACCACGAAGTCGTCCGTACCTTCGGGTAGAGATAAGATTGGTGCGTCACAAAGTTTGTTCTTCAACAACTGGAATGCTTCTTCTTGTTTGTCTCCCCAATCAAACTTCTTGTCTTTCTGCGTGAGAGAGGTCAAAGGTTGAGCGATTTTCGAGAAATCCTCAATGAATCTACGATAATACCCGGCTAAACCCAAGAATTGTCGAATCTCAGTTGGCGTTTTCGGAGTCTCCCAATTCTTGATCGCTTCGATCTTTGTGGGATCCACATGAATTCCATTACCATTAACCACATGACCAAGAAACTGAACTTCGCGTAACCAGAACTCGCACTTTGAGAACTTCGCGTACAACTTCTCCTTCCTAAGCAGCTCTAAGATAGCTCTTAGATGATGCTCATGTTCTTCTTTTGTTTTTTAGTAGATCAGGATGTCGTCAATGAACACGATCACGAACTTATCAAGGTAGGGCTTACAGACTCTGTTCATTAAATCCATGAACACCGCTGGTGCATTTGTCAACCCGAATGGCATAACCAAGAACTCGTAATGCCCATATCGAGTCCTAAAGGCCGTCTTGGGAATACTCTCCTCTTGAATCCTCAACTGGTGATAACCCGATCAAAGGTCGATCTTTGAGTAGAAACTTAAACCTTGTAACTGATCGAACAGGTCGTCAATCCTTGGCAAAGGATATCTGTTCTTAATTGTCAACTTGTTCAGTTCCCGGTAGTCGATACACATGCGAAAACTACCATCCTTCTTCTTAACAAACAGAACTGGAGCTCCCCAAGGCGCGAAGCTTGGTCGGATGAATCCCTTGTCTAACAACTCCTGAAGTTGCGTTGACAACTCCTGCATTTCCGAAGGTGCAAGTCTATAAGGTGCCTTAGCCACAGGCGCAGTGCCTGGAACTAAGTCAATATGGAACTCGACTTGTCTTTGTGGCGGCAATCCTGGCAAGTCTTCTGGAAAGACTTCAGGATACTCCTTCACGACTGGAATATCTTCTATATTTGGCTCCGCGGCTTCTTTATCTACGATGTGTGCCAAGAAGGCAACACATCCCTTCTTCAAACACCTTCTAGCTTTCAAACAACTAATGATCCTCAAAGGTGTATCATGCTTCTCTTCGTAAACCACAATCGTTTCTCCATTCGCCATTGGGATGCGAATGGTCTTATCGTGACATACAATTTCAGCTCTGTTGCTGGACAACCAATCCATCCCTACTACCACGTCGAAGCTTCCCAACTCGACTGGTTGTAGATCCAGTGTAAATCCGTGTTCTCCCAGCTCTATCACACATCCTTTGATGACTTCATTTGTTTCCACAAGCTTTCCATTAGCCAGTTCAATCGAATATGGAATGTCTAACTTACTAGCAGTTAACCCAAGCATTTTCTTAAATTCTAACGATACAAAGCTATAGTCGGCACCAGTGTCAAATAGTACAGATGCAAAGCGTTGATTTATAGGGAACGTAGCAGTGACAACATTCGGGTCCTGGCGTGCTTCCCTTACTCCAATGTTGAATACTCTTCCACGAGCTTGATTGAGTTTTGGGCATTCACGCTTGAAGTGCCCGACGTCTCCGCAGTTGAAACATCCCGGTCCTCGACCGTTACCATCTTCATTACCGCCTTGATTGTTGTTCTGATTGCGGTTACCATTCCCTGCTTGATTCCCGAAGTTACCCCGATTACCATTTCCGCCGTTGCGGTTCCCATTCCCGTTACCTCCACGGTTGTTGTTACCAAATCCTCTTTGGCCACCACGACCAGTACCAACCCAACAAGTGTCTTTTAAGTGACCCATCCTTCCACAGGATTCACATTTGCTAAGTCTGCACCGGCCCGCATGATGATGTTGGCATAATTCGCATTTGGGCAAGGTGCCCATGTATCCTCTCCCCTTGGCTTCAGCACCACGCTTACTTTCAGCTGGTCGGTTCACCTCCTTCCTTTTGTTGGCACTGCCGGTACTCGTTTTAAAGTTGGAGAATTTCCTCTTGTTCTCTCCTGAGGATTCGACATTTGTCTCTTTCTTTTTCGGCTCCGAAATTGAAAACTTGTTCAATCTGATTGCTTCCTCAGTGAGTGCCACGTTGAGATCAATGGCTTCTGTAATCGTTACGGGCTTTGAAGAGGTTACCATGCTCATGATCTGGGGTGCTAATCCCCATATGAAACGCTCCACGCATTTGAATTCAGGCGTAACCATGTAAGGTACCACATGGGACAAATCATGAAACCTCTGAACATACTCGGCGACCTTCCGGCCATCCATTTTAAGATTCCAGAATTCCGTTTCCAGCTTTTGTATCTCGGCCCTTGAACAATATTTCTTCCTCATGAGCTCCTTCAGCTCAGTCCACGTCAATGCATATGCCGCCGCTTCTCCCAGGGTTTGTACTTGAAAATTCCACCATGATAAAGCGCCATCAAGAAAGAGCCCTGAGATGTACGTAACTTGCTGTTCAGGAGCACACTTGCTCATCCTTAAAATAGAATCCGTCTTTTCTGCCCATCTGACAAATGCAACGGCGCCTCCAGTGCCGTCGTAGTTTAAGGGCTTACAGTCAAGAAACTGTTTGTAAGTACAGCCTGTACAGGCAATATCATTTACAACAAGTATTAGTGGTAGTGTAAGAGATATCAAAATGTAACGCAACGTGTCTCAAGCGACTTGGACATTACCATTTGGTGGATTGTTGTTCCTTGAGGAACCTCCGCTGGTCTCGGTGCGGGAGGCCTCATAGTCTGCTATCGCTTTTGAAATGCGTTCCTGTAGTTCTGCCTCGGTAGTGGGCAAACGTGGGTCTCGTCATGGAGGCATCTTCTAAAAGAAGATCATATTGGTCAGGTCATAGTAACTGTAGTAAGTAAGTAATATGCGTATGTACTAACATCCATCAACCTCATAACACATAACATCCCATGTTATAATATAAAACAAATAATTCAACAATGCATGTAGTGAGAACGTTGCCATTGAGCTTTCATTTAATCATGACCACAATATAGTTTTACATGTTTCATAGTACATCATACATCAAAATAAGATCATTGGGTTACATCACCCCCAAAATACAAGTCAGTCTACACAAAACATATACAAAAACGTGGTCTTCCAAAAGTCTTCATCTGTTGGCCCAATTGCGACTCTCTCACCAAAACAATCTACCTGCACCAAACCAAAATATAGCTACGCTGATGGTGGAGGAGGAGGTGGAAAAGAGAGAAGCAAATGGCGCATAAGCACCCAATCCTCCTCAAGCGCGTGTACAACTCGTAGCAGGTATGCAATCTGCTGCTCAGGAGTAAGGAAACGGACATCAGAGTCAGGGGGTAGTGGAAGAGGAGCTGGTGGTGTAGAAAAAGGAGACTGACAATGGCACGGGGGAGGACGTGGAATCCTCTCCAACTCATGAACTCTCCGGCTCAGTGCCTCCTGTTGTAACTGTAAGGAGATGAGTATATCGTCCGTCGTGTACCCCACATGAAAAGGGTGATACGGGTCTGATAACGGCATAACATGGGGCGAAGACCACAGAAACGGCTCGCCCGAAGGTACAGAAGATGGCGTAGTGTGAGGAAACTGAGACATGAATGGAACAGCTAACGATGTAGGCGGTACGAAAGCAGGTTGCTGTCTCGACGAACCCTCCCCAGGACGAGGTGGAGGAATGTCCTGGAGAAACGTGATAGGAAGGTCGGTGCGTGGACATCAGAGATGGGTGGGTGGAACAATGGAACATCAACAGGTACGAAAACATGTGTCACAGGAGGAGTGGCTGGTACCACAAACGAAGGGCAGTTATCATCATCCTCGATCCACCCATTACGGGTGTCAGCATAACAAGGATCGATGTGAGTGGCAAAAGGTGCATGGTCAGCATACACAGGGGCCGAATCAGGTAATATCGGTGCAAATACGGGAATACAGTAGAAACTCGATAAATTAATACTCGATTATTTAATAAACTCTCTAAGATAATATTTTTTGCCGGTCCCGACTCGGGGATAGGGTGCTAAATTAATAATTCGCTAAAATTATAAGATAATACATTTTTGATAATTTCTTTAGACCCCATATAAAATATAAATTAATAATTCCTTATATATAGCATATTACATGAATGATTTATGAAGGTTTCTTGAAAAATGACTCAATTGTCTTTTGTTTTTTGTTGAAATCAATTTCCCCTTGAATCTCGTCTCTAATTTTCCTTAGCATGGTAAGAACTTCTGGTGTTGTTTTCTCATAGCTCATCATGAAATTGTTCAATGTGATTACCGCTTTAATAACTTCGTTTCGCGAAGGGGGCTCCATTGTAGAACTTTCATCATCTTCTTCATCGATATCATCTTTATTAATTCCAATAACGCTTTCCATAATTTCTTCATCAGTCAACAACCGTGCAACTACAGTTTCTTCTGGGTGAGTCAGAACATCTTCAACATCCATTGCATTGCGATAACCCAACTCTTTGATCAAATTCTGGAGTTCTTGAGTGCTTTCACCACCTTCATCTGAGTTCTCAAAAGTCATGTTATCTGTTGATCGAAGTTTACAATGACGAAAGCAGTTCGCATTTGTATTTGCACGAACATCCATAGTCCATGTTGAAATTGCAAGATTCATTGCATCTAATACATTTATTTTTGCTGGATTTGGAACCCCTAATTCATAACCTGCAAACCATAGTTACTATGAACCCATTCTTGCAATTGCTTTTGAGTGAGACTTGGATTATCCTTGTTGTGCTTGCATAATGCTCTTCGAATCTCGTCTGTCATTGTTGTTTTTTTTTCACACCTTTAAGATGGGAAGCCATGTTGTGTGTATGATTTGTTTGTGTTAACCTATTTTGATCTTGTATTTATATAGAAAATATTTTTAATGTCCATAAAGTGATACATTGAACACAAGAAGCATAATAAGGTGGGAGATTGAAGGTTTCTTTCAAATCGGGCCGTTCATTTGATATACATGCATTGTATACAATAATTAAGTGGAAGCTTGAAAGGTGTTTGTAAACTAAGTATTCTACTATAAATTAATAAAATATTAATTAATATATAATTTAATACTTATTAATTTATCGATTAATTAATAACTCTTTTAATTAATAAATTTTGGTGGTCCCAAGTGTATTATTTTATAGAGTTTCTACTGTATCAACAATGGGGGGTGCAATGGCGGGTGCATCCACAACAGGCGGTGCAACGACTGGAGCATCGTCAAGAACAGGGTCGTGCACTGGTACAGGGTCATGAGCATCAACAGGCTCTGGTGCCATGACAGGCTCAGGGTCGACAAAGGCCATATTAAAGTCGGCAGGTACATCAAGAAACTGATCAATAGGAACCACTGGTGCCTCCAAGGGCTGGTCATCAGGAATAAACTCGATCTCGTGATCGGGATCAAAATCCGGAGGAAAAACTGGATCAAACTAGTCCTCGAACACAGGATCAAACTCAAACTCGTGGGGTGAACCAGGTACAGCTGACATAGCTGTATCGGTGTCGAAGTCAGTAGGATATCGATGCAATCCGACGGCGTGCAAAGTGGAAGATGACACTGACTCAAAAGAATCAGTACCGGACTAATCAGCTAAAATCTCCTCAGCGAGAGCCTCCACAGGTGGTAACACAACAGCATCCGCAACCGGGGCCTCAACTAAAGGAATGGCGACATCATCATCAATCGGGGCCCCACCCTCATAGTCGTCCTCAGGGGGACCCTCGACGAAAAGATCGATGTCGTCATCAGACACAACATCGAGTGGCAAATCCTCTACGGGAAATGCGGCAAGTGGAACAGGAACAGGGATCGGAACGAGGGGTAAATCCCCATCAGGAATACCATCAGCGTGCTGAACGTCGTCACTGAAATCCGGCAATGCGAAAGGCTGGAAATCATCGTCGTCACTACTGTCCGTGTTAGATGTAAAGACCTTCGGATCGGTGTGAATAGGGTCATCTAAATCTACTGCCACGGGGTCAGAGACTCCACTCGACGAAGACATAGCGTCTGTAATAACACAACCACTACATAGACACATACATCAATAATAGTCAAGTAAGCATATAAGTCACAACAATGCAAGCAAGTAATCATCATAGTCTTCCCCAGACTATACTCCCTGGTCTCTAAGACCAGACCTCCCAGTCTCTAAGACTAAACCTCCCCAATCTCTAAGATTGAACCCCTCAGTCTTTAAGACTGAACCTCCCTCAGTCTCTAAGACTGAGCCTCCCCAGCCTCTAAGGCTAAAATATGAATTTTGAATGGTGTATTTGTGCCTTTTGTTTGTAAAATGTTTGTGCCCCGGATCTGGACTTTTAGTGTATGCAATGTAAAAATGTTTGAAAACATTTTCGTGAGAGCCCTAGTGATCATAGTCTAGACTCGAGAATGAATGTTACAAAAATTAATCCTTTGAACTCTTCTTGTAAATAAAAGGTTTTCACACTTATTTTATGTCCAAAAATAGTATAAGTGTGTATGTAAGAGTCATGATTTTCCAAAAACCGATTCTCTAACTTGGTTTATTTAGAAAAGTCCTTTGTAAAACCCGGATCTACATGATCCTCACTTACTTTGTTTACTAATATTTCAAGAAAAATTATTTTTATTCAAGTTCATGATTAAACTAGAAGGTGGTTATTTTATGTAACACATAACCACTTTCTACTCTTGTTAAATCATATTTCTAAATATTATTTAACAAGATCCATATGGTGATTAACACCACATAACCAAGAATCAATATGAAACCAACAATATATTCATAACAACATCCTACTAGTAACATTTCATCTTCATGTTCCATTCTAATGTAAACTTTATGTTTAAGTTTCTTGTTTAAACTCTTTTAGTGTTCTTATGAATCTCATCATAATATAACATTAAACTACTCAAAGTAGGAATAAACAAGAGTACGTCAAGACTTACTACTAGCTTATAGCTAGGGAAGAATCTCTAGTGAAAAGATGAAGAAGATGATGGTGAAAAGCAAGTGAAAGAAGCTCCTTGAAGTTCGACAAGTTGCAAGCTCCTTTAATCCTTCTTCTACACTTCAATGAAGCTCAAAAATGGAAGATTGTGGTGGTGAAATGGTGGAGGTGGTGGCGGTTGAAGTGAGCCGAGAAAGGGAGAGAAGAGAGTGAGTGAGAGAGTGTGAAGATATGGAATGATGAATGATCTAAGAGGCCATACATATAAGATGTCTTCTAATATCTTGTTCAATTCAACAAGCAACCAATCCAATATAATATTAAGATTAAATCTAGGAGGCATGGTGTGGATATTTGGTTGGTGATTTTTGTGGGTCCTTGGGACCGAATTCGGTTAGGGGGGGGGGGGGGGGTTGGATGTAAAATTTTGATGATAATTGGTAATTGTAAGTTAGAATCCAAGTATTAACTTATATGTGTTAGTTAGTTGATTTTTAGGGGGTGTTATGGTGTACGGGGATCATGACTAGCCAAAAATAATTAAACAATGTATTTGACAAAAAATTGGTGTCCCGGGTAATGTTCGGTTATTCGGTTAGATACCGTTTCGTTAAAGTGTTTAATTATACCGTAAAGTGTCTATTATATATATTTTTGTAACACTTTTTATTCCCGGCACTTAGGAAAGCATACAAGACCATTCTACCATATTTTTGCACTTTACTAGTATGTTACAATGCTGAATTTTATTAATAAATGCAGAATTCTGCACTTAAAGTGTGTTTTAGGCACTTCCCGGCACTATAACTATCACCTAGTGACGCCGTTTTATGGTCCTCACTTCCCTACACTCCATACTAGTGTAGTACCCTGTCTCTGGCTCATACTGGCCTCAAAAACATTGTCTGTCTATGTGCTGGCATTGTCAGCATGTTTCTGAATTATCCGTTAAGTGTGCTAACTGTGCTTTGTGCATCAAGTATGTCACTAAAGTTTGTGTGTAATAAATGGAATGACTGTATGCAATATGATGCATATGTATGTATGATGCATAATTCATAAAGCAGTTTAAATTGTCAGTTGTAATCAAGCACAATCATTAAGCACATAATTAAAATTAATTAATTATACAGATACCTGTAATTGTGAGGGTTGTCACACGTTCGATTAGCTTAACGAACGAACACGAACAAAAAATTTCGTTCGGTTAGCTTAGCGAACGAACACGAACATAGGTCTCGTTCGTTCGACTGCGTTCGTGAACGTTCGGTAATATGTTCGGTTACGTTCGTCCGTATTCGTTTGATTATATTAAAAAATAATATATAAGAAACCTTTTATCTAAACATATTGAAAACTTGAAACCCTAATTTTTTCTAAGTTAGCTAAAATTTGGACATGCTAAGACGTTTTTGGGGATAATTTTGTCTAAGTTAGTTAAAGTTGATTTATCGTTTGGTGGTGTATTAGACTTCTTGTGTTTTGATTTATCATTTGATGGTTGTATTTAACTACTTATATCCAATGTTTAAGGATAACAATAGTTTTATTTTTTTATTTTCAACTTAAATGTTCGTTTGCGTTCGCTTGCGTTCGTTTGTGTGTTCGAGACCAGTGTTCACGAACTGTTCGTGAACAACTAAATTTCCTTAACGAATGAACACGAACATAAACTTATGTTCGGTATGCGTTCGTGAACATGTTAATTCCTTAACGAACGAACACGAACATGGCCTTGTTCGTGTTCGTTCGGTTCGTTTGCAGCCCTAATCATCATCATCATCATCAGTAAATCCTACCAATAGCAAAGCTAAGGTAGGGTCTGAGGAAGGTAAGATGTAGACAACCTTACCTCTACCCCATAGGAATAGAGAGGCTATTTTCAGTAAGACCCACGGTTTGAATTAAGAGATCGTTATTGATAAAAATAAATGTAGAGAACAAACTATAGAATGCATTTACAAACCGACATGAATGTACAAATGTCTAGGTTGCTCATGAGGCAGATAATATGTGATATTCAATGTGCAACAAACTTTTTAGTCATGTATACTAAAAGATCCACTGACCTTACAGCCAACTTTCCCTAGAGCTAGTGCAACTGCCTTGCCGATACCTCTAGAGGCTCCAGTCACAATAACAACAGGAGCTTCCACCTTTTGTGTTGATTCAACACTTGCTTGTTCAGCAGTAGCCACTTGTGCTTTTACACCAGATGATGAATATACAACAAAGAATAATTGTCGCATTGTGGCATATGGTGAGAGCGAGAGACAATTGACGACTGACGATTGACGAGAGAAAGATGTCAAATTTTTTATTGGTTTGATTAGGCTAGTATGGATAAATATAATTGTATATTTGAGTATAGTGGTTCAAATCTAATAGAGCGGTATGTATAAAATATGAATGTACATGTAATTTATCACTACTAGAAAACTGCTATTATTCCTACCAAAATTTCCTACGCATTTCCTACGAACGAAAATGGCGACACATTTCCTACGAAATTCCGACGTATTAAAAAGGATCTTAGTTTTGTGACAAAAAAAGCGACAAAAGAACGACAAATTGGTTTGCGTAGGAAAAGTGTAGGAAAATTCAGACCGATCTCCGACGAAATCCGTTTTCATTTTAACCATTAGTCGGAAATTCGTAGGAATTGTTATGCGTAGGAAAAGTGTAGGAAAATTCCGACCGATCTCCTACGGAATCCGTTTTCATTTTAATTATCGGTAGTAAATGCGTAGGAATCCAATTTATCATTAAAAAAAATTCATAATAAAATGAAATTACTGATATTAAAACATAAAGTTTTATTATTTATAACAATATATGTTATTTTTAAAATAAAATTATTTATATCCGTAGGAAAAGTGTAGGAAAATTCCGACCGATCTCCTACGGAATCCTTTTTCATTTTAATTATCGGTAGGAAATGCGTAGGAATCCAATTTATCATTAAAAAAAATTCATAATAAAATGAAATTACTGATATTAAAACATAAAGTTTTATTATTTATAACAATATATGTTATTTTTAAAATAAATTTATTTATATCCGTAGAAAATGTGTAGGAAAATTTATTTATATATATGTGTGCATGTATAATTATATATGTAATAAATTAATAAAAATTAATTCGAGCTGAACCAGGCCGAGCGGACCTTTTCTCATGCTTGGCTCGTTTGCAAACCGAACCAAACCGAGCGAGCATATTCCAAGCGTTTTCCGAGCGATCGGCGAGCGAGCGATGAGCGGCGAGCGATTTGAACAGCCCTACTTCTACCTTTTTCCTATTTTCACAATGCCATATTATTTATTTTTTATTAATTTGTACTTTTTTTATTTCATTCATTTTTGTCTGGTTTTACATCTTAGCAACAAGATTTTTCTAAGAAAAGCTCATAATATACGAATTAACATTGCACTTCTTTGATTATTGGATCCTAATATGTTAGACATTTAGATTACTGAAATGCTAAAATGTTAATTAAGAGAATATGTGTTCTGCCAAAGAGGTGGTTGTGGAGTGGTAAGGGAGAGACTTGGTGTTCTAAGGGACTCAGTTCGATTCCTGTCATCCGCATTATTGTCGTGCCTTCAGGCGAGTGTTCACGGGCTTTGGCCCTAGGTAAGGGGTTTCCCCAGTTCTGAGGCTAGTGTATCCCGATGTGGTGAATTTCGCCAGTAGCGCATTTAGAGGATTCGTTGACCGTTCAAAAAAAAAAAGAATATGTGGTCTGACACACATATTAGTAACTCATTACCTCATTACTGAACACTAAATTATTTAAAAAACAAAAAGAACAAACCTAAATCATATTGATCCTTATCAATAGTTTATATTGTTTCAATTTTTATCTCTTATGTACAAATGCATATATAATTTACTCAATAAAATTTATGAACTAATTTGTACATTTTTTTAACTATTTATACATTTACCTAAACATGTGTGGGTTATATGAAGATATAACTTGTACACAACAGTGGACTAAGGAATTTTTTCATGGGGTGCGGAATATTTTTTAAGATTTTAGGCTCTTAGGGGTATAAAATGTAATCCTACGGGTTTTCATACTCGTGATTCCTATCACATATAAATCACTCCATAAGTTCCTTACTCATGGTTCCTATCACATATAAAGCACTCCATAAGTTCATAAAACAACACTAAATTGCTAAACATATGAATCTCACCATAAGTTCATCGCTCCATAATTTTAATTATACTTTTCAAGCCCTAGTAATTGTTGATTACTTGTATCTTTTAAGTCATAACAACAAAAAAACTATCGAAACAACAAAATCACCTTACTAAAGTCTGGAACAACCAAAAAAGAATCAAACAACATAAAACAACAATATAACATTAAAAAAGAAGGTACCTTGTATTGTTTGGATTCCGATGGGTTTGGTGCCGGATATTAACGAATTCCAGTGAGAAATTAGGGGTTTGCTGTTGTTGTTGTCGCTGGGCGGTGGGAAGCTGGGGATCGCAGACGAGTAAGAGCGGGAGAAAGACTGAAACATAATAGGAAAGGGCGGTTTGGGTTAGGTTATTTTATTATACTTCAAATTTTATTGGGTCGGGTTAAGTGAGCTTGAGCTAAATTGTTTAATGAAATTGAGTGGGTTACAAACTTATAAATTAGGTTATATTTTTTTTATAAAAATCATTGTTTAGGTTATATTTTCATAAATAAACTGTGTTTATTACATTTATTTATAAATTAAAAATATGATTTTTTTCTAAGGGGGCGGTTGAAATTTTCTAAGGGGTGCGGATGAAAGTTTCCAAGAGGTGCTGTCGGGATTTTACCGGAAAATTAACACTATTTTTTTTCAAAGGGTGCGGCCGTCCACCCACGGATATGGGTAGATCTGCTCTTGCTTGTACATATTTAGTTCCATAAATTAATGAAACTAATACACATACATACACTAGTGGGGAACTCGTGTGTTACGACGAAGCCAACAATTGACACCGTTGTGCTCATTTCCATTGTTAACCAATTGTTTAATTTTATGTTAGGTTATGAATCACTTACATTTAACCCTAGTAGTTGGTGACTTCTAGAAGTTACCAATTGCTTTTTCTTTGCTAATCATACATACAATCATTGTTGAAATCTAATCATATTATTTCATATACAGTAACACCCATGAAGCAAGATGCATGTAAAAGAAGTAAGAGGTCATTTGGTTCATATATTTTTTGTTTAAAAAAGGGTCGTATTATTGTCACACCTTGGGGGATTAAATCGACACCCTCAATACGCATCGTATAGGCCTATACGATGCATATTGAGGTGAGTTCAAAATTCTATGTTAGTCAAAGGCTGACAATGTCCCCTATCAAAAAGTAATACGCATCGTATAGGCCTATACGATGCGTATTGAGGGTGTCGATTTACTTTTTTTATTTTTGTCACACCCCGCTATTTCCACGTATTACCGGTGGGGAGTATCGTGACGTAGTTGATATCATCATAGTCAATTAATCACAGTTTAATGCACAGCGGAAGTCTAAAAATAATTTATACAAACCGATTCGAAAGTAACATAAAATATTACACAACGGATTGTAAGTGGATCCACAGGCGGATCAAAATAAAAAGAAACACTGTTCAACAGATTTAAGCATCAAAAGCTTGCAAGACTCTTTATTTGATACTAGGAGTAGCCAACCCATTACGCGTAGTACCTGCACATAACCTTTTTGAAAAATACGTCAGTTTACACTAGTAAATACAATTAACTGACTCTTTAGAGGGAGTCTACGCGGCCCGCGAGAACCTCTTATTCCGGTAAAAAGTTTCCAACTTTGCAATTTCAGTCCCTCGTCCATTTTAAGTTTATTTAACTTTCTTTTATTGCACTTATGACCCCCATAGTTAACTAACAAGTGTCTTGGGTCATTATTTAACTCCGTTAAGCTCCCGGTTAGTTGTAAGATCACCCGAAACGTCTTGTTTTCATCGAAACTCCACAAAATTGTTATCCAATATCCATGGAAGTATAAGGAAGTATTACAAAGTCTCGAAAAATGTTAAAAAGGTCGCTCAGAGGTAACTTTAAACATGTTCACACATTTAATCCTTATGCTTTGTAAACTTTTCAATTTAAGCACAAATGGCTTTCTATGTTCGACAATTTATTCATTAAAGAATACGAACGTCTTATGAGGTCATTCAGAGGCACAAGCTTGGCATGATGACACATTTGATCCTTTTAAACACATACTTTCATTGTTTGTCCACTTTCGTCCCTTGAAAACAATTCGTTATACGTTTAAAGTTCATGACACGTGTTGTCACTATATTGAACATGATTTTGCGAGGTGTTACATCCTCACCCCTTTAAAATAAATCTCAACCTTAGGATTTACTGAAATAAATGAGGGTATTTCTGTTTCATTGTGGATTCAACCTCCCACGTGTATTCTGGGCCTCTACGGGCATCCCATTTTAGCTTCACAATTGGTACATGTTTTCTTCGAAGCTTCTTGACCTGTCGATCCTCGATTGACAAAGGTCTTTCAACGAATTTCAAACTTTCATTAATCTGCAGGTCCTTATGCGACATTGCTAGCAATTCATTGGTTAGACATTTCTTTAAGTTGCAGATGTGGAATACATTATGAATTCCACTAAGCTCCTCTGGCAGATTTAGCTTGTAAGCTACAGCTCCAACGCATTCGATGATCTTGAATGGTCCTATATATCTTGGGCTAAGCTTGCCTTTTTTGCCAAAATGCATCACCCCTTTCCAGGGTGACACCTTAAGTAGCACTTTATCGCCAACTTCAAACTTTAAAGGTTTGCGCCTCATATCAGCATAACTTTTCTGCCTGTCCCTGGCAGCTTTCAGACGTTCACGGATTTGGACAATCTTGTCTGTTGTCTCAAGGACTATATCAGCTCCTGACAGTTGGACATCTCCAACTTCCGCCCAACAAACGGGCGTCCTACACTTTCTTCCATACAAAGCCTCGAAAGGCACGGCTTGGATACTCGAATGATAGCTATTATTGTATGAAAATTCAATCAATGGAAGATGGTCATCCCAGCTTCCACCTAAGTCAATAACACAAGCCCTAAGCATATCCTCAAGCGTTTGAATTGTACGTTCGCTTTGCCCATCCGTCTGAGGATGATAAGCAGTGCTGAAGTTTAAACGGGTGCCTAAAGATTGCTGAAAGCTCTTCCAAAAATGAGACATGTATCTAGTATCTCTATCCGAGATAATAGATACTGGCACTCTGTGGAGAGATACTATCTTATCTACGTACAACTGAGCTAGCTTATCAGAGCTATGTGTTTCTTTAATAGGTAAGAAGTGAGCTGACTTGGTCAGCCTATCGACTATAACCCAAATAGTATCATTCCCATGCTTTGTCTTTGGTAACTTAGTGATAAAATCCATAGTTACCATTTCCCACTTCCAAGTGGGAAGTTCAGGCTGTTGCAGTAAACCTGACGGCTTTTGATGTTCGGCCTTAACCTGAGCACACGTCAGGCATTTAGCCACATAAGTGGCTATAGATTTCTTCAAACCTATCCGCCAATAATTTGCTTTTAAATCCTGGTATATCTTATCACTGCCAGGATGGATAGAATATTTCAAACTGTGAGCTTCCTGAAGAATCACGTCTCTAAGTCCCCCATGGATAGGGACCCAGATTCGACCATTTAATCTTACGATCCCATCCTTGCCATATGATAATTGATCAGCAGTGACGCCTAACTTCTCATTCGGATATTTAGTGTCCAGAATAGCTTCCTTTTGAGCAGCTAACAACTTTTCATTTAAGCTGTTCTTTAGTTCAATGCTTTTAGCATTGATTCTAATAGGCTTAATCCTTTCCTTCCTGCTTAAAGCGTCAGCAACAACATTCGCTTCGCCTGGATGGTAGCGAATTTCACAATCATAATCATTCAGTGTCTCCATCCATCGACGTTGTCTCATGTTAAGATCCCTCTGGTTAATCAGATGTTGAAGGCTCTTGTGATCAGAATAGATCACACACTTTGTCCCATAAAGATAATGCCTCCAAAGCTTCAGTGCAAATACAACGGCACCCAATTCTAAATCATGGGTGGTGTAGTTCTTTTCGTGTACCTTTAATTGACGTGAAGCATATGCAATAACCTTGCCCTTCTGCATAAGCACACAACCCATTCCGATGTGTGATGCGTCACAATAAACCACAAACTCTTCAATCCCTTCTTGCAATGTCAATACAGGAGCATTGCTTAATTTCTGCTTAAGAATATCAAAGGATTCTTGCTGCTTGGGACCCCAGTCAAACTTGACATTCTTGCGAGTTAATGATGTTAGAGGTGAGGCAATCCTTGAAAAGTTTTCAATGAAACGTCTATAGTATCCTGCTAGGCCCAAAAAGCAGTGAATTTCAGTAGGTGTTTTGGGCTCTTGCCAATTCATAATTGCTTCAATCTTAGCAGGATCTACCTGGATACCACGCTCACTTACTACATGTCTAAGGAATTGGACTTCACGGAGCCAAAACTCACATTTAGAGAACTTAGCATAAAGCTTTTCTCGTTGTAGAAGTTCAAGAATACATCGAAGATGTTTTTCATGATCGGCATGATTCTTTGAATATATAAGTATGTCATCAATAAAGACAGTGACAAACTTGTCCAAATATGGCTTGCAAATGCGATTCATGAGATCCATGAATGCTGCTGGTGCATTAGTGAGCCCGAAAGACATCACTAAGAACTCATAGTGACCGTAGCGTGTTCTGAATGCGGTCTTGTGCACGTCTTCGTTTCTGACCTTCAACTGGTGATAACCTGACCTCAAATCAATCTTGGAGAAATAACTTGCCCCTTGCAATTGATCGAACATATCATCCATCCTGGGCAATGGATATTTGTTCTTGATTGTAACCTTGTTTAGCTCGCGATAATCGATGCATAGACGCATCGATCCATCCTTTTTCTTCACAAATAGAATTGGCGCTCCCCAAGGGGATGAGCTAGGTCGAATAAAACACTTTGCCAACAAATCATCCAACTGAGTCCTTAACTCTTTCATCTCAGTCGGTGCCAACCGGTAAGGTGCTCTTGCAACTGGTGCTGCTCCAGGAATAATATCGATTCTGAACTCCACTTGTCTATCTGGAGGTAAACCAGGTAGCTCTTCAGGGAATACGTCTGGATATTCAGAAATAATAGGAATATCTTCGAGCTTTGGCTTTGGTTCATCTGTAGTTACCTGTGCCATGTAGATGACACAACCTTTTTCAAGCACCTTGATGCTTTAAGCATAGACACTTGCTTAGGCAATCCATGTTGTGTATCTCCTTGAATTGTTAATGGCTCACCATAAGGAGTCTTGATAACCACTTGCTTCTTATCACATACAATTTGGGCTTGGTTATGAGATAACCAATCCATGCCTATCACTATGTCAAATCCTGCTAATTTCAACGGAAGCAAGGATAGCGGAAAAGAGTGATTCCTAATGGATATAAACATCCATCTAGAATGGTTGAAGCAGTCTCTATAGTACCATCGGCCAATTCTACTTCATACTTTATGCCCAGAGTTTTAACAGGCAGATTTAACAATTTACAAAATTTATTGTCTATAAAAGACTTGTCTGCACCTGAATCAAACAACACTCTAGCATAAACATCATTGATAAGAAAGGTACCTGTTATCACGTTGTCGTTCTGAATGGCCTCCTGAGCATTCATCTGAAAGACCCGTGCATTGGTCTTTTTAACCTCTTCAAGTTTCTTTGCATATTTGGGGGAATTGGTCTTGATATGCCCCTTCTCGTTATAGTTGTAACAAGATGCGTCCTTTATTTTCTTGCAATCTAGGGTCTTATGCTCCTTAGACTTGCAGATTCCACAAACTCTAGGCTGCGACTGCGACTGTGACTGAGATTTTGTTTCGCACCTGCACTTCCAAAAGTGGTGCTTTTGGCAGGTCTTGCACTTGGGTTTCTCACCCGACTGTTGGTTGTACTTTTTAAACCCGGAACACTTCTTATACTCAGATTTCCCCTTTCGTTTCTTATCAGAACGACGTGAGTTCTCGTCCTCACGTTTTCTCTTTCCTTCATCGGAATTCTTAACCGACCTCTGCCTAATCGCATCGAGAGTAAGAGATAAAGACAGATCAACCACCGACCTGAAGGTGGTAGGTCTAGATGCTTTCACATTTGCCTTGATTTCTGGGGCTAGACCTCCAATAAAACGAGCTATGTGCTTTGGTTCCGGTGTGACCAAGTAAGGAACCAATCGGGACATGGTGTTGAAACTTGTAAGGTATGCCAGACAATCCAAGTTCTTCATGACCAAGGTCAAGAAGTCGGTTTCAATCCTTTCCACCTCATGCTGGGGACAAAAATTATCTTTGATCAACGCGACAAACTAATCCCAAGACATGTTGTAAAGTGGGATTTTCCCTGTGGCTTGAACCAAAGATCTCCACCAAGCCAAAGTTTCACCTTTAAAAGATTGTGAAACAAATTTCACAATGTCCTGTTCTGCACAACCACTAATATCAACCACTGTATCCATCTCATCGAGCCAAGTCATACAATCAATGGCTCATTTCTCCCCTATGAAGTCCCTGCGCTTGCAGGCGATGAAATACTTATAAGAACAGGTCTTAACACATGGCTCTTGATTGAGTACAATCTTCTTAGATGGGACACTCGTTTGGTTCAACGAATGATGAGAATCGTCCTTATGAGATACATGTGTCTTGGAAGGTGGTTTTGTATGGGGTATAGACTGAGTCCCGGTGCGAGTACCGCTTGATTATTTAAACTGTCTGTCAAGGGCTCGAGTAACGGCATTATCTATTAATGCTTGTAAATCTGCACTAGCTACATTAACTCTGGTGGTATCATTTCTCTCCCTTGGATGACTGTTAACCTCATCTGATTCAGCCATGTAGCTTGATTGCTACAATAAAATGATGACAATAATTCATTCAGAAATCTTATTATGGAATTGTCATTTTAACAATTAACCATGGTAAATACAAACCATATTGGTTATTTTGTTAGTCATATTTATTTAGGGTTTTCATTATAACTAGTAATAAGACCCACGCGCGTTGCGGCGCGGGTACTTCGCAAATATCGCACGGATTAGTCCAAGTGTTATGTGATGTGTTAACCATATGAAAACGCACGTTTTGACGTATCCGATTGAAGTCAATGTATCCTATAGTTGCATTGCGATTGGATTAAAGCGTAACGTAAATCGAATTTATATCGTACAATCATAACGTATTATACACGGCCCGACTAACTCGAATTTATATCGTCAAGCCAAAAACTCTAGAGGGGACAAAGTGGCATTTACAAAGTTCATAAAAAGTTAAGTGGTTAAAAATTGCATTTCCTAAACTTGAGGGCTAAGAAAGGGTAAAGATAAAATTTGATAAAGTTTTGGGGTAAGAAGGAAACTATAACAAAGTTGGAGCTGAAAAGGAAACTACCACAAAGTTGGGGTGTCAAAAGCAAACTATTTGTAAAATGGAGTAGTGGTATAGGGACTAAATTTGCTATTTTATGAAACTTTGAAGGTACCAAAGTCAATGGGCTAAAATTGCAACATCGTGAAAGTATGGGGGATGGGGAGGCAAAGCCAGTGAGGTTTCCACCGACTTTGTCTTTTGACGGGTATAAACATATAGAAAGACAAAACACGACTCGTAAAACACAGTGTGTAAAAGAGAATTACAAAAAAAATGTAAAACACAATGCCTAAGACATTTTCGTAAAACACAATGCATTGGCATTTGCAAAAGTAGGAGTTGTAGTCTAGGGGTTACAATTGTAATTTTTTTTAAAGTTGGGCGGGTGTAACAATGGAGTAATAGTACATGGGGTAAAAAACAAATTCTAAAAAAGACAAAGTGTAAAAGTATATGGGTGGTGGCGAAAATGTGTAAAAGATGAGGGGGTGTTGGTGGAAATGTAAAAGAAGAGGGTTGGTGCATAACCATGTAAGAGCTAAGGGGGTGATGGTGGAAAACCAAAGTAAAGAGTTGGTGCTGACAAAGTTTGAAATATGAGGTTGTGGTTTTGAAAATTTAAAGTAGAAGTTCTAAGGACTAAATTTGACATTTTATGAAACTTTAAAAATTACCAAGTAAAAGGGCTAAAATGCAATATTAAAATGAATAAGGAGGCAAGGAGGAAAGCCGGTGGAAAACCCACCGACTTTCTCCTTTAAGATTGTATACAATTTATCCCTAGTTGTAAATCATTAAAGATATTAGAGTGGCACAAAAGGCCTAGTCACAAGGACAGTCTTAAAATTTAATAGCCATAATCTTATAAGATCGAGGCATTAAGGTTTGAACATAGTTCATCACCTTTTTTTGACAGGGAGTCGTAGACTACAACTGTCTTTTGTCTTATTAGACATTGAATATGGCCCGTAGGCACTTCATCACTAATGGATGTTTTAATTAAATAAGAATAAGGAATTAGATAAGTCCAATATAAGGATGACAAGTGTGATTTTATCGAATCACATTTTGACAAGAATGCTAACATGTTTTCAGATGTTAACAAGGATCTGAATCTTAAAAAGGTTTTACCATCAAGGCCATGTCTAAAATGACATATGGTCTAGGTTATATCTTCAAGATTTCCTTTCAATATTTATTGGCAAATCAATTGTAAAATGGAATGCTAATTTTTTATTTATTTCATACATATAATGATAAATGAAATTTTAAATTAAAACATTCCATTAATTGAAAGAAGTACATAATTGCCATAAACGGGACTTTTAAATAAATAATTTGTCCGCATAGGGACTAAAAGGAAATACAAGTCCTCGCAGGGACCAAATACATAAATAAATGTCCACGCAGGGACTTAATTGAAAGTAAAAATTACAAAACAAATAAATAAGGAATTTCAATAATCCCTCTTCTTCTTCGCCTTTATTAAGTCTGCCAAGCCCATAAGGAGACCCCGGCGGCTCCTACGCTCCTCCTATACCTCTCGTTCCACCTGGTTCAACCTCTGAAGGATTTCCTGCTACTGCGGTGGTTGGATCTGTGGTGGCTGCTGATGCGGAGGTTGAGGAGGTGGTGGGTATTGATACCCATAAGTTGGGTACCCAGTTTGGTACGCAGCAAAGGGCCCTTCAGGATGGAGAGCATTGTAGTTTGCCGCCTCGAGGTACGGGTCGACGGCAGGGGCATTGTAGTAATTATAACCCGAATAAGTTGGCTGCTCAAATGGGTTATACGCCGCTGCACTGGCGTATGAAGGAATTGGGTTATCATAACCCATGTGCGGTGGTGGTGCGACTGGCGCAGAGTCGACTTCAAAAAATGGGTTTGAAGGCCCACCCATTTGCGGGTCTTCGTACAACGGCGGGTAGTGGTTGTTGCTTGAGTGTTGCGGGTTGCTGAAGTGGAAACCCCCTCGCACGGACATCCGTGCACCTGATCTCCTTCCCCTCGGTGGTTCTAGAGGCGGTTGTTGTTCTGGTGGTGGCGGTGGTGTGACCGGCTGGAAACGCGAATCCTCAGAGGGATCCTCCTGCTATTGTTGAGGTGGGTTGAAAGGGGGAGTGTACTCCCAGTTGTATGTGGCCCATCTTTCAGCAAAACTGTCTGGGCCCCTGTAAGGCGAACCATGAAATGATGATCCGTCAGAAATCTCTATGGGATGCATTGGCGTCCCAGATGGTGGCATCTCGGGATCTGGATCTTCATCCACCTCCATATCCTGCATCTCAGGATAGTGATCAACTGGTCCCAAAGAGTTTGGACCCTCTGGTTCTTGCACTTGGTTCATTGGATTGAACCTACTTTGTAAATATGGGGTCGGGTCCTGGAAGGCCCGGTGTGAACTCGATCACTGCAGCGGTATGAAGGAATGGTGCGAATCGCTGTGCTCCTCATCTTGATGAGGTTCAAAAGGGTGATGATAAGACGGGGAGGAACTGAGGGAGACTGAGCTTCTCGCTGGCTCCAGATAAGTTCTCCAATCTTCCTGGGGACTAGAGCTAAAAGTTGCTGAAGGAGTACGCTGGTGTGATGACCCGGCCTCGTGGTCATTCCTAGTAGTTATTGGTACCTTGCCTTTTCCACCTCTACCTCTAAAACGTGGCAGCATTGTCTTTGTTCCTGTCAAAACAAACAAAAGAAACCCACAAAAAGAAAACAATAAGATTAGGATTAGTCCTAAGTTATTTGCCTAGACTCGGAAGTCAAGGAATGTGCAAACTGTGTCATTGAGATTAAACACAAAAGGCTAGTGCTTAATTCACTCAATGTTGGCTCTGATACCAACCTGTCACACCCCATTATTTCCGCGTATTACCGGTGGGACCGGTGGGGAGTATCGTGAGGTAGTTGATATCATCATAGTCAATTAATCACAGTTTAATGCACAACGGAACTCTAAAAGTAATTTATACAAACCGATTCGAAAGTAACATAAAATATTACACAACGGATTGTAAGTGGATCCACATGCGGATCAAAATAAAAAGAAACATTGTTCAACAGATTTAAGCATCAAAGGCTTGCAAGACTCTTTATTTGATACTAGGAGTAGCCAGCCCATTACGCGTAGTACATACACTTAACCTTTTTTGAAAAATATGTCAGTTTGCACTGGTAAATGCAATTAACTGACTCTTTTGAAAACATTTATAAAATTAATTTGGATGCACAAGGCATAAAATCTTTTATAACTTGGGACAATTATTTAAAAATAATCCTGTATACAGATTTATATGTTTGTAGTCCATTCAGTAGCCCGGGTTAGAAGTACCAGGTTAAAGATTAATAGACACACCACTAATATAATCCCACGACGAGTTATCCTCAACGAGTGGTTATATCTTTTACATACGCAACTGTCAGGTGTATGTCTACACCCCGTGCTTCAGTCGTGGCCATTCAATGAATGAGCCGAGGATATCCAGGACACGGTCATTAACCCCCCAAAGGCATTGCATCAAACAAAACAGATTAAAACGGGTTATCTCAATGATTTAACCACTAATCCATTAAAGATTCAATACCCGACCAAGCGGTATTATTAAATACCGTATCCCAAGCCTGTATACCGGAAAATAAGTTAAAAGTATTTACATGAGCTAAAATATAAATTTAATCTCAGTCGTATATCAAATCAGCAAGTACAGTAGCTTTTATCGGGCTCCTAATCTGGAACGAAGGTTTTAATAACTTATTAGATTTCTAACGGGTCTTATTTAAGTTATAACTTAGACCGGTTAGTTTTAAAGAAAGGTTTACGGTTCAAAATGCAAGATTAAGCGAAGACCGGATTAGAATGTGATTTAGACCCGATAAGTATGAAGACTTGTATAAAATGGGTAAACTAAACACCTTCTGGATTTTGAAGTAAAAATGATAAGGTTTGACATGTTTCGGTTAGTTTATGCAAACTAGTTACATAAACCGTACCGAACGCGAATATACATAACGTGTAACCAAAAGAGTCATGTACAGGTTCCACAAGTTAATATGTTTTAAATATGTTGTGATATCAGTACGATATCTTCCATTATGCCCAAAACGAATTTAAAAACAATTTACACCCCGTAAGGGTATTTTGGTCATTTTAAAGTTCATAAAAGAGGTGAAATGGTAATCTGAGGTTCTGGTCTAAAATAATCAGTAAAAATATTTAGTTTAACAAGTTACATCAGTAAGATATCACACATATGTGAACTTTATCATTTATGGCCAAATTATGCACCGTAGGGGCATTTTGGTCATTTCACATATGCTATAAGGGTCAAATTTGGAAATCTGAGTTCAAACTTTTACTTACTGTTAAAGTATAAAAATTTGCTTATAATATCAGTAGGTAACAAGTCTTAGGTGTCAAACATAGTTTTAACCCATACTATGCGTTAAAAAGCGTAAAAGTCGGTATTTGACGATTTTCGGGTTATTTAAGAAAATCTGAGATTTTGATCAGCCTCTAAAGCTTAAAATATTTTATTTAACATATGAAATCAGTAGGAAAAGGTTTGGTATCAAAATGTTATGTAAACTCATTTTATCAAAGAAAAGGGCAATTTCGTCAATACCGAATTTACACTAAAACTCTAGAATAGAATCAGTATAAAATTTGACAAAAATTTCTAAAAATCCCAAAATATTATATTATATCAGTGGATAGAAATTTTGGTGTCAAAAATTGGTTTTAAATAGTATTTATGTCAAAAATGCGATTTAATTAATAAAAAGCTTTTGTTTTACGATATCGAGCATAACTCTTATTTCAGACCATAAACTGATGTCAAATTTTTAGGACATACTTAAATATCAGTAATAAAGGTTTTTGTCCACTCACATTTTCAAAAATTTCGTTTTATTGATAAAAGGGCATAATGGTCCATTTTAAGCATTTAATGGGAACATGCATATGAATCAGATTTCTATGGAACCTTATAGTATAATCTCAGAGGGTTATACTAACATGTAATGTAGTCTCAAAGGAACCCTAAGGCATAACTAAACTAAGCTAAATCGGGTCAGAACTGAAAGTCCAAGCAAAAGTCTACTTTTGCGACTTTCGGTTGCGAACCGAGCCTAAAATCAGAATTGTCGGGTTGAACATACCTAGACATGTTATTATATTATTTACCAAGTTATTTAAGTGTTAAAACATGTTCCATAGCTTCAGCATTATCAGTTATGAATTATTTTGCAAAAACTGACCCGTTTGACTTTTTATTAATAAGTTTGACCCGACAATTGACCAAGTAAAAGTGATACTTAGTAGGTGCCCTTTTAAGGGTTTAATACCTACATAATTACCAACTCATAGCCACTTTCAATTCGAATAATGGCTAGACCGTTTGTGATTAATCACTAAGTCAAAGCTTAATTACGATAACTTTGACTTTCGGTTATTACACTAATGAAAACTTAATTATAGAGGCTAGGTACACTTACAAGAGTCCTTAGCATGAAGTTTGAACTAGAGAAAACTTTTAGAAGTCCAGGAGGCTCCAGAGAAGTGATTGAGAATAAATTCTTTCAAGTGTGCAAGAACAAGTGCAACAATGAGGGTATATATAGGACTTTGATGGCTTCTAAGATCAAACCATATGTCCCTAGAGGTAATTCAGATGATCCCAAGTGTCCCTAGGGCAGTAAAAACCAGTTGCCCAGTCTCTGGTATCGAAAATAGCCATGCAAAGGCAGTGGAACAGGCTGCAACATGCAGCTGTGCAGAAATTTGTCGCTGGCACTTCTGTCGCTGCCCGCGTAGACTTTAGAGGGAGTCTACGCTGCCCGCGAGAACCTCTTATTCCGGTAAAAAGTTTCCAAACTTTTCAATTTCAGTCCCTGATCCATTTTAAGTTTATTTAACTTTCTTTTATTGCACTTATGACCCCCATAGTTAACTAACAAGTGTCTTGGGTCATTATTTAACTCCGTTAAGCTCCCGGTTAGTTGTAAGATCACCCGAAAGGTCTTGTTATCATCGAAACTCCACAAAATTATTATCCAATATCCATGGAAGTATAAGGAAGTATTACAAAGTCTCAAAAAATGTTAAAAGGTCACTCAGAGGTAACTTTAAACATGTTGACACATTTAATCCTTATGCTTTGTAAACTTTTCAATTTAAGCACAAATGGCTTTCTATGTTCGATAATTTATTCATTAAAGAATACGAGCGTCTTATGAGGTCATTCAGAGGCACAAGCTTGGCATGATGACACATTTGATCCTTTTAAACACATACTTTCATTGTTTGTCCACTTTAGTCCCTTGAAAACAATTCGTTATACATTTAAAGTTCATGACACGTGTCGTTAGGGCTGTAAACGAACCAAACGTTCGGCGAACAGTTCGTGAACCATTCGGTTGGAAGTTCGTTTGTGTTCGTTCGTTTATTAAACAAACGAACACAAACAAGAAATTTCGTTCGTTTAGTTAAATGAACAAACATGAACAGAGATCGCGTTCGTTTATGTTCGTGAACGTTCGGTAACGTGTCCGTATGTGTTTGATAGTTCATTAGTGTTTTTAGTTTTTATATTTATTTGAATATATCATAAGTCTGATAAATTAAATATTTAATAAGTGTTAGTCTATTATATATTATGTTCATAGACGATTGTTTGTGTTCGTTTATTTCCATTTGTGTTCATAAACATTAGCTTGTGCTCATTTGTGTTCGTCAACGTTCGTTGCCTAAAATTAACAAACAAACACAAACGAACACGAACATGTTCATTTCCTTAACAAACGAACACAAACATAAAATCCCGTTCGATAAGCGTTCGTGAACGGTTCGCGAACACATATATTTTTTAACAAACGAACACGAACAAGGTCTTGTTCGTGTTCGTTCGGTTCGTTTACAGCCCTACGTGTCGTCACTATATTGAACATGATTTTGCGAGGTGTTACAATTTTGTAAGGTAGCTTTCTGTCACGCGGTAGCTTTCCGTCACGCGAACGAAGAAACAGCACTCTGGACATTTGTTGGTCTTCAAACATCTAGAAAACATTATTTGATAATACCCCCTGAATTTATCTAAGCTGTAGAATGAGAACCTCCACTGTTGGGTTATCATCTTTCAACCCCATTTTCCCTAAAGTTATCGATTATGTTTTCAACGGGGATGTAATGTAATGATTCCTCTCAATTGAATAGACGAACACTTGCTTCATAGGACTCACTTGAATCGTCTCGGATGTAATAACAGTATGTTTAGCATCTGTGCCTGCTTGAATTGAGGAAAGCAAAGGATAACGAAGATGAACATTGTATTTATCACAAAAGTACTGAACAACCGAGATAAGAGCTCCGGTTTCATCAGTTGCATTTGGAACAAGAAGTCCAATAATTCGTTCATTATCTGTTGTTGTCTCAACAATATGAATGCATGCAACGAATATCTACAATCCAATCAACGCACATTATGTGTTTCAAATAAAGGGTCCCATCATGATAACCACATGTTTGAAAATGGCCAGGGGAGTTGAAAAAACTGCAATTGGAATTGATCTTGGAACAACATAATCTTGTTACCATATGACACATGATAAAAGCGCTTCTCTAGACAATCTGGGATTATGTTCCGTAAATTGGGAAACACATATTTACTTCAAGATTTACGTCTGATGTCCAAGTTTGATCACATTTGACTTCATATGCGGCAGTCCAATGACTTTCTTCCCACGTGTCTGCACCATGATCTTCATATTCTTGGTTCAATACCAACTCATCTTTAGTAGTGTTTGTTTGAGAACCTGATTCAGATACACAATGATTCTCCAATTCCAGATCAGTAAGCAAATACACAACGGTTCTCCAATTCCAGATCAGTAATGTAAGGAGAAGCGTTGAGATAACGGACATCCATCAAGCACAAAAAGAAAACTTGTGTTTCCCATAGTCACATGGCATCCATCTAGGGCCTCTGTTTTCTATTTTCCCGCCTAAAACACTAATCCCTTTGGTGCACCCGGTGTGAATGACCCGTTTAATAATATGGGTCATAATCACGCGTGAGCATATATTTGTTATAACCCGAATACACCACACTTTTCTTCTTGCACTAGGGTTTCATCTTCTTCAATACACTTCTCATATCCATCTCAAACGATTGATTTTCCTAAGAAACCCTACCTGCGGCGCTGATTCACGTCGGTTTCTGGTACGCTGATTGCATTGTAACGCCTATTCGTCTTGGTTTCCTTTACCGTATCATCAGATTGCATTGTTCCATCATTATGGTGGCTGAGAGGGCTTCAAGATTTCAATTATGCGAAAAGAAGAAAAGGCGATTTCGGCCGGATATGGTGTGACGGCGAGATCTGAAAAGGGCTTGAGGGTAACGAATTACATGTATTGTGCGTAACGAATTCTTCACTTAATCTGCAGTTACCTAAAGATATACCGGTTCTTTCTATATCGGATGCTAAAAATGCACCGTGATATGCATCTCTATATGACTACAACGCTCAAGCATTCTAACCAAATCAATTTGTCAACGGAAGAAGGTAAATTATTCAAGTAACCCTATTATTTGTTACATTTGCGTTCAATCTTTTTTTAAGGATTTTCTCATTGATGTAATATGTATATCCTTTTAGTTGTATGGTGATTGCATTTTTTATGGCCTTTTAGATTCTTCAACAACAGATAGGGTTACTATTGTTGTCTAAATCCAAAGTGAGACTGTGGAGACTTCCGGTGCAAAAAAAAAAGTCTAGCTATGATGATGGATCTTCTGTTCAAGCGTAGGTCAGTTTTGATTTTTTTTTGTTTATTTTGTATATAAATTTAGCGTTACAGTCGCAGTATAAAAGATACAACTTTATTGGTTTTCGTATTACGGACATAACAGGGCATATGCAATATGGGAGGCCGCTGATAGAATTACAATCGTTTTCCACGAGGAAAATGTAGGTTTGAAGATCAATGAGGTGTCAGTGGTATTCTTTTCATTGCTTTGGAAATAAATGGTTGTGCTTGATTTATGATTATAAAGTACAATATGTTTATAAGAAAAAAAAATAAAAGTTATAAATCTAGACAACAATATGCTATATATTTTAATATTTAATGTGATGATGAATGATATTGATATCAACACAGGTAAATCTGGTGGTCATTGCTCTGGTTTTGAATTGGCCCAGGTCCATCCTCCACAATAAAAACTGAAGCCATATCCCAACTGATGTGTATATTTAAGAGGCGGTGCATAATCCAGGTACACGAGCAAATAAATATTATATTGAGAAGAGTAAAAATGCCAAAATCGTCCCTAAGGTTTAGACACGTTTGCCAGTTTCATCCAAAACAATTTTTTTGCACCATATCGCCGTTCACTTTTGGGCTAATTTGCCATTTTCATCAGAACGTCTAACTTTTTTGTCAAAACCGTCCCTGAGGTTTGGGATTTCTTGCCATTTTCATCCATAAATCTGTCAAAAAAAAAACAAATTAGACATTTGGATGAAAATGGCAAAAAATCTCAAATTTGAAAGACAATATGATACAAAAGAATTGTTTTGGATGAAACTGTCAAACATGCCCAAACCTCAGGGACGATTTTGGCAATTTACTCTATTGAGAAACATGCATACTATTACGAAGATTTTTCATTTTATCGAGTCAATACGTTTAAAATGTTTAAGTGGAAGTAAGACACGTCAAGTGGTTAGAACGGGTCAAAAGTTATCCAAAGTACGTTTTTATAGCATAAGGCGCGTAATGCTAGACTTTGTTTAACTTTCAACTCATTTGACCCGTTCCTCTTCTATCAATTTTTTTATATTGACCCATTTAAGAAAACACATAAACCAAATCAACACATTCATAAGTAAAAGGGTTAAGATAACCACTTGTATTAGCCCTATTTTATTTTAGGAGCATAAAATATAAATTTTTAAATGGTATAATATTTTATTTTCAACACCGGGATATGCATCTCTATATGACTACAACGCTCAAGCATTCCAACCAAATCAATCAGTCAACGGAAGAAGGTAAGTTATTCAAGTAACCCTATTATTTGTTACCTTTGCATTCATTCTTCTTTTAAGGATTTTCTCACTGATGTAATATGTATATTCTTTTAGTGGGTCAAGTTATTCTACAAATGCTTCTAATTGTAAGAAGTGTAAGAAGGATTTATAGAGTGACAAGTGTCCAATAACCTAAAACTAAACCCACTACATCACCACCAAAAACCTAAACACCCACCCCCCCCCCCCCCACCTCCACCCCCCAAAAACCTAAAAAAAATTATTAAAAAAACTAAACACCCACCCCCACCCAAAAACCTAAACCCCCCACCCCCTCGGCAAAAAAAAAAAAAAAAAAAAAAAATTGGGGGGTAGGTGATGTGGGGGTGGGGGGGGGGGGGGTTTGGTGGTGGTGGATGTTTAAATTTTTTTTTATTTTTAGTGGGTTTTTTTGTGTAGTGGGTTTTTTTAGGTTATTAGATACTTGTCACTCTATAAATCCTTCTTACACTTCTTACAATTAGGATCCTTTGTATTTGATCCTAATCCTCCTTTTAGTTGTAGGGTGATTGCATTTTTTATGGCTTTTTAGATTCTTCAACAACAGATAGGATGGATAGAATTGTTGTCTAAATCCAAAATGAGGCTGTGGAGACTTCCAGTGCAAAGAGGGCAAAAAAAAGTCCAGCTATGATGATGGATCTTCTGCTCAAGCGTAGGTCAGTTTTGTTTTTTTTGTTTATTTTGTATATAAATTTGACGTTACAGTCGCAATATAAAAGATGCAACTTTATTGGTTTTCGTATTACGGACATAACAGGGCATATGCAATATGGGAGGCCGCTGATAGAATTACAATCGTTTTCCACGAGGAAAATGTAGCTTTGAAGATCAACGAGGTGTCAGCGGTATTCTTTTCATTGCTTTGGAAATAAATGGTTATGTTTGATTTATGATTATAAAGTACAATATGTTTATAAGAAAAAAAATTAAAAGTTATAATTCTAGACAACAATATGCTATCTATTTTAATATTTAATATGATGATGAATGATATTAATATCAACACAGGTAAATCTGGTGGTCGTTGCTCCGGTTTTGAATTGGCCCAGGTACATCCTCCACAATAAACACTGAAGCCAGACCCCAACTGATGTGTATGTTTAAGCGGCAGTGCATAATCCAGGTACATGAGCAAATAAATATTATATTGAGAAGAGTAAATTGCCAAAATCGTCCCTGAGGTTGAGGCACGTTTGCCAGTTTCATCCAAAACAACTTTTTTATAACATATCGCCCTTCACTTTTGGGCTAATTTGCCATTTTCATCCGAACGTCTAACTTTTTCGTCAAAACCATCCCTGAGGTTTGGGATTTCTTGCCATTTTAACCGGTAATCTATACATATTAAAACATTTAAATTCAAAAATTTTATACATATTATTCTAAAGTGACACGTATGCGGCCTATTTAACCGGTAATCTATACATATTAAAACATTTAAATTCTAAATTTACATATTTTATTAATTTTTTTGAACCAATTATGTTTAAACTATACCATATCATTTTTAATAAAACACATCTTATGAAACTAAAAAATAAATACATGGGTTAAAAGGTCGACTCACAAACTTACTTTCTTGATACGGACACCACCTGTTTCGCTAAAGATGTATAGTTTTGAGTATTGGTGACAATACAGACATGTGAGGTTGGGTTTAAATGAAGTTTTTAATGGCATAACCCAGTCTTCTTAATTAGGTACAAACATTTGTTCCTTTGATTAATTGTGAGATTGCTTCCAATTTTTATGCTTATTCTTTGTTTGGTGAACTTAAATGGTTTGTAAAACTGTTAATCGAGGTTTTTTCTATATAATCAAAGAATTTGAAACAACTTATGGTGTTTGTGCTTTTATTTGATATGTTATGTAAGCTTTATTGATCATGTTATTACTAATTAAAGATGCTGAATGGAAATATATGCTTTAATAGGATTACAAAGCATGATATCTTGGTTTATTATACATCATTATTGTTATTATTTTGTGTACATGCTATGTGATATCAAGATTTGGTGATCTGCAAAAATGTTGAATTCTCAGTTTTACAAGTTCAACGAATTAGCTACTTCTATGATGTTGTTAATACATCTAGCTTGAGAATCAATTTGCATTGAGATGAAATGATGAGCCATCATAATCCCAATGTCATTTTTTATTCTTTCATTTCATTTTATTTTGTTTTAGAATATCTGAGTTATTCATATTCTCATTTATGCAAGGTCTAATAGTAGATTAATTTGGGTGACAATGGCTTTTAAAAGTTAGAGATGGACTGGTTGATACAATTTTAATTTTACATACCAACTGGAATATGGACGCAATGGATATTTGCCTAGCTTTGATCAGGTTCGTTTAAAATTCTTAGTCATGCTTTTGTAATGATTTAGTTATTTACGTGGTTTATATGTATAAATAAATTTCAAAGACGTGTGATTTTTTTCGTATTTTAATCTTCAACTTCAGATTTCCATAATAAGTCCATGCGTACAGTTTCTTTATGATTAGTATAAACGTAATTTTTTACTTTTAAAAAACATATCATTTCTCAACACCGTGAAATTCGCGGGAATTAGCACTAGTGCTTAATATAATTCATAAATATTTCTATAAACACAACATTGGAGGCTTTATTTGTAATTTTTCTATCACTATCTAAGATTGGATGCTTTATAAATTATAAGTTCTAACCCATCTCTACTTTTAACTCTTAAAAGCATAGTTTATTTTTAATGCATTCAACCCTATAATTTATTCAAATATTTAGGTTATTGTTGTAAACCAAAATTAATATAATACTTTTTTATAAAAAGTTTTAAAGAATGACAAGAAAATAAACAGCTGGAGTTCAACCCAACTTTTGTAGTTTTAAACCATACAAAAAAGGGAATTGACCTGTAATAATCTCAACTAGAGGTCATTAGCCATTAACAGTTCCACCTTTGAATATTCCCCCACCAGTCCCATCTTTCATCTATTTTTACTACACCGGTCCCCGTTAAAAAAACTTAACGGAGTTAAGCTTTTTTCCAAATTACAAACATATTCTTAGGGCTTTTGATCAGAAGGACGATACAAATTAATTGATGTAAAACTTACCTCGAAATGGTGCTCCAAATGACTTGATTTTTGTTAATTGGAAATTTAAACACCCGAATTGAAGCATCGTTTTCATCATTTGAAGCACCGTTTCGAGGTAAGTTTTAGATCAATGGACTCGTATCGTCGATCTAATCAAAAGTCGTAAGAAACTGTTTGTAATTTGGAAAAAAAACATAACTCCGTTAAGTTTTTTTAACGGGGGACCGGTGTAGGAAAAATAAGTGAAAGGTGGGACTGGTGGGGGGAATATTTAAAGGTGAGACTGTCAATGGCCAATAACCTCTAGTTATGATTATTACAGGCCAATTCTAAAAAAAACAAAACTTTAAAATCACCCATTCAACATGCCACCTTTATTTTAACTTTAAGCTAAATATTGCAGCTTCATGTCACATAATTCAATTTAAAGTGCAAAGTAAATCTCACTATGATTCTGATTTTATAAACATTTGGTGTCAAAAAATCATATTTAAGAAGCAAGCTAGTAAGTTTTCCATAAAAGTATTGAGGTAAATAAATTTGATCATGATTTTGATTTCATATGTCATTTGACATATTGTACATGTAGTTTAAAACCAACAAAACTGAGTACATCCTAGAGGGGACGTTGTTCGCCGCGTCCATGCACCCTCCCCATCAGTCATCCCACAACCATCATTCACTCTTAACACTTGGCCTAATGTAACAAAATGGTATGATACCAAACATAATCATGTGACTAGCTATAGAGTGTAAATGATTTTTTGTTCATCGATGTATAAGGTTAAATATCACCAATTACAATCAATACCAAAGTCAACCGTTATGTATTATGAAAGATTCACCATAAGATGCAAAGCATTATCTACTACTAAGTTAACATATTTGAATAAAAGGTTTAATTCATTCCATCTACTATCAAGATTCCAAATAATTGACGGTTTCAAAAAATTAAAACAATCCAAATCCACAATAATCATGATATACCTTAGGGTGCTGCAAAATGTACCTCATTTTATTTATTTTTAGTGGTTACACTCTCCCCTCAAAGTTTGTAAATAAATACAAGAGTAAATTGCCAAAATCGTCCTTGAGGTTTGGACATATTTGTCATTTTCATCCAAAACAATTTTTTTGTACCATATAGTCCTTCATTTTTGGGATTTTTTGCTATTTTCATCCAAACGTCTAACTTTTTTTTTTTTTTTTGCCAAAATCGTCCCTGAGATTTGCGATTTTTTTTGTCATTTTCATCCAAATGTTTGATAAAAAAAATATAGCAAATTAGATGTTTTGATGAAAATGACAAAAAATCCCAAAGTGAAAGACTATATTGTACAAAAAAGTTGTTTTGGATGAAAATGACAAACATGCCCGAATCTCATGGACGATTTTGACAATTTACTCTAAATACAATTAAACCTTATATTTTCTATTTATTTAAATTACGGATTATACATATCACCAATTTACATAAAAACAATTCTGCACCACTGACCGAAAGAAATATCTCTAATATTTCTAGGCATTTATTCACTTTCCATAACTTAAATTTTAAATATATACGGATTATACATATCACCAATTTACATAAAAAAAATCTGCACCACTGACTGAAAGAAAGAGATTGATTTTTTTACTTTCATAAAACTTCTAATTGGTTGATTAAGCTTTCTCGATATCTATTCTATCTTTTTTCAGTTTGATGGATTTTTTCCTTAGGCTATCCGGGGCACCCTCGGTGACTCCCTTCGGGGACCAAAGTTGCCGAGCGGTGATGTGCTGCCAACCAAGAGGGGAGGGAAATCGGGGGGCCAAATCGGTGGGGAGTCACCGAAGAAAGGAAGGAGAGAGGGAACTGATGGACCAATGAAAAATTTTCTTTTTTTTTTTTTGAATAAAAAAACAAGTCACCTAATAGGGGAGTGCCGCCATCAAATTGGGGTGTTAGGGGAGTTTAAGAGGGGAGTTGACGTGGCACACGAGGATTGGTTATGCGTACGAGAGGCGACTCCCCTCTTAGGGGAGTGCCCCGGATACCCTTATTATATGTTAACCCTTATTTCGTTTCTACCATTGATGGTGACAACCGTTTACTTAATCCAAGTTTAAGATGTCAACTTTAAGTGTTCTATTGAAAAGTGCAAAAATAAATATGGCATTCAAGATTACAATACTATTGTGAGTTATGTTTCAAGCCACCAAGGTGTACCTACAAATCCCATAAATGCCTTCATCTGTTTCGTTTGTTCCACAACAGAGGGCCCAGCTTCAAGTGTGCCTAACTTACGCAATAGCCATTGAGTTGCAGATTTAGGGTTTGTAAATTTAGTAGAACATAAAGTGTTGGTTGCAGTGACAGAGCTAGCTTAAAAATTTAGAGGCATCCCAATTTTTTTTTTTTTGGACCAGGGGTATCTAATGAGAATATTAACCAACCCTTAATTGGCCAATTTTTCTAATGATTTGTACTTTGGGTACACTTTCAAGAACTTTGAGAATGCTTCATTAAAGTCAATCAGAGTTAATTGCCAAAATCGTCCCTGAGGTTTGGGCAGGTTTGCTATTTTCGTCCAAAATGACACTTTTGTACTAAATTGACCCTAACGTTTGTAACTTTTTGCTATTTTCATCCAAACCACTAACTTAGTTTATTTTTTATAGTTAAGTTGAGGATATTTGGATGAAACTGGCAAATATAAAACCACATGGACGATTTTGGCAATTTACTCAAACTCTTTTAAATTCCTTTTATTTAATTAATTTTGTTACATATCTAATAAAAAAGAATATACATACAATTTTTATATGAAAAAAATAATAGCTTTGTCACATAATTTTTATAAATTTTCATCCAACCACTAACTAAGTTAATTTTTCTATTAAGGCGAATGATTTTTATAAACTATGAACCAAAAGTTTCTTTACTTAAGCCACTCAGAATAAGTATTAGTTAGTTACTCTCATAATCTTAATTAAATAAATATTTTATTTCTGGCAACATATTTCCTAGGTGCTCAACACAATTAAAAAATATGTAACGTTTTACAATTTTTTTCTATCTCTACAACTGATAAATACTAAAAATTGTAATCGATTGTTATGTGTTGCACACCAATGACGTTTTCCCTTTATAAAACCGATTTATATAAAGAAGCTGTAAATTCATTTTTGTCTTAATTTATAAAATTTAAAACATCATTCACCTTAACAAAAAAAAAATCGAGTTAGTGATTTGGATGAAAATTTATAAAAATTATGTGACAAAACTATTAATTTTTTTTTTCTAAAAACTCCATGTATATTCTTTTTTATTATATATGTAAGAAAAAGAATTAAATAAAAGAAATTAAAAAGGGTTTGAGTAAATTGCCAAAATCGTCCCTGTGGTTTTATATTTGCCAGTTTCATCAAAATATCCTCAACTTAACAGAAAAAATAAACTAAGTTAGTGGTTTGGATGAAAATGGCAAAAAGTTACAAACGTTGGGGGCAATTTGGTACAAAAGTGTCATTTTGGACGAAAATGGTAAACGTGCTCAAACCTCAGGGACGATTTTGGCAATTAACTCAATCAAGAATTAAATCTTGAACCTGAAATGTCCATTAGCAGCAAGAGATTTAGCTTATATGAACTTTTTGAGCCTATAATCTTGCCAGTGATCTTGATGTGATCTTCCCAAGCTCTTAGCTTGAATATCAATGGATTCTTCGGAATTCATATTTTGGGATAATATGAAATGCTCATCTTCAAATGCTGCTTGAAGAGCCTTTTCAAGCATATATGCTTGCATTTTTCTAAGAACATATGGCTTTTTGTTGATTTCTTAGTGACACCCGCCTTTCTTTCTGTTCCTTTTATTATAAATAAAAAAAACATTGGGAAATGAGGATTTCAAAGTGAATTATGCACCAAGCTTGAACTTTAGAACTAAATGTTATGAATTGAATGATGCTTGAAACACGGCTAAATTTTTATTTTCACATCAAATCTATTATGTTCAAGGCTAAAATGCAAGACCTGAATAGACCAAACAAAAACCACTTGATATAAAAGTAGCAATGGACGTAGCTGTAGAGTTTGATATTTTAAAACGTAACGAGCAATTTTTTATGAAAAGTTAAACATATATTCATTTCGTCGTAAAATGTAAAGCCCTAGCCACATCACGGTGTGCCTTACATCTGGTTAGATCATTTTTGTCTTACTCGTTTTTTTCCCTTTCATTGCTTGTAAGTTAATTAAAATCTTGTCGTCACCACAGTTTTAATAATCAGATCAATGGTCCAAAAATGTTTTGCGCTTCACATTGAAAACTATGTATTTGCTATTATACACACACATATATAGAATTATCACAAAGTATATTATAACAAAATGTTAGTAACATTGATTTTGGTTAACATATTCATTTTTCTGTTTGCACTTAGCCATCCAACCAAAAACCTTGAATTAAAAAAAAAATCGTTATTTTTATTTGAATTAATGAAGTTATAGAAAACAAGTAGTTGATTAATTCAAAAGTGTCATATTCATTTGCAAATTGCAACGATACAAGTCGACCCAACATATATAGCATTTAAAGTTCTTAAATGTTGCTAGTTTTCCAAAATTTGTTATATAAAGTCCATTAACTTTAAACGGAAAAACCAATGGGGTGGTTGTCCATTGGCAAAGGCAAAACCTTTAAACACCTAAGTTGGGATTGAGAAGATCTTATGTTCAAGTCTCACAGACGACAGGGGATTAAAGAAATTAACCGTTCAAAAAAAAAAAAACTTAAAACGAAAAAAAAAACAAATAAAATTTTGATTTTTTTTTATTTTAAGTAGGAAAAAAAAGTCATAATTTTGGATTTACTAGTTTTCTTCTTCTTGTTACAAAAAGATTTCTAATCAAGTGGTTGGCCGGTTTGCCAACTTTCAATCACATCTTACCCATAAGTAAACTCTTCCTATCTATATATTTTCGATTGTAGTCTAATTATCCTATGGTTACACAAGATGGGTGCTTGTTTTTCGTCGAAAATGGAGGTTACATCAAAGGACATAAGAGTGGTGCACTTGGATGGTTCATTGGAACACTATGATGATCCAGCCACGGTTGACCAAGTTATCAACAACTTCCCCAAGCATTTTTTATGCACTCCAATCCAGATTCTGCAAGACGGTTTGGTACCGCTCAAGCTCGACCATCAACTTGAAGCGGGTCAAATCTACTTCGTGCTCCCTAATTCTACACTTAAATTCAATGCTTCTCCGATGGACTTGACCTCTTTGACAAGAAAGCTCACCAACATAGCCAAAAACAGTCGTTGTGCTTGTCCAGCCAAATTAGTGTCGGTAAGTCCTTCGGCTAGCCCCTCATGGGATCCAAAGGCTAGAAGCCCAAACCGGTTTTTAGACCAGTGGTTTGGTGATGGAGTGAAGGACGTGGGCAACACACACAAGTCACCTCAGTGGAAGCCGAATTTGGCTACGATTAGTGAAGGATGACTTAACCAAAGAAACGTATGTCTAGGAGATGAGCATTTTGGAAATTTTCATGTAGTTGAATAACATGTTGGATTAGAAAGGCAATTTAATCTTATATATTAATGTAAAACATTATTGTGCATAGATATATTAATATGAACTCTCAAGTTGAAGACTTATCATGTACAAGTAAGTTGTCCTTTAATGGACTAACATGATTATGCATATTATTGATATCAATACACTACTACATATAATAAGGCCATCCGTAGTCATAACGCCCCTTTGTGGGCGTTATGCGACACGTGGCGCGCCACGTCAGCGTGTGGGCGTTATAGGGCCTTATGCATTTAAGCCCGTAGTCATAACGCCCCTACCTCATCATTACCCAATTAATTAAATAAACCCTTAAATTATACATATATATGTATATATATATATATGTCTGTGTGAGTGGAGGGAAAACAAACAAGCAGCATGGCGCCGCGATACACATCGCACCTCCCCCATTTTTCCGACTGATGGCGCCCTCCGTGGCGGTGTTCCGGCGCTATGCCGGCGCTATGAGGGCATACCGCCCAATTATGCCGCCCCACTACGTTCGGACTAATATGGGATATATACATCAATCATCTTACTTTCTACCACTACTTTTTCTTGTAAGGGTTGTTTGGCAACTTCTAAATGGTTAAGTGTTGAACAAGTAAAGAGGTCTGAATCATTAAGTGTTGAACCAGTAAGACCAAGCGTACTGGGGCGTGTTCCCCCCTGATACCGCCCGAAAACGCCGGAAAACTCCCGGCCCCCCACTACGCTAGGCGTTTTGGGGCGTTTTTTTTTTGAAAAAAAATGAGTTTGGCGTTTTATTTAAAACGCGTTGCACCCATTTCACCATCCAATCGGATGGAGACACCTGGAACGTGTGCCGGAAGGAGACAATTATGCAGGAAATGGGTGTGTGGTTGCCGGAAAATGTCGCCGGAATACCTGCAACTTCGGTCCCTGTAAACGAAGAAGAAGATGGGGTGGGTTTAAAAGGTTTGATTTTGACAACTTTGGTCCCTGTAGTTTAGATCATGTTCTTTTTTTTCGGTTTTTTTTTTCTGTTTTTTTTTTCTGTTTTTTTATTTTCTGTTTTCTTTTTTCTGTTTTTTTTATTTTCTGTTTTTTTTTTAGTTTTTTTTTCAAGTAGTGTAATTTTTATTTTAAATTAATGAAGTTTTTTATGTTTTAATTTAAAAAAAAATAATTGTGAAATGATTGAATGGGGTTATTGGCATAATGCCCCACTACGCCACTTTTGCTATAATGCCCCAACGCTGACTAGGATGCCACGTGTCGGATAATGCCCCATGGTAGGGGCATTATGTTAGTTCACCACTACACATGGTCTAAGAGGTCTGAACCATTAAGAGGCAGTATAATGCTTAACCCTTCAGAGGCAAATGTCAAATGTCTGACCAATTCAGATTAGAGGTCTTAATCATTCAGACTCTGTATAATACTTAACCATTCAGAGGCAAATGTCTGAACCATTCAGACATCTGCTCACGAAACAAACAGTATGAACCATTAAGTGCTGAACCAGTAAGAGGTCTGAACCATTAAGAGTCTCCATTAAGAGGAGGTAAACAAATGAAGTTATGGTTTGTTCTTTACTTCTTTTTCTTGTAAACTTATGAAATTTGCTTGTTTTCGTTAAAAATTACAAATGAAGTTATGGTTTGTTCCTTACTTCTTTCTTCTTACAAGCTTGTGAAATTTTGAAATCTTTGTTAAGCAATGTTAGATCGTGTTACATATGTTCTATCTAGTGTGTTTAATGATTGTTTATGTGCATATGGTAAACTATATAAGTAATGAAGCTGTTCAATTATTTTTTAGTTTTATTCATCTGATTTGTTTTATGAGTAAAAGATTTTTATATTTTCCTTATAAATAAAGTATCTGCTTTTAATTAAGAGTTAATTACTGTTTTCGTCCATGTGGTTTGTCAAAATCGCTATTTCAGTCCATGAGTTTAAAAATTGCGATTTCAGTCCCTGTGGTTTCACTTTCTTTAAAAATTGCAATTTACAAAAAATTAATTTTTCTGATGCATTTTTATTACAACAATTTAATCGAAAAAAAAAATTCCGAGCCAGGGGCTTTGCCCCTTGGACCCCGGCAGGGGCTGCCGCCCCTGGGACCCCGCTACCAAGGGCGCTGCCCCCGGACCCCCGCCAAGATCGTAAAACGCAATGACTAAATCAAAAACCCATATCGTAAAAATGAAATTAAAGAATTTCTTACATGGATCGAAGTGATTTCTTCAACAATTGATGATTTTTGAATGATTGAAACACTTATCAGCGCTCGAATCGAACGGATCAAGTGATTATCTTCAAAATCACCGGAAAAAACGAGATTTTTTATGAAATTAAACTGGGTTTTCTTCAAAAAAAAAGCTGAAGATCACGTTGATCGGGTGTTTGAATCATTGATTGGTGATGAAAATCGCACTATAATGTAGTGATTATTGAGATAGAAAGTGAAGAAATGGTTGAAGATGGTGGGTTTTGAAAATGGTGGGTTTTGAAGTTACTGGGTTTTGAAAAGGAAGAAAAAATGGTTGGATTGATTAAAATACCCTTTTTCTTTATTTTAAATGTTGCCACATGTCCTAATCCTATTGCTTCCTACACTTCCAAGCCAAAATAAACTTCCTATTTGATCTTTACCCTAATTTTTTATTAGTTCTTAGCTTACTGGACCAGGTAACCTCTGACTAGAGGATTCGAATCTAACCAAATATGAATGATATCCAAATCTAACCGAGTCTAAATGATATCTGAATCTAACTGATTCTGGATGCTATTCGAATCTAACCGAGTCTGAATTATATCCAAATCTAACCGATTCCGGATGTTGTTGGACCAGAAAACCTCTGATTAGAGGATTTGAATCTAATCGAGTCTGAATAATATCCAAATCTAACCGAGTCTAAAGATATCCGAATTAACCAATTTGTATGTTGGATAGATGTTAGTTTTGTTTGATATTTTTCTTAATTTAATCCATTTAGTTTTTTTGTATTAGTACAAGTAAGCTGTTTTTATTTTTAGCTTATGAAAGAAGTTATTATTTTTATATTTAATATAGTTGATTTAGTTCATATGATTTATACAAAAAAGTTCATTCTCCACACTATCTTCTGTTCAAACTCTTTTAAAAGTTTATAAATACTCAAATTTGTAAATATTGAAAATGATTCAATTTATATTTAATGAGGGGTAGCCCCCGCTACCCCTTAACGCTCCGGTAGTAGTGTAAATTTTGAAAAATTTTGATGTTTTTTCGATTCGTTTCCCTCTTTTTCAAAACGTTACCCCTATAAAAATTTTCTATTTCACATTATCCGGTAATCAACGGAGTGTGTGAGATTTTTCTAGGGGTGGCAATAAAAACCCAACATGGGCCTTTTGGGTTATTTTGGGCCTTTTTAAAATAGAAAATAAGTTAGAATGGGCTAAGGATTTAATCTAGATGGGTTAGAATGGGTTTTAAAATACCTATCTAAGTTTTAACATGGGCCAGATGGGTTTTACTCTTTAAGCCAAAAACACGCATCAGACAATCAGATTTCAATCACCATCAAAAAACACGCATCAATGATTTCAATCAGATTTCAATTTATGTAAATCCCTTAAGGTATAAAGGTAAAAAATTTCAATCACCACGTAATGTTTTAATCTGTTTCTTGTCCATCATCATCTGATTTCAATCAGATCCTAAATCACCATCATCGTGGATTCAACCCTAAATCAACATCATCATCGTGGATTCTTCCTGTTTTCACCACAAATTTGCCTACACCTTCAGCATCAGATCCCTCTATTTGGTACGTACTAGAAATAATGAGTTTTTTTATGTTATTGTTTGCAAATATTGTTGGGTTTCTGTGCTTTTATAGATTATAATGATGTGTTAATTGTTGGGTTTCTGTGCTGTTTGGTATGATGTTTATGTAGTGTGTTGAATGAATGCCTACCAGGTGTTCTATGAAATGCTTGAGTGAGTGTGAAACACATAATGGTCTCTGCTCACTTTATTAACTGAGCCAGATGTGAATGAACAATATTTTAGAACTGGTTATAGCATAGAAAACGAATCGGTGTACACTAGTCTTGGATAGTTGGATTCCATGCTGGCAAACACTAGTCTGTAACCGATATCGGTGTACAAGAGAGCATAAAACGAATTAAAAAAACTAGTGACTAGTTAAGCTGAGTTGTAAGAACATAGAAAAGTAGTGGGTCAACTGAATGATCTACTGTTTTGCAGCTTAATTAGTCAACTGGGTCAACAACTTAATGGGTCAACTGGGTCAGCAGCTTAACGTGTTAACTGGGCGAACAGTTAGGGTGTTCTTAACATGGTTGCAGCTTAATTAGTCAACTGGGTTAGCAGCTTTGTTTATGAAACAGACTTATCTGACTAGAGAGGGCATTAATCTCGCTTGATTATGTGTCGAATCGCGTTAGGCATCCGTTGCTATTTATAGGTTTTTGTTCTTATGCATTTAAGAATATAATTATAGACATAAGGAAATATGACATGGGATGACAGTTTGGACTAAGTATTGTAATATGAACCTTATGTTATTAGATTGGCTATTGTAATGTTTTGGTTGATGAGTATTGAGTAGTGAGGTGAGGTCACTCCTTTGTGATCAGTCTTTGATGGTTTTGCTAGTAAGGCATTTGTAAATTGTAAGTGTAACACCTAAGCAAAAGAAATGGATCAAACTATGTTTGTTCTACAGCAAGTTAAATGCTGTGTTACATCTTGCACGGTATGCGAATAAATGTTTTGTGAATATGAATCCATGCCCCCCCCCCCCCCCCACATACACACACCCGACCCCCAATCTTTTCGACTGTGATAAGTTCTACATTAGTTTTTCATTTTAATTATAACTGAACCTTTTAGTTTATCTTTATTAGCTAAATTTAAAAAGAAAAGTCAAAGTGAAATTTGCTTTTGGACTCGACAAATTGTCATGCTAAATTAGTTTTTTTTTTTTTTTATAAATCATATAATGAAATTTACTAGGTTATAACCACTTGGGGTGTCCCAGTGGCCACCAGCAACCGTTACAAACTGGTGTGGGCAGGTTCGAGCCCTGGTCATTTAATATATGTATCTATCTTTTGTGTAAAAAAAAGGGTAGATACCTTTTATTTATGTATCTATCTTTTGTGTGAATATTGTTGGTGGTTTTCATATTGGATTTTAATATAAACAATCAGTAGTTTGTTATAAAAAAATTGGGATCCATTTTCCACATTTAATATATGATATCGAGTCAGATATGAAATCATGGTGTTACAAGAATAAAATCATATTTTGAGCCTATTCTATTAATCTGAACAATCTTTTTACAAGAAAATGATTATATCAGGGGGCTGAAACTAGAAACGTAATTGTAGGAAAACTTAAAGGGGACTCCTCCAATAACTTGGGGAGGTGATATAATATCTAATTGCATCTGATAAGAGCTTTTGATCTGCTGCTTAACTGTTTCCAACAACCTTCTCAGGCCTGTTTCGTTTGCGATATATTCTGGTAAAAAGAACTCTATAACATGTTCAGCATCTGATTCAAGACTCTTGAGATAGATAGCTAAACAACTAGCTAACTCACTCTTTTCTTTAACCTATGTTATAGTCTATCCTCATCCCCCATCCTCTTTTCTTTGTATGTGTTTTAAAATTAAATAGAGAGATAGACAGATCCTCTAGAATTAGTCGATTATCATTGTACCTTTACTTGCTTGTTGACTTTTATAATTAGTCGATTATCATTTATTCTATGGAGAATGATTAATAGAGTATATTTGTTTATTTATTTGTAGGAGACAAATTATGTCGACTAATCCTGAGTTCGAAGATGAAGTTAGTTCATTCAGTTCGAGTAAAGACCATTCAATAGTTTGGAATTATTTTGAGAAAATACCACCGGGACAAGATGGGATTAAGAAAGCGAGTTGTAATGGTTGTGGAAAGGTGTTTAAGGCTAACAAGGGAACAACTACCATGAAACGTCATTTACCTAAGTGTTTCTACATTGATGAACCCGACCCACTAAGAAAACGTGCTCCTTTAGATCAAGCAATGTATCGGGAAAAATTAGCATATTCTATCATTAAACACAACTATCCTTTTAGTTATGTTGAACATGAGGGGACACGAGATTTACATAAATTTTTACATCGAGATGTGACTCCTATAACAAGAAACACGGCAAAGGCGGATGTTTTAAAAATATATGATAGAGAGAAGACAAAACTGAAAGAAAAGTTGCAATCCCAAAGTTTTTTTTATTTTTTTTAAATTTTTTATTTTGTTTTATTTTTTTGAATTTTTTTATTTATTTATTTATTTTTTTTTTTTTTTGATTTTTTTGATTTTTTTGATTTTTTTGAATTTTTTTGAATTTTTTTATTTTTTTTATTTTTTTTTTGAATTTTTTGATTTTTTTGATTTTTTTGAATTTTTTTTGAATTTTTTGAATTTTTTTTATTTTTTTTGAATTTTTTTTATTTTTTTTGAATTTTTTTAATTTTTTTTTGATTTTTTTTTGACAAAAACCCATCTTGACCTAAACCCATTCTAACCCATCTCTTAATAAACCCATCTTAACCCAAACCCATTCTAACCCATGCCCATCCTAACCCATTACCCAAACCTACCCAACCCACCCATTTTGCCACCCCTAGATTTTTCCCAACAATCAAGGGAAGTGTATAGTAGATAAAAACGGATTTTATAATTTCTTAATATTGCACTTACTGTACATCTAATAAACTATAAATCACGTGATTGTTTTTTACTTAATTATTCGTAACATGGACACACGTAGCACTGTAGCAGAGAACAAAACGTGTCAAGCAACAAAAAATAAAATGCTTTAAGGTGTGGTACAATTAGCTATAGTACCTAAAGGACTCACAAGTCACAACCCAAAATTACTAAGGGGTTGTTTGGTAGCCTCTTAATGACCATTCAGATGCTATCTCTTAATGGTTTAAAACCTCTGAATGTTAATCATCACATGTCACATTCTTCTACCTTCTCATTGGTAAAATTCTTAATGGTTTCATTAAGAGGTAGCCTCTTAATGACCATTCAGAGGCTACCAAACAGCCCCTAAATAATATATTAATTGAAATTTGTTTTTTGATAGTTTGTCACAAATGTTTTTAGTTTTTTATTAACTTTTTTTACATTTTTTTCCAGATTTGGTCGTCATTTGTTTGCTACTTAGCAAGGTGTACAGTAGTCACATTTGGTCACTCGTGTTTTTTGCCCCTTCGACTTTCTAATACATGTCGATATAAATTCGACTATGTCTACATCTTGCTTCATGTGAGTCACTTGGTGTTAGAAATTAGTGTTTTTATCTTACGTTTTTTTTTCCAGTTTTGGTCGTCATTCGGTTACTACTTAACATGGTCCCGAGCGCGTGTAATGCAACGCTGGTAACACGATTTTACGCCCCCGCCCCGCAGCGCGGTGCTTAAAACTAGTTACTAATAAATTACATTATGTGGTGAATAATAATCTCATTTTACTAAATTTTTAGTATCTAAAGGCCCACTTTAGATAATTTTACAATTAATAGAGTGAAAAATATAACTATTTTTTTTTTAAGGAGAACTTCAGAAAAATATAACTATTTGACACACTTTAGCATCTAAAGGCCCACATTAGATAATTTTATTTGACACGCATATATAAAATATTCATCACATGGTTGATAAGATTTATGCAAAACATATAAATGATTGTACAATACAAAACTAATTTTTAGGAAAATGATTGTAAATACAAAACTATTTTTTTTTAAACATAAACACAGTTGCACGTTTTACAAGTTTAGCCGATTGTGTAAGCGTATAACCACCTATATTTTTCCCTCCCGTTATATTTAACCACACCACATATTTTTCCCTCCCGTTATATTTAACCACACCACGTATCAAGATATCTTTCATTTATAACTTATAAGATTATGTGTAGTGAGACATTATGGTAATGTCCCTCTCTTGGGGTTATGTCACGTGGCATCAAGCTCTCCTTTCAAGATCAAGCCTCTCACCAGGCGTTTTCACAATCACTCCAACACCTGTTTTCTGAAGATCATTCCCCGAGGGCAGTGTACGGGGCATCATGGGACGTTATCTTTGCAATCTGTGTACAACTCCACGCCCATTCACATTACCACTACACATGGTCTAAGAGCTTTCATGCAATTTTTTAGTTTTTAAAGCTTTGGACATGAACACATTTTTACATAAATAGCTTGAAACAAACTTAGTGATCATACCTCTATATATATATATATATATATATATATAGGGTGGGGTTCTAGAGTGAACACTAGTGTATTTGGGAACTGAGTGAACAAATCTTCGCCATTGATCTACACACGTGTATGGCCAGGATCTCATCATCAAATCTTAAATACACTAGTGTATTTCAACATCAAATCCTAGCCATTGATCTACACACGTGTATGACCAGGATTAGTTCACTCAGTTCGCAAACTACACTAGTGTTCACTCTTGAACCTAATCCTATATATATATATATATATATATATATATATATATATATATATATATATATATATATATATATATATATATATATATATATATATTCTAAAGTTAAGCTTTAAACAAGCCACAACATACATGGGCTACTTCTGCAACTCAAAAAACTTATATTGCATTCTTTACATACACAAAAACTTATAATGCATTCCATTCCATCACATCATATGACCAAAACTAATGAACCAGACGCAGCGCTTTTCCTATCGCTCGTACTTGTTTAGAAGCATACGCTACATGTACAACATGCAGAACCCGGACTTCACAAGCAACCGCGGCTCACTAGCAAAACTTAATAGCAAAAGAAAGAAACCACCACCCTCTCTTGCCAATGCCATACCACTACTTTCTCTTTACATCTCTTATTTTCCAACAGTTTTATAAAGAATATAATATCATATAAACCCAAACTAATGGTCATAACCCATGGCTACAACCGGCATCCTCACCTTGTGCCCTCTATTCCCTTTCAATAGAACCTCCCCGAAACTATAGCTCCCGGTGGTGGATCGAACCGTGAGCGTCACGGTCAACTTCTGTGACGCACCTGGTCCTATGGTCATAGCAGGAGGGCTTGTTTCAATGGCTATGGCTGGTGCCATTCTAGCAGTGATGGTGTAGCTCTCTTCTTCGTCAACGTTTGTGACAGTCCGTGTTATGGTTTGAGTTCCCACCAGATGGGAAACGGTGATGGATGGATAGTTTAAATTGTACGGATGACCGAGGGTGTAGTTACACGGTTGGTGTGTGTAGTTTCCTATTTCACGAGAGTCGATTCCAGGTGTTGTGCATAAAAATCCCAAATAGTCTTCATAGCCTGAAAAAAAATTATATGAATACATACTGATTTGAGAAAAATATATACATGTATATATTGCTTTTGAAATGAGTTTTTTGGGAACGAACCTGCATCTAACACGAGGCCGGGATCCAGAGCAGCACGGGGATTAACATGGCCGCTCCCGTAATCGAAAGGTGTTGCCGGCACAAAAGTCATTGCTTCAGAACCTGCGTATTGTTGGGCCAAAATGGGCCTCTCGGCCCGGTCAAGTGTGGTTGAGGTCGTCATCAAGGCCGACTTAATGGCAGCAGGACTCCAATGAGGATGCTTTTGCTTTATCAGAGCTGCGATTCCGGATATATGTGGTGCGGCCATGCTAGTTCCCGAGATCATCGCAAAGTTTTCTCCTGTTTGGTTAGAAAAAAAATTTATAAATCTTAACACACATTAAAAATGTAAAATACCAGATTTATGGTTTTTTAAATACTGAATTACATTTTTACCTTCATAATTAGCCTCGTCTGTTCCGTTTGGAGACCAAGAAGCCCATATCAAAGAACCTGGTGCTAGAATATCCGGTTTCAAAAGATCCGCATCTTCAAACTTATAATCTTTTATATTCGGGCCTCGAGCAGAAAATAGTGCTACCATTGGAGCAGATTTATGAAGTACGGGTTCCAATCCATCTCCGATGCTTCCAACTGCCTTAAAACTCTTCACGCGTCCCGTCCAGTCTCTTGAAGTAGAGACGTTATAATAATCTATAAGATCCTATAATAATAACAATAATAGATCAAAAATCAGAACCGGTTATATATACAAAAAAAGAGTATTAACTAGTGGTGCAAGCGAGCCGAGTGGCTCACGAGCAGCTCGAGATCGGCTTGAGAGAAAGCTCGAAACGAGCCGAGCCTTATGGAGCCCAAGCCGAGGTTGAGCCTAAAATAAAGCTCGTTTATTTATAGAACCCAAAGCTCGAGCCTGGCATGTGAAGCTCGTCACGCTCGTCGAGCCTTAGTGTAATAGTAGTTTCTATTAATATTTAATAAAATTTACCCCTTATTTAAAGTTGTCTAGTAATCGAGCCAAGCCGAGCTTATTTAAACTTGTTTAGGAGCCGAGCCTGAACCTAAAAATAAGCTTGTTTAGTAAACGACCCCGAGCATCACTTATCGAACTCGCGAGCCTAAACAAGTCTATTACTTATATTATTTTTATTTAATATATTAATTAATAGGTAATAAACGAGCCGAGTCCGGGCCGAGCTCGAGCTTGAGAAACTACCAACTAGCCAAGCAAGCTCGAGCTCTCATAAGTTAATCGAGCTCGATCTGGTTGAGCTCGGGCTCGGCTCGGCTTATTTGCACCCCTAGTTTTAACTATTAACAAATAACTACCATTGAGTTGCTGACATCAGTGATGAGAATCCCGGGCATTCCAACGGGTACGGGATCAAATTTGGTACCAGGAGATGCATTTTCTACAGCAAGAACAAACCCGACTGCACCGAGGCTTTTGGCTGTTTCGGCAACTTTTTTAATTGAAGCAGAACCGCTAACGAAGTTGAAGGAATAACCACACAGAAGGATGTTCCCTTTCACCATGTTTCCGTTTAAAACTTCGGGCCTCTGGCAGTCTGATGGGCTAAACTTCACAACCGATGAATCCAACAGGACGTCATTAGCGGCGACCAGGGTAAACTTCTGGTTTGGACTCGTAGAAGCTGCATTAATAGATAAAAAAATTAGAAAAAGTTAAATTCAAATAATATACAGACCCCAATTGGTGATAACCGAGTCTCTTGAACCAGTAGTTATAGGTTCAAGACTCAGTGTTGATGGGGTGATTGTTTGAAAAGATGACAATTTTGATCAAGAGTAAAGAACATGGATGGTCCGCGTGGTTAACCAAAATTTGGATTTGGTTCCTAGCTTTCGAAAAGGACACGGATGGTCCCTGAGGTTTGCACTTTGTAACGCATTTAGTCCCCAACTAACAAATTTAAAGATTTCAGCAGATCCAAGTTAGGGACTAAATGCATTACAAAGGGCAAACCACATGGGCCATCCATATACTTTGGAAAAAGTTGGGGACTAAATGCATTACAAAGTGCAAACCACAGGGACCATCCGTGTACTTTTCGAAAGTTAGGGACCAAATCCAAAGGGACCATACATGTACTTTACTCTTTGATCAATTTACTTATACCCGGTTTCATATTGGTTATGTTAACTTATAACGAGGTTTAATGAATAAAACAAGAAATAATAATAATTAGCTAAAAAGGAAACGGGTCAAGCGGCTCAAACATGTAGAAAGTAAAAAACATTATACATGCAACCTACTAAAATCTCTTTAACAAAATTAGATTGTTGTAATAATAAATATTTTTGTAATCATGTTAACATGTTTTATCTATAAAAAAATATGGACAAAATGTTTCTGGTCAATCCGGCCCCGTTCGTCCATTTGACCGATACCAAAAAATACCGGATCCCATATTGACCCCTCTAATCAACCTGCCTATCTATCCACCTTTACCAATTATATAATACAGAAACTTACGTGATAAACCGAGGCCAGCTAACACTTTCCCATTTCCTAGAGTCAAATGGTTTTTATATCTGCGGTCATCAACAGCAGCAGCCACAGATGCAATCCACGGACTATAAGACACAATAGTTTTGGCTAACGGGCCTCCGTTTCCAGATGCTTGTGCAACAAAAACTCCAGCTTTAACAGCCGAGAGAAGTGTGGCATCAAACGGGTTTAAATATGTGGTCTTTGTGGTGGCAGGTGGACTGTTAGGCCCAACCGAGAGGTTCAGTATGTCAACACCATCATACACCGCCTGTTAACACATGATAGATACATTAAAGATAACTCTCGACACGTGTTCTTGTATACGACATCATAAACAGGAATGTAAGCAAACCTGATCGATGGCAGCGACGACATCAGCGACAAATCCTCCAAACATCCGGTAGAGTGCCTTATAAACAGCAATTCTGTTTACAGATGATTATGAAAAAAAAAACATTAGAAAAAAAAGGAATATATTTTTGATGACATTTGAATAAGTATTAGACAGTAAAGTTCACCTAGCGCGAGGGGCCATTCCACTTGCTTTTCCAAATTCAAATCCTTGTACTTGCACAGGGATACCATTGTTGCCCGCAGCAATTGCGGCAGTGTGACTGTAAAACAATATTTACGTTTTTAAACATATACACGGGCCAATAAATGTAAATATTCCAAAGCACCAGATTTGACTTTCAAAGCCAAAGGCATGATTATTATTATTATATTATTATATATATAACAATTAGCAAATTATGAAGAGTAACTATCATGAATAGTAACAGTAAAATCCTAAAACAATTGTGCCAAAATAGTACTTTTTAAAGTTGAGGGGCCTATGTGTAAATATTCCAAAGTTAAAGTCCACGGTTTAAAGTTCAAGCATGGAAAAATAGTGCTTAGCCAGTGGCGAAGCTTGAGAATTCCGACCGGGGGGTCGAAAACGTATATACCAAAAATTTCTATAAAACCGGGGGGTCAAAAACATATATACCCAAAAATGTCTATACGAAAACTATATACTCTCCACTACTGAGCGAAAAGTTCGGGGGGTCGGCCGCCCCCTCCCACCCCCATAAAGCTACACCCTTGGGCTTAGCTGACCGCTAGCTAAAGCGTAACGCTCTGCTATGAAATGGACCGCTACCAAGTTCAAACGGTCCGCTAGCCGCAATAAAATCCAATTCAGCCGGAGAACAAAATGTGTCCAATGAACTGTCTTCAACAGTTGTTTTTATGGTGTTCGGTTGGTGTAAAACATGTGTCTATATCTTTTTGAGCATGTCACATCTTTGTTTATTTTTAGATGAGATAACCTTTATGTAAAATAAACATGATACCATTGTAAATAATTTTTTTTTTATTTTGTAAAATATTTCACTAGTTTGTACTTTGTAACAATATAGTGAATGATGTTTAGTTCTTCAAATTTGTCACCAGCATAGATGTTTTAATGCATGTTAGCAATTTTATTAAACAGGGTTCCAATCACCATGAAATAAAAAGTCAGCATGGTCAAACTTTCCAGCATAGTAATCGCCACATCATGATTTTGGCCCAATAAACTTGTCACATTATCTTGAATCAAAATTCTATGACATTTTGATGCTCTTTCAGTACAACTTTTTATAAAGTTTAAGCCTTTTAGGGAGTGAAAATAAAGACGGTTACCTAAAACAGAAATTAGACCAAACCTCATTACCTTTTTATCCAATTTGCCCAAATTTAGACAGATAACAACTACCATTCATCAAAAAACTAAATCTTGGTGACCAAAATCATTCCAAAGTAGAGCAGAGCTATCGATTTGTTCAATTACGCAACCATTTTTCAATTTAAAATGAAAAAATATGACCTAAAATAATAGAAATGTTTGCACAAACCTTCCATGCCCGTCACCATCAAGAGGAGAATCGAAATCAACTTCAGGATTAAACGCACCGGCAGCCGTTGCAGCAGCTGCAAAATGTTGTGCACCAACAATCTTTCCGTTGCAAAAACTCTTTTTCGTACCGGGATCAACTTCACATTTCCCTCTGTATTTAGGAACCGGGCCATACGGTTCCGTAATCGTATTTTGAAAGCTTGGATGATGTGGAAAAATACCCGAATCCACAAACCCGATCACAATCTCCTCCCCAGCCCGGTCAAACCCACCACCAGTGGGCCAAACTCCGGTCGGAAGGCCCAAAAATTGCGGGGTGTGTGTCGTGAGTTTCCTCACTTTCCAATCTCTATCCACGGATTTCACACCCGGTGTTCGCCTAAGCATCTCTGCCTAATATTTTTTTAAAATGCACAAGAAAAAAGAACATAATAAGGTACTCGATCATCGATATGGATATTCTACATGTTAACCACCATTAACTTTTTAATTTTAATTTGACCTGTTGTGGCGAAATGTGAACAGCAAAACCGTTGACGAGATGTTTGTAGCTGTAAAGCTTTTTGTAGTCTCCGTCGTCGAATAATGTTTCGAGAAGCGTATCGTGCCTTTGTTCAAGGTGACTAGCGTACGATGTAACCAAATCGCTGAAGATTAACAAAAAACCAAACATTAAACAAAAGAAATATGAATTTAAACAAATTAATAATAAAAACGTGTTCATAATATCCAAGAAAAACTAACCTACTGAAATCAATCTTTCCATCAGATTCAACAGCAATTGGTTCAAATCCATTAACACCCCCTTTGTAACTTATCACAGGCTCTCCTTCCATGGTTACAATATACACCTCTGATTTCCCGATTACCAACATCCCAAGTAAAATTACAACTGTAAAAACAGACTCAACTGTCCTCATCATCTTCACTGATCTGCTTCTTAACCAAACCAACTGTAAACAATATCGATAAAAATTGAATATTAACTTCATATCTTTAACTAACAACCTCATAACCAAAATGGTAACACAATCATCATTACATGATCAAATAATAAAAAATAAAAAATAAAAAAAAAGATAAGATTAATATTAATAATATTATAATAAATACCAGTGTGATTCAATTATTCAACTTGCAACACATATGATCAACCTGCATATAACCCATAAACAAGAATCAGTAAATCAACATGTACAAGCAAGGAATCAAGATAAAAACAAATTTTAACAACTACCCAGTAAAGATCAAACAAAACCCAAATCAAAAGCAACAGCTTTACTTGCATTGATCCAACAAAATAATCAAATCAAAATCTTTACAATTACCTTAACAATGAAGCAGCTACATTAGTGAATAATAATAGGTAAAGTAAATGAAAGTAAAGATAATAATAAATTTTAAGAACTACCCAGTAAAGATCAAACAAAACCCAAATCAAAAGCAACAGCTTTACTTGCATTGATCCAACAAAAAGAACAAATCAAAATCTTGACAAATACCTTAATAAAGCAGCTACATTAGTCAAAGATGACAGGTAAAGTAAATGGAAGTAAAGATAATATTATTGTGATTATGCAAATGGGAAGAAGATAACTAGACAAGGAGGATAGAGTGAAAATGTGTGTTTGATAAAGAGAGAGAAAGAGGAGGTTGTTAGGGTTTTTACACTTTTTGGGAATTGGCAGACATGAGAGCGAAGATGGAGGGAGTGTTTAGTGAAATTAATTACTCATAAATCAGGATGGTTTGTGCAGAATTTAGTTGGTGGTCATGAGTGTTATAAAATATGTATATTTTTTTATTTTATTGTAATATAATTGCATTAAAATCAAGATTGGATTTGATTGGGATAATAGTTAGATTTTTGTCTCCATTTACAAGCTTTAGTGGTTGGGTGAGGTTGATGTAAAAATTAAGTCTAGAAGAACTTCTCCAATGTTATAATTGAATGCATCTATATTTATAATTTATGAAGGGTTATAAAAATAAAAGCCTTTCAAGTTGATATATATCAAATATATCATTTAATTTTTATTTTTACATTATAATATAAACACGAATACATTTCATTCATACTTGTCAAGTTACATCAATATAGAAGGTAGACGGGCAATAAGTTGCGCCGCTACCCCTTTTTGAATTGCAAACCCTAATCTACCAAAGACAAAATCCCGTCCCCCTGAGGCTGAGCAATTGTTGTGGATGACCCGTTGAACCCTAGTCAGGAATTGGATAGCTTCTGGCGCTAGGGAGCCAAATGTGTCAAATGCAAAAGGGACAAAAACATGTTGGTTCTCTGCACAAGCTTTAGTGTTTTTATCAACTTTCTTCGATTCTGCCTTTCTTGCTGCTTGTCCAGCTACAAACCCGTTTTTTTTTTTAACGGCAAACAACTACACCTAATCATACTTCTAAAGCTACGTGTTTATCAGGGGCGGACCTACCTTGTAAGAAGGGGTAACCCCCATTGCCCCTTGACGCTCCGACGGTAGTGTAAATTTTGAAGAAAAAAATTTGATGTTTTTCGATTTTGTTACCCTTTTTTTAACATTGCCCCTATAAGGATTTTTTAGATCCGCCACTGTCCACTATGACACTAAAACCTGACCACTTAGGAGGGAACATCATCACTATGTCAGTTATACCAGTATGCTAGAAGTCATTTGGTTTCGTTTATGATTGTTGTCAAACTAGTTTAATAAGGGGGTATAAGTCGTGGTGAGATGATAAGCTAAACTCCTTAACCTAACTCGTGCACTCTTAAAATTGTGTAACCCGAACACAACATGTTTAACTCATTTATATACATGGGTCAAACAGACAGGTAAGTAGTAGTCAAGTTGTAATCATATTAATCGGGTTGGTAGTTCTGAAAAATGGGTTAAGGGGTCATAAACAGGTTAGTGGGCAACATGTCTAGTTAAACATGGTAGTCGGTTAATATGTTTAATTAAACCAGGTCCATTTTGTAATCAAACGGATTAAGCATGTTAATTCAAACACGAGTTTTTAGTTAACTATTGCAACCTACGCGATCTGTTTATTAAACGTGTTAGACGTTACGAAAAAAAAAAACTTGATTATTTTTGTGTTGTTTTTCTAGTCGTGTTGAAAATTGACACTAAAATAAATATATAAGATCATAAGCCATAAAACATTCATCAAAACAAAATATTTATATGCATCCGCCTGATTAAATCTAAACCAAAGTTTTCTTATATCAAACTTAAACCCTTAGATACACATATTGAAACCGTTGCACCAAATTTCTAATATACATATTGAAACCGTTACACCATATACTTCTTGGTTAGCTCGTTAACTTTTTTTTTCTTTTGTAATAACTTTGTTAACATCATTATACTAATAGTATCCTTATAATTAATTTACTTTAACTTACTGAATAAAAGAAACAATTAAACTAAAATATTGAAATATTTTGCAATATTACAACTTTAATAATCGAAACATTTGGTGTAAAGATTACTTTATAAACCCTATGGACATTAACTTAATATTCTTTCATATAGGTTTTGGTCGTTTGTTATATGGATGAGAGGTTGTCTGTTTTATGGATGAAAATTAATAAAGAATAGAGGAGAATAAAAAGGTCCAGTCAAGCATGTGAACAGGAATTTTCAAAAGATAATTAAATATCTTATCTTATCTTACTATACTAACTAGCGGTAAGCCCGTGTGCAAACATTGGTCGTTTCTTAGAAAACCATGCATAACATATTTTGATAGAAAGTATAGATAAGTGTATAGATATTGTAATTTTTAGTTTAAGGCTAGTAGTAATACCCATCTGTAATTTATAGTTTAAAGCTAGGTATTGTTATCCACCAAGAAATCAAGATTAGAATTAAAACTTATATAAGTTGCATGTGATGTAATTAAATTAACGAATGATAGTAAGTAACTGAGAGAACATGATGAAATAAATAGCATTAGTATGCAACCAATGTTTGACCAAAGTCAAACCACTGTTTTTAAAAAAAGCCTGTTTGACCAAAGTCAAACCACTGTTTGCAAAACTATGATTCTTAGTGGTTCAAAAGTCTGCTTGACCAAAGACAAACCACTGTTTGACAAAAGTCAAACCACTGTTTGACCAACGACAAACCACTGTTTTCTCCACAAAACACTGTTTAACCCAACAGTGGTTTCAAACATATGTTTTCATCCATCTGTTAACCAAAGTTAATAGATGTATCAACCACTGTATCAACTGATGTATCAACAACAATGGTTTTAAGTTGATGAGCATTATTTATGAAAAAATAATACAAAATCATATTGAAAAAATAACACAAAATCATAAAATGACAAAAGTGTAGTTACTAAATTCACTACTTTACTTTCATCCTTATTACATATATATCAAATGCATAAGCAATGAATAATAAAAATACATTAGAAAGACTATAAAAAAGATCAAGTTTAGCATAGTCACCAACAATCACGGATGCCGCTCAAAGTCGTGCTTGTATACTAAGATTTGGTATCTTTTTCAACTCTCCGTTCAATTTCATTCTTTTATCGGTTGCCGCCTTATTTCTCGCCATTGATAGTTTCTTTGACTCCGTCTCATGCCTGAAGTTATTAAACTTGTTAATCACTATCGTTTTTAGTTAATCTGGACCTGCATCAATCAAACAGGAACATAGTCATTAATTCACTCTATATAAAACGCTGAATCGAAGTAATTATAACAACAAATTATATTCATTTTATGTCACAAATCGCGAACCTGTAGCTATTCAACGATCCACACGTCTTCCCTTCAATCCAGCAGTATCCCAATCCACTGTCTTCCCCGCTGGTGCTGCATCGGTTGGACGAGAACCTTCTACAAAGATCAATGGTGCTCAAACTTGGCAATTTGTCCAAACCAAGAGGCTCCTCCAAAGTCGACATTTTGAAACTACATATAAACCAATAAAAAATAATGTGAAAAATAAATAATCTGAGAACTCACTGAATCAAACATCAAACATAACTAATAATGTAAATAAAGCCTTCCTACCATTTTTTTAATAGACCCATCGAAAAGTGGCAGCAGGTCATCCCTGAGATTAAGCAAGAGCTTGAGGATTTTCGTGTTGTCGATATGGAACGTATCATAAAGCTGAGTAAATGAGTTTCTGAAATCCATCTCCTTCCTCTCTCCAGCATCAATCAAACAGGAACATAGTCCTCAAAAATATTTATAAAATTTTATATAAAATGGTGATACCCTACCTTTAATACGGTAGCATTCTTCCAGTTGCTTCTTGAGAAACTCAAGCAGGTCATTGATCTTGTGAACTGAGAAAGATGGTTTCTTTGACTCCGTCTCATGCCTGAAGTTATTAAACTTGTTAATCACTATCGTTTTTAGTTAATCTGGACCTGCATCAATCAAACAGGAACATAGTCGTTAATTCACACTATATAAACGCTGAATCGAAGTAATTATAACAACAAATTATATTCATTTTATATCACAAATCGCGAACCTGTAGCTATTCAACGATCCACATGTCTTCCCTTCAATCCAGCAGTATCCCAATCCACTGTCTTCCCAGCTGGTGCTGCATCGGTTGGACGAGAACCTTCTACAAAGATTAATGGTGCTCAAACTTGGCAATTTGTCCAAACCAAGAGGCTCCTCCAAACTCGACATTTTGAAACTACATATAAACCATTAAAAAATAATGTAAAAAATAAATAATTTGAGAACTCACCGAATCAAACATAACTAATAATGTAAATAAAGCCTTCCTACCATTTTTTAGTAGACCCATCGAAAAGTGGCAGCAGGTCATCCCTGAGATTAAGCAAGAGCTTAAGGATTTACATGTTGTCAATATGGAACTTATCATAAAGCTGAGTAAATGAGTTTCTGAAATCCATTTCCTTCCTCTCTCCAGCATCAATCAAACAGGAACATAGTCCTCAAAAATATTTATAAAATTTTATATAAAATGATGATACCGTACCTTTAATACGGTGGCATTCTTCCAGTTGCTTCTTGTGTCATATGATACAAGGATTCGAACGCGTATGTATGAATCAACAAACTGACAAGATTATACAAGTATGGCTATCAAGTATCACAATAAAAACATGGTTGAACATATTACCAGACATGCTAGTAGAGTGGAGTTTACTTCGTGAAATGTGTATCACTGTCAACTTGTTTAAACTTTAAGCAAAGACAATGATGCCTGCAACTTGTTGTTAATGCATCCTCGGGCCTGCCAACAATAAGAATCAAACTTATTCTCCATACCCACCTGCAGATGCTTGTCACAATACATTATTAGTCACGGAGCTACGAAAAACCAATGTATGTCCCTTCAGGACCTCAAGTTCATCCACCAGCAACAAAATTAGTCCGTAATTCTGCATTTTTATATAATACGCTCATGTACCTAAACAAACTTTGATGTACTTCTTTGACTCCTATTATCTAAAGTTAATATTTGTTAAAACTTACAGGACCTTCGCAATCTGCAGAAGGTTGTACCTGACTATCGAATTTGCTAACCGACTCATCTACCTAAAATCAAATTACATATCATCAAGATACACCATAATAGTACAAAAGATGATTCATTTTAGAAAGAAAGAAAGACAGAGCTGAACCGGCTCACCTTACGATCAACAAACACACACTGAGTAGCTAACTGATTCAATGCACAAATTCAACAATCAATTGAACAAACAAAACGCAGTCTCTTCATGCTTCATTTAACGCACAAATTAACCACTTAATTGAACAAACACATCGACTAATTAACAGTTTACCTCCATTCAATCGCTTCATTTTACACACAAATTTAACAAACAATTCAAAAAACAAACACACTGACTCCGTTCAATCACTTCATTTTACTCATAATTTGAAAATTAACTGAACGAACAAACAAAAATTTGTTCAATCGCTTCATTCTTACACACAAATCAAACAATCAATTGAACGAACAAACACACACACTGACGTTCAATTGTTTCATTTACGCACAAACTAATCACTCAATTGAACGAACATACACACTGAGTAACTAACGGTTAATTATAATGTCAATTCCACGAACAAACGCTCCGTTCAATCGCTTCAGTTTACGCACAAATTCAACTATGAATTGAATGAACAAACACATCGGGTAACTAACTGTTTACCTACGTTCAATCGCTTTATTTTACACACAGACTAAACAATAACACACATCGAGTAACTAACTGTTTACCTTCGTCTTCAATTGTTGCTGGTTTCTTCGAGTAACCTAATTTCTGAAGACAAAAGAACCATGAGAGAGAGAACATAACATTAAATTAAAACATGGGAAAGAATCAGACTCGTACCAGATGTTCTGGGCATTGGAACAACATAAGCACCATACGCTCTTGCACGCTTTGGAGGAATATCAGCCTTATTAAACTTCACAGCAAATTGAGGCTTGGCTTTAAGCCCGTGGCTCTTAATTAACCGTATGTATCTCAACAAAGTTTCTTCAGGCAACTCGAGCGAGCCCGTATTTAGCTAATATTTGTTAAAACTTACAGGACCTTTGATGTACTTAAACAAACTTTGATGTACTTCTTTGACTTACTTTATCAAATCGCTCGATTCAACTGTATCAAATCGCTTCATTCAAACAAACACACTGAGTAGCTCTTGAAGGCGCTTCATTCAAACAAACTCACTTTCGTTTTTGTTTAAAAACACACTGAGTAGCTTAACTAACTTCACAATCCAATTAAACATCTTATTATCATGTGCAACCTTTTTGAGTTGTTCCATCATGGTGGTCTTGCCAACACCACCCAGTCCGCACAAGGCTACTAATTGACTATTCATGTCATCTTGTTGAAGGTACTTCAACGCGCCCTTAAATGCCTTGTCTCTTGATTTGAAGTCATTTTGAGTAATTTCACATGATGGTGATGGTTTGGAATTGACTCTTTTAAGAGGTATAATGGCATCACTCCAACTAATTTTTTCTTCTTCATTAATAAGACACTTGATCTTCTCAATAGTCTTGAAGGCGTTTCTTCCTGCTCGGTACCTCTTTTTTATATTTAAACATCCAATATTGACGTCACTTGAAATGCTTTGAACTTCATCTTTGACATTTTCAACATCTCTCAACCAACCCTCTACACGAGCAGGTATCTCTTTATTATTTCTCTTGTTTCTTTCCTTGTGCTCATTGACATCTTTGCTTTTACCTTTCAAAACCTCCATTTTGCTTATCATGTCCGCAACACGTTTTGTTGAGGAAGTGACATGTTCTAGGTGTTTCGTGATATGACCAGTCAAAATGTTCACAACAGGACCAATAATTTGAGATGCAATCTGCTCCATTGTCCTGAGACCAACAAATCAAGCAAATATATCAACAAAAACAAACACTAAAAGTTGTTCAGAAGTATTATATATGACAAGAACAAATAGGCAATTCGATATCATCAAGTGGTTTAGGTTCTGCGAAAAGAAACTTATCAAATGCCTGGTACTACTTTCTACGAATTCAAGTCGTTTTTAAACAAAAATGAAAATGAGTATTTACCGGCGGAAACGTCATCGGAGATTGTGAAGAAGCACCGATTTAGGTCACTGAAAATGGTGGACTTGAATTACAAACAACTTTTATCCGATGTTTCCTGCAAAAACAACACAAAAATCATAATTTCGTTAACCGAGAATCGATTATTGATAACAGAATTGAACAAATCGAGAAGATGATCGATTGAATCAGGACCAATAATTTGAGATGCAATCTGCTCCATTGTCCTGAGACCAACAAATCAAGCAAATATATCAACAAAAACAAACACTAAAAGTTGTTCAGAAGTATTATATATAACAAGAACACCCAAATAGCCAATTCGATTATCATCAAGTGGCTTAGGTTCTGCAAAAAAAACTTATCAAATGCCTGGTACTACTTTCTACAAATTCAAGTCGTTTTTAAAACAAAAATGAAAGTGAGTATTTACCGGTGGAAACATCATCGGAGATTGTGAAGAAGCACCGATTTAGGTCATTGAAAATAGTGGACTTGAATTACAAACAGCTTTTATCCGATGTTTCCTGCAAAAAAAAAAACACAAAAATCATAAATTCGTTAACCGAGAATCGATTATTGATAACAAAATTGAACAAATCGAGAAGATGATCGATTGAATCAGGACCAATAATTTGAGATGCAATCTGCTCCATTGTCCTGAGACCAACAAATCAAGCAAATATATCAATAAAAACAAACACTAAAAGTTGTTCAGAAGTATTACATATGACAAGAACACCCAAATAGGCAATTTGATATCATCAAGTGCCTTAGGTTCTGTGAAAAGAAACTTATCAAATGCCTGGTACTACTTTCTACAAATTCAACTCGATTCAATAACTTGAACGCATCAAGATTTGATGAACTGTGTGAAATGGATGAATGATCTGACCTGTTGTTTGATATCTGATGATTATAAAACTGGATGGTAGATGATTCAATCAGAGAAGAAGGATTTCATCATAGCACTTTGAAATCGTAAATTATTGAAGCAAAGAATAGCAAGCTTTTTGTTCATCCTCAAAATCAAATGATTGAAATCAGAAATTGAAAGTGAAAATTACCAAAGCGCGGTGCATTCGAATAAGAAAACAACGCTTCGAATAAGAAAACAACGAAATCAAAAGGATACATACCTACCTTTTCATAGTGGTATCGTGGTTTGGTGGGTTTCAGACCAGAGAGAAGAAATGAAGAGGAAATGAGAGAGAAAATTATGTGTAAATGAAAGAAAGAAAGAAAGAAAGAAAGAAAGAAAGGGGTTTTATATGTATATGATTTAAATTTTGAATCTGGAGCCAGAATTTTGAATCTCGCCAAAGGTTTGAATTTTGAATATGGAGCCAAAATTTTGAATGGGCAGTGGTTTGATGCAGAGGTTTGAATTTATAACAGATGTTTGGAGGTTTGGAGGGGCAGTGGTTTGAAAAGGTGAATGTGGGAGGCGCAGTGGTTTGATGGCAGTGGTTTGAAAAGGTGAATGTGTGTCATCTTTGAATTTTAAAGTCTTTTAATATTAGGCATTATGATGTAATAATGACATAAGAAAAGCCTTGTTGGACAGCCTCTCCAGCTGACACATCTGCTTTTTTTATGTCACTGAAGTTTCTCCTTTTATAGAAAAGATATATAAATGAAAATCTTTTTGGGACACATGTCACTTTCTCATACCTCTTGTCATTATTTTTCAATTTTTTTATTTCCTATTATTCCATATATAAACAAGTAATTTTTTTGTTCAACATGACTTATACCCTGTGCTTAGGGACTTTTTCAAAAAAAAAAAAAAAACTTTATTTTTCACTTTCAACCTTGAAGTTTTTTCTTTTACATTTTAACCCATTTGAAATTTTTGCTTTTAACTCAAACTTTTTCTTCTTTTGTAATTTAACACAACACTTTATTATTTACAACTTTGGTCCCTCATACTTTTTATCTTTCGCAAGTTTTTCGTTTTACGTTTCGTTCTAAATTTCGCGAGTTAACATGTCGTAGCGTGCATGTGAGGTTCAACGTTTTTTCTCTATTTTTTCATATTTGACAGACCCGTCGCAACGCGTCCATTTTTTCCCTTTTGAAACCTTCCCCGCAACGGGCGGGTCCTAGATCGACTAAGTTATTATTTTGTATGTTTTACGTTTCTGGTTAATTTCTTCGCATTAAGACACTGTAATGGGTGTGCGTGGTTCAACGATTTTAGTCTTCTTTTCGTTGTGTAATTTTTACCATTTTATCTATTTTATTTTTACGATGTTGAGAGTCGATGTCGTTGTGGCACTAGTGCTACTTGGCACGGTTTTACGAATGTTTTTAACCTATTAAATTTTTACTAATATTTTGTTTCGGTTTATCCCTATACTTCCTTTACTTAAAAACTATTTTTTGCGTGCATATTTTATGTACGGGTATGTATAAATATGATTTTTCTACATTCCGACGTAAACTTTTTTTATAGACGAGTCAGGTCAAATATAATACGTTTTCGTTTAAAGAAACCATTTTTACGTGCATATTTTTATGTACGTTTTGGTATAAATTCAAGTTGTTCTACGTTTCGAAGTAAATTTTTTTGGGAAATGATTCTGGTCAAATATAATATGTTTTCGTGTTTATTTTATTTATGTTTGAGTAAATTACAAGTTTTGTCCTTTATGTTTACATCAAATTTCAGGCGCTATCCTTTAGGCCAAAACTTGACAGGCGGTGTCCTTTACGTTTCAAAATCTTGCACGTTTTGTCCTTTAGGCCAAACCCAGTTAGATTTTTTGGTTAAATCTGGTCATGTGCATTGCACATGAGGGCATTTTTGTCGTTTCACATTTCAAGGGGCTATTTTGTAAAAAAAATTATTCAGGGACTAAATTGTACAAAACTTAAAAATAAATATAAACTTCCTTTTTTCTCATTCAGATCTCAAACTTCTCTCTCCTCTCACTCTCTTCTCTCTCTCTAACAACAGTGGTGGAGGTGCTTGATGGTTGTTGTGGTGCTATTGCAGGTGGTGGTGGGTTAGGGGTAGTTGTGATGGCGGGATAGGTGCGGTGGGTGAAGGGGTGGTTTTGTTGGTGGGTTAGGTGCGACGGTGGGTGAAGGGGTGGTTTGTGGTGGTGGGGTAGGTTCGGCGGTGGAGGTGATGTTATAGGCGATTGCAGGTGGTGGTGGTCGGAAACTCGATGCCGGAATTGTTTTTTTAGGGTTTTTGATATTTTTGTTTTTGGGGAGTTTTGGGGGTTTTTGATTTGGTATTTGGGTTTGTTGAGAATGGTCAGGGGGATGAATATGATGCAAGTAGCAGTGAATATTTGGTGATGGTAGTGGCGCCGTGGTTAGTTAAGGCAGAGGTGGCGCCGGAAATGTATAGGGGTGGTTGTGGTGTTGGGTAAGGTGCGACGATGGGTGAAGGTGTTGTTGATGGTGGTGGCTTGGGTTAGCCTGCTTATTTCTGTTTGCAATTCATGTTCGTGTTTGCTCTCTTTTTCGTTATATGATTTGGTTCTTCATCTTTTGATGATACTTAATAATTCCGATTTGGTTTTTCATCTTTTGGGTGTCATGATTGTTATGTTGGGCGGTTTAAGGTGTGTTAGATGGTGGCGGTAGCGGTGGTGGCGGCGGCGGTGGCGGCGGCGGTGGAGGGTGGTGGTGATGGTGATGAAGGGTGGTGGTGATGGTGGTTAGTAATTTACTCTATAATAATAATAATAATAATAATAATAATTTTGTTTTATTTTTAAATAATATTAAATAAATGGGGTAGAAAGACTAAAATGCCCTTGGGTGACCAGATTTAACTAAAAAATCTAACTGTGTTTGGCCTAAAGGACAAAACGTGCAAGATTTTGAAACGTAAAGGACACCGCCAGTCAAGTTTTGGCCTAAAGAACAGCGCCTGAAATTTGATGTAAACATAAAGGACAAAACTTGTAATTTACTCTTTATGTTTTGTAAAGGTTTTTTTCGAACCGAGTGGAGTCAAATTATGGTTTCTTTTTCTCTCTTTTTTTCCGAAAGCTCTAATTAATCCCTTTCGATTACACGTGCATATTTTCCTTCATACCCGTTACGTTTTCTATGTATGAGTTGCGTCACATATAATACGTTATGATTGTTCGATATGAATTCCATTTACTTTACGTTTGATCCAATCACAATGCTTATACAGGTTACACTGAGTTCAACTGGATACGACGAAATTTGTGTTTTCATATGGTTAATGAATCATATAACGTTTGGACTTACCCATTCAATGTTTAAGATGTACCTGCGCCGCAACGCGGGCGGGTCTAAACCCTAGTTAAATAATAATTTTTAAACTTATCTCCTATATTTAATAATAATGATATTAAAATTAAATTAAAATAAAAAAAATATCAAAGATATCATCAACAACAATATGAATATTTTAAAAAGAATTTTAAGATTATGTTACACTATTTTAGTTAAAAAATATATCTAAAAACAATTTGTGGCATTAGTTTTAATTATTTGAAAAACAAAATATTTAAAAACAATTCGTGGCACTAATTTAAATTTAAATTAATTAGAAAAACAAAATCACAAATATTTAATTTATATCCCTCTAGATTTATCAATAGCATAGTTTTTAGCATGTGATTTTTAACATGTTCTATTGTATCTAGATTAATTAATAGAATAGTTTTTAGTATATCATTCTAAAATATTCTATTGTATTTTTTTCTCTTATAATTAGGCGAAGAGGTATAAGCCTAAAGTAGTTTAAGACTAGATAATCTTGCAGTGTGAGATACTCTACTTTAAATACTCTACCTTAAATATCCTAAAATCAGAAATAATTAAACAATTAAATACCAAATCCTGCTCTGTTACATTAAATCTACCTTAAAGTATCATAAAAACAATAGAGGCACATACTCTAGAGTATCCCGAAACTTTTTTTCTAACATAAAATAAATTAAACATATAAATACCAAATAAACATAATTCAACTATATAAATAAATTATTGAACATCGTATTCCACATCTTTTCTTGTCCCTTCTTGCAATTTCTTAAACTTCTTTGCAACCATATTGGTTGGATGTGGAAATGTTTTCATAAACGTTGACTAGGCAAGCCAGATCCCATTGGTTAAATAGTACCCACGTTTGTATAAGTGCCTGTTGACATTAAATGCCGAGATCATCGTTTGAGAAATTAGTCATAAATAAAAATGGGTATTTAAGAATATGGTGGAAGGTTTGATAGTTTGTGAATGCTATAAAAATAAAAATGGTGAGATAGGTATTTATAATGATTTAAAATAAATACATTAACTTTTTCAATAAATTTAACGGTCATATGATTGTTAAAATGTCACAAACCCCCCACTTCAACTTCAATAAAGAGTAGCTGAGCTTCCCTAACCATACGCCTACCCGAATGAGGGGGTGGCGGGGATGTTTTGCATGCGGCTTCGAAGCTAAGCACCTTTAACCGAGGATGCCCCTTCCCCCCTTATACCCGAAAGTATTCAAGTAATTAATATTTTTTTTATTCCCAATTCGATTTATATCATGACTTATTTTTGCTCTTTGCATATGTTTATATATGTATTGTAGATGTGATAACTTCAACTAATTTTTTATGAATAGATTTGTTTGAGTTATGTTTGATCTCTAAGGGGTCAAATGTCAAAAACGCTTATTTTTTCAACTATTTATGAATATTTCATTTATTTAATTATCATTTTTAAACTGTGACGTATATTTTTCCGGCTTATTAATACCTATTTAATAACTTATTGATTAAACCCCGTGTAATACACGGGTTTTTTTAACCTAGTTTATTAATTAAAAAAACACAATTTTAATGTCTTTATAATGAAACACTAATTACTTTGTTTGTTTATTACCGAATAAAATGGTAAATAATTTTTATATAAACAGAATACACAAAATAACTTAAAATAAAATATGAAACTATGTTAATAACTTAAAATAAAATATGAAACTGTATTAAGTTTTATGTAGATTTGCGACATTAATAAATGAAAAAAATTACATTGTTGATTCTTGTGGTTTCTACCAAATTTCAGTGTCGGGTACTAATAGTTTTTTTTGTTTCAAAGTTAGGTACTAACGCTCTAATTTGTCATAATGCTGAGTACTAAGGCCAAACTTTGTCACAATGTTCAGTACTAAGGCTAAACCTTGTTAACTTTTTTGTTAAGTCTTAGGTGGTGTTTCTTTTTCTAAAAAGGATATGCGCAAGCTCTTCTGTCTGCGCAGCGCAGATCACACACAAACATTGACATCTGCAAACTGTTTGTTTTTCCGAAAACGTTTCACTAAAAAACGTATGCGCGAGCTCTTCTTGGTGCAGACTTGGGGTTTGATCAATAAGTTATTAAATAGGTATTAATAAGCCGGAAAAATATACGCCACAGTTTAAAAATGATAATTAAATAATTGAAATATTCATAAATAGTTGAAAAAATAAGCGTTTTTAACATTTGACCCCCTAGAGATCAAACATAACTCAAACAAATCTATTCATAAAAAAATTAGTTGAAGTTATCACATCTACAATACATATATAAACATATGCAAAGAGCAAAAATAAGCCATGATATAAATCGAACTGGGAATAAAAAAAATACTACCTTCATCCCATTAAAAGTGACATATTTTGAATTTTGAAAGTCTTTATTTATAAACTTTGACTTCAATTATATATTTTTTGTGTTATATAAAACTTGATGAAAAGTAACCCGATAAAAACACTTGTAAAACACACTCAAATCATATAACTTTCATCAAGTATTATATAACACAAACAAAATTATTTAAGGTCAAAGTTTATAAATAAAGACTTTGAAAATTCAAAATATGACACTTTTAATGGGACGGACGGAGTATTAATTACTTGAATACTTTCGGCTATAAGGGGGAAGGGCATCCTCGGTTAAGGGTGCTTAGCTTCGAAGCCGCATGCAAAACACCCCCGCCACCCCCGCATTCGGGTAGGCGAATGGCTAGGGAAGCTCATCTACTCTTTATTGAAGTTGAAGTGGGGGGGGGGGGGGGTTGTGACCTTTTAACAATCATATGACCGTTAAATTTATTGAAAAAGTTAATTTATTTATTTTAAATCATTATAAATACCTATCTCACCATTATTATTTTTATAGCATTCACAAACTATCAAACCTTCCACCATATTCTCAAATACCCATTTTTATTTATGACTAATTTCTCAAACGATGATCTCGGCATTTAATGTCAACGGGCACTTATACAAACGTGGGTACTATTTAACCAATGGGATCTGGCTTGCCTAGTCAACGTTTATGAAAACATTTCCACATCCAACCGATATGATTGCAAAGAAGTTTAAGAAATTGCTAGAAGGGAGAAGAAAAGATGTGGAATACGATGTTCAATAATTTATTTATATAGTTGAATTATGTTTATTTGGTATTTATATGTTTAATTTATTTTATGTTAGAAAAAAGTTTCGGGATACTTTAGAGTATGTGCCTCTATTGTTTTTAGGATACTTTAAGGTAGATTTCTAAAAAAATCCAAAAAATTATTCAAGTAATTAATACTCCGTCCGTCCCATTAAAAGTGTCATATTTTTGAATTTTTTTGAGTTTTTTGAGTTTTTAGAATTTTTTGGATTTTTATTATTTTTTTGATTTTTTTGGTTTTTTAGAATTTTTTTTGGGTTTTTTAGTTTTTTTTATTAATTTTTTGATTTTTTAGAATTTTTTGGATTTTTTTATTTTTTGGATTGTTTAGATTTTTTTTTGGTTTTTTATATTTTTTGGATTTTTAATTTTTTTTTATTTATTAGAATTTTTTGGATTTATTATTATTATTTTATTATTTTTTTTGATTTTTTAGAATTTTCTGGATTTTTTAGAATTTTTTTGAATTGTTTGGATTTTTTTATTTTTTAGAATTTTTTTGTCTTTTTAATGTTTTTTGGATTTTTTATTATTTTTTTCATTTTTTAGAATTTTTTGGATTTTTTTTGGAGTTTTTATAATTTTTTTTATTTTTTAGAATTTATTGGATTTTTTTTATTTTTTAGAATATTTTGTATTTTTTTATATTTTTTTTATTTTTAGAATTTTTTTTTTAGAATTTTTTGGATTTTTTTTATTTTTTTTATTTTTTGGATTTTTTTTAGAATTTTTTGGATTCTTTATTATTTTTTTGATTTTTTAATTTTTTTTTGTTTTTTAGAAATTTTTCAGGTTTTCAGGTTTTTTAGATTTTTTATAATTTTTTGATTTTTAGATTTTTTTTATTTTATATTATTTTTAGAATTTTTTGATTTTTCAGAATTTTTTGGATTTTTCAGATTTTTTTTTATTTTTTAGAGTTTTTTTGTATTTTTTAGAATTTTTTGGATTTTTTATTATTTTATGGATTTTTTATTATTTTTTTGGATTTTTTAGATTTTTTTGATTTTTTAGAATATTTTTGATTTTTTATTATTTTTTTTGATTTTTTAGAATTTTTTTGGATTTTTTTTATTTTTTTATTTTTTAGAATTTGTTTATTTTTTTGAATTTTTTAGATTTTTTATTATTTTTTGATTTTTTTGGATTTTTTAGAATTTTTTTTGATTTTTTATTATTTTTTGGTTTTTAGACAAAAATGAAAGAGGCAAGGGGTTATTTCTGTAACTTTGGAAACATTTCCGTGGTTTTTTAAACTTTCCTTTGAAATTTAGAAGTAATATGAATTTCATTAAATAAGGGATTTTGTTAGAATTGAAATCCAATTCCCTTCAACTAATTTGTTTAACCAAACACACAAAGAAATGGAATTCAAATTACAATTCCTTTGTAATCCTATGGATTCCTGTCAACCAAACATGCCCTTACAATCATGTTTTGTTTGGTCATACCATACACCAAACGACGTTGTTTTCTTTAACGAATCTCGTGCGTTGCATGTGCGTGTCTATAATATGTATATGCTTACATGTCCTTATTGTGCCGACTGGAAAGCATAACGTATATTCGACCATGCAATAATTTAATAATAATAAAATTATTTGTTAGATGAATTTATATCCACATTAAAGTTGTTTGTATAATTATATAATTCAGTTTTATGATTGTCTTTTTTATTTATTGTTATGCATTAATTAATCTACTTTTAAAATGTAATTCTCTAAAATCTACTAGGATTTTGAAGGTATTGCATGAGCACACTCTTTTGAACTTAACAAACTATGAGTTCAAGCTCGGCTAATTTGTTATTTACTCAATGTTTAGTTACTTTATGCAAATTATAACTATATATTATTTGGTTTTTATAGTAAACAAGTATATATATTATATAAATATATAATGAAAAATATGTTTGTTTAATCTCATGAGCTTAATCAAACTCGATTTATAAAAGCATTGGCTCGAACATAACATAAAAACTGATTCGAGCTGGTTAAGCTTAAATTAACTCTATCTTACACTCGAGTTGTGTAATATTTACTAAATTCAAGCCGGTTAAGTTTGGTAAATTTCAAATTTTGAAAAGCTGGTTTCAAGTAGTTTATGACTAGCTCGATTGAGTTCCTAAAATAATAAATTTTATATTTGGAAAAACGGAGAGTTTTATAATAATTGTCGTATTTTCTTTCATGCATACAACTTTTTTTCTCTCTTTTTCTCTGAGTTTTTCTTCTCTTTTTATGGTTCTGTCTTTAAATTATGATCTGATTTAAACATAACATAAAAACTGATTACTTGTTAAAAAGTCATATTTTTTTTCTTCTTATTTCTAATCTCTATATTTATTCCAATGTTATTTACAAATGAAATATATCCACACATTCCAACTTTAGGATTTATGTATTAAAAAGAAATTCATGGAAAATGATGGTTATTTTAGTAGCACATGTGTGGGGAACCGCAATTGTCGCTAACTAAAACATGAGCATGTGAACACAGTTATGTTTGCATCTCCGTGATGGCAACCCCCAACACCTCTCTTTTTATTCCCTTAGTCAAAAGATACTAAAAGTAATATAATAACAGTAGCACCACATTTCGTATACAAGGTGTAAAAATCATTTAAAAAAATATCATGTGTGATTCAACCAATTAGGCTAGAGGGTGTGGAGGGCGTCACCTCTACCACCTCACCAACGATAGCGCCGGTGGGGCGCCACCGTCCATACCCACCGAGTTAAGAAGGGGCGCCATGGTGGTTTCGCCAACATGGTAACGAAGAAGATTTGGCAGAATCGAGGGGTGATTGGTTGCAGGTGGGGGAGCTATAGTTTGAAGGGGGGTTTTATCCCACACCCTGCAAGTTAAGAGAATGCGTGATAAATCCCCCTGGCTGACGTGGATCTGACATGGCGCTGACGTGCCGTGATAAAGCCCCTAAACAATATTAATTATATTGAATTCCCTATAATTATACTTACAAGCTATTAATTCTTTATTTGGTTCTTGCTTTTGTTTCCAATTTGATGATATAATTCTTCATAAAGAAAGTGCTGATATCATTCACATATGTACTAAAATCAACTATCTTTATTAATTTTCATGTGCTAATATAATTAAAAAGTGCTATTCTTATGTATGTATTGTTTTAGTATGTTCTAATTTAACCCTTTTTCAATGCTACGATCTGTTCTCACCGTTTATAGGATAAATGTGTTTTGTACCGTAACCACCCCATAATAACATACTACATAAAATTTACAACATAAATAATTTTAATTAAAATTTATTACATAAATATTTTATTTTTTGTATCATTATACTTATTCTGTTTATATATAAATAATATCCAATATAATACATAATATTTTATTATTCTTAACTGATGAAACACAGGTTAACACTAAGGTTAATCTATGGGGTTATTTCTTCCGTGGGTTCAATCTCTCTTTCTACTCGTGAAATGGCTTGGTTCCTGCAAAACAGCAACACCGTTAGTCTCGTTAAGAGGGGAATATGGGGGTTTCCCTCTTAACCAGGCTCCGGCGTGAGAATAAGTACTGTTCCGAGGGAGAATAAACAATGTGTGTTAAGTGTGAGAATATAAAGAGCAAGATGATTCAACCTGAATGATGAAGGGTTCTATTTATAGCCGGAGGGTGAGAGAGGGAAGAGCAGCGATGCCAGCGGTGGTTGCGCGCCAGCTGTCCGACCAAGGGGAATATCCTCTTGGTCTCCTCTGCTGCGGTCAGTGTAGTGGTACACGTGGCGCGCTTGCATTTGCTCATCTTGGAGACGTCGTACTGGTGTTGTCGGGCTGCTCTTAGATTTGTTACAGGCCTACGTGGAGCCTGGTGACTGGTGGCACGTTGTGTCCTTTATGTCGGATGGAGCATCTTTGGAGCCACCTAGATATTTTCCAGAAGCTTCTAGAAGCTTCTGGATGACCTCGTCGATGTCAACGCCACGTAGGATGGAAAAAGTGGTGTGGTCCTTGCCATGTTGGCAAGGAATTGGGACCATACCTCTTCAAGTCCCCCCAGTCCAGTGTGCCTTCTAGTTGAGTTGATCGTCTAGGAGGGATTCTGGACTTATGAATGTAGTGTTTGTTATGGTGTGGGGTTTTTATGGGCTCTCCCACAGATCTGCCCCTGGTGAGCGTAAGGCGCGTGGAGTTTGGCAACTTGTGTAGTTGAGCCGAGTGGACGCATGGCGTACCGCGCATGGTTTTTGCACTTTATAAAGTTGAGCCACATGGACGCATGGCGTATCGCGCATGGGTTTTGGCACTTTAAAAGGTTGAGCCAAATGGACGCATGGTGTACCGCGCATGGGTTTTGGCACTTTAAAAAGTCGAACCAAATGGACGCATGGCGTACCGCGCATGGGTTTTGGCACTTTAAAAGGTTGAGCCAAATGGACGCATGGCGCACCGCGCATGTGTTTTGGCCCTTTATAAAAGTTGAGCCAAATGGACGCATGGCGTACCGCGCATGGGTTTTGGCACTTTAAAAGGTTGAGCCAAATGGACGCATGGCGTACCGCGCATGGGTTTTGGCACTTTAAAAAGTTGAACCAAATGGACGCATGGCGTACCGCGCATGGGTTTTGGCACTTTAAAAGGTTGAGCCAAATGGACGCATGGCGCACCGCGCATGGGTTTTGGCCCTTTATAAAAGTTGTCTTCAAGAGGAAGCTTTGTCTGTCTTGGGAAGGGGTGACTGATGTGACTGTCTGGTGTCAGGTGAACAGTTGCCTTTTCAGTCACCGTCAGTTGCTTTTTCGGCGAAGTGTCAGGTGTCTGTTCACCTGCTTCCGGAAAAAGAGGTGCCGCCTTCTCTCTCCTCTGACGTGTCTCTCCCCTATTGGTTGCTTTTTCAGATCTTGACGCCCCCACTACCCATCGCATTAAATGCGATGGGAATAAATATATGGTGGTTTCCTCTTTCTTCTCCACTATTCAAAATTTGAATTCCGGATTTCTCTCTTCCTCCTTTATTTTCTTTCTTCTCCTCTCGATTTCATCTTCATTATTGTTTGTTTTCTTGCCATGTCTTCTGCAAATCCTTCTTCGAGGAAGAAAAGGAACAAGGGGAAAACTCCGCCTGGCCCGGATCAGGCAGTAATAGGGTGGAGAGAGGAGGAATTCCATAACTTGGTAAGAGAGATGGGTTTTCTTCCTGAGTGGGGTGCTCAGTACCCTACTCCTGGTTCCACCGCCATGGATGCTCCTCCCGGTCATATGACTTTGTACGCTGCTTTCTTCCGGGAAGGCAACTTTAGGCTTCCGATGACCCGATTTACTGCTGATGTTCTGAGGGGTTATGGTCTCCACATCTCTCAGATTAATGCCATCGGGCTCCCTCGTATTACTCACTTTGAGTTCGTTTGTATGGCCAACCGTTTAGATCCGACGTTTGAGATGTTCAACGCCTTCTACACCGTTTCATATACAAGTGGTTTTTACTCCTTTAGTGCTCGTACCGGCGTTTCCCCCGTTTGCTCTGTGCCGTTGAAGAGTCTCCATGACTGGAAGCAAAAGTTTTTTTATATTTGCCGGGGTGTTGTTCCTGTGGATATGCACTACAGATCTGTGGGTGAGGGCATCCCCAAAGTGGATGTGGTTGCAAATTTTGCTGACCAAGATTGGTATAAGAGGTTGACTCGTAAAGCCACTCCGATAATCCAGCTCGAGGAGATGGCGTTGGTTGGTGCCGGTATGAGCATGAAGTGGGTCCCTAAACATCCGTTGGGGGTTCCGGTTTATGGTCATGATGGCAAGTGTACGTTTTGCTCCATAAACTTTTTTTTGTATGTTGTACGTTGTATTGTTTTTGCATTGTTCTTTATCCCCGCCTTTTTATGCAGTAGGTTTCACGTTGTTGAACGTTTTGGATCTCAAGGCACCGGGTGCAATGGTTGAGGCGATACAAAAACCTGATAAACGACCCTGGTTGGATCAGATCCGTGGCCGTTTTCTGCATCCGAGCAATGAGAGTTTCACCACTTACGTTAACACTGTCTTAGGTGAAGATAGTGAGAATGATGATGATGCATTTGATTCCATTTGAGAGGAAGTTATCGTTCTCTCGAGTGATGGGTCTGGCAGATCTTTTGAAGACCTAACCTCTCGTTCCACGCGTGCAGGTCCGGCGCAGGGGGTTGTGCATGAGCCGGTGAACGAGCCTGTTGGTGATGATTTGGAGATTCCAGTCGAAACTGCTGACCCGTTGGAGACGAGGAGAAAAGCGAAAGCTGACAAGGCGGAAGGGAAAGGGAAAAAGGCTGAAGAAACTGCCACTAAGTCTCCTCGTAAGCGACTTCATACTCGCCGTATCCTTGATTATGTTGTCGTTTCTGATACGTTGTCCGATTTAGGAGTTGTAGAGAAACATCCTGAGTCGGACCCTGAGGACCGCGCGACTCTAACAGAGATGATGCAGAAGAGGGCTTTTGAGGATAAAAAACGAAAGCTTGACGAGCAGGCTGCTGCTATGCTTGCCTCGAAGAAGATTAAACTGCAAAAGGAGAATCCTCCTGCCCCTTCTGAGTTGGATATTGACATGGGTATTTTTGCTGAAAAACCTGGGGATTTGTTGCAGAAGATTTTTGAAGCTTCTGGTATTCGTTTTATCTTCTTCCAACTTGTCTTACATTTTTTGCTTGTTTGTCCTTCTTTTTTCTGAATGTGCTGCTCGTTTTGGAGCAGGTGTCAAAACAGCCAAGACTGGACACAAGATTGATATTTCGAAAATTACTCCTCCGGAATCTCCGCCGTCGAGGACATTTGGGTTATCTCCTCCTCATGATACTCCTGACGGGAAGAAAAAGGAAGATGTGACTGTTGAGCAGGTTGGAGAAGGTGGTGGTAAGACAGGTGGTGATGCGGGCGGTGCTGTTGGTGGTGATCGTGGTAAGAATGTTGAAGTTGAGGTGGAGATAAGTGAAACTACTCCTCATCAAACGATGTATACAAAACGTCCACCGGGTGATGGTGGTGGTGCAACCTCTGGGGCAGTCCGGAGTCCTGATGTAGATTATGCTCGAGGTGGTTCTTGGGACACCCATAATCCAGCAGGCGATGATCTGCCCCATGCGCCTCGCTGGCACTTGACCCAGGGCTCCCGGATGAACGACCTTGACAATTGTCATGAGTTTTTCTCTCTGTCTCTCCCCCCAGCTGAAAGGTTATTCCAGAAGAGGCGCCGCCGGTTAGAACTGTTGGATGATCATGTTCAAGCCGGGGTTAACTTCTGGTCTACTTCTCAGGAGATTGTCCGTGAATGGAAGCTGATGGGGGAGGACACTCTTGAGTTCGAAAATGAGAAGAGGTTATTTGCGGAGGAGAGAGAGAAATTTAATACCGAGAAGAAGGGGTTGTTGTGGAGGGTATCCGATGCAGAGGAGAAGCTCGCCCAAGAGAAACAAGCGAATGCTGATAAACAGAAAAATTGGGAGGCAGTGTGCGAGCGGACTAACGTGGAGCTTAAGTCTCAACGTGACGCTATTGTACGTTTGTCTGGTGAGAAGACTGATCTTGCTGAGGAAGCTCAGAAGGCGCGCGTCGCGTTTGAGAAGAAATAGAAGGAGTACATCGATCGTATAGCTAAGCTGGAGGAGCTTGCGAGGCGGTATGAGACTACTGAACGTCTACTTCAAGAGAAAACCGTTGAGTGCAACGCCTCTGAAGTCCTTGCCGAGGAAGCGTCAGCTGATTGCAAGTGGTTGCTCTCGCGCACGGTGCCTCTGTTAATTTCTTTTACTTTATTTTGTGACTTTCGTGAATTGTCCCTTATTTGTGTGTTTCTCGTAGATTGCTGATCGCATCGTCAACTCCCACGAGCTTGCCCATTATATGTTTGAGTTGGGGCAGGCTGGTTACAACAGCGGGCGTAAGGATGGGTACAACGAGGGTAGGGCTGCGGCCCTTAATAAGGAGAAAGAACATCACTTCGAGTTGTGGAAGGAGGATTGCACTGCTGCTTACCCCGCGAAAAGACAAGAGTTTTCCTCTTTGGAGTTTGCTGTGGTTAAAGCTGCGAAAAAAATGGCTCGAAGATCTGATGGTGTCGTGTTGTTGAAGAAAGCGCTTGGCGATGAAGGTGGTACGGCTGGAGGTGCTGGGCCCAGTTATCCCGAATGAGGGACTCCGGCCTGCGCGCCGCGTATGACCTTGGTTGGTCTTGTACTTGACAATTGGATGAACAATTTTAACTTTCTCGTTATGTTTGTGGATATTTGGCTATGCTTTGACGTTTGTTATGCTAATAGTTGTTTGTTTTTATGCGAATTTTGTTATCGTCATAATATGTGCATGTATAATTACTTTGATTCAGGTATCACGAATGAATGATGGCGCTGACAGGTTGTGTTGTGTTTATGACAACGTTTTATTCTGTCGTTTTCGTGCGCAGGTTGGATCGTGAATACGAAGTGATCGAGTTACAGGTTATTGTGTAGACCCAGCTGTGCTCAGCCTTGGGGGTGCTTACAATGTTTGTTTGTCCTGTGTTCGATGTTTTCGTGTTTATGTGGGCACGAAGTATTTGTTTGGCGTTTGTTAGGCTTTAGTTGTGTATCTGACCCGGCTGTGCTGTAACACCCCAACCCGGAAGGGCTGACGTGTCACAATAATAGGATCATAAACAAAAGTCATAATTCCATTTATTTATTTGACAAGGATACAACGACAACTAAACTTAAGTTTAATATACAAGCGAACACATTTGACTTAATTTACTAACATCTTCCGATTTATTCCTAAACTTTATTCTTCTCTCTTTTCCCGATACCATAGCTGTAACACCCCAACCCGACACTGGGCTGACGTGTCACAATAACAGTATCATAAACAAAAGTCATAATTTCATTTATTTATTTATTGGACAAGGATACAACCACATTTAAGGTTAATATACAAGCAGAGACATTAGACTTAATTAACTAACATCTTCAGATTTATTCCTAGGCTTTATTCTTCTCTCTTTTCCCCGCCCAAAGTAACCTGTGGACCTATATATACAAAAAGTTTACGGAATGAGCCGAATGCTCAGTACGGAATTATAGGCTCAAAGAACAAATAACGCTTTATATGAAGAATTATCCGGATGGAACTTTATTCGAAAATGATACGATGCAAGAACATAATTTCATAATCATATCTTACGGATGTACCCATGAGCAAACTTAAAACGTGACAATACACAGGTAGCTACTCCTGCATAATTATCACATGAGATGGCGAGTTAGCATACCCGTTATCCACCTCCTTATACTTAAATCCTAGGATCGATCCATACGCCTCCTAATAGCTTATATGTACCACACTTGTACTTAAGAGACGCCGTGAACTGATTTCTCCGTCACGGATGGAGCACATGATGTCGATGCCGCAACAACATGCTCGTGGGACACTCCACAAGAAGCGATACCCAGGGTATCAGAGTACAAATGGTCTTATTCACATAACTTATAAAACTTATTTTCATAACAAAACGGAACATATATTGGAACATGCGATAATGAGTATAACAACATAATACTATCGCATGACATGAAAGCTAAATCAAATGATTAGAATAGGAATCGAACGGACTGTCAAATGAATCGATAATCAAAGACGTGAGGAGTTTTTAAAAGATATAGTAATTTAGTGGTTTATAACAATTTAAATATGAAGCAATAAAGAGTGGGGTAAGGATCCGTGCCTTAATAATTCCAAAGTGATGCTACCTTATGATAATATTTCAGATTTATACGGGCAGAGTTTAGACTACTGATTAGTCTTTTAACCTAATTTAAATAACATGCACACAACTAGGTTAGTAACTTAATACAGCATTTACGATAACTCACGAGATCAACCCTCACAACGAATGACAAAGTGCTATGCTTAAACATCCATCGGATTTACAACGAAGGACAGAGTATTCCCCGAATTCGGGTGGCACTCAACATCCGGTACAAATCACGACTAATGACAAAGCATCACCCTAATGTGGGTAGCACTTAAACATCCATTGAGTACATTGCTCGATCGGACAATGAATCGTAATAGCGATCGAGTTAATACCCTGATTGCAGCAGCGTTTCGTGATTGTGTGTGTTAATTATAGTGAACAGACGATAACTCGACGTACAATTGAAATTTTAACGTCGTTTTTGTGCCAGAATTCGAGTGCCAATGTCTGCTATTTATACACAATTTTTGCCCCCCCCCCTTACGGACCGTAACAAATAACCCTTACGGTCCGTAAGGGTCATGAAATCCGTATAGGGTGGCCACGTGTGGGACTAGCCTAGCTGAGTCGACAGATTTTAAAATTTTAACTTCGACAACAAGTTATTAGGATAATCATCAAGTAGGAAATACCCCCCCTGAGTTTTAGGGGCCCTGATCTTGATTCTAAAAATTCTGAAAATTCTAGGGTTTGTACGGAATTACTTGGGTGTCTTAATTAGGGTTTCCTATTAGATAATTTATAAATAATAATAATAGTTTTGGTTGATATACAGAAAGATAGATCATAATATAGTTATATATTATTATTATTCTTTTATTTCTAGAATAATGATTTTTAAATTTAGGGTTATTACAACTATTACCCCCTTAAAAGAAATTTCGTCCTCGAAATTTTTCAAATAAGAATATAACATATCGCATAAGTAACGGAAACGGAATTTTCATAGCAGAGTTACTAACTTATATAACAAGAATCTCCTAAACACACATGTGTATCTGAAATTTATAATTACGTTCCTGACCATAATTGTCAATTACCTTAACACCATGTCCTAATGGTTCTTCCACTACGTATCTTAATAACATATTTAATCAACATAGACTTGCAGATAACAAGAGTGACTATTGATACTGATATCTCCTACATAAATATGCTTAATCATAACTAAGATATATTCACATAAGGCAAAGCATGAATGATCATAAAAATGAACATAGATCAAAGAGCAAGTTTCACCGTTATTTTGACTAAAATTCTATTGCGAGAATAGATTAGGGTATAGAGAACGAATTGATTCTTCAGATTCCCATGTTGCTTCGCGTTCAGAGTGATTTTTCAGAGTTTTGATTTCCTTGCACTTTATGGTCTTGATGCTGTGGCGTAGTGGATGATTGGCCAATTTCCTGCTTAAATTGTCCTTCCCTGTTTCTCTTCTTATTATCCTCAGTTCGAGATAAAAATTCTTTCCTTTCGAACTCAAAGGTTTTGATTGCATTAGCAACTTCGGTGATGTCCTTAAATTTTATGTACATGATCGACTTCCGAATTCGATCATTAATTGCCCACTTGCATTTCTCTGCCTGGGCTTCTGCCGATCCTGCAACGTCTCCTACAATACTAGCCAACCTTGAAAATCGAGTCATGAACTCAGAGGCTGGTTCATCACTTCCTTGTCGAATCACTGCATACTCCCTGATATAAGCTTCTTTATCAGCGGTCGAAAAATACTTGTCGTAAAAGATGTTACGAAAGTCGACCCATGAAAGATTAACGTCAAAATCATCCCCTCCTTTGACTTGCTTATATCCTTCCCACCAAGTTTGTGCGTCATCTTCAAATTTGTAGGTAGCCAATCTAACTTTGTATTGCTCCGGAACTCCAAGAACTCCGAAGATCTTTTCAATATGAGCTATCCAGTTTCTTGCTTCGACTGGATTAGTAGCGTGACTAAAGGACTTCGGCTTTTGTTTTTAGAATTTACTAATCCATATGTCTATACTATAAGTAGTATTGTTCGTGGTATTCTCACGAATTTCTTCACCAGAGCTTGGATTCGTGTTATTACGTTCTGGATGACGAGTTTGTTGAATAACGGCCTCAGTTGTTTGAGCAACAAGGTTTGGAAGCAACCCGGCAACAACCTGGTTGATAGCATTAATTATGTTTGGATCAACTGGAGTCTCATTCGAAGAAGTGTTGTTACGTACATGGTTAGTACGAGTACTCTTACGTAACGGACGACGAGGAGGCATATCTATACGAATAGACATAGGAGTTAATCAAATAAGAGACCAAATTGAATCCTATCATATATATCTACCCATTCCTCACAGGTTTTAATTATTATCTTCAAGTTTTCTACAGGAAAGAGCCTTTGCTCTGATACCATAGCTGTAACACCCCAACCCGGCACTGGGCTAACGTGTCACAATAACAGTATCATAAACAAAAGTCATAATTTCATTTATTTATTTATTGGACAAGGATACAACCACATTTAAGGTTAATATACAAGCGGAGACATTAGACTTAATTAACTAATATCTTCAGATTTATTCCTAGGCTTTATTCTTCTCTCTTTTCCCCGCCCAAAGTAACATGTGGACCTGTATATACAAAAAGTTTACGGAATGAGCCGAATGCTCAGTACGGAATTATAGGCTCAAAGAACAAATAACGCTTTATATGAAGTATTATCCGGATGGAACTTTATTCGAAAATGATACGATGCAAGAACATAATTTCATAATCATATCTTACGGATGTACCCATGAGCAAACTTAAAACGTGACAATACACAGGTAGTTACTCCTGCATAATTATCACATGAGATGGCGAGTTGGCATACCCGTTATCCACCTCCTTATACTTAAATCCTAGGATCGATCCATACGCCTCCTAATAGCTTATATGTACCACACTTGTACTTAAGAGACGCCGTGAACTGATATCTCCATCACGGATGGAGCACATGATGTCGATGCCGCAACAACATGCTCGTGGGACACTCCACGAGAAGCGATACTCAGGGTATCAGAGTACAAATGGTCTTATTCACATAACTTATAAACTTATTTTCATAACAAAACGGAACATATATTGGAACATGCGATAATGAGTATAACAACATAATACTATCGCATGACATGAAAGCTAAATCAAATGATTAGAATAGGAATCGAACGGACTGTCAAATGAATCGATAATCAAAGACGTGAGGAGTTTTTAAAAGATATAGTAATTTAGTGGTTTATAACAATTTGAATATGAAGCAATAAAGAGTGGGGTAAGGATCCGTACCTTAATAATTCCAAAGTGATGCTACCTTATGATAATATTTCAGATTTATACGGGCAGAGTTTAGACTACTGATTAGTCTTTTAACCTAATTTAAATAACATGCACACAACTAGGTTAGTAACTTAATACAGCATTCACGATAACTCACGAGATCAACCCTCACAACGAATGACAAAGTGCTATGCTTAAACATCCATCAGATTTACAACGAAGGACAGAGTATTCCCCGAATTCGGGTGGCACTCAACATCCGGTCGAAATCACGACTAATGACAAAGCATCACCCTAATGTGGGCAGCACTTAAACATCCATTGAGTACATTGATCGATCGGACAATGAATCGTAATAGCGATCGAGTTAATACCCTGATTGCAGCAGCGTTTCGTGATTGTGTGTGTTAATTATAGTGAACAGACGATAACTCGACGTACAATTGAAATTTTAACGTCGTTTTTGTGCCAGAATTCGAGTGCCAATGTCTGCTATTTATACACAATTTTTGCCCCCCCTTACGGACCGTAACAAATAACCCTTACGGTCCGTAAGGGTCATGAAATCCGTATAGGGTGGCCACGTGTGGGACTAGCCTAGCTGAGTCGACAGATTTTAAAATTTTAACTTCGACAGCAAGTTATTAGGATAATCATCAAGTAGGAAATACCCCCCCTGAGTTTTAGGGGCCCTGATCCTGATTCTAAAAATTCTGAAAATTCTAGGGTTTGTACAGAATTACTTGGGTGTCTTAATTAGGGTTTCCTATTGGATAATTTATAAATAATAATAATAGTTTTGGTTGATATACAGAAAGATAGATCATAATATAGTTATATATTATTATTATTATTCTTTTATTTCTAGAATAATGATTTTTAAATTTAGGGTTATCACAAACACTAGAATTTTCAGAAATTTCAGAATCAGGATCAGGGCCCCTAAAACTCAGGGGGGGGGGGTATTTCCTACTTGATGATTATCCTAATAACTTGCTGTCGAAGTTAAAATTTTAAAATCTGTCGACTCAGCTAGGCTAGTCCCACACGTGGCCCTTCCCACCAAGTATGTGAGTCATCTTCAAATTTGTAGGTAGCCAATCTAACTTTGTATTGCTCCGGAACACCAAGAACTCCGAAGATCTTTTCAATATGAGCTATCCAGTTTCTTGCTTCGACTGGATTAGTAGCGTGACTAAAGGATTTCGGCTTTTGTTTTTAGAATTTACTAATCCATATGTCTATACTATAAGTAGTATTGTTCGTGGTATTCTCACGAATTTCTTCACCAGAGCTTGGATTCGTGTTATTACGTTCTGGATGACGAGTTTGTTGAATAACGGCCTCAGTTGTTTGAGCAACAAGGTTTGGAAGCAACCCGGCAACAGCCTGGTTGATAACATTAATTACGTTTGGATCAACTGGAGTCTCATTCGAAGAAGTGTTGTTACGTACATGGTTAGTACGAGTACTCTTACGTAACGGACGACGAGGAGGCATATCTATACGAATAGACATAGGAGTTAATCAAATAAGAGACCAAATTGAATCCTATCAGATATATCTACCCATTCCTCACAGGTTTTAATTACTATCTCTCTCCGTCACGGATGGAGCACATGATGTCGATGCCGCAACAACATGCTCGTGGGACACTCCACGAGAAGCGATACTCAGGGTATCAGATTACAAATGGTCTTATTCACATAACTTACAAAACTTATTTTCATAACAAAACGGAACATATATTGGAACATGCGATAATGAGTATAACAACATAATACTATCGCATGACATGAAAGCTAAATCAAATGATTAGAATAGGAATCGAACGGACTGTCAAATGAATCGATAATCAAAGACGTGAGGAGTTTTTAAAAGATATAGTAATTTAGTGGTTTATAACAATTTGAATATGAAGCAATAAAGAGTGGGGTAAGGATCCGTACCTTAATAATTCCAAACTGATGCTACCTTATGATAATATTTCAGATTTATACGGGCAGAGTTTAGACTACTGATTAGTCTTTTAACCTAATTTAAATAACATGCACACAACTAGGTTAGTAACTTAATACAGCATTTACGATAACTCACGAGATCAACCCTCACAACGAATGACAAAGTGCTATGCTTAAACATCCATCGGATTCACAACGAAGGACAGAGTATTCCCCGAATTCGGGTGGCACTCAACATCCGGTCGAAATCACGACTAATGACAAAGCATCACCCTAATGTGGGCAGCACTTAAACATCCATTGAGTACATTGATCGATCGGACAATGAATCGTAATAGTGATCGACTTAATACCCTGATTGCAGCAGCGTTTCGTGATTGTGTGTGTTAATTATAGTGAACAGACGATAACTCGACGTACAATTGAAATTTTAACGTCGTTTTTGTGCCAGAATTCGAGTGCCAATGCCTGCTATTTATACACAATTTTTGCCCCCCCCCCTTACGGACCGTAACAAATAACCCTTACGGTCCGTAAAGGTCATGAAATCCGTATAGGGTGGCCACGTGTGGGACTAGCCTAGCTGAGTCGACAGATTTTAAAATTTTAACTTCGACAGCAAGTTATTAGGATAATCATCAAGTAGGAAATACCCCCCCCCCCCTGAGTTTTAGGGGCCCTGATCCTGATTCTAAAAATTCTGAAAATTCTAGGGTTTGTACGGAATTACTTGGGTGTCTTAATTAGGGTTTCCTATTGGATAATTTATAAATAATAATAATAATAGTTGTAATAACCCTAAATTTAAAAATCATTATTCTAGAAATAAAAGAATAATAATAATATATAACTATATTATGATCTATCTTTCTGTATATCAATCAAAACTATTATTATTATTATTTATAAATTATCCAATAGGAAACCCTAATTAAGACACCCAAGTAATTCTGCACAAACACTAGAATTTTCAGAAATTTCAGAATCAGGATCAGGGCCCCTAAAACTCAGGGGGGGGGGGGGGGTATTTCCAACTTGATGATTATCCTAATAACTTGCTGTCGAAGTTAAAATTTTAAAATCTGTCGACTCAGCTAGGCTAGTCCCACACGTGGCCACCCTATATGGAGTTCATGACCCTTACGGACCGTAAGTATTATTTGTTACGGTCCGTAAGCAAGGGTAAAATTCGACTATAAATAGAGGACATTGGCACTTGAATCTGGGCGCTGAAACGACGAAAGAATTCGTATTATACTTCGAGTTATCGTCTGTTTACTTCAATTAACACACACGAAACACTAATTAAGTATAGCAGGGTGCTGCAATCAGGGTATTAACTCGATCGCTATTACGATTCATTGTCCGATCGATCAATGTACTCAATGGATGTTTAAGTGCTGCCCACATTAGGGTGATGCTTTGTCATTAGTCGTGATTTCGACCGGATGTTGAGTGCCACCCGAATTCGGGGAATACTCTGTCCTTCGTTGTAAATCCGATGGATGTTTAAGCATAGCACTTTGTCATTCGTTGTGAGGGTTGATCTCGTGAGTTATCGTAAATGCTGTATTAAGTTACTAACCTAGTTGTGTGCATGTTATTTAAATTAGGTTAAAAGACTAATCAGTAGTCTAAACTCTTCCCGTATAAATCTGAAATATTATCATAAGGTAGCATCACTTTGGAATTATTAAGGTACGGATCCTTACCCCACTCTTTATTGCTTCATATTCAAATTGTTATAAACCACTAAATTACTATATCTTTTAAAAACTCCTCACGTCTTTGATTATCGATTCATTTGACAGTCCGTTCGATTCCTATTCTAATCATTTGATTTAGCTTTCATGTCATGCGATAGTATTATGTTGTTATACTCATTATCGCATGTTCCAATATATGTTCCGTTTTGTTATGAAAATAAGTTTTATAATTTATGTGAATCAGACAATTTGTACTCTGATACCCTGAGTATCGCTTCTCGTGGAGTGTCCCACGAGCATGTTGTTGCGGCATCGACATCATGTGCTCCATCCGTGACGGAGAGATCAGTTGACGGCGTCTCTTAAGTACAAGTGTGGTACATATAAGCTATTAGGAGGCGTATGGATCGATCCTAGGATTTAAGTATAAGGAGGTGGATAACGGGTATGCCAACTCACCATCTCAAGTGATAATTATGCAGGAGTAGCTACCTTTGTATTGTCACGTTTTAAGTTTGCTCATGGGTACATCCGTAAGATATGATTATGAAATTATGTTCTTGCATCGTATCATTTTTGAATAAAGTTCCATCCGGATAATACTTCATATAAAGCGTTATTTGTTCTTTGAGCCTATAATTCCGTACTGAGCATTCGGCTCATTCCGTAAACTTTTTGTATATACAGGTCCACAGGTTACTTCGGGCGGGGAAAAGAGAGAAGAATAAAGCCTAGGAATAAATCTGAAGATGTTAGTTAATTAAGTCTAATGTCTCCGCTTGTATATTAACCTTAAATGTGGTTGTATCCTTGTCCAATAAATAAATAAATGAAATTATGACTTTTGTTTATGATACTGTTATTGTGACACGTCAGCCCAGTGCCGGGTTGGGGTGTTACAGCTATGGTATCAGAGCAAAGGCTCTTTCCTATAGAAAACTTGAAGATAGTAATTAAAACCTGTGAGGAATGGGTAGATATATATGATAGGATTCAATTTGGTCTCTTATTTGATTAACTCCTATGTCTATTCGTATAGATATGCATCCTCGTCGTCCGTTACGTAGGAGTACTCGTACAAACCATGTACGTAACAACACTTCTTCGAATGAGACTCCAGTTGTTCCAAACGTAATTAATACTATCAACCAGGCTGTTGCCGGGTTGCTTCCAAACCTTGTTGCTCAAACAACTGAGGCCGTTATTCAACAAACTCGTCATCCAGAACGTAATAACACGAATCCAAGCTCTGGTGAAGAAATTCGTGAGAATACCACGAACAATACTACCTATAGTATAGACATATGGATTAGTAAATTCTAAAAACAAAAGCCGAAATCCTTTAGTCACACTACTAATCCAGTCGAAGCAAGAATCTGGATAGCTCATATTGAAAAGATCTTCGGAGTTCTTGGAGTTCCGGAGCAATACAAAGTTAGATTGGCTACCTACAAATTTGAAGATGACGCAGAAACTTGGTGGGAAGGATATAAGCAAGTCAAAGGAGGGGATGATTTTGACGTTAATCTTTCATGGGTCGACTTTAGTAACATCTTTTATGACAAGTATTTTTCGACCGCTGATAAAGAAGCTTATATCAGGGAGTATGCAGTGATTCGACAAGGAAGTGATGAACCAGCCTCTGAGTTCATTACTCTATTTTCAAGGTTGGCTAGTATTGTAGGAGACGTTGCAGGATCAGCAGAAGTCCAGGCAGAAAAATGCAAGTGGGCAGTCAATGATCGAATTCGGAAGTCGATCATGTATATGAAATTTAAGGATATCACCGAAGTTGCTGATGTAATCAAAACCTTTGAGTTCGAAAGGAAAGAATTTTTATCTCGAACTGAGGATAATAAGAAGAGAAACAGGGAAGGACAATTTAAGCAGGAAATTGGCCAATCATCCATTACGCCACAGCATCAAGACCATAAAGTGCAAGGAAATCAAAACTCTGAAAAATCACTCTGAACGCGAAGCAACATGGGAATCTGAAGAATCAATTCGTTCTCTATACCCTAATCTATTCTCGCAATAGAATTTTAGTCAAAATAACGGTGAAACTTGCTCTTTGATCTATGTTCATTTTTATGATCATTCTTGCTTTGCCTTATGTGAATATATCTTAGTTATGATTAAGTATATTTATGTAGGAGATATCAGTATCAATAGTCACTCTTGTTATCTGCAAGTCTATGTTGATTAAATATGTTATTAAGATACGTAGTGGAAGAACCATTAGGACATGGTGTTAAGGTAATTGACAATTATGGTCAGGAACGTAATTATAAATTTCAGATACACATGTGTGTTTAGGAGATTCTTGTTATATAAGTTAGTAACTCTGCTATGAAAATTCCATTTCCGTTACTTATGCGATATGTTATATTCTTATTTGAAAAATTTCGAGGACGAAATTTCTTTTAAGGGGGTAATAGTTGTAATAACCCTAAATTTAAAAATCATTATTCTAGAAATAAAAGAATAATAATAATATATAACTATATTATGATCTATCTTTCTGTATATCAACCAAAACTATTATTATTATTTATAAATTATCCAATAGGAAACCCTAATTAAGACACCCAAGTAATTCCGTACAAACCCTAGAATTTTCAGAATTTTTAGAATCAGGATCAGGGCCCCCAAAATCAGGGGGGGTATTTCCTACTTGATGATTATCCTAATAACTTGCTGTCGAAGTTAAAATTTTAAAATCTGTCGACTCAGCTAGGCTAGTCCCACACGTGGCCACCCTATACGGAGTTCATGACCCTTACGAACCGTAAGTATTATTTGTTATGGTCCGTAAGCAAGGGTAAAATTCGACAATAAATAGAGGACATTGGCACTTGAATCTGGGCGCTGAAACGATGAAAGAATTCGTATTATACTTCGAGTTATCGTCTGTTTACTTCAATTAACACACACGAAACACTAATTAAGTATAGCAGGGTGCTGCAATCAGGGTATTAACTCGATCGCTATTACGATTCATTGTCCGATCGATCAATGTACTCAATGGATGTTTAAGTGCTGCCCACATTAGGGTGATGCTTTGTCATTAGTCGTGATTTCGACCGGATGTTGAGTGCCACCCGAATTCGGGGAATACTCTGTCCTTCGTTGTAAATCCGATGGATGTTTAAGAATAGCACTTTGTCATTCGTTGTGAGGGTTGATCTCGTGAGTTATCGTAAATGCTGTATTAAGTTACTAACCTAGTTGTGTGCATGTTATTTAAATTAGGTTAAAAGACTAATCAGTAGTCTAAACTCTGCCCGTATAAATCTGAAATATTATCATAAGGTAGCATCACTTTGGAATTATTAAGGTACGGATCCTTACCCCACTCTTTATTGCTTCATATTCAAATTGTTATAAACCACTAAATTACTATATCTTTTAAAAACTCCTCACGTCTTTGATTATCGATTCATTTGACAGTCCGTTCGATTCCTATTCTAATCATTTGATTTAGCTTTCATGTCATGCGATAGTATTATGTTGTTATACTCATTATCGCATGTTCCAATATATGTTCCGTTTTGTTATGAAAATAAGTTTTATAAGTTATGTGAATAAGACAATTTGTACTCTGATACCCTAAGTATCGCTTCTCGTGGAGTGTCCCACGAGCATGTTGTTGCGGCATCGACATCATGTGCTCCATCTGTGACGGAGAGATCAGTTCACGGCGTCTCTTAAGTACAAGTGTGGTACATATAAGCTATTAGGAGGCGTATGGATCGATCCTAGGATTTAAGTATAAAGAGGTGGATAACGGGTATGCCAACTCCCCATCTCAAGTGATAATTATGCAGGAGTAGCTACCTTTGTATTGTCACGTTTTAAGTTTGCTCATGGGTACATCCGTAAGATATGATTATGAAATTATGTTCTTGCATCGTATCATTTTCGAATAAAGTTCCATCCGGATAATACTTCATATAAAGCGTTATTTGTTCTTTGAGCCTATAATTCCGTACTGAGCATTTGGCTCATTCCGTAAACTTTTTGTATATACAGGTCCACAGGTTACTTTGGGCGGGGAAAAGAGAGAAGAATAAAGCCTAGGAATAAATCTGAAGATGTTAGTTAATTAAGTCTAATGTCTCCGCTTGTATATTAACCTTAAATGTGGTTGTATCCTTGTCCAATAAATAAATAAATGAAATTATGACTTTTGTTTATGATACTGTTATTGTGACAAGTCAGCCCAGTGCCGGGTTGGGGTGTTACAGCTATGGTATCAGAGCAAAGGCTCTTTCCTGTAGAAAACTTGAAGATGTAACACCCCAACCCGGCACTGGGCTGACGTGTCACAATAACAGTATCATAAACAAAAGTCATAATTTCATTTATTTATTTATTGGACAAGGATACAACCACATTTAAGGTTAATATACAAGCGGAGACATTAGACTTAATTAACTAACATCTTCAGATTTATTCCTAGGCTTTATTCTTCTCTCTTTTCCCCGCCCAAAGTAACCTGTGGACCTGTATATACAAAAAGTTTACGGAATGAGCCGAATGCTCAGTACGGAATTATAGGCTCAAAGAACAAATAACGCTTTATATGAAGTATTATCCGGATGGAACTTTATTCGAAAATGATACGATGCAAGAACATAATTTCATAATCATATCTTACGGATGTACCCATGAGCAAACTTAAAACGTGACAATACACGGGTAGCTACTCCTGCATAATTATCACATGAGATGGCGAGTTGGCATACCCGTTATCCACCTCCTTATACTTAAATCCTAGGATCGATCCATACGCCTCCTAATAGCTTATATGTACCACACTTGTACTTAAGAGACGCCGTGAACTGATCTCTCCGTCACGGATGGAGCACATGATGTCGATGCCGCAACAACATGCTCGTGGGACACTCCACGAGAAGCGATACTCAGGGTATCAGAGTACAAATGGTCTTATTCACATAACTTATAAAACTTATTTTCATAACAAAACGGAACATATATTGGAACATGCGATAATGAGTATAACAACATAATACTATCGCATGACATGAAAGCTAAATCAAATGATTAGAATAGGAATCGAACGGACTGTCAAATGAATCGATAATCAAAGAAGTGAGGAGTTTTTAAAAGATATAGTAATTTAGTGGTTTATAACAATTTGAATATGAAGCAATAAAGAGTGGGTTATTTCCCTAACCCAGCGGTATAGGACAAAAGGAACAACCACTGGGTTATTTCCTAACCGTCTTATACCAAGATAAAGAGAGTTTAAAATCAAATCTATTTTTCCATTTTTTTTCTTTTTCTTTCTTGCTTGGTTTTTTTTTTTTTTTCATTCTTTTTTTTTTTTTCATTCGTGAGACTAGACGATGCTTTCCCTAACCCAGCGGTATTCCGACTGTAGAGTCGCTATCCCCAATCACAGATTACATAGGTTTCGGTACTTTTATTCGGCAAGTCGATTTCACACATCCCAGAGGCATTCCGGCTGTAGAGTCACTATCCCCAACTCGGATTACATAGACCTGTGCTACTTTCATTTAGTTTCTAGCTCACTTTTTATTCTATTTTTTTTCAGCGAGATAATGACAAAAAACTCTAACTATCTTAGCTTATAACGGCATCCCTTATACTATTTTTGGCGGTTTCAATTTCTCCACTCTCCCTAGATGAGAACCCACTAGTAGACCGACAATTAGGTAATTTTAAGATCAAAGGAACCCAGAACCGAACCAAGCCTACCCGCATATCCCAAACTAGACACAAGCACGATTATTTTAATCTCATATTATCATTATTTGAACCCGACCAAAAACCCGACTTTTCTATCATTTTCCGTTTTTTATTTTGCAAACTTCTTATTTCAAAAGACATTTTCTATTTTTTTCAATTTTTTTTGGATTTTTTTCGACTTTTTATGACTCAAGACTCACTAACTAATGACACTAAACGATAGTTCCCATCCCCACACTTAAACTTTACATTGCCCTCAATGTAAGATGGAAACCGACTAAAAAAAACTAGAAAATAAATACGAAATAAAAAACAAAGGGCAAATTGGAAAGGACTTAGCTGGTTATATAATGTGTGAGCTCCAAATCTCTCGTCCAATCCAGCTCGATCGTATAGCATTTCGTTCGCGATCGGCTTTTGACACTAACTGACATACTTGATAAATGCCTGAAATCTGATAAGCAGCTCCAAAATCACCCGAATGGAGATTGAGTACGGGTGGTACATATTCGAACCTGCATCAACAAAAACAAGCAAAATACCAAAGCAATACCGACTCTAAAAAAACGACTCAAAAACTACTAATTTAGACTCAATAAACAAAAACTACGACTCAAAATACAAACTCTACAAAACCTCCCCACACTTGAATTTAATCAGGAGGTTTCTCTTTGACCTGGACCCTGTCCAACCCGTTTAATTCCACCCGAACCTCAAAAATATTTAAAAACATAATGGTGAAATAATAAAATATTTTAAAATTTTCAAACGGGTCAGACCACCAAAATTTAAACATACCTGGAAGAAACCGAATGCATGGCATGTAATGAGAAGACCGATCGTTCGTGAACGGCTTCTTCCTCTCCATCTCGCCCCAACCTTCGATCCTCTTCCGGTTCAGATCCTTTATCTTCCTTTTCTTTGCCCTCTCCCGTGGCTTTTCTGATTTTTCAGTTACCTCTACCACGGGCCAGCTGTGGTGCTCTTCCTCTTCCACCACTCTTGCAGGAATATCCCCACACTTAGTCTCTTTGTCTAGGGTAGGTTCTTCTTCATCAACTTTTAAACCCTCTAACTCTAAATCTAAAAGCTCATCCTCTCTAGACAACTTAATTTCAACCTCTTCATCTTCTTCCTCTACACCAAACATCAAACCAAATGAGTCTCCTAAATCCACTTCCTCCTCCATCACTTTTTCTTTTTCTACTTCATTAAACATCCAACCAGTGGAATCCCCCAATTCCACTTCTTCTTCCACAACTTCTCTCTTCACCAACGACCTCTGATACGCCGCCCATTCTTCTTCGTCTATTTCATCATCAGAGTCACTCCCGAAGTCATATATAATACCCTTCTGAACCGGAGGTGGGACTTCGTCGTCCATTATCGTCTCCGTGACTGGAATGATCTCCTCATCTGACTCTTCTTCTACTTCCTCTAGGTCTTCTCCCTTCCATCTCTTATATGCAGCCAATTGGGCATCTATCTCTTCATCACTACACGAGAAATCAATTATTAACTGACCCGTATTCTCTTCTCGGTCTTCCTCTAACTCACCCCGCTCTCGAACTAACTCCTCTACTGTTTTTTTACTTCTCTCTGTAATTTCAGCCATGCTTTCCAGGGTAGCCTGATTTTGCGCCATTATTTGAGCGAACATCCCTTCTATCCTACTCATACTACCCTCAAAACCTCTATCGCTCGTCTGAACCAGGTTACGTTGCGGCTGCTGATACAGATCATTGTAATATGGCCGATGATCATAACCTTGCAAAGAATACCCCTGTGAAAAATATGGCTGCGGCTGCACAAAAGGGTTAGCATAATATGGCGTAGAGGACCCCTCATATTGGGGGCATTTAACAGTAAAATGAGGTCCTCCACAAATTTCACACATATTTACAAGACTCAAGAAAAATAAATGACACGGACAATTAGACTCCTACGACTCAACTAACACAAATAGCACAGAACATGTCAAGCAAGTCCAAACAAAGTAATCAACGCAATCGCCAAAGAATCCCCGGCAGCGGCGCCAAAAACTTGATGTGCTCGAAACGGGTTAACTAAATTAACTAAATTTACCCTAAATCTAGACTCTCTAAGTTTTAAATTTATAAAACTAAGACTTTCTAAACCCTAAAACACACAACCGGCAAGTGTACCGATCGAATGTAATATAGCCTAAGGAAGTCCGAGTATCGAACCCAAGAGACTCTACTGATTACGCTAAGACTCTATCTAAACTTAAATTGACACGACTTAACTAATTGTTTATTAATTGGGGGGGTTTCTAAAAATCCTAAGAATGCAAATAACGAAACTAGATTAGCTAAACGAACTAGACACGAACTCTAACGAAGACTTTGACCAGTGATGAATGAAGACTACCTAGGCTAGACGCAAGCTAAATTCAGAATGGATCTCTATTCGATGATTTTGTGGTGTGGAACCGGGATCTTAAGATGCTAAACCTATTAAGACACCACTAAGCCCCTCAAACACTCTCAAGGCGATTCTTGTAGCACTACCTAGGCTGTTATGTTTACCGGTTTGCTAGATTTCTTTTCCGTCCTCTAGTTTCTTGAAAGTGCCTATATAAGACGCTCTACTTTGCCGCGCGAACGTCTAAAGCGACAATGGGTTTTAATCTTAGCTTAATAGACTATGGAATGTTAAGGACTTATAACCAAACCTAGATCTATTAATACCCTCGAGCCTTTCCGCGACGAGTTTAGCAGCACACTTGATTTTATAGAATTACCGAATATCACTTCTAAGGTTACTTAAGCTATTTTCACCCTAAAGGATTAATGATTTATTATGTGATAAAGACCGTCACCTAAATCAAGAAACCTAATATAACCCTATTATGTGATAAAGACCGTCACCAAGAGTTATATGAAGCAATAAACAATAATAAAACAATGATCAAACACACATATGCACCAAGGTAGATTCCCAAAGCTTTTACAATTCAAGAATAACCACAACCATGCCAAAAATCAAATAAAGATCCAAACTTTGTTAAACTATTGTCATTAACCTAGGTAGTATATTAAGTTTAGCCGCAAATCATTGTCAAGAACATATCATAAATCATTGTATAAACTGAATTCATCATAAAGAAATCAAGAACAATTAAACGAATGATAAACAAGTCGAAATAACCCGAGTATCTTCCAATCCAAGAGCTCCTGAACTTCGTATGATGATTCCGCAAGACCCGAACACTCTAACAGCCGTGAGTCAGCCTCTGAATTCGCCTCTGGACTCCAAGATTCGTAATTGGTGATATATCCCCCGGCTGATGATGATTATGATCATATATATCTTCACAAACCCTAAATTCTCATGCACGTAACATCTGATCGCGTAAACAACCCCCACGCGGCCCGCTTTAATAATGCATATAAGTGAACGTGGGCCGCGAGTGTTCTATCATCCGGAAATGTGTTTTAAGTTAACTCGGCCCGCCTACAAGTGTATCATAAGTCAATGCGGGCCGCCTCGAACCTCCAGAACTGCATTTTTCACTTCGTTCCACTCCCGAACTCCTCGATTTCCGTGCCAAACTTTCTCCTGTCCAGATTTTATCTCGTATCTGTTCCTTTTGCTGCAAAAACCTGGAAAACACAAAACAATCAAAAGTATGTACATTCTATCTAAAACCGACACTAAAACTAACTAAAACCGAACAAACCTAGACGCGAATAAAGATGTATTTTACAATACATCAATGTACCACACTTGTACTTAAGAGACGCCGTGAACTGATCTCTCCGTCACGGATGGAGCACATGATGTCGATGCCGCAACAACATGCTCGTGGGACACTACACGAGAAGCGATACTCAGGGTATCAGAGTACAAATGGTCTTATTCACATAACTTATAAAACTTATTGTCATAACAAAACGGAACATATATTGGAACATGCGATAATGAGTATAACAACATAACACTATCGCATGACATGACATGAAAGCTAAATCAAATGATTAGAATAGGAATCGAACGGACTGTCAAATGAATCGATAATCAAAGACGTGAGGAGTTTTTAAAAGACATAGTAATTTAGTGGTTTATAACAATTTGAATATGAAGCAATAAAGAGTGGGGTAAGGATCCGTACCTTTAAAAATTCCAAAGTGATGCTACCTTGTGATAATATTTCAGATTTATACGGCAGAGTTTAGACTACTGATTAGTCTTTTAACCTAATTTAAATAATATGCATACAAACTAGGTTAGTAACTTAATACATCATTTACGATAACTCACGAGATCAACCCTCACAACGAATGACAACGTGCTATGCTTAAACATCCATCGGATTCACAACGAAGGACAGAGTATTCCCCGAATTCGGGTGGCACTCAACATCCGGTCGAAATCATGACTAATGACAAAGCATCACCCTAATGTGGGCAGCACTTAAACATCCATTGAGTACATTGATCGATCGGACAATGAATCGTAATAGCGATCGAGTTAATACCCTGATTGCAGCAGCGTTTCGTGATTGTGTGTGTTAATTATAGTGAACAGACGATAACTCGACGTACAATTGAAATTTTAACGTCGTTTTTGTGCCAGAATTCGAGTGCCAATGTCTGCTATTTATACACAATTTTTGCCCCCCCCCTTACGGACCGTAACAAATAACCCTTACGGTCCGTAAGGGTCATGAAATCCGTATAGGGTGGCCACGTGTGGGACTAGCCTAGCTGAGTCAACAGATTTTAAAATTTTAACTTCGACAGCAAGTTATTAGGATAATCATCAAGTAGGAAATACCCCCCCCCCCTGAGTTTTAGGGGCCCTGATCCTGATTCTAAAAATTCTGAAAATTCTAGGGTTTGTACGGAATTACTTGGGTGTCTTAATTATGGTTTCCTATTGGATAATTTATAAATAATAATAATAGTTTTGGTTGATATACAGAAAGATAGATCATAATATAGTTATATATTATTATTATTCTTTTATTTCTAGAATAATGATTTTTAAATTTAGGGTTATTACAACCGATTTCCTGCTTAAATTGTCCTTCCCTGTTTCTCTTCTTATTATCCTCAGTTCGAGATAAAAATTATTTCCTTTCGAACTCAAAGGTTTTGATTGCATTAGCAACTTCGGTGATGTCCTTAAATTTTATGTACATGATCGACTTCTGAATTCGATCATTAATTGCCCACTTGCATTTCTCTGCTTGGGCTTCTGCCGATCCTGCAACGTCTCCTACAATACTAGCCAACCTTGAAAATCGAGTCATGAACTCAGAGGCTGGTTCATCACTTCCCAGTCGAATCACTGCATACTCCCTGATATAAGCTTCTTTATCAGCGGTAGAAAAATACTTGTCGTAAAAGATATTACGAAAGTCGACCCATGAAAGATTAGCGTCAAAATCATCCCCTACGCCACAGCATCAAGACCATAAAGTACAAGGAAATCAAAACTCTGAAAAATCACTCTGAACGCGAAGCAACATGGGAATCTGAAGAATCAATTCGCTCTTTATACCCTAATCTATTCTCGCAATAGAATTTTAGTCAAAATAACGGTGAACCTTGCTCTTTGATCTATGTTCATTTGTTTCTGCTTATGGTCATTCATGCTTTGCTTCATGTGAATATATCTTAGTTATGATTAAGCATGTTTATGTAGGAGATATCAGTATCCATAAGTCACTCTTGTTATCTGCCAGTCTATGTTAATTTTCTGCATGATTAAATATGTTATTAAGATATGTAGAGGAAAAACCATTAAGACATGATGGTAAGGTAATTGACAAATATGGTCATAAACGTAATTATGAATTTCAGATACATATGTGTGTTTAGGAGATTTTTGTTATATAAGTTAGTAACTCTGATATGAAACTTCCGTTTCCGTTACTTATGCGATATATTATATTCTTATTGGAAAATTTTCGAGGACGAAATTTCTTTTAAGGGGGTAATAGTTGTAATAACCCTAAATTTAAAAATCATTATTCTAGAAATAAAAGAATAATAATAATATATAACTATATTATGATCTATCTTTCTGTATATCAACCAAAACTATTATTATTATTTATAAATTATCCAATAGGAAACCCTAATTAAGACACCCAAGTAATTCTGCACAAACCCTAGAATTTTCAGAAATTTCAGAATCAGGATCAGGGCCCCTAAAACTCAGGGGGGGGGGGGGGGGTATTTCCTACTTGATGATTATCCTAATAACTTGCTGTCGAAGTTAAAATTTTAAAATCTGTCGACTCAGCTAGGCTAGTCCCACACGTGGCCACCCTATACGGAGTTCATGACCCTTACGGACCGTAAGTATTATTTGTTACGGTCCGGAAGCAAGGGTAAAATTCGACTATAAATAGAGGACATTGGCACTTGAATCTGGGCGCTGAAACGACGAAGGAATTCGTATTATACTTCGAGTTATCGTCTGTTTACTTCAATTAACACACACGAAACACTAATTAAGTATAGCAGGGTGCTGCAATCAAGGTATTAACTCGATCGCTACTACGATTCATTGTCCGATCGATCAATGTACTCAATGGATGTTTAAGTGCTGCCCTAATGTGGGTGATGCTTTGTCATTAGTCGTGATTTTGACCGGATGTTGAGTGCCACCCGAATTCGGGGAATACTCTGTCCTTCGTTGTGAATCCGATGGATGTTTAAGCATAGCACTTTGTCATTCGTTGTGAGGGTTGATCTCGTGAGTTATCGTAAATGTTGTATTAAGTTACTAACCTAGTTGTGTGCATGTTATTTAAATTAGGTTAAAAGACTAATCAGTAGTCTAAACTCTGCCCGTATAAATCTGAAATATTATCATAAGGTAGCATCACTTTGGAATTATTAAGGTACGGATCCTTACCCCACTCTTTATTGCTTCATATTCAAATTGTTATAAACCACTAAATTACTATATCTTTTAAAAACTCCTCACGTCTTTGATTATCGATTCATTTGACAGTCCGTTCGATTCCTATTCTAATAATTTGATTTAGCTTTCATGTCATGCGATAGTATTATGTTGTTATACTCATTATCGCATGTTCTAATATATGTTCCGTTTTGTTATGAAAATAAGTTTTATAAGTTATGTGAATAAGACCATTTGTACTCTGATACCCTGAGTATCACTTCTCGTGGAGTGTCCCACGAGCATGTTGTTGCGGCATCGACATCATGTGCTCCATCCGTGACGGAGAGATTAGTTCACGGTGTCTCTTAAGTATAAGTGTGGTACATATAAGCTATTAGGAGGCGTATGGATCGATCCTAGGATTTAAGTATAAGGAGGTGGATAACGGGTATGCCAACTCGCCATATCATGTGATAATTATGCAGGAGTAGCTACCTGTGTATTGTCACGTTTTAAGTTTGCTCATGGGTACATCCGTAAGATATGATTATGAAATTATGTTCTTGCATCGTATCATTTTCCCATAAAGTTCCATCCGGATAATATTTCATATAAAGCGTTATTTGTTCTTTGAGCCTATAATTCCGTACTGAGCATTCGGCTCATTCCGTAAACTTTTTGTATATACAGGTCCACAGGTTACTTTGGGCGGGGAAAAGAGAGAAGAATAAAGCCTAGGAATAAATCTGAAGATGTTAGTTAATTAAGTCTATTGTCTCCGCTTGTATATTAACCTTAAATGTGGTTGTATCCTTGTCCAATAAATAAATAAATGAAATTATGACTTTTGTTTATGATACTGTTATTGTGACACGTCAGCCCAGTGCAGGGTTGGGGTGTTACATCTTCAAGTTTTCTACAGGAAAGAGCCTTTGCTCTGATACCATAGCTGTAACACCCCAACCCGGCACTGCTCTGATACCATAGCTGTAACACCCCAACCCAGATTCAAGTGCCAATGTCCTTTATTTATTGTCGAATTTTACCCTTGCTTACGGACCATAACAAATAATACTTACGGTTCGTAAGGGTCATGAACTCCGTATAGGGTGGCCACGTGTGGGACTAGCCTAGCTGAGTCGACAGATTTTAAAATTTTAACTTCGACAGCAAGTTATTAGGATAATCATCAAGTAGGAAATACCCCCCCCCCCCTGAGTTTTAGGGGCCCTGATCCTGATTCTGAAATTTCTGAAAATTCTAGTGTTTGTGCAGAATTACTTGGGTGTCTTAATTAGGGTTTCCTATTGGATAATTTATAAATAATAATAATAGTTTTGGTTGATATACAGAAAGATAGATCATAATATAGTTATATATTATTATTATTCTTTTATTTCTAGAATAATGATTTTTAAATTTAGGGTTATTACATGTGCACTTGTTTGTGACAGGCCTTGGAGGTCTACAACGTTTCCTAATGGTCGAGCCATTGATGTTTTCGTGTATGCCCAAAGTAATATATGCAGTTGTGACAAAGAAATTTGCATGATAGAAAGATAGCCAAACACGTCTTGTATTACTATAAATGTGTTGGCGACTTGGCCATTGCAATTACAAGATTCTTCTTCACAGGTAACACTTTCTCAGCTGTTGGGCGTTCCATGTTCGAGGCACTTCCTTGTTGTCGATGGTGCGCAGCTTATAAGCTCCTTTTCCGAGCACTGTGTCGATGACATATGGACCCTCCCACTTGGGAGCCAACTTCCCGGGTTTTTCTGCATTTGAAGCCTCGTTGTCTCTGAGGACGTACTCTCCGGGATTGAAGGTGCAGACTCGGACTTTAGAGTTGTAATATTTTTCCAGCTTCGTTTTGTACTTTGCTTCATTGATTGCCGCCATTTCTCTCCTTTCTTCTAGGAGGTCAAGGTCGATCCTCCTCTCTTCTTCATTGTTGATCATGTTCATTGAGAGCATTCGGGGTGACGGCAATCCTATCTCTGCTGGTATTACTGCCTCTGACCCATAAACCAAGCTGAACGGTGTTTCTCCGTTGCTTGTTTTGGGCATCGTCCTGTGGGCCCACAAGATGCTGGGCAGTTCGTCTACCCAACCTTTTCTTTTTTCTCCCAGCCTTGCCTTGATTCCATCGACAATACTCTTGTTGATGGCTTCAACTTGACCATTCCCCTGTGGGTGCGCGACCGAGGAGAAGGTATGGTCAATGTGTAAGTCTTTAAACCACTGTTGAAGATTGTCTTCGGCAAAGTTGGTTCCATTGTCAGTGATGATCTTGAGGGGTAATCCAAAACGACATATGATTTGTTCCCAAATGAATTTTTTGACAACAGTGGCTGTGGTTGATGCGAGGGCCTTTGCCTCTACCCATTTGGTGAAATAGTCGACTGCGACTATTATGAATTTGACGGCTCCTGGGGCTTCGGGAAAAGGGCCAACCATATCTATTCCCCACTGTTGAAAGGGCCACGCCGTGGTGACTGGGACCAACTCATTCTTGGGGCGCATCGTTTTGGGGGCATGTCTTTGACATCCACTGCATTTCCTCAACTCTTTGACCGCATCCAAATGCATTCCGGGCCAGTAATACCCCGCATTCATGACCTTTGCTACCACCATTCTTGGTCCGGCATGTATACCACAGATTCCCTCGTGCACTTCTCTGATCAGATAGCTTACGTCTTCGGGATCAACACATCTTAACAAAGGCCCGAGGTATGATTTTCTGTACAAAATCCCATCAGCCATCTGATAATGTTCAGATTTGTACTGGATTTTCCTCGCTTCTGCCTTGTTCTCCGGGAGTATTCCAGATTGGAGGTACGCGATTATCGGAGTCATCCAAGACGTTGTTCCTAGCTGAACGACGCTTACCTCTCGCAGTAGCACTGACGGGTTGCTTAAAACCTCTATGCGTACATCCTTTGCTAAGTGTTGGAAGCTTGTAGAGGCGAGTTTACTCAGCGCGTCTGCTGGTTTATTCTCGCTTCTATTAATGTGGTGCACTTTGTAGGAATAGAAGGTTTGTAGCAGCGTCTTTGCTTGACTCAGGTAAAGTGCCATTGTATCTCCTTTGGCTTCATATTGCCCGTTGATTTGCCCTGCCACCAACATGGAGTCCACATGCGCTTCGATGTGTCGTACTCCCATTTTGATTGCCAACCTTAAACCAGCAAGGAAAGCTTCATATTCAGCTTCATTGTTTGTGCTTTTAAAATCCAGGCGTATGGCGTAGGTGAACTCATGTTTGTCAGGGCTCACCAGCCGGAGACCAGCACCTGCGCCATCCTCGTTAGACGCACCATCTGTGTATAGTAACCATGGTTCTTCCACTTGCTGTTTCTCGGCTTTTTCCATCGCCTTGCATTCTCGATCTTTGTCATCCGGTACCTCTGTCATGAAATCTGCAAGTACTTGGCCCTTGATCGCCGGTCTTGGCCTGAACACCACGTTATGACCCCCGAGCTCTATCGCCCATTTTGCTAGTCTCCCTGAAATCTATGGCCTTGCGAGTATGTTGCCAATATTGTAGTTTGTTAGCACGTGAATGACGTGGTTGGCAAAGTACCTGCGCAGCCGTCTTGATGCATGGATCAGTGCGAGTACTAGTTTCTCCATGATTGCGTACCGGGTTTCTGGGTCAGTCAGAGTTCGTGACACATAATAGACTGGCGTTTGAACACCCTGTCGATCAACAAGTAACACTACTCCCACTGCTCTGTCGGAGGCTGATAAGTACAGTACCAGAGGCTCGCCCTTGACTGGTGCAGTTAACGTTGGCAGCTTGATGAGGCAGTCTTTCATCTCGCGGAATGCGCTCTCGGCTTCCGGAGTCCACTGAAATTGGCTCTTCGTCATGCAGTTTCGGAGAGTCTTTATAAACGGAAAAGATTTGGCTGCGTGATTGGCCAGGAAACGGTTAAGTGCTGCCAACCGTCCTACCAATTTTTGCATCTCCTTGATCGTCGAAGGTGACGGCATGCGTTCAATTGCTTGTATCTTGTCAGGGTTCACCTTGAAACCATCTTTCGTGACAATGAAACCCAGGAATTTCCCCTCTTCCATGCCGAAAGAACATTTCGCTGGGTTTAACTTGATACTGACTCCGCGCAAGGTGTCGAACGTCTTTTGGATGTTCAGCAACATTGTACTCTCTTCTTTGCTCATAATAACCAGATCATCCATATACACTTCTATATACTTGCCGATGGCATTGTGGAAAGTTTCATTCATGAGCCTCTGATAAGTCGCGCCCGCATTTTTTAAACCAAAGGGCATTTTGGTATAGCAGTATAGCCCTGTTGGTGTGCGGAACGCGGTCTTTTCTTCATCCTGCACAGCCATCTGTACCTGGTGGTACCCTTTGTAGCAATCGAGGAAACATTTCCATCGGAATGTGGCAAGTGAATCAATCTTTTCATCAATGTCTGGTAAGGCGTAACAGTCGTGTGGACATGCCTTATTCAGATCCTTGTAGTCTACGCACATTCTCCAGCTACCGTTGTTCTTTTGGACCATCACTGGGCTTGCTACCCACGTTTAATACCTGACCTCCCTGATGATTCCCGCGTTTAACAGCTCTATCACCTGCTCCTTCATGGCATCATGTTTTATGTCTCCCAAGTGGCGTTTGGCATGCACCACCGGTTTTGCGTCCTCCGAGACGTTTAATCGATGCTCAGCTATGTGCCGTGGAACACCCACCATATCTGCTGGTGTCCAGGCAAAAACATCCATGTTTTGGAACAACAGCTTCTTTAGCGCCGCGCGCGTTAGATCGGACATTGCAGGTTTGGTTACTGTCTGTTCCGGATATGCGCTGTTTAACACCCATTTCTCTGCCTCTTGGCGTGGTTCTGGTTTTCTTGCCTTTGCAGGTCTTAGCTCATCTGTTGCTAATACTTCTTTGCTTGCATATATGATGGCTACTCCTGTTTCTGTTGGGAATCCCACAGCTGAGTGTGGGCCGGAGCAGATCATGCTGAAATCACCTTGGGATTGTCTTCCCAGCAGAATATCGTGTCTTGAATGTGCTGACAGCACCATGAATGTGACTTCTTCTGTTCTTGAGTTTCTTCCGTCCGAGAGCAACACTGGGAATGATATTTGTCCTAAGGGAAAAACGGCTTCATTGCAGAAACCAGTGAGCGGGTAATCAACTGGTTCTAAGCGCGCCTTATCCTCTTGATCGAACTGATTAAAACACTGTTCATATATGATGTCCGCAGTGCTCCCCGGATCGATGAAAATGTAATCTGTTTGGTAATGCCCTATTACGCCCGAGATGACTATGGGCCTTCTTTCTCGTGGGCCTCCTCTTACAACCGGGAAAACGACTTGTTTCTCGCACCATGCGTCGTCTTGCGCGCGCTTGTTGTAGTTTTTTCTTGGCCTTCGTGGACCCCCTTGAACCATGTGGGTTTCTAGCTTCCGGAGTTTTTTGTTATCCGGCCCTTCTTCTCTTCTTTGAATCTGGCGGTAATCACGCCTTCCACCTTTGACCAGGTGAGTTAACTTTCCGTCTCTTAAGGCCCTTTCGATCTCTTGTTTGAGGCTGAAACAATCGTCGATTAAGTGGCCTGTGTCCTTGTGGAATTCACAGAAAAGATTCGGGTCTTGGCCCCTTTTGTTGCGCATTTGTAGCGGTGGCTTGAACTGGTGGTTCTCGGTTGCCAAGACTTCTGAAGGAGTTTTCGTGAGGGGTGTCCACTGTTTCTCCCTGTTTTCTCGTTTCACCTCTTTCCGGTGAGCTATTTGATTGATCGTGTGACGCGCATCCTCTCTTACCGGGCTTCTTTCTCTGTGACCGGATGCTTTCCACGGTTGGCTCCTGCCTTTCTTGCTATGCCGGTCATTATGGTTGTAGCTGCGCTGACGGTGATCATCGCCGGTCAACTGTCTGTCCGACTACGCGATGGTTTTGGCTGCTTCAATGAAGGTCTCCCAGTCTTTGGGTCCTCGGTCTCTCCCTTTTACGCGCTTGATTAGATCGTCGCACTTGACAGCCCTCATGAAGTGTGTGCGCATCATCTTCTTGCCTACGTCGCCGATCTCCAAACATTCTTTGTTGTATCTTGTAATGAAATCTTCCACGCTTTCGTGGTCTCTGCGCCATATGTTCAGACAATCAGCTGGATCCCTGGTGTGTCGTCGTTGCTGCGAGAAGTGTGCCAGGAACTTCTCTCGGAAGTCGACCCATGATTTGATTTTCCCTGCTGGCAGGCTATCAAACCAGACGCGCGCTGCGCCTATGAAGGTTTGAGCGAAGAGATGGCACCAGGTTGGTAAGTTCCATCCGCCTGTAGCTCCAGCACCATTGAAAACCTGAAGGTGATCATCTGGGTCTGTCAACCCGTTGTATTTGCCCACGTTGTGTGGCAATTTCGTTTTGTCGATGGCAGCCGTGGCGATCTCCCTAATGAACTTTGAATTCTCAGCCATGTCGTCTGGACGATAGCTCAAGGTGTAATCATGCTCCGCTTTTGGGTCATAACCTGCGCGCTTGCGAGGTTTGTACGCTTCATGCTCTGGTGGCAGCCTGCTGAACACTGTGTTCGTCTCGTCGTCATCTTCAAATTCGTCGTTTATGTTGCGCGGGCCTAAACGACTTTGTATTGGCTTCTTTGGTTGGTGAGAATACTGCACGTAATTGCTTTCTGTTTCACCGTAAGTGTCGCGCGTGTCGTGCGCGCTTGGCCTTCTAATATGTGGTGGAGGTACTGACTCAGGGCGTAGATTGAATGCATTGGTCTGTTGAGGCATGGGAGCGCTCAAAGGCCTTGGCAGTGGAGTGACAAATGCGGACTGGTTTGCTTGTGCCTGAAGCAGAGCTTGCTGCGCGCTGAGTTGTGTGTAAACAAGGTTAATAGACGCCACTTGTTCGGCATACCAGGAAGCCAGAGTTTTTCCTTCAGGTAGCCCTAGCAGTGCAGAGAAGTTTAGTTGTGCTTGATCCGATGGAGCTGAGGGGCCAGCTCCATGGCTCTGAGTTTGCACTGGTGGTGGTGTCTGTTGGACTACCTCTAACGGAGGCTGGAACGTAGCTCCTATTGTGGTCTGAGTGATGATTCTGGGTGGAGTTTGGAAAGTAGCACCAGGTGGTCGTGGGTTCGAGTCCCACGGATGGCGCCAATGATGAAACACAGGTTAACACTAAGGTTAATCTATGGGGTTATTTCTTCCGTATGCTTTTCTCTTCATTCTTTGTACTGTTGTAGTCGTACCACTTGGACGACAATATTTATCTTCAAATTTTCTTTTAGTATTATTCACCTAGGACACATTGTTTACAGAATTATAGATTTCTGTTCGTTTATTTTAGTTTTCACATATTTAAGATTGTATGTTATTCTTATCTGACGTCTTCCATTGTTTTTTTTTTTTTCTTTCAGACTGGTTATGTATTCTTACTTTGACTATAGAGTGGTATTAGATGGATGATATAAAATGAATTATAGTGTTAGTTTGATATATTATATGATCATTATAATATATATTATTCTGTATATTGATTGTAAATTATTCATCTGTGTTCTATAAATATTGAACTTAATACGAAGGAGGTTTTCATTATATAACATTTTATTCATTAATAATAATCGTTTCAGCTTCACTAGTTTATTGTTCTGTACGTTTATTTTATTTTTATCTCTATAATATGCAGCATTAATAATAAACAAATATTGAGATGCAACTTTAAAACAAGAAAAAAAAAACATCTTTTATAAATATGAAAAAGCTTATTTTTTATATATAGTTTTGAGGGGCCTTCAACGTAAATGTAGTCATTTTATCTTTAACATTTCTTTGACTTTTGTTGCTTTTTAACAAAAGAGATGATTTCATTGAAAGAACAATTCAAAAAGGCTTAGAGATATAATATCTACATCATTTGTATTGAAAACATGATTTTCCTAGGGGAAATTATATATATATATATATATATATATATATAGGTAGAGGATCCTGTAAAAAAGGCCTAAAGTGTGAGAAGGGTAAGAAAGAATCTCAGCCATTAGATCTTTTGATCTAATGGGTGAGATCAATAGGGACCAAATTGTAAAATATTCTCATTAATTTGGACTGATTTGAAATATCTAGGGGCAATATAGTCTTTTAAACCCACTAGAAATTAGCTAATGCACATGTAACTTCCCCCCGTCTTTTTTAAACGTCAATAACTTTTTATACGTAACTTTTTTATAAAAAAAATTACACCATAATAACGAGCGTTTTTTTTATCTTTAATATGAGTACCATATTGCTATACTTATAAGAGAAAAAATATGTTTCGATCAGATGTTTAGTCAATGAATGGTGTTATATACTTGCTGAATGGTGTTATATACTTGCTGAATGGTTTATATACTTACTGAATGGTGTTATATACTTGCTGAATGGTGTTATATACTTGTTGAATGGTGTTATATACTTACTGATTGGTGTTATATACTTGCTGAATGCTGAATGGTGTTATATACTTGCTGAATGATGTTATATACTTGCTGAATGGTGTTATATACTTCCTATAATTAAGGTGGCGGTTATGGGAAGTTTTTAATTAATTGAATTAATGATTAAATTACTTGTTTACCCTTTTCAATTAATTTAGATCTAATGGCTGAGATTCTTTCTTACCTTTCTCACACTTTTGGTCTTTTTTACAATAACCTTAACCACCTTTATTGCGAGAACCAATGTGAACATAAGGGTATCCGGGGCACTCCCCTAAGAGGGGAGTCCCCTCTCTCACGCACACCCAATCAGGTTATGCCACGTCAACTCCCCTCTTACCCCAATTTGATGGCGGCACTCCCCTCTTAGGGGAATTGTTTTTTTTATTAAAAAAAATAAAAAATAAAATAAAATAAAAGTTTTCATTGGTTGAAAATGCGGCTGGCCCCACCATATCATCTCCCCTTCTTCGGTGAACTCCCCCAGACCACCCTCCCGGAATTGGGTCACCGCAGGGATGGCGGCGGTGTTCCCGATCGGGGAATGTGGTCACCGAGCCACTCCCCGCTTGGTGCCCCGGATACCCTAACCTAAAATAGCTAAAAAAACTTAACCCCCCAAATAGAGATATAATATCTACATCATTTGTATTGAAAACATGATTTTCCTAGGGGAAATTATATATATATATATATATATATATATAGGGTAAGATTCATGCGAGAACCACCTTTATTGCGAGAACCAATGTGAACATAACCTAAAATAGCTAAAAAAACTTAACCCCCCCCCCCTCCCAAAAAAAAAAAAAAAAAACCTTACCCCCTCAAGCTAAATGCTAAAAACTAAAACCCCCAAAAAACCTAACCCCCCTCCCCCACCCCCAAAAACCTAAACCCCCCACCCCCCAAGCTAAAATGCTAAAAACTAAACCCCCAATAAACCTAAAAAATCTAAAAAAAGATAAAAAAAAAGTCTAATTTTTTTTTAAATATTTTTTATGTTAAAATCGCTACTTTTAGTACCAAATTTTTTTTTAAAAAAATTTATTTTTTTTGCTACTAAAAGTAGCGATTTTTTTTATAAAAAATATAAATTTTTTTGTGTTTTTTAGCTATTTTTAGGCATTTTTTGTTTTGTTCACATTGGTTCTCGCAATAAAGGGTGGTTCATAACGGATCTTTGTCCTATATATAGGGTAAGGTTCATGCAAGAACCGCGAGAACCAATGTGAACACAACCGAAAATAACTAAAAAAACTTAACCCTCACCCCCCCCTAAAAAAAAACTAACCCCCCCCCCCCCCCCCCAAGCTAAATGCTAAAAACTAAACCCCTCCCCTCAAAAAAAAAAAAAAAAAAAAAACCCTAACCCCCTCCCCCAAAAACCTAAACAACCCCCCCCCCCCCCCCCCCCACACAGTTAAAATTCTAAAAACTAAACCCCCAAAAAATTAAAAATAAAAAAAACACACAATTTTTTTTAATAATTTTTTACATTAAAATCACTACTTTTAATAGAAAAAAACTTTTTTTTAAAATAAAAAAAAAATTAAAAACTTTTTTTTTTGCTACTAAAAGTAGTGATTTTTTGATAAAAAATATTAAAAAAAAAATTATGTGGTTTTTAGCTATTTTTAAGTATTTTTGGTTGTGTTCACATTGGTTCTCGCAATAAAGGGTGGTTCCTAACGGATCCTTCTCCTATATATATATTAGAGTAAAGTGTCATTTCCGTCCCCATGGTTTAAACTCATTCTCACATACAGACCCTATTTGAAAAATAGGGTCATTCCAGTCCATATGGTTGTCAATTGGAATCAATCACCCTGAGAGCATTTGTTGTTTGTCAACTGATCGATAGTTGACCGGGGCATGGATGTTTTTTACCATATAATTTCAACGGCAATATGGTCATTTTGCTCTTTACAACTCCAAAAGCAGGTTACATCCACTTCAAAACCCCAAATTGCACCATTCACTCCTTCCATCTTCTCCAACACACCATAACTCTATAAATTCCATGTTGATGTTTAGAGCTGAAGCACGATAACGGCTAGAGTCATATAGATCATGGGTGGGTAGAGATGGTGGCTATGAAGGTGAACTACAACAACAACGATGAGTTAACTAGTGAAGGAAGGCAACAATGGCGGCTCATGATTGCTCCATTAGTGAAGTGCACACCTCCAAGCCTCGCCTGCCATTTTAGAGACCCCTTATGGTAAAATTGTTCCATTCAAGAACATAACAAAAGGGTTGAAATCAAACATAAATCCATCATCAATTGTTAAAGCATAATTTACATAACAGAATACATATAAAAGATTTATTAATCACCCAACAAGCACAGTTAATACTTAGTAATACTAATAAAAGTTGAACACAATATGGATTAAATCATAATTTTTGATATTATATAACAAACATTTGTAACTGAAGTTTACATCTACTCTAAATCAACTGAAAAAACCCAACAATTCCCATTTGGAATTATGCAAAAGACTATTTAATCTTCATCAATCATTCAGTTACTCAACTTATAAAGATAATGCGTTAGTTTAGTTGAATAAGACCAATTATAATTGAGTTGACGATAAAATCTATGATTCTAATAAATTAGTCCCTACCAATGTGAATGGTGTGTTCAATTGAATTCATTAGGTTAACATAATACATGCAATTCTTAAAAATGGAATATTTGTTATATGACTTTAGCAATCAAGGTCAACGAACCTCAATTAAATAAGTTAGTACAAAGACCTACAGGTGAGATCAAAGAATCTCGTAATGACTTTGACAATTGAAGTCAATGAATTTCACTATGATTAAGACGTTGATCTTTACAAATAAAATTGAGGGGTTAGAATTTAAAGGCATGAGTTAAAAACTATGGTAACGTTCGTTTCATAGAATAGAATGGAATATGGATGAAATTGGATTGTAGATTCCATTTCTTATGTTGTCCGTTTCAACAAAAGAAGGAATTGGAATTGAACAATAACATAAGAAACGAAAGCTACATTCCAATTCCATGAATTTCATCATGTACTATTAGTGTATGTCGAATTAACACCTGTTTATATGCCAGACCATATGGAAAGTGATTATGGTACATTGTATGCAAAAACAGGGAAGTGAAACTGTTGTTGGAAAACAAAACGGTAATTTGCATATCATTGTGCTGGTTGCCTAGGGTTATCTTGTAACCATCGTAGCCTTATGTTGGACCAGTGTACAGTGTACACTGGAAGATAAATCCTTGATGTTCTACTCAACGTTTACGCTAATTTAGAGCCATCGTAAACCTACGTTGCTTGCACTAACAGTATCATTGAGACAATTGTCCGATTGTTGACAAATATAACCAATAACCACCATCCTAAAACCTTGCGCTGGCTCACCCCAATGATGTTTCAACCCCTATATAAGGAACATCATATTGTATGCTTTAACTAACGAAGTCGAAAGTATAATATCTTTTTCACAAAAAATAACACCTCTTTCATGCATAACACTATTGATTACGTACGCACACAAAATATTTTGAAATGCTTTAATCCGAAAGTGATTCACATGATTCAACAAGCTATCTAGTACAATATAGCTTAAACACGAAACATATATTCATATGAACCATTTTTATATCACCTTTTTTACCATAGCTATCCGAAAGTGATTCCAACAACCTTATTTATTCACAATAGCTAAATTGTGGTCACGTACCAAAACATGATTTATCATATGAAATGTTAGTGGTTTGATTTTTTTTTTCATATTTACCTTGCACAAAACATGATTTATCATATGAAATGTTAGTGGTTTGATTTTTTTTTTTTCATATTTACCTTGCACAGAATATATTGATATTAGAAAGACGCGAAGACCTCATCGATGGCGGTTCACATCGTTAAACTTTTGTCAAGAGTTGCAAAGGTATATTAACGTTTTACATCGAAAAGTCACTTCACTTCCGCAACACTAAATTATTGCTCAAATCTAGAATAGATGGAAGGAGTTTGATGTATAAGAGGTAATCCTTACGAGTCGTTTACAGTCTTGTGACGTGACACACTTGTGTGAAACATATAAAAGTTCTATACAATATAGTGAAACTGATATCTCAGAACATAAAATACTACTTTTTATATCGTAACTTGTTCGATTAATAACTTTATTTTAAAGAATGAATAGGTTGGGTAAAAAAGTAAAAAAAAATGAAATATAAGTAAAGAATATATTAAAAGCAGAGTAAGGTTTCGTATCAGTGGGTCTTAACATACAAATGTGTCTTAACATTAGAAGTGAAGGAGATAATTTTTTTCTTTTATTATTTTTTTTTTTTTGAATTTTTTTTCTTAATCTTGTCAAGCACGTATTTTAGTCCTAAAATTTAAGAAAAAAAAATCACATATTTACACTAGTAGAGTATTATAATCACTCGAGTAATTATAATCACTTTACTAGAGTAATTTTTTTTTACATTTTGCAATTAAACATAATGTTTAAGTAAATGAAGAAAAAAAGCTTTCTTACTTCTAATGTTTCAGGGGCAGTGGTTTTGTTTCATGGCAAGCGACGCGGAAGGCTGAGGCGGGGAAAATATCCAAGCACGAGCAGGCCTGCATAGATAATCAACATGCCTTCCTTCCTTTCGCGTTCGATACCTTTGGTTGTCTGGCCCCTATGGCGTCCGGTTTCTTGAAGCGGGTTCAAAAGGCAGCACTTGCGCATGCGACAGTGTCTGTAGGCCATAGTTATGTGCTTAGCCGAGTAGGATTTGCAATTCAAAAGGGGGTTGCTGCGCAGCTTGTTGCCCGTCTACCAACCCATGATTTGTAATTTGCTCTAACCTTCTATTAAGGAATATATGCAGTTCACAAAAAAAAAAATGTTAAGACTCATTTTAATTTGATCTTTACACGTTAAAATCAACAGCAAAAGTATGCATACATAAATTCTGAACGCGTTATCATTGTTTTTAATTCGAAAAATATTATGAAACATAAAAGGTCAAATTTCGTTTTGCTACATAACAAATTAAGTCACATGCATGTAGACTTTTTAAGTCACTGTACATTTGATTGTGTATTAAATATTGATTATGTTTATTAGTCTATAATACTTGGGTTATGCGAAACCAATTGTCGTTAATAATAACATGATCAATATAGAATAATGAGAATAAAATTGTAAAAAATTTATTAAGTGTTATATTAGTCCAACATTATAACAGTTATTTATAAAAGCAAACGATTATATTGAAAGTCTACATTTTTAAGAAAAAAGAATTGATAAAAGATAACTTTAAGAGCACCCCTTTTTGGACATATTTGTTCCTAGTTGCGTTTGCAAATCTTATGATGGATCTTCATCATTATCAAATTTTACTGTTTGAATTATATGTCCACCTTTTAAAAGTTATTTTTTTAATATAACTATTTTTCTTTGACATACTTTTAAGATGAAATACTTCAATTTTAAGAGTTAACTTTTTTTTTGGGGTTAAATTCTATCAAATATTTTTTTTCATTTCTGCCTACATTTAGAGAACTTGAAATAAGATTTAAGCTTTTAAATCCATATATGATATGATACAAGGATTGTGCCTATTTGAAACGAAGACCTACAACGTTGTTTCCTACAATGTATTGATGATGGTGCACCGTTAATGCTCAGTTGACAATTTTTTTTTTAATGACTAATGTTACTTTACTCAAACTTCTATATTTACAAATAAATCATCCTTGCCTCGAATTGAACCCAGGACCCCACTAATAGAGTAATAGGCAAGAGCCTCTGTCAAATGAGCTCAGTTGACAATTGAACAGTGAAATTGTTGTACAAAGTTTTTAAATTTTTGTTGCAAAGTTTTTGTTGAAAAATTTTCTAGAAGCTTTTCTGTTTTGTTCTTTAACTCCTAAGCATCCACTCAACATCACTATATTTTTTGGAATTTATGTTGTCTGGGTGAATAAAGTTAAAAGTTAGGAACCAACGGTGAATCGGTTGTTGCCAATCTCGTGATTGTAAGTCTTTTGTTTCTATATTTAGATCATGAGCTACTTTATACTATGTTAATTAATGATGGTAACTTGTAACCCGCAACCCCAATATATTGAGCATGTTTGGCATGAATCTTTTAGGAGCTTCTCGCTTTAAGCTTTTAAGAAAAAGCTCATAGTCTTGTTTGATTGAAGGAGCTTGAAGCTTTTAGGTTAGGAGCTTAAAGCTTTTGGTTGAAAGCTCCTACTAGTAGCGTTTAGAAGGAGCAACAAGCTTTTAGGAAAAAATAACTATTTTAATCTCTAAAGATAATGAACTTTTTAATGCACAAGCTTTTTAAATTTTTAATTATGTCCGTTTTGGTCATTTTATACATTTTTTAAAAAGCTACAGCTACTAGCTACCAGCTACTAGCTTCCAACCACCAACTACTTTTGCCAAACATACCCATTATGTATCTTTTGAGATTCCACTTGACATTTTGTTCTAGTTTTAAACTGTTTATTAAAACCGATTATTCCACTATTTTTTTTATTTAACGGTTATTATTTTCCAGAGTGGGAGGGGCGTTTTCGTGTACTATAAAGCAGGTAGTGTTACCCGATCGGTAACACCAACATCACTCCATTGGGTACCCGTAGAAAGAAGATGAGAAAGAGAGAGATGCGGAGAGAAGATGAGAGAGAGAGAGATAGATGCGTTGGGGTTGTCACCGATAGGTAACACCGACGCCTCTCCAATCGGGCACCAACTTGTGGTGTTTCTCACTCCTACCCCCTTTACTACAAGACTTCAATGATTACAAAGTAAATTGAGTGTCTTCTACATTTTAATCAATTCGATCAAAACCAACATTTGTTAAGAAAAATTGAAAATCAAATAAGACCAAACTGTTCGGTTTGGTTTCATTTTGGACTGAACTAAAGGTACATTTAGGATGAACGGTATGGGGGAAGTCCCCGGCATGGCGAGGCCCGTCCCGTCGCCATCGCTGCCCCATGTCCCCCCTTTTCCTTATCCAACACACACATATAAACATACATACATCTCTTGTATACATAAAGGGGCTCATCACCCACACTATAGGCCCATCCTTTGGGACTCATTCCCCGCACCCGATGACATGACCTCCCACGTGGTGGATCATCCCCAAATGACTAACCCTCCACCCTTACGGCATGAGTTAACATGTAGCGACTTTAAAACCAAAGTAAAATATGTTTTTTTAGTAGAAAAGAAAACCTAACTTTACACAATAAGAAAACTATTATGACTACATAAAATTATAACATATTATTGGTTTTGTTATATTACAGGGATTATTTTATATGAGGGACTCTGTCCGAGTTCATACAAAACAGTTTGAAAAAAATAAAATCATTGGTTTGAAATTTGAACAAGTAAAGATCACCCGCGAAACCAAGTACATGATCAAATAAGCCGGTCTCTCCTGTCTAAACAGGAACGTGAACACCCCTACGTACTCGCTACTAAAATCTAGTAACAGAGTTCTACCAACGACTTTCCTTATCAAAGTTTGTTGATCTCTCACGAGCTCAGCATGCGCGTTCTGTTTAACCTATAGGTTTCAAACACAGAAAAACACAACATATTTTTTATATACACACTCATTTCAAAGAAAATTATATTATCACATACAGACTAAAGAGAATTCAATTCAGTAAAGTGTAAATGTAAACTTGTGAAATGGTTTTGAAAAAAATCCAAACAGCTTAAGTTACTAAACAGATACAAAAGTAAACTTATTATATAAATCTACCTACAAGAGACACCACGAAACATCCAACAGAACATATGCTTTCTTCAACCTGCGACTTCTAACTTCTATAAATATGTACAATAAGAAGTCTTCTGTGTAATTCAACGAAACAAGTTAAATAAAAGTAATGATATTTAGATATTACAAAGTTAATGCGGGGTGGTACACTTACTCAGAACACGTGCTAGACGGGAGTTCATCCTTCTTCATCCTCGTTTTTATCAACTTTCACCTCCACTGGATGCACTGGAGATGTACCTGCAGTTACAACTTTAAGTTATAATGGCAAATACAATATGAAAAAAAGATGAATTTCCGACTTGAATAGACCTACACTATCTCTGCTTAAAAAACATCTTGCGTCCACCAAGCCCCCCAAAACCACAGTGTGATAGAATAGAACCGATGGATTGTGATCAAGCAAGGATAACAAATCAATTGCAATGACAAACAGTAAAAGAACTGATCTTGGTTTTCAAAAAGCGTGAGACGCTCTGAGGCATTTAGGTCCCAAAAACGAGGAGCGAGGATTGCGCATCGCATACGCCAAGCGCTGCTCCATGTACAGCCAAACAAGCTTTATTTACAGCGAGAAGTTGTGTCTCTCTCATCTGTTTTACATACCAACCATTCTATCATATAAACCTTTCATAGTTTCTTCATACTTTGGTTGTTATTACATATTATATTAGCCTCCTACGAACCCAAAATTTGACCCAAAAGTACATGAGGTGCTCCTCAAGCCCCTGATGCATTTTCCTAAACACCTCACACCTCACACCTCAAACATCATCATCATCATCATCATACTCAGTAAATCCCACCAATAGCAAAGCAAAGGTAGGGTCTGAGGAGTGTAAGATGTAGACAACCTTACCTTTACCCCGTAGAAATAGAGAGGCTGCTTCCAGTGAGACCCCCGGCTCGATAGTAGTTTTGCATCAAGCCTTGGACATAAGGCACATACCACTCAACAATCGGGACAAAGACCGATTAGTGCATGTACCCTTTTGTCTTTCAGCTATCAACGCCACCACATGATGCATGATTAACCGTCCTCAGCTTTTAACGTTATTTTCACGAAATTAGTAAAATAACGTTAAAACTAGTGCACTTTCACTTTTGCCCCCCGATGGCCCACGCATATACACATTATAAGGCACATAACCTCGCGCCTCAAACGTGCCTTTTAAAACCAAGCATAGCTGTTAATGACGAATAGCGATAAGGTACCTATATGCTACATAGCGAATAACAATAAATAATGGACGGCTATTTTATAAATAGTGATACACTAGAAAAAAATTAAAAAATGTATATGTATATTATATAAAAATATGTATATTATATAAAAATACCCTGGTATATGTGCTATTTTACATGTATATTTAACAAAAACCTAAAATCCAGCCTTGGCTTAAAAAAGCGGGAATCGCACAAAAGCGATGAGGTCTAAAACCGATTTTTAAAAAGCGAAGTGCAAAAGCGGTGAGCTTTTCGTACGCAAAGTGATTATATAATTCATTTTATATATCCCATGAGTGTTTAACATCCAATACCTATGATTTAGCTATAATTAAGCTTTATAAATGTTTTAAAATGAAAAAACATAAATGTACAGCATAAAAAGCCTGTTGTACAACACTCAGAAACATAGAAACACCCCATGTACAAAAAGCGTGCGCCTCAGCTGCGCCTTAGGTCGATTTTCACCCTAAAAAGCGCGCCCCAGCTGTGCTTCTTGTACATCGTGTGCCTTATGTCACACAAGGCGATGGGGTTTGTGCCTAGATGCGCTTAAGCGCGCTTAAGGTGCGCTTCTTTAAACCAAGAATCCAGCTATTTTATAGCTATATTTAATCGCTATTTATATTTAAAAAAAATAAAAATAAGGTGTCGCTGTTCTCAATATCCATCGCTGCAACCCTAATAGCGACACTATACCTATACGCTACATAGCGCGCTATAGTGATCGCTACGATCGCTATTGATATCTATAAAACCAAGAAACTAATACCATTATACCTTATTGATACAACTCAATTTCCAGACTACTTAACTCCAATGCCAGTTATGCATACACTACTGACTCAAAAGACTCATGTACTTAACTCAATACAAACCGAAAGATATCCACACAAACTTCAAAAAGGTTTTAAAAATCGGAAAATTCTGCAGAATACCGACATGTTAATCCATTCTGCAATCAGAATCCATTTTGCACCCCAAAAAAACATTTCAACTTCTCACCACTTCAAATAACAAAAAAAAAATCTTGCATTTTGATTTAAATAAAATAACTCTAACTCAGAATTTCATAAAAAACAATCATACTTTACAACAAAAACATAATTCTGTGCATCTATATAACCAACACAACTATTTTAGTTATATAAAATTGCAAAATTTTATAATAAATCTGTCACAATCCAAACTGCCACAAACAAATTAAATACCTTGAATAAAATAAGCAGACGAAGGCCAACCACGAGACGAACTAAGCGACATAGATTCATCTTCGGTCAACGGAATGGTCAAACCCTTGAAAAGTTGTAACAAAGCGTCAGATTGAGGTCGGTGACGATGAGGAGGGACCCAATACGAAGAACCTGGAACAAACGGAAGCCAATCAGGAGCAGATTTCCTGACGATTATGTTGTGAATAACATCTTCGAGCTTTCGTAACCCTAAAACCTCCACATCTCCGTCCGATTCAACCTCCACTTCGATCAGTTGTGATTCTCCTGATCGGCTTGAGAATCGATTCGGCTGATGTATCGCTAGTTTTAATGAATTTGATGAAAATGATGTTGATCGAATTAGGGTTTGTGAGAGGAAACGAGCCATAATTTGGGGGAAAAGAAAACCTGTGCTGTTTCTAGAAAAAGGATATTTATGTCACAAATTTTAGAAAGTTAATAATTTCACATGGTAAAATCTTATTTTTATATGGTGTATACGGGTCGTATAACCTTATACGGTCCGTATACACCATGTGAAAAAAATTTGGTCGTATACAATGTATACGATATTTTTATACGGGCGATATAATGTTATATTGCACGTATACATCAGGTTCCACCAATTTCTCTTACCCGTATACATTTGGCCGTATAACATTATATTGCTCGTATACATTTGTATATGGCTCGTATAAGGTTATACTACCCGTATACATGTAAAACCAAAAAAAATAAAATCCACTGCATTTATTTCTGTGTAAAAGCATTCTATACGGGCCGTATAAGGTTATACGGCCCGTATGCAGCAGAGATGTGAAAATAAGATTATAGGGGTGTGTGTATAGAATCGCCCTTTATTAACTCTGTTTTTTACTCTGTGTTTCTTCCACAAGTTTGACTTCCAAAGTCAACCCAACTACTTCCATTTACAAAAATGAATACTAAATTAACAGTATTTGCACCAACTTATATAAACAGAGACGTAACTGGTATTATAAACGATTAATTTACTGATTAAACTAAAAACTGAAAAAAAAAAAACAATAAGTGAATATGGTCAAGAACATTATAGTTGGAAATTAGACGCAGATGATAGGGGAAACTTAAATTATTACCTTCGGAGCCTGATGAGGATACGTCCTTGACCGGACCGAATCATGGCACACTAAAGTCGGACCGAATCTTGCACTATAAGACGAGCCGTTTAGACACCCCGGTGCGGCGTAACTAACTGGGTCCCACTCCCATAACTGCCATGACAGCGACTGGTCCGGCCCCAACTAACTCTCCACGTCAGCACACCCAAAGACTATAAATACCATACTTGGACCTCCAAAAAGGGGTAATCGCTACTTTCTCTCTCTAACTCTCCTCTCTCTCTCCCTGACCTATTTCCTCCTCACAAATACTTATTCTCACGCCCGAGCTTGGTCACAGAGAGGCCCCCCTCCCTGTGACGAGGCTAACGGTGTGCTTGTTCTCTTGTGATCTTGCAGGTTCCTTGCTAGGTCATCTGAAGCTTCACTCTGACCAGGTCGTACCAACTGGTTTTTGAGTCTTCAGTGGCGCCATCCCCTCGAATTCACATAATTCGTTTCTGTGTTCTCGTTAATTTGAAATCATGGCAGAATCAACGACAGCAGCCTCCACCAGCACTTTCCCATCTTACAATGATATATGGGAAGGAAACACTAACTCCACAACTGCTTCAACAGCAGTTGTTGCCTCAGCAGCTTCAATAGGACCAGTGTCGGCTCCTCCAGCTGCAAATCCTGTAGGCGGAAGTTCTGTCACCACGCTGTCTGTCACTGCCCCGGTTGCCACGCCATTACCCACCTTCGACAATGCTTTCCTTTTACGGAATGCTGATCTGTTGCGTCAGTTACAGCAGCAGCAACGAGATGAGATGCTGCAAAGTCTCCGAGCAAATTTGTTTAACAACGTTTATCCAGGGGGAAATCCCGTCTCTGTTGGCACCTTCGCCTCTGGATCTATGGTAAGTTCTATGATCTCCACTCCTATAACTCATGTTACACAATTTTCTTCGGTTACAAGTGCTCCAATGAATAACGGTCTAAACGACCTGTTTCTCCAGGGATCTATGGGTTTAAACCCTCAAGATCAAGAGCTGCTTATGCCGTACCACCCCACGTCAATGACTTCCCAATCGAAGTTTACGTTACGGATCGTCAATGCCCCACTTCCAGCTAAGCTGAAGATGCCTCCCACGTTGAAGTTCTACGATGGTACGTCTGACCCAGACGACCATATGTTCGCATTCGCCGGAGCGGCTAAGGTCGAGCAGTGGCCTATGCAGGCTTGGTGTCTTATGTTCGCCCAAACTCTCACCGGATCGGCGAGGGTTTGGTTTGATGGGTTGCCGGAAGGGTCGATCGACCACTTCGAAGATTTCCGACGTATTTTCTTGCAAAATTTCTGTCAGCAGCGCCGTTGCAAAAAAGACATTACTGAGGTTCACCATATAAAGCGCCGAGACGGAGAGTCTGTAGAAGATTTTATTGACCGCTTCAATCGAGAAAGCATGCAGATAAGTGGTGCGGTGGACCAACTCCGAGTCTCTGGGTTCTGTCACGGAGTTCGGAACAATCAACTTATAGAGAAGCTCCATGAAGATCTCCCAAAAACTATGGAGACGCTCATGGAGAGAGCTCGAGCCTTTGTTCGGGGAAAAAGTGCATGCGGTCAACCGAGCGAAGCTTCAGCAAGGAATGCCAAGGCTCGAACCACTTCATGGAAACGCAATGCGTCGCCCCCAAAAGATAGAAACAGCAGTTGGAACAGAAACCGTGGCCCGTATCAGAAGTCGGATCGAGGCAGTTTCCGAACAGGAAACGTGCGTTTCAACACTTTTTCCGAGCTCACCAAATCACCAAGTGAAATCCTCACCACGGAGGCTACTCGTTTTCCCACACCGTCTAAGCAACGACCCACCTCGGACAGGCATTCCAAGAAGTATTGTGAATACCACCGAGACAAGGGGCATACAACTGATGAGTGTTGGGCTCTGAAGCAGGAAATCGAAAAGGCCGTACGGTCCGGGAAACTCTCGCATCTTGTGAAAGAAGTGAAAGATGGGAAGAAGACAACAGCGGCAATTGATAATCCGAATACCGAACCCGGAATTAACATGATCTGGTCAGCCGAGCCAAGAGGGGTAAAACGATCGAACCAGCATATGGCAGCATGGATGCACCAACCAACGTACTTCCCTCCGATCGATCCAGAAGATGCTCGAGACGGACCAATTACAATTTCGGCCGTCATCGCCGGACATCTGGTCCGACGAATTTACGTGGACGGAGGAAGCGCCTTTGAGATCATGTATCTACAGTGTTTCCAGCAGCTGAACCCCCAAGTGAAGAAGAGGCTAATTGAAGTCTCCACTCCTTTGATCAGTTTCTCCGGAGAGGTGGTCCGTCCGATAGGACAGCTCACCCTTCCGACCACATTCAAAGAATGTGACAAAAGCCGGACAGTCCAACTAACCTACTTGGTTGTTGGCACTCATTCGTCACACAACATAATACTCGGGCGACCTGGGTTAAGAGCTCTTGGGGCGATCAGTTCGACAATACATGGAGCTATTAAATTCCCTACTGAGGCTGGAGTCGCCACTATCTTCTCAGAATCAAGCTCGTTTGTCGCCGAAGTAAGAGATGCAGCAGAAACGAGCTCCAAAAAGTCCGAGGTACCTACGGAACTTTGGACAATCAATCCAGATTTTCCCGAACAACAAGTAGCTATTGGTGCTCAGCTCCCAAAACGAACAAAGAAGCTCCTATGGGAATTGTTAAGTAATTCGATAGATGTTTTTGCATAGAAGCACTCCGATATGCAGGGAGTCCCCAGATCTATGGCACAACATCACTTGAACGTGAAAGAATCGATAAAACCAATTGCACAACGAAAAAGGCACATGGCGCCGGACCGAGCCAAAGCAATCGCAAAAGATGTTAAAAGCCTTCTAGATGCGGGAATCATTCGAGAAGTCCGGTATCAAACATGGGTGTCAAATCCCGTTCTGGTGCGGAAAAAAGATAATTCATGGAGAATGTGCATTGATTTCACCGATTTAAACGATGCATGCCCGAAGGATTGTTTTCCTCTACCGGAAATCGATGAAAAAATTGATTCCGTCGCCACGTTCAGATTGAAGTGTTTTTTGGATGCTTATAAAGGGTACCATCAAATACAAATGGCGGTCAAAGATGAGGATAAGACAGCCTTTGTCACCAATGAAGGAGTATATTGTTTTACTAAGATGCCGTTCGGTTTAAAAAACGCCGGTGCTACGTACCAGCGTCTGATGAGCAAAGCTTTCAAAGATCAGATCGAGCGAAACGTAGAAGTGTACGTTGATGATATCGTGATCAAAAGTCATGATGAGGCCACCATGTTAAAAGATATACTGGAAACGTTCACCCGCCTCCGAAGCATCAACATGAAGCTAAACCCCAAAAAATGTACGTTCGGGGTAGAAGAAGGTAAGTTTCTGGGGGTCATGGTTGGATCAAAAGGTTTGCGAGCCAACCCAGACAAGGTTGATGCTGTCCTTACAATGAAACCTCCGACGACGGTTAAGGAAATTCAGTCCTTAAACGGACGGTTAGCTGCTCTCCATCGGTTCTTATAAAAAACAGCAGATAGGTCGCTTCCGTTCATGGATGTTCTCAGAAAAAGTTTCCGATCGGAGTTTAAATGGACGGAAGAAGCTGCACGAGCTTTTGAAGAGCTTAAAGCCTGTCTGGGTACTCTGCCAACTCTCACCGTACCAGAAGAAGATGAGGTGCTAACAGTATACTTAGCCGCGTCGCTCGGAGCTATCAGTGCGGTGCTAGTTGCTCACCGTACCGGGAAGCAGATCCCCATTTATTACGTAAGCCGAACGTTAAAAGACTATGAAACAAGGTACTCAAACTTGGAGAAATTGGCCTTGGCACTAGTACATGCTTCGAGAAGACTTCGCCGGTACTTCCAAGCCCACCCAATCGAAGTGCGAACGGATCAGAGAATCCAGCACGTTCTCCGCCGACCTGAAGTTTCAGGTCGAATGGCTAAATGGGCGATAGAATTGGGCGCGTTCAATATCACTTTTCGAACCAAAGGACCATTGAAGGGGCAAGTGATAGCCGATTTCCTAGTTGAAATTCCGGAAGATAAAGGACGGGAGGATGTTGAAGATGCTCCAGAGAAACCTTGGTCCTTGTATACCGACGGAGCCTCTAGTTCCGAAGGAGCAGGGGCAGGCCTAATCCTCACCGATCCAGAGGGAACGGATATAACATATGCGCTCCGGCTGGAGTTTAAAAGCTCGAACAACGAAGCAGAATACGAAGCTCTCTTGGCTGGTTTGCGTCTAGCGTTAAAAGTCGGAGAAAAAAATGTTGTAGCCCATGTAGATTCATTGCTCGTGGCAAATCAAGTAAACGGGGAGTACGAGGCAAGGGAAGCAAGTATGATCGAGTATCTCGAACAAGTAAAGCAAACTATGGCATCTTTTGAAGCATGCAAGGTCGAGCATATTCCCCGTAGCAAGAACAAGAAGGCTGATGCCTTGAGCAAGTTGGCGTCGGTGTCATTCAGCCACCTAGCCAAAGAAGTAAGAGTGGAAGTTTTGACCGCACCATCAATTGCAACTCCGCAGGTTATGCAGGTCGAAGCACCATCGCAAACATGGATGACACCTATAGTTAACTACTTGGTGCATGACGTTCTGCCGACCGATAAAGCGGAAGCAAGAAAAGTCCAAATCAATTCTCTTCAATACCAGATGCAAGAAGGCGGTTTATACCGAAAGACCTTTCTGGGACCCCTGTTGAAATGTCTGGACCCGGAGCAAGCCAGTTATATCATCAGGGAGATACACTATGGTATCTGCGGCATCCATGCCGGACCAAAGATGATCGTGACAAAGGTAAAAAATGCAGGATATTACTGGCCCGGGATGCATGAAAGTGCCGTAAAAGAGCTCCAACAGTGCGATGAGTGCCAAAAGCACGCACCAATCAGCCTCCGAGCCAAGAATGAAATGATACCGGTAACTGCAGCATGGCCCTTCCAAAAGTGGGGCGTGGATATTGTTGGACCTTTTCCAAGGTCAAGCGGAAGTGCGCAGTACCTGTTAGTCGCGGTGGACTATTTCACGAAATGGGTGGAAGCTCGGCCGTTTACAATCATCTCCGGCTACAATGTAACGCGGTTCTTTTGGGAACAAATAGTATGCCGATTCGGTCTTCCGCTCTACATCATAAGTGATAATGCAAAGCAATTCGCTAAAAACCCATTCAAGCGCTGGTGTGAAAATCTAAAAATTAACCAAGTCTTTTCTTCGGTAGCCCACCCTCAGGGTAACGGGCAGGTGGAGCAGATTAATCGGCGAATCGTTGATGGGATCAAAAGGAGGCTTGGTTATGAAGGAAAAGGCTGGGCGGATGAGTTGCCGAACGTTTTATGGGCGCACCGAACACTGCACAAAACTAGCAACGGAGAAACACCGTTTAGTTTAACTTACGGTACCGAGGCAGTAATTCCCGCCGAGATCGGACTCCCGGACCAGAGGTGCAAGAATTGGGAAGAAAATGAATTTGAACTCCGGTCCAACCTTGACTTGTTAGAAGAACGCCGGAACATTGCGGCGATCAAGGAAGCCCGATACAAGAAGAAGATTGAAAAATATTATAACGCCCGGGCCAAACTATACAAGTTCAGGGTCGGAGATTACGTGCTCCGGAACAATGATGCGAGCCGTATCGAAGCTCCCGGCAAGCTAACCCCAAAGTGGGAGGGACCGTATCGGGTCAAAGAGGCGAGCGATAAGGGCTCGTATGTGTTAGAGAAGATTGACGGAACTCCTGTACCCCGGACGTGGAACGGGGTGCATTTAAAGAAATGTTTTATGTGAACAGCTGTTACGGCTGAAAAAGATCACTATCTTTTGTTTTTTGTTTCCAAATTCCGTATGTAATTCGGGAGGGTAATGCCCCGACACTTTTCCATTTCCATTTGTAACCGGGAGGGTTTTCCCCGGATCCATGATTAGTAAATCAATAAAGCGATCTGTACTTTTATAAGTGTAAAGAATAGCATGCGTATAAGTTCGAACAATTTCATAAATGTGCACAAACGGGCCTCGACCCATGCCTCGCGCCGATCGAGAAGGCTTAAATAGTTAAGAAAGTAACTAAATCTATTAAGCAAAGCGGACCGTGTTTAAGACGTTCCGGCTACAAACAATTCGATTATGAAAAAAGAAATAAAAAAATTTCTAAGTTATGTTCCGGTCACCAGAGATGACCGAACCAAAATCCTGGTCAAGCAAGTAAGTTTGGACGCAAACTGAAAGCTAAGTGGCCAGGATTGAATAACCAATAATAAGGTCCGGTTCCATACAAAACATGGTAGTTAAATACTTGCAAACAAAAATTGTACTAGTTACATGCTAAAGAAAATAGATGTTAAAAGTCGTACGGTTATGATAGCAAATAAGAGCCAAAAGTCATATGAACAAATTTCAAGCTTCGAATTCTTCTCTAACTATGGGAAGTTCACTCTGTTGCTTGATAATAGACAAAGGCTCGTCTACCAAATCAGCAACCTTACCAAGAATGGAGATGTTAAACTCTTCAAAAGCCATCACCGCAGCATCTAATTTATCTTGAGCATCTGCATCATACCCTGGAACTTCCTCAAAGGATTGAACGGGACCCTTTGCAGCCTCAAAACCGTACTTAATACCTTCATTCGCTCCAACCGCATTAACACTGTTCACCAAATCTGCAACAACTTTCTCCAGTTCCGGGCTTTGATGCACCAACTTGACGACCCATGCGATCCCATCTGTCAAGAACCATTGTTTGGTAAGTTTAAGCTCCGACAATTGGGCATACGATTCAATCATATCACGCTCGCATCGCATTAACATCCCTCTCGCCTCATCAATGGTTGTTTTATGTGCCTCGAACTCTCTGTCACGGGCTCTCTCCAGCTCGTCCTTAGCTATAGAGAAACAAGTTTCAATAAGCAAGAAGGGGAAGCAATAAAAGATAAAAGGTTATGAACGTACCATCAGTTAGGCGATGATAATCGGCCAGAAGTTGATCATGAGACGTATGCATCTCCTTCAGCTCGGCCGCATGTTGCTTCTCCGCATCAGACAATTTTTTCTCCAGGACAGTAACTTTTGACTTAAAAATTTCTAAATCTTGAAGAGCCTTGTCTCGAGCCTCATAAGCGGCCGCAGCCGAAGCTTGGGTTGATTTATTAACCTCTTTCGCCTCTGAGTTTTGCTCCTTTAGACGATCAACTTGAGCCCGAAGAGAGCTCAGCTCCTGTTTAGTCTTCGACCGAACGTTGTCTTCATTCTTCAAATTGGTAATTTCGCGTCGGAGCTTGTTACAGGCTGATTCCGATTTGATCCAACGTTTGTACGACTCCACCACCAATGAGTTAGATTGAGCTTGGTTTATCATAAGGGCGTTCCCAAGCTCCGGTCCGCTCATCTTTCGATAATAAGAATGTTCAGCAGGAGTTCCCAAATGAAACAATGCCATCTTCGCCGACAGAGCATCCACTATCCGATCCTTGTTCGTCAATGACCAATCCGGAACATACTTTTCCAACGCTCGAGCCGAATCCATATCTTCAATGCCACCCGAACCTAACTCCCGCGATAAGAAAACAGCTTCAGTATTAAACCACAAAGGGGACGAAGAGGCACTGTCCCCACCATCAACAGGCTTGGGGCTCGGCCTCGACACATTAGATGCAACCCCCGTGGTGAACTTACCCGAAGGAGAAGGTTCAATCTTCTTAGGATCGGACATATGAACATCAGCAACAACCTTGGTGGCCCCTCCCCCGAAGGATAGTGGGCTTGATGGAATGTTCACCGGACGATCTCTTGGGGTCCGGCCTCCATGAAGATGGGCATCTAAATTCGCTAACACGCCTCCAGCGGCAGAAAACTCCGTAACTTGGTCATCATCTGCGTCTAGAGTGATGGTTTTAAGATCCGTCTTCGTCTTCTTTTGCCTAGGTTTCGGAACTGACTTAGACGGAGCCCTCTTTCTCTTCAAGTTAATCTGAGGCTGCTCTTCTTCGTCCTCCTCTTCCGCGTCATCATCGCCACCCTCTTCTAAATTTTCAGCACGTTCTTCTTCATCTCCCACAGACAAATGGACACCTTCATCGTCAATCACAAACTTGGAACCGGATCCTTTCGACCCAATCGAACCAGTTTCTTTTCCCTTACCCTTACCACTACCGGTCGCCATCACCGTTTGAACCGGAACAATATTTGCTGTTTGCGCCGCAGGATTCGAACCCGAACCTCCCTGCCCAGTTGACCCTCCATGAACGTTCGGAGCTTCCGGCTCCCGGAATTGATAAAGGTTCTCCTGCACCACGCTCAGATACGGAGGGTCACTTTTCGGTGTCCTCGTGGCTCGGATCTCAAGCTCCTTAGAGTCAAAGGACTTCAACCTTAAAGCTTCTCTCAAACCCATAGCTGCAAAAAAAGCAAACAAGTAGTATCCAAAGTCCGGTATAATGAAAGAAAGGATAAAAGTAAAAATAAAATAATTACACAAGTGGCACGACGAGCACCGTGTCAAAAGTAAAAGGCATGACTAACCCTCTCCGTTCCACTTAAGGGTAGGATACCACTCAGGCTCGGGCCAAATCGTGCTGATCCGTCCCATGACAAGGATGTGTTCCGGATAACTCTGTATGCGGCCTGCTTCCTTAATCAGGTTCGCGTATAAGTCCCTATCAAATTCAAAATCTTCAGGAAGAGGAGGTGGGAGTTTCATCTTTTTAGTCCTCCATACCATAAACTCCGGAACGCAACGATCGTCAACATAAAAAAATCGATCTTTCTAATCTTTTATGCTAGTAGTAATCCATGTATAGCAGCAGGAGTTCTTATCTCTGACCTCGAAAGTGTACCAGTTGCCGGACCGATTCAGTTTATAAAAAGCCCGGAACACATCTAAGTCCGGGTCGGACCCCAAGCTACGACAAGCCAACTCAAAATGACACACCTTGGCAAGGCCAAAGGGGTTCATTTGAGAAATGTGGACCTCGTGAAACGTAAGAACTCCGATCAAGAATTTCGTCAAAGGAAGATGATAGTTACAATAATCGAATAAACGGGTGTAAAGACCTATCTTCCCCGGAGGAAACGGATAAATAGGTGTATCCTTTTCGGGGAGAACAGGGTGCAAAGATGCAGGTATCGCATACCTTTCAACATACCAAGCTAAACCATTTTTGTTCAAAACGTTAAAGCAAGCGGACAAGTTGTTCTTCGCCATTATACAAGAAAAAGAACTAACCTGTCTCGAAGATCGCCTGTTTTCAGAAAAAGAAAAAAGATGAAGAAGGTGAAGAAGATGAAAAAGGTGAAAAATGGAAAGTAAAAACGGAAGTTTTGTTTTTATCCCTTTTTTATAGGGATACGAAAACCGACTTAAGACACCAATCAAATGATGACACGTCACGACAGCTGACGCATATCAACCGTCACATCAGGCGAAAAATTTAAAATGACTGACGGTTACTTAACCAAGGTCACCACCATGAAATTTAAAATTCAAAAATTAGCAAAAGCGACAAATCAGGCAACGACCCCGCCAAAATTACGCCGTCATAGTTCGAAGCTGTTATCTAAGAAACACCACGAACTAGGGGGACTTGATGAGGATACGTCCTTGACCGGACCGAATCATGGCACACTAAAGTCAGACCGAATCTTGCACTATAAGACGAGCCGTTTAGACACCCCGGTGCGGCGTAACTAACTGGGTCCCACTCCCATAACTGCCATGACAGCGACTGGTCCGGCCCCAACTAACTCTCCACGTCAGCACACCCAAAGACTATAAATACCATACTTGGACCTCCAAAAAGGGGTAATCGCTACTTTCTCTCTCTAACTCTCCTCTCTCTCTCCCTGACCTATTTCCTCCTTACAAATACTTATTCTCACGCCCGAGCTTGGTCACAGAGAGGCCCCCCTCCCTGTGACGAGGCTAACGGTGTGCTTGTTCTCTTGTGATCTTGCAGGTTCCTTGCTAGGTCATCTGAAGCTTCACTCTGACCAGGTCGTACCAACTGGTTTTTGAGTCTTCAGAGCCAACTAAGAAAGGATTCCCAGACCGTATATTGTGAATATCTAAGAACCTTGGACCGACCCCTTTGACTTCTGCGGTTCTAAAGGTTCGTTTCGCGGTTCTAGCAGGTAGGGACCGTATATCGCTCACCCTTAAACGCTACTACCTACTTTGATGACCACAAATGCATGTTGGAGCTGGTTAGAGAGAGAAAGTATGGAGCGGAGGAAAATGAAGGTCATGAAGAGAGCTGATGGCTTTCACCAATTAGTCCATGCCATATGACCCACGCTTATACGTTGATTTATTAAAAAAATATTATTGTTATATATATATATATATATATATATATAGGGTCAGAAGAGAAAACGGTAGAAAGTGTGAGAACAGTGAGAACGCTTATGGGTCGTCCGATCAAAACAATCCATGGACTAGATTGTGCGGTGGCGTTTTCGTAAATAACATCAATTTTATTATGTGGGACGCACTTCATTAAGGGTAAAAGGGTCTTTTACCGCTCATATTCAAAACGCCATTCAAAAAAAATAAAACGCCATTAAAAACAAAACGCCAAAAATTAGTGATAAAACACGTTGGATATAATCAGTTATTAACATTTATTAGAAGAAATTCCCTCCTAAATTACGCGCCAAAAACATCATTATATAAACGAGGTAAAACATAGCTTCCATAATCACTTCAATCTATCCATTTCTGCAAAAAACATCTTTAACCAAAACGCCAAAAATGACAACAATCGTTTCCTGGAGATACACTCTGGCAATCAGGCGATTTGTCCTCCGTTTTGACAACAGAAGGAGGGTGTATGTTAAGACGGTCAAGGGAATTCTGAAAATGGAAGAAGAGATACAGAGGGGAATCTTATCCCTTGGCATCGCTCTAGACAACGAATGCCATGAAACACATATGCTTATGAAAGCATTAACCAGGAAATTTGGACCAATCAAAGCAGATGTGAAGCCGGACCCTGTCATGACATCATGGCGTTTTGATGATGAAACAGGCATGGTGACGGTTACATACGACAGCGGAGAGCAGGAAGTATACTAGCTAGAAAACATCATGACAAAGCAGCGTCTGGGTTTCATGGAAGAATTGCATAACGCCACTTGTACCAACACAGAAATAGACTCAAAATTGGAGTTAATGCAAGACATGTTCAAGTGGAGGCTTCAGAATCATCAGGAACAAGAAGCTAATGAAGGTAAAGGTGATGACATGGATGAAGATCCAGATGAAGACTCCGATGAGGAAGAAGATGACGCAAGTGATGGATACTTTTCGGATAAAGTACATTCTGACGAAGGCTTTTAATTTTTTTCCTCTTTTTTTTCTTCTATGTAATCTTTTTTTAAGATAATTAAATGATATATTTCTCTCTTTATTAGGAAAACGCCAAAAAAATACTAAAAATGGTTAATCCTTGCAAAACGCCAAAAATAACAAAAAATATTTTTCCTGCTTATATTTTATTTACTCCGTTATTGTATTTTGTCATCTTGGTCTGCATAACGCCATTTAAAAAAAGCCAAACTTAGAAGATGGGACGTCTATAACCTATAAAACTGATAAAAGCTGATCAACACAGTAAATACAAAAACAGTAACTGAAAAGACAGTTACTTTATTACTATCATTTATTACAATAAAAAGTCCCGCCTAAACTACGCGGCAAAAAACTCCTATAAGAGAGGGGTCTATACACAATGAAATTGATCACACCCAGAAAACACAAACGCCATATCCTCTAGAAACCACTCACTTTAAAACGCCAAAAAATGTTAGTTAAAAAAACCACAGATGGCAAAGCTTTCATTGAAATGGATTATTCTTCTGAGGGGGTTATCTCAATAATATTTTGCTGAATGAGATGGACAAATATTCAAGAAAAAGAGACTGATGACAGTGATATGCTGTGACAACCCTCAAATTTACATGTATTCCGTACAATTTATTATTAATAATTAATGTGCATGACGACTGTGTGGAATTACGTAACTGCTTTCTGATATCTGTGTTATATTTACATGCGCCTGTTAACACACTAGTAATGTACAGAAAGGTCACTAAATAGTCCGTTATATTTTCCTAAGTGTTAGAAAGTAAAAACGTTGCAAAAATATATAAGTAGGACGCTTTATGGATTAATTAAGCAGTTTAACGGAACAGTATCGAACCGAACAACCGGACATTACCCGGAACACTAAAATATTATCAGAAACATTGTTTCACTTATTCTGAGCCAGTACTAGTTCCCGAACACTTAAACATACTACATAATTCATGTTACACACTAGACACAACATTTACACTTAAACACCCTACTAAACCACCTACTTACCCCACAATTTTCATATAACCCCCCCCCCCCCCCCTAGCAAGCTCACGGCCCATAAGGGCCCCACTTCCCCAAATCTTGCATAATCTCCTAAGATGTGATGTGAAGATCATAATCTTGATATGCTTGTACTATTAGAAACATCCTACCCAATGGTTAATACCCTAAAATGGTTATAAGAGGATTAGAGGTCTTGCATTTCACACACTACACCCACCTTCATTCTTCCTCCTTCTCCCCTCTACCAAGCTCGGCCGAAACCCCCATCATAACCACCATTGTTTTCGGTTTTCATCCAAGCAATCCAAGGCTACTACAAGGTGCTACAAGGTGGTCAACGAAGCTCGGTGTGTTCGGAAGTTGAAGGACCACTCCCATCTTCTTTTAACCACCACTTTCCACACTTGAACTTCCCTAGCCTTGTGCTAGTAGTAAGTTTCTTAAATCTTCATATTGTTCATGTATTTTATGGTTAATAGGTGATATAATGGTTGAAAGTTAAGAATACTAAAGAACAAAACTCAAAGTCTTGAACATAAGTGTTTAATGTTGGATAAAGAAAAGATATGTGTGTAAATCTTATAAATCCTGCATAGTTGTGATTATCTGATGATTTGTTAGTCAATATTGATGTTTGATGTTGTTGTGATTAATAAACTTGCTAACGGAAATCAACCGAACACAAACTAGTAAGCTAGAGACTAAAAACAGCAATCTGTCCATACTTTACAGCCAACTTCAGTTGGCTGTAAACAGGGCATAAATTCAACTAACAACCGATATTTTGAATCTAAAATATGTTATTATGAAATACGGTTCTAATGGCACCGGAATCGTAATTTTTGGACTTCGTTTACTATTTTTAAAGTATTAATTTGTAACAGCAACTTAAGCTGAATTTTCACAGCAATAAATGGGTGTCATACTTTCAGTCATAACCTGAGTTTTGTGATGAATCGGACCATGAAATTTGTACAGTAGATGACAACCGATTCATTTGTAATTACCCCACTGGAATTTCGTGAATCGGACACTCGATGAATTTTTAATAAATTGTTCCGTGGACTATGGTCAGAAATACATAAATCTGAGTTCAGTCCGGAATATGAATTTTTATAAAATATTGGTAATGAACCGGACCCCGATATTTTTACACAATAGAATATGAAACGTTTAAGACATCCTGTAAAAATTTGGGAATTTTTGGAATAATATAACTATTTTATTAAAATGTCCAAAAACAGCTGGTTTTGAATATAAATGCTGAAATGACATAAGTTGTGACTCGCGTGTCTAAATGTCAAGTATGCTATCTGTGAATGATCTAACATGTTATATATGTTATGTGCATCATCGTATGTTTGATTTTGAGTGGGGAATGGATGGGAAACTTAGATGGGCATAAACCGTTAAAATGATGCATGTTGTGTGATAGATACGTGTAGGAACTTTGTGTTCTCTTTGAAAGCCACTAAATGACTAACTGGTAAATCATACTAGGACGTAATTGACCGACCTTGACTGTTAGCTATATTGAGAATCTAACCGAGCAAACCAAGGTGAGTTCACACACTTTCTAAGGCATGGGATTCCCGGGTGGTTTGGGAATGGGTTAAAGAATTAAAACTAAATCTACATATCCTCCTTGGTTAGGATATGTACGGCCATCCTCCATAGATTGGATGCCATTATTAAACCTACGAATTCTCCTAGTGCAGAATACGTACGTTGTGGTCCTCCTGGTGCGGGACAACAACCTTAAAACTAGCTAGACAAAACTCTATCATGAAGTCCCTCAATTTATATCGACTTAATCGCCGAGGCCAATGGCGAGCGGGTCATTAGTTAATAGCGCTATTAGGTTTAACAAACCTCACACCGTGCCGGTAGGACGGGCGTGTACTAATGGACTATGGCAGATTGTCAGTGATGATAGACACTGATATAGGGCACAACTTATTTGCGTAGCAGTCGATATCATACCGTCTAGTAGTTCAAACGGGGAAAACCCCCACTGATCATGGTTATGGATTGGGTAAAGAAAAAAGGAAATGGTTAAACATACTTTCAACTATGGGGTGACCCCCACGGAAAATAAGCCAACGAAAGTCAAACCACGTTTTCAGAAACAACTTAAAACTAAACAACCAAACGTGAACTCACTCAACTTTGTTGTTGACTCATTGTTACATGCCTTACAGGTCGCTAAATGCTTGGAGCTTGCACGGGGAAGGAGTCGTTGTGGTGTACGGACTGTTATGTTCCGTGCTTAATGTTTAAATCCTTATGAACTTACTAAACTTGCGTTTTGAAACTTTAACTTAAGAACTAGGGAGTTATGCTTTTGAACTCACGTTTATGCTTCCGCTGTTTTAAACTAAACATGGTTAATTAGCTTTGGTCACCAATCGTATTGTGATTGGTCTTATTTACTTAATTACGATGTTCAATATGATTGGTGGCTCGATCCTGGTCACGTCACGCCTCCAAGCGGTGGTACTCCGCATGGTGGATTTTGGGGGTGTGACATATGCCATTATGTGAGCTTTGTTCTTAATGAATATCGGCATGGAATAAAGGTATCAACACAAGGGTAAAATGCTATTTTGGACTCCATTATTATAATAGCATCAAGCAATAGTTGATCTACAATGACATGCCACCAAACAAGAATATCACACTAAAACACAGGATGCCACTAAACAGCTTCTTCTGAAAAAGACGAGGTTTATGTAGGAAAGTTGGCATCTAGCTAAAGTATTCAAAAAAGGTTCAAAACGCAAAAAACAAATTCAAGAAGAAAGAGGCTGATGACAGTGAAGATTCAGAAGAAAAATTATATTACCATTTTTTATTATTTTTGTTTTCATTTTATATTGTTTTGATATCAAGTTATATGTTGTTTTGTTATCTAATTCTCTATAAATAAAATACATTATTATATAAAACGCCAAAAACTACAAACACCAAAACGCTAGTAGTATGAAAACTGGGAGAACGGGTGCTGGCAAAACACCTTGTAAAGGGTATTAAACGCCAAAAAAAATTGGTCTTATTGTAATCTTATGCAAATATTAATGACTCGTAGTGAATTATTATACAAAACGCCACAAACGCCAAAAAAATTAACCAGAAAACGCTATAACGCCAAAAAATTATATATGTGACACAACAACAATTAATTCAACGCCAAAAAGTTTAATAAATACAATTAACGCCAAAAAAAACTTAGACGTCAGAAAATATTATACCGCGTTGGGAAAATAAAAGAAGATTGAAAAGACAAAAAAGCCCCTCCGCCCTTCTCTATGCCGCGTGACACGTGTTGGGCTAGGATGCGTTCTCACCATTCTCACACTTTTGAGTGTTTTCTCCTGATCCCGTTTATATATATATATATATATATATATAGGGGACCGCTAAAATGAGAACCACCTCCAGTTGTAAGAACCGTGAGAACTACACCGTACGGGGCGAGGTGGACCAAATTTTTTTTTCATAAACGTAGATACATGTGTTATAAACACATTTGTAAAAAAAAATTTCAAAAAAAAATGTCGGATGTGTAGTTTTGAGCACCCAAAGTTTGCGTTTACGGGACCCGTAAATTTTATTTAAAATTTACGGTACCCGTAAATACAAACTTGTGGTGTTCAAAACTACACACACGACATTTTTTTTTTGAATTTTTTTTTACAAATGTGTTTATAATACAAGCATCTACGTTTATGAAAAAAAATTTTGGTCCAACTCTCCCCGGATCAAAAAGTTCTCACGGTTCTTACAACTGGGGTGGTTCTCATTTTAGCGGCCCCCTATATATATATATATATATATATAGAGAGAGAGAGAGAGAGAGAGAAAGGTTAACGTACATTACGGCTTAACGTACATCACGTACGACAAGTAATTACGCACGTTCATTTTAAAATCACGCACGTTATAACTCAAAAATCCAAAATCACGCATGTTGAAACACAATAATCACGCATATTGAAAACATTAATCACGCATGTTATAGAACAAATCACGCACGTTGTTGTACGTGAAGTACATTAAGCCGTATATATATATATAGGGGAAGGTTTAAATGAGAACACCCATTTTTTGTGAGAACCTTGAGAACAAATCTCAGCCACTCATTTATTTCCCTTGTGTTTTAATCAAAAGGGTAAAGTGGGAATTAGACAAATTCCCTGCAACTCTCATGTTTCCATTATCACCTAAATTCAATTACTCTGTTTTTTCAATTTACGTACAACATCTTAAGTCTATGCACATGATCTTCAATCAAGAATGTTATTCAATAGATTATGGTTGGATTGATTAATCTTAAACTATTTTGTTCCTAATTTGCATATACGTTCTTCATTATTTAATTATTTGACACCTTTTTTGGATTCATTGATTTTTGCTTGAATCAATTGATTCAGCGATTAATTGTTCAATCAATTTTGGATTTACAAATGTATTTTTATTTGAATAATCCAACATGACCTTTAGGATCTTATTCCGTTTCTATTAGCAATTAAACAAGTGCAATCGTACAACTAAAAATACAAAACTCCTTTCTTACATAAACAAAAGTACAATAAAAAACAAAAGTACAGTCAAATCTAAATAACTTTGCAAAATGAAAGCAACTCCTTGTCATTCTCAAATATCTCCATGCGTTCTTTATCCAACAACAACCACGCCTCAATACCATCTCCATTCGGTGTATCTATCAAGAAAAAAACATTTCTATGTAACGATCTAAGTGCTGGTGTCGTACCCACCGGCTTTCCCCATCCGAAGTCGACTTTGTTTATAGGAAACCCGCACAAGCTCGAACACCAGTGTAACCCGTCCGTAGTGTTCTCCAAATTTCGACTGCTCAATTTCGATCGTATCGAATTTAAATTTTCAGCCATGCATAATGACTGACACATGCATAAGTCTTCATGAATATTTTTTTTAACTATATGAGTTACACTCGTGTAAACCTTTATATCTATGATTTACAAATGTGTAAAACATATGTAGGTTTGTTATAAAGTTTATTTTTTTAAACTGCTATGATTTACACATGTGTAAACCTTTCTATCTCTACTTAATTTTTTTTAAACTATTAGGACTTACACATGTGTAAACCTTGATGTCTATGCTTATTTTTTTTAACTATTATGATCTACACATTGTAAACCTTCATGTCTATGCTTATTTTTGTTAACTATATAATTTACACATATGTAAACCTTCATATCCATGGTTATGTTTTTAAACTATTATAATTTACACTTGTGTAAACCTTCATATCTATTCATTTTTCAAACTATTATGATTTACACAAGTGTAAACCTTCATATCTATGCTTATTTCTTTTACACTATATGATTTACACACATGTGTACTTTCATATTATGCTTATTTTTATTAAACCAATATGATTTACACATGTGTAAACCTTCATATCTATGCTTGCTTTTCAAACTATTATAATTTACACTTTATGTAAACCTTCATATCTGTTCATTTCTTAAACTAATCTGATTTACATATGTGTAAACCTAGATATGCATGTACTTTTTTAAACTATATGATTTACACATGTGTAAACCTTAATATTTATGCTTATTTTTTAAAACTTTTATGATTTACACATGTGTAAACCTTCATATCTATGCTTGTTTTTTAAATTATTAAGATTTACACACGTGTAAACCTTTATATATATGATTTACACATGTGTAAAAACATACAGAGATTTGTTATAACTTTTTATTACATACCTTCACACGTTTGATCCATTCATGTAGTTTGTGTAGGAACCGTTCGCGTAAATTATAAATAAAATAAACAAATTTTTATTATAAGATTACAATACAGAAATAAAGAAAGCAAAATTACAGGTACAATTACAACTGAAAAAATAAATCAAAAAGCAAGAATGGTGTAGAAGCAGATTGGCTGAGGCACGTGTTCAACACGCTTCCCTTAAAACAAATTCCGAGTCTCCCAGGAGAACTCGTTTTGTTTCCCAGGGTACAACAGCCGGAGCAGTAGTACTGCCGGAGTTCGCCAACAACCCGATGTCTACCTTGAAAGCTTGCTGGGAAAAAGATCAGAACTATGGAGAGAAAGTATTTGTTGCTGTTGTGTAGCTGGTCTCTGTCTGCAGTGGGTGTGGAGCTGTATTTATACAGCTCCTAAGTCGAAACAGTCAAAACGAATTAAAGAGAGGTTTAAATTGCATTAAACGTCTTCAATGCAATTTAATACGTCATTTAATTCTCAGTCAAAGCCAGTTAACTCGTCAGTTACGATGCTGGACTGAAACTGCTCTGTTATTCAATGCTGGAAGCTTTCTGCGCGCGCGCGCGCGCCCATGCGCGGTGCGGCCTCTTGGCTCACAGCCGTGCGCCGCGCGCCCATGCGCGGTGCGGCCTCTTAGCTCACAGCCGTGCGCGCATGCGCCACGTCACCATGCGCGGTGCGTCCTCTTGGCTCAAGTCCATGCGCGCGTGCGCCACGTCACCTGTGAGCCTATACGAGCGCGCCACACAGTCGCGCCGTATTGGCTCACTCTGGTGCGCCGCGCACGACACAGCAGGACCCATGCACCATGCGCGCAACCGCGCGCCTCAGTGCCACGTGTACTCGCGCGCGCATGCGCATGACTGCCACGTCATGCGCCGCATCACCTACCACTTGGTCCTTGCAACCCTTGTGCTCCACCACGCACACGCGGTCAAAAATACAAAGGCGGCTCTCAAGCGGCTCGCGGCGATGCGAAGTGCAAAGTGCGCCATCACAGCGCCACATCGCGCCTCATCGCCCACGCCACGCGCGCGCGCGCGAGCGCGAGCGTGTGCGAGTGCGAGTTAGGGTGCTCCGCACCCTTCGCGAGGACACTAGTGTGTGCTTCCATGAAACAATAAGGATGGAGAGTTCCCACTTAAATACCCCTTTAAGTTCCATCTCTCATCCGATGTGGGACAAGGTGCTACTTTCCCTTTTGTTTCAGCATTGAATGTTCCGAACACCTAACTTTGAGCATCGATATCTCATTCATCTTAGCTCCGTTTTGGACGTGGTTTAGTTCGTTGCGAAGGTCTTCCAACATAGAACACAAACCCACAAATAAATATATAAAACCCGCTCATTTTATTATATTTATTTCTAGTCCAAAATAGGAAAAAATCATTTTCCTATATTTGTGAAAAATGCTATTTTCACCTATTTTTCCAACAATCCCCCACATGAAAAATGCTATTTTCATCAAATTTCCAACAATCCCCCACATGTATGGAAATGGATCTTTTCCTTACACTTTTCAACGATAAACTTCGACAGTTGAGTATTGCAAGATAGGTAGGTTTTAACCTTTGAACCTTCTTTTGTGAAGCGCACTTAGCTTACTAGCGGTGTGTAGACGCGATGTCTTTGAACATACCCCCATTTGTGTAAACGACAATACACTTCACACAATACTCTCCCTGGTTTGGCCAACTCCTCATTGTCGTGTCCTATTATGGTCCTGGAACACTAGCCTGGTTCTGCGAGAGCTCTAGGATTTGCGCACCCCACAAATCCATTTGAAGCGACCCCACTTCTCTCTAACATAGGTGATTCCCCTGAATCATTAAAAGCATCATGGTTATTTGATTTCCCGAAATTGTTAACCTTAATATGCTTAGCCTCACATCAATGTCACTGATTGGAATGGACTAGGAAGTATAAATAACTCCCTTTTTATTTAGTTTGGGGTACTCCCCCACAGTGACTCCGTTTGGTAATATGATTAAGTTGTCCTATTTAACTTAGATCTTGGGATCTCCAGTCAACTAAGTTAGGTTTCCCTCATATTCCCATTTACCACGGGCTTTAGTCCCATTCCTCTTGACGACGTTTCTACTAACTCTCTGCTTAAGCCTTTTGTAAACGGGTCCGCAATGTTATCCGCTGATCTCACATAATCAATTGTGATAACACCCGTTGAGAGTAGTTGTCGTATCGTGTTATGCCTACGTCGCATATGCCTTGATCTGCCATTGTACATCAAGCTTTGAGCTCTACCAATCGCTGATTGGCTATCACAATGTACACATATGGCTGGCAAAGGCTTTGGCCATCTTGGAATATCTTCCACGAATTGACGTAGCCATTCCGCCTCCTCGCCTGACTTATCCAAGGCGATGAATTCAGATTCCATTGTGGATCTTGCTATGACCGTTTGCTTAGAAGACTTCCAAGCAATAGCAGCTCCTCCAAGTGTAAACACGTAACCACTTGTTGATTTGGAATCTTTATTATCCGATATCCAGTTTGCATCAGTGTATCCTTCTATCACTGCTGGTTGTCGGGTATAATGCAGTCCATAATCTCTTGTGTATCTTATGTATTTAAGCACCCTCGTGATAGCTTTCCAATGATCCGCGCACGGATTGCTGGTGTATCTACTTAGCCTACTCACCGCGTAAGCCAAGTCGGGTCTAGTACATGTCATTAGATACATTAGACTGCCAATAATTCTTGAATACTCTAACTGAGCAACTCCCTCTCCTTTATTCTTCTTAAGATGTTGGGAGGTATCAACTGGAGTTCGAGCTACACTCGTATCTCCCGAGTTGAATTTTTCAAGAATTTTATCCACATAGTGAGATTGACTTAACACAAGACCATCTTGGGTTCGTATGATCTTTACTCCAAGAATCACATCAGCTAAACCCATGTCTTTCATGTCAAATCTCGCTTTCAACATGCTTTTAGTAGCTTTTATAATTTTATCATTACTCCCAATGATAAGCATATCGTCTACATAAAGGCATAATATCACATAACCTTCATTTGTGTCTTTGAAATAAACACATTTGTCGCACTCATTTATTTTGAAACCATTGTCAATCATGACATGATCAAACTTTTGGTGCCATTGTTTTGGTGCTTGCTTCAAGCCATACAAAGACTTGATGAGTTTACATACTTTACCCTCTTGACCTGGGGCGGAGAAACCTTCAGGTTGCTCCATGTAAATCTCTTCTTCTAAATCGCCATTTAGAAATGCGGTTTTAACATCCATTTGGTGAACTTCCAAATTTCTTAAAGCCGCTATAGCAAGAACCAATCTAATCGAGGTTATGCGCGTCACAGGCGAGTAGGTATCAAAGTAATCTAGACCTTCCTTTTTTCTAAATCCTTTAATCACCAACCTAGCCTTGTATTTATCAATACTTCCATCAGTTTTCATCTTCCTTTTGAATATCCAACGATATCCAAGTGGTTTGCAACCAGGTGGAAGATCTACTAACTCCCAAGTATTATTTTGCAATATAGAATCTATTTCATTTCTTATTGCTTCTTTCCATTGAGGTCCTTCTGAAGAAGAAACCGCTTCGCGATATGTATTAGGCTCGCCCTCAACCATATAGCTAACGAAGTCTGGACCGAAGGATTTTTCAACCCTTGGCCTTTTGCTTCGCCTACGGTCACTTTCTTCAACCTCAGGTTGTTCATGTGTCTTATCATGAACTGCCTCATCAACTGGTCTAGATGAGCTTTCACCTACTTCAAAAGTAGGTGTATATGACGTTGCATGTGTTTGTCTTCTCAAAGGAAACACATTTTCAAAGTAAGACACAACGTTAGGATTTACCTCCATGATAGTGTTTACGTGTACATCAGGATTCTTGGACTCATGTACAAGAAATCGATGTGCACTACTGTTATGCGCATATCCAATAAATATGCAATCAACAGTTTTGGGTCCTATCCTAAGAGCCTTAGGAGGTGGCACAATCACCTTTGCTAGGCACCCCCACACTTTCAAGTATTTATATGAAGGCTTTTTCTTTTTCCATAACTCATATGGAGTCTCGTCTCTCTTTTTCAATGGTATCTTGTTCAAAAGATAATTGGCCGAGAGAATGGCCTCCCCCCACATTTCCTGGCAAATCCCAGAACTTATCAACATGGCGTTCATCATTTCTTTCAATGTGCGGTTCTTTCGTTCCGCCACGCCATTTGATTGTGGAGAATAAGGAGGTGTACACTCATGTACAATGCCACTTTTTGCGCATAAATCGGCAAAAGGTGCAACATATTCACCTCCTCGGTCGCTTCGCAAAGCTTTTATCTTCTTTTGAAGTTGATTCTCAACTTCATTTTTATACAAGATAAATTTACTTATTGCTTCATCTTTACTTTTTAGTAAATACACATAGCAATATTTAGTGCTATCATCAATAAACGTGATGAAGTACTTATTTCCACCTCTTGTGGGTACCGCTTTTAAATCACATATATCGGTGTGAATTAAATCAAGGGGTTCGGTTATTCGTTCAACCGATTTGGATGATGTTCTTGTAAGTTTGGATTCTACACAAGTTTCACATTTATAACGTGAATCAATATGGAACGTTGGTATACAATTTAAATTGATTAAACGTCGTATTGAATTAAAATTAACGTGACCTAATCTACCATGCCATTTATTTGAATCAGAAAACTCAAGCATATAAGTAGAAGTAGTAGCAATTTTATTCATCTTTTTGACAGCCATTACATTCAATTTAAACATGCCGTTTTGGGCGTAGCCCTTACCAACATACATTCCTCGTTTAGTAAGTACAAATTGATCGCTCTCAAATACTAAACGAAATCCAAACTTGTTAAGCAACCATCCCGAGACTAGGCTCTTGCGCAAGTCTGGGACATATAACACGTTGCTTAAAGTGAGCTCCTTCCCTGAAGTCCACTTCAAAATCACCGTTCCTTCACCCTTGATGTCCGCGGTGGCTGCATTTCCCATGTACAGCTTCTCATCTCCCGCAAGCTCCTTGAAGGTGGTAAAGAGGCTCCTATCTGGGCACACATGACGGGTCGCTCCCGTATCAATCCACCACCCTTTTGGAGTGTTGGTCACAGCATTGACCTCATCCAACATTGCGGTTTTGTCGGAAATCATTGCCACCAAAGGCATTCCGTCTTCATCCACCATGTGCGCACGCTCACGCTTTGGTTTCTTGCATTGGTTAGCCCGATGCCCCGGTTCGTCACAGTTGTAACAAGTCCCTTGGAACGTTGGAGGTTTCTTTTTCACAACCCCTTTCTTCGGTCCAAGTTTGCTAGCCTTTGCTTTCCCTTTGTCCTTTTTCCCCTTACCCTTTGCGCCTTTAGAGGATTGCCCATGCTCAACCACGTTTGCACTAGCACTAGGCTGCACAAGGCTGTTTTTTAGGGCGATCCTATTCTCCTCTTCTATACGAAGACGAAGAACAAGGTCTTCCACCGACATTTCCTTCCGCTTGTGTTTAAGATAATTCTTAAAATCCAACCAAGCAGGAGGTAATTTCTCAATCATGGCTGCCACTTGAAATGTCTCGCTAAGTACCATTCCCTCGGCATGGATGTCATTTAGTATAATTTGCAACTCTTGGACTTGGTTCATAACCGGCTTGTTATCAACCATTTTGAAGTCCAAGAAACGGGCGACAACAAATTTCTTTGTTCCCGCATCCTCCGTTTTGTACTTTTTCTCCAAAGACTCCCATAACTCTTTGGAAGTCTTGATATTATAGTACACATTATACAGGGCATCCGAGAGACCGTTGAGTACATAGCCTCGACATATGAAATCCGAATGCTTCCACGCATCTACCGCGCTCAGAGCCTGAGCGTCGGTCTCCCCTTCCGCAGGTTGGGGAGCGGTTTCCGTCAAGAACCTCGCAAGGTTCATGGTGGTCAAATAGAAGAACATCTTCTGTTGCCACCGCTTGAAGTGTAGACCCGAGAACTTCTCAGGTCTTTCAGCATGATTTGCCACTGTGGACGCTCCCACAGTGTTGGCAGGGGTTCCAACGACAACATTCGTATTGTTGTTGTTTGAGGTCGACATTCTGAAAAAATTAAAATTAAAATTTTTAGTCAAAAAATTCTGATTTACGCACAAACCAGAAGGAAACTACTAAATTTTAATTTTACCACAATTTACTGTTTCGGCTTCTAAGTCCAACTTTGAAGACCAAAACAGAAAATATATAATATTTAGAACTTACTAATTGGCTTCTAAGTCCAACTTTGAAGACCAAATCAGAAAGTTTAGCAATTTTTTTTTTAGGACAAAAAACTGAAAGTAACCAGAATGGTTTTCAACCAAAGTCGCTCCTTTGAAGGTGAAAACCAAAAAAAAAATCTGTTTTTAAAAACACAAACTGAGTGAAAACAAAACTGGTTTGAATCACAAACAGAATGGTTTTGTTACACGAACGGTTTTAAAAATTTGTTTTAAGATTGTAGGAACCGTTCGCGTAAATTATAAATAAAATAAACAAATTTTTATTATAAGATTACAATACAGAAATAAAGAAAGCAAAATTACAGGTACAATTACAACTGAAAAAATAAATCAAAAAGCAAGAATGGTGTAGAAGCAGATTGGCTGAGGCACGTGTTCAACACGCTTCCCTTAAAACAAATTCCGAGTCTCCCAGGAGAACTCGTTTTGTTTCCCAGGGTACAACAGCCGGAGCAGTAGTACTGCCGGAGTTCGCAAACAACCCGATGTCTACCTTGAAAGCTTGCTGGGAAAAAGATCAGAACTATGGAGAGAAAGTATTTGTTGCTGTTGTGTAGCTGGTCTCTGTCTGTAGTGGGTGTGGAGCTGTATTTATACAGCTCCTAAGTCGAAACAGTCAAAACGAATTAAAGAGAGGTTTAAATTGCATTAAACGTCTTCAATGCAATTTAATACGTCATTTAATTCTCAGTCAAAGCCAGTTAACTCGTCAGTTACGAAGCTGGACTGGAACTGCTCTGTTATTCAATGCTGGAAGCTTTCTGCGCGCGCGCCCATGCGCGGTGCGGCCTCTTGGCTCACAGCCGTGCGCGCATGCGCCACGTCACCATGCGCGGTGCGTCCTCTTGGCTCAAGTCCATGCGCGCGTGCGCCACGTCACCTGTGAGCCTATACGAGCGCGCCACATAGTCGCGCCGTATTGGCTCACTCTGGTGCGCCGCGCACGACACAGCAGGACCCATGCACCATGCGCGCAACCGCGCGCCTCAGTGCCACGTGTACTCGCGCGCGCATGCGCATGACTGCCACGTCATGCGCCGTATCACCTACCACTTGGTCCTTGCAACCCTTGTGCTCCACCACGCGCACGCGGTCAAAAATACAAAGGCGGCTCTCAAGCGGCTCGCGGCGATGCGAGCGTGCGAAGTGCGCCATCAAAGCGCCACATTGCGCCTCATCGCCCACGCCACGCGCGCGCGCGAGCGTGTGCGAGTGCGAGTGCGAGTTAGGGTGCTCCGCACCCTTCGCGAGGACACCAGTGTGTGCTTCCATGAAACAATAAGGATGGAGAGTTCCCACTTAAATACCCCTTTAAGTTCCATCTCTCATCCGATGTGGGACAAGGTGCTACTTTCCCTTTTGTTTCAGCATTGAATGTTCCAAACACCCAACTTTGAGCATCGATATCTCATTCATCTTAGCTCCGTTTTGGACGTGGTTTAGTTCGTTGCGAAGGTCTTCCAACATAGAACACAAACCCACAAATAAATATATAAAACCCGCTCATTTTATTATATTTATTTCTAGTCCAAAATAGGAAAAAATCATTTTCCTATATTTGTGAAAAATGCTATTTTCACCTATTTTTCCAACAGTTTGTATGACTGAAATTCGGTAGCTATCGTCTATCTTTAGCGTCTCTTGTTTCCTTTCCAATTTTTCACTCCTAGATGATTCTGTAGAAACATTAGAATTACTTATCCTCAATAAATAAATAAAAAACACAATTTGGTTTGAGCATAATGTTTAAGGTCTTAAAACTCTCTGTTTTAGAGTTCAAATTTTCAAAGATTGAACCGATTTGAGAAGCATTAACTCCAAACTTGCAACTTAGAATCATAAATTTATAATGCACCATTGATATAAGCAATTAATTCAATCAATGTCAAAATAGCATCTACATCAGTTGAGCTATTATAATAATTAAAAACACAACAAAATAATCTTCAATTGGTGAACAGGTATCAATTACCAATCATGCTAAATAACAAGCATATCTTAATTCTGCATCTTAGCAACACGTGCAATTCCAACTAATTAATTAGCTCTATTCATTAACAAACCCTTGTTTTAGCAAACGAATAACTAGTCTGAATAAGATCCAATTTTTTGCAAGTTAATCAAATAAATAACTGTATACATTAACCTATTGTAAAGAAACAATTAATAAGAATAAGAAATGTTGAATTAGGGCTTTAATTTTACAGGATTGTTAGCTTGCGTGATCATCATCACTTGATTAAAGTTAGATGTAAGGCTCCGGTAGTGGCCATCATCGCCCGACTACTTGGTGAATAAAGAGACCACAGCGGAGTCTGAGGCTACGGAGGCACGCCGCCGTTGGAGGTGGTGGCGGTGGCCGGCGGATGGCGCCGGCGTCGGAGGTGGTGGCGGTGGCTGGGGGATGGGGTTTATCAGGATACGATCTAATGTGAATGGGTTTCATAAAACTCAGTTTTTGACAATATTGCCCTTTCAAATGATGTTAGTGTGTAATTATAACCTTCCTTAATCTTAGCCTTTGATTCGATTTGATCAATGGATGAAATTGGTTCCTAATGTTCTCACAAAAATAGGCGTTCTCAAGATAACCCTCCCCTATATATATATATATATATATATTAGGGTGGGGTTCCGCTACAAAGTCCATTTTTCCTACAAAGTGTACAAAGTCTTAAAACACCACAATTTCAGCTATAAAACACATTCAAAACCCACAAATAACATAGTGAAGATCACTAAAACACAATATTCAAACTCTAACATTCCTTAAAAACTTCAAACACACCATCGTACAACTATGAATATAAAACACAAAATGATAATCAACATAAAACACAATAATGTCAGAAAATATTATACCGCGTTGGGAAAATAAAAGAAGATTGAAAAGACAAAAAAGCCCCTCCGCCCTTCTCTAAGCCGCGTGACACGTGTTGGGCCAGGATGCGTTCTCACCGTTCTCACACTTTTAAGCGTTTTCTCCTGATCCCGTTTATATATATATATATATATATATATATATATATATATATATATATAAGGGGACCGCTAAAATGAAAACCACCTCGAGTTGTAAGAACCGTGAGAACTACACCGTACGGGCCAAGGTGGACCAATTTTTTTTCATAAACGTAGATGCGTGTATTATAAACACACGTGTAAAAAAAATTCAAAAAAAAATGTCGTGTGTGTAGTTTTGAGCACCACAAGTTTGTGTTTACGGGTACCGTAAATTTTATGTTTATAATACACGCATCTATGTTTATGAAAAAAAAAATTTGGTCCACCTCGCCCCGGATCAAAAAGTTCTCACGGTTCTTACAACTCGAGGTGGTTTTCATTTTAGCGGTCCCCATATATATATATATATATATATATATATATATATATATAGGGTGGGAGTTGGCTACAAAGTCCATTTTTCCTACAAAGTGTACAAAGTCATAAAACACCATAATGTTAACCATAAAACACACTCAAAACCCACAAATAACATAGTAGAGATTACTAAAACACCATATTTGTGGGTTTTGTGTTGTGTTTTGAATGATAAGGCTTTGATTATCGAATGACTAATATTAGTGTGTTTTATGTTGATTATCATTTTGTGTTTTATATTCATAGTTGTACGATGGTGTGTTTGAAGTTTTTAAGGAATGTTAGAGTTTGAATATTGTGTTTTAGTGATCTTCACTATGTTATTTATGGGTTTTGAGTGTGTTTTATAGCTGAAATTGTGGTGTTTTAAGACTTTGTACACTTTGTAGGAAAAATGGACTTTGTAGCGGAACCCCACCCTAATATATATATATATATATATATATAGGTAGAGGATGCTGTACAAAGTGGAACTTTTGTGAGAAGTGTGAGAAATAATTTGGGAATGACAAGTGTCCTTTATCCTAATTAATTCAAAAGGGTATATTAGTAATTTGACATTCTTATCATTTAATTGATTTCCAAGATAACTGCCAAAAAAAAAAAAAAAAAAAACTGGCGATGAGTTTTTATAGGGATTGAATCGAATTTTGAATTAGGAGAAATTTTAGGAAACATATTTGTTTTTGCGATTTTATACATCTGATTGTTTTATCTTCTTCATCATCTTTTAATCGCAACATCTTTTAATCATACATTGCTCATGGCGTGGTGTTTTAAACATCTGGAGACATTGACTATGATTCAAGCCATGGTGTTTTATCTGACTTGAATTCTAGATAAAACACCATGACTTGAATCATAGTCAATGTTTCCAGATGTTTTAAAACACCACGCCATGAACAATGTCTCCAGATGTTTAAAACACCACGCCATGAACAATGTCTCCAGATAAAACACCATGACTTGAATCATAGTCATGGTGTTTTAAAATCTGGGAATGTTTTGTATTGAATCATAGTCATGTTTTGTATTGAACAATGTCTCCAGATAAAACACTATGATTCAAGTCATGGTGTTTTCTGGATTCCAGATAAAACACCATGACTTGAATCATAGTCAATTTATCCAGATGTTTTAAAACACCACGCCATGAATCTGATTACAGTTCTTCTAAACGTAAAACACCACGCCTTGAATCTTATATAAAACAAAGAGGCTTCCGATTTAGATCTTGGTTATTAATTCCGATTTTTAAGGAAAAAGGAGTGAATGTAGGTGTTTTTGGTTGTGTAGGATACGGTTACCATATTTGAAACATTGAAAAAGACACTATTGCCCTTCAATTTTACATAAGGTCCCTCTAATTAAAACACAATTTACATTTTTATACCCTATTGATCTCAACCATTAGATCAAATATCCAATGGTTTAAAACATTTCTTACCCTTCTCACATTTTAAACACTTTTTACCATATCCCTACCCTATATATAGATACGGCTTAACGTACTTCACGTACAACAACATGCGTGATTTGTTCTATAACATGCGTGATTAACGTTTTCAATATGCGTGATTATTGTGTTTCAACATGCGTGATTTTGGATTTTTGAGTTATAACGTGCATGATTTTAAAATGAACGTGCGTAATTACTTGTCGTACGTGATGTACGTTAAGCCGTAATGTATGTTATCCTTCCTCTCTCTCTCTCTCTCTATATATATAGGGATATATATATATATACACACATATTATTTCCGTTAAAAGTGTTTTTTAACTTTTAATTAATTAATTCTTTAAGTATTTACTTTTTATAACAACGCTTTTTATTAAAACAAACAAGACCTACTAGCAAGAAGCTAACAAGGCCCACGAACCACTACAATTACAACCAATATTATACATTGAAAAATCTCCATCTATGCCAGTCTAAAGATCCCATCTTTGAACGGTTCTTAACCCAAAGAAAGCTATAACTTTTAACTTCTCCATATATTCTCTCAATATTGACAGGAACATTGTTGAAATTCCAGTTATTTTGGGCTTTCCATAAACTCCAACATGTCACCACGAGAACGGATTTGATACACCTTTAAGTATTTATTTACTAATACTTGCAAACTCTCTTTGCTTACTTTTCATTGAACAATACCATTTTTTCTTGTTGTTTTATTTTTGTAATAATTAGTTTAAAACATATTTTGTTTTTTTTTCTCGTTTAAGATATAATGTTCGACAACTTCTATTATTATCCACCTATTGATATAAATTTCTATAGAAACCGAGTTATGATTAGTAATATACAAATACTCGAAGCACGATGGTATATTTTGTTCTCCTTTAGCATTTTATTGTCTTTTACAAGCAAAAAAAATGAGTGTTGGGTCACCAAATGGTTTTGATGGATCAAGTTGGTGACTAAAATATTTTGGGTTTTAAAGTGTAAATATAAGGTTTTTAATTTAATTTGGTTCGTATGGCTTGTTGAATGCGATCTCAATTTCAACTTAAGTTTTTCTTTTTTAATTGCTTGACTTAAACTTTGTTATGAAATAAAACTTTTATTATTGAGACCATAACTATACCTTAGCTCCACTCGTTTTATTATGTTATTCAAGTTTATTTCAAAATGACTTAGCGATCAAGTGTTGAAGGCTAATCACATGCATAGGTAAGAACCATTGCATCAACTCTCTTTTAGTTCATCAATACATTTTTATAAAAGTAGGGTCACACCTTACCCTATTTTGTATACAAAGTGTAAGAACCATTTAAAAGTGTCATGTGACATCCAACAAATTATAGAGAAATGGTAAAATGATACCCTAAATAACATCAATTATCTTGAATTCTTTATAATTATGCTAACAAGCAATTAATTCTTTATTTAGATCTTCTTTTTGTTTTCAATGTGCTGATATCATTTCACATATGTGCTAAAATCAATTATCTTGATTAATTTTCATGTGCTATTATAATTTAAAAGTGCTACTTTTATGTATGTATTGTTTTAGTATGTGCTAATTTAACTTTTTTTTTAATTCCAGGATCTGTTCTTACGATTTGTAGGATAAATGTGATTTGTACCGGAACCAACCCTCGTTTTTACATTTAAGCAAATGCTTAGTAAATAATTAAATTATTACTAATGATTTCAGAATAGATAACAAAATTTCCATAATATAAATTAGCAACACATTGTTGCATTGTGTTGTTGTACTCTATGCATAGGGTGTTTTTCAAAAAAAAAAATTGTGATTTTTCACTTTTAACCCAAAGGTTTTCATCTTTTTGTATTTTTAACCCTCTTAATTTGTTTACTTTTAACCCAAAACTTTTCATTTTTTGTAATTTAACCAAAAACTTTTTTATTTACAACTTTGGTCCCCATACTTTTTATCTTTCGCAAGTTTTTCGTTTTACGTTTCATTCTAAAATTTGCGAGTTAATACGTCGCAACATGCATGTGTGGTTCAACGTTTTTTTGTCTATTCTTTTACATTTGACAGGTATGTCGCAACGTCTCTATTTTCCCTCTTCGACAAGTTCGCCGCAACGGACGGATCCCACATCAACTTAGTTATTCTTTTCTACGTTATTTTGCGAGTAAACATGACGCAACATGCGTGTGTGGTTCAACGTTTTTACGTCTATTTTTTTTTCATTTAACAAGTTTGTCGCAACACGTGGGACCAAAATCGACATAGTTATTTTTTATATGTTATATGTTTCAGTCTTATTTCTTCGCATTAACACGCCACAACTTTAGTTTTGGTGATCGCTACCAGCGGTGTGGCATTGATGTTATTTGACATAGTTTTAGGCCCCCACCGCAACACGGGGGTGTTTAATTCTAGTTATAATCATATAATAACATTGAACTATTTAATATAAACTTTTTTCATAGCTCCTATCAGAAAAGTAATAACAAATAAATAACTAACACAAACAAATAAATTATTTAAATAATTGTTTTAACTTGGTTAAACATTTAAATAATAAAAAATTAAACTAAGTACTTACAACTAAATAATTGTTTTAACTTGGTTAAACATTTAAATAATAAAAAATTAAACCAAGTACTTACAAAAGTAACTTTGGAATTTCGATGTAAACAGAAGAAAAAAGTTTTACAAACAATGTTGCTTATCACATGTTGCTGTATGGTTTCATCTTTTTAAAATCTTCGTCAAAATTGTAAGGGTAATTTCTATTATTCTGCCTGCCCCCAAAGTTCTAGTTGATATTCAAAACCCAACAACTAAAATGAACGAATGCTAAAGTCATGGAATTGTAAAATGGAATTACTGATCAGACGAGGTCGGTTAGTACTTAAGGTGTTTTTATTAAAAAGTTATTTCCCTTATGGCAAAAATACCTACTAGTTTACCCTAATCATACCCATAACTCTTTTTTGGTATTCTGATTCGTTTCAAGGAGGTACCACCACGCGATCGGGGACCCACCCGCAGTCACCTGTATAAGCATACTTTCTTTATTTAAATTCATATTCACAAAATAATTTAGGATGTTAAGAGGTTAAGACTAAAAAAATTCTTTAACCTAGCAATCTTTTACTACACTTAGTGAAATAAAGAAAAATAAGACAACTATTGCCATTCTAACTCTTTAACACTTTTAGTTAGTTTGGAAATAATCTTCTCTTATCTCATTCCTCATAATTGGTCTACAATATATTGAATACAAATCAATCCTATAATCTTGACTTATCACAGTAATTATTAAGCTATTTACAATAATGGCAAATATACATTCCATATATACTAATACTCCCCCGCAGTCGAAGCGGGAGGTTCCCGGATGTTGAGACTGGACCGAAAGTTGTCAAAGAGAACCTTGGGCAAACCTTTGGTGAATATGTCGGCTATTTGATATCGGGATGGAACGTGCATAACTCAAACTTGACCCTTGGCTATCTTTTCACAAACAAAATGAATGTTCATTTCGATGTGCTTTGTTCTTTGATGTTGGGTTGGGAATTGGCCAAGTATATTGCGCTAACATTGTTACATTTTACCAAGGTTGCTTGTTTTGGTGCATGGTGTAATTCGAGTAGGAGATTGCGGATCCAACCTACTTATGAGGCAACATTTGCAACACCCCGATACTCTGCTTCGGCACTGGAACGGGACAAGGTCGATTATCGTTTGGATGACCAAGATTAGAGGGTTTCGCCTATGTAAACACAATATCCCGAGGTTGACCGTCGTGTGTCAGGGTAACCACCCCTGTCGGCATCTATGTAGGCAACTAGGGAGGTGGTTGAAGATCGATGAAGGTGAAAAACAAAATTCAAGGTGCCTTTGATGTACTATAAAATTCTTTTCAAGGCATTCATGTGAGTAGTCATGGGCGAATGCATATGAAGACAAATCAGTTGGATGACATAGGAGATGCGAGACGTGTAAAAGTTAAGTATTGAAGAGCTCCTGCAAGACTTCGATATTCCATGATGTTTTCCAAAGGAGTGCCCGTGTTCCACCTTAACTTTTGTTGAGTATCAATCCGTGTTGTTGCTGGATTACAATCCGATAGACCTGTTTTTTCAAGGATTTCATTGGCACATTTTTCTTGAGAAAGAAACAAAGAGTTGTCACGTCTAGTAACCAAGATGCCAAAAAAATAAGTAAGTAGTCCAAGGTCTGTCATGGCAAAATCGTTGGAAAGTAATGCCATAAAATGGTTCCGTAAGGTGTCTGACGATGTGATTAAAAGAATATCGTCCACGTATAACAAAATAAAAGCCATGTGAGAACCTTCTTTGAAGATGAATAAAGAGTGATCACATTGACTATGTCGAAACCCATTGTAGAGACATAGTCAGCGAAGCGTTGGTACCACGCTCGTGGTGCTTGTTTAAGTCCATATAAGGACTTTTTAAGAAGGCATACGTGGTTCGGATATTGAGGATCACGAAAACCCATTGGTTGGTGCATGAAAATGGTCTCATTTAAGTGGTCATGAAGAAACGCATTTTTGACGTCGAGTTGGTGAATGGGTCATGAATTGGATAAGGCTATAGATAGTACCGTCCCGATCATTGCCGGTTTGACAACCGGGCTAAAAGTCTCCCCACAATCAACTCCAATTTGTTGAGATCGCCCATCACATATAAGACGTCCTTTATACCTTTCAAGTGTTTTGCCCGCCTTCTTTTTATGTCTAAAAATCCACATGCTTCAGACTATGTTCATGTCGAGCCATTTGAGTACTAATTCCCACGTCCCGTTATTAATAAGGGCTCAAAATTCATCAAGCATGACATTTTTCTAGTCGGGATTGGAAAGGGCTTCAGATGGATATTTAGGAAGAGGAGAGATTATGGTAGAGGCAAATGTATTTAGGTTGAAGTGTTGTTTTGGTTTGATAATACCAAACATCAATCAGGTTATAGGTTATGATGGTTCTCGGGTTTGGCGGATCGATGGGTGGAGGGACGAAGTTGGGTGGGCTGTGGAAGATGGGCCGGTATGTGAGGATGGGCTAGTAGAAGGAGTGGGGTAAGGAGATGTAGTTGGGCCAGAGGGTGAAGTGGGAGGTAGGCCGGGTGAAGGGGATGTAGTTGGGCCAGAGGGTGAAGTGGGAGCTGGTCGGGTGAGGGAGATGTAGTTGGGCGAGAGGGAGGGTGTTGAGGCAGAACTTGAGGGAGCGTCCGTAACAAAGGGAATGGTTACGGGTGGGGTGGTATGATATGGGGTAGGTGAGAGTGGTTCTTGGGATTGAGGCCAAAGAAGAGGATGTAGGTCATTAGTTAAAAAATCATAAGATGATTTGGATGGTGAGGTGTAGGAAAAGGGAATGTGTGTTCATAAAAAGTGACATCGCGAGAGATAGCAATTTGGTTCGTTTTAAGGTTGTAGCACTTGTAGCCCCGGTGATTGAATGGATATCCAAGGAAAACACACGGGGTTGACCTATCTGCTAACTTGTGAATCGTTGAGGATGGTAGAAGAGGGTAGCAAAGTGTAATACCCTAACACGTATTTGACAAAAAGGTAGCAGCGGAAATTTGAGCCATAAAATTTCTTTCATTATAACTGTCTTGACTTACTTGAATTTCATTTTTAAAACAACTCTTGTGTATTGAATACATCAATTTAACTCTTTTACAGAATAAAACATAACTTGTTTGTATCGAATTACTCTCTCATACAATCCCGTACAATCCTTCACGTGACTCGGTCCTCGATCTCTATTCCTTGATGATCCTCGTGTTTCGTACTACCTGCGCTCACCACATAAAAGCTCGTAACATTAGTACGCAATATAAACATACATTATTTATTCACGATTACTTTTCATTACGTTAACTCTTTACAACCCGGCTTTCCATCTGATCATACAATTCGCGGTGAGACTTTTTTGCTATTCCTGCGTTATACTTCATTAACCAGGCACGCTATTAATATCGTTAGTACTCAATTTCATTGTACACATGCGTACCTACTTTCATACATACTTATACATATTCATACGTTCACACATAATCAATTACATACATACGTACATACCCACATATAAACACATCTACGTTAATACATGCATATCTACATACACCCATACATACATTATTACGCACGCTCATGACGTTATACATATATACATACATACGTCCCTATTTGCAACATACCCAACTCATACACGCCTACTCATATACACTTTCATATATCCGCGTGTACTTGCTCACATACTTATAATCTTACATACGTACACGCTTACATACACTTCTACATATGTGTATAGATACATACAAACATACATACATACCTATCTACATGTGTGCATACACGTATGCTCATAAAACGTAAGTTAAATTAGTCATACGCAACTAAAAACGCGTTTAAACGAGTTCCCAATACAAAACGGAGCAAACGAACAATTTTCGATAAACAACCCTCCCGTCGCGTTGCGCGACGGCTTCAGGGCCATCCCGTCACGTGGCGCGACGCCCTGAAACGGACAGAATGTTGCTTTTGCTGAGCTGCAGATTTCCAGCACAATCCAGTTTTACGGAAACGAGCATAACTCTCTCGTTTTTGATCCGTTTTGCACGATTATTTTTCCTACGTGTTCGTAATTTAATTCTCTATCACATGGAGTTAACATCCAACATCCGGATTTACAAAATTTTAGACTTTTAAGCTTTCGACTCGTTACCCTTTTTACAAGTTTTGACCCGTTCATGCTTTTATCAAAGTAACTTGTTTATTTGACTCAATTTCTTATAAACCTCATAATTTTTAACATTTGTCTATTATATAAGGTTCCAATCACGGGTTTCTTACAACATCCCAACTCATTTCCACTTAAATGTTATTTTGACCCGTTAAGGGTATTTACGCATTTTTAAGGACTTTGACTCGCAAAGATCATACTTTTCGCTTTCATACATATCCAAAGTAATCATTTAATCTAATGGCTTGATTCTAAACACCCTTTTAAAGTCGTTTGCCCTATATACCTATCAAGGGCATTTTTGTCAACTTCGCTCCATCCTTTACAACAAAGGACTTCATTGCACATTCAACCAACCCTATCATTTTACTACAACTCTAAACACACATACCTTGCTTGGATCAAAGCTAAGATCCGTTTAATACTTCATCCACCCAAATTGTTAGATGATAACAACGAGATCCTTTCGCTATTCAATCTGTGAATTCATTATACTTGACAAAACCATTCATTAGTCGATAATGCAAAATGGTGACATCTCCACCATTTGACCCGTTAGTTCCAAATGTCCAATTTACCCTTTTTAAACATCAACTCTAATTTCTTATCATACCCACATATTCAGACCCGTATCAAATACTTTTCGGAACGTCATACTTCACATATTTACTTACCATGTTCGCAATCAATACAACGAATAGATATTCTACAAAAGGGGTGTAAGCTTACTTACCTCTCATCCAAGTATGCTTCCCGTGCACATAAGTCTCGTTTGACCAGCTTCTTTGCCAAGCTTTCATGTCGCTTGTCAAGCATCAACTATCATATATCATTCTTAAGATAGTTAGCTTGTTCATCATTCATCACACGGATCTTGTTTCAGAAATTATCATTCAAACTCAAAACATACTAATCTATCAAATCCTAGCCGAAATCCTTTAAACATATACACATGTATGTGATTTCAAACGTCATTAACAATAACATATCATCATATTATACAAAACCCAATTCATAACTACATTGGTAATCACTTACTAATGATCTAAGCTCAATTATCTCTAATTTCATCATACCCTTGGTGTGTGTGCAAACTTCTAAACATAAGGTACAACTAATTCATGCACAATCTCCTAATTTCATACATAATTCATCAAATCCTCCTACTAATTAACATATATCATTCACACATAAACATTCAAACATTTTATCATCATATTTCTTTCAATTCTTCTAACAGCGATTCATCATACCCACAAAATACATAAATCTTTCAACAAGAATTGGACATAGGTGGTGATTCAAGGCATCATCATCACCATAACTAATGGGTTTCACCTCTAAACATCAAATTAACACAAACCATACATAACCTATGTTCTATATGATGATTCTAGCACCTACTCATGCTCAATTTCACTTAATTTCATGGATTAGAACATAACCCACTTTACACATGATCACCAATCCTAGATTTAAGACATACCTTACGATCCCCTTGTGAAGGTGATCATTAATTTATGTTTCTTCTTGAATTTGAGCTACAATTAACCCTTCAATTTGGTGATCTTCATGGTTAGGGTTTGTGAGCTTCCATGGAGCTCCTGGCTCTTCTCGAACACACCATCGTGTGTGTGTATGAGTATATTTTTTTTATAAATTCAACTTCCATTTATCCCATTTTAGTCCCTCAAGTTTGCCACTCATTATAATTGCCACAACTCTCATCCTTTAGTTGTTTCAACCATACTCATAACTAGGTTAAATAACCTAGTCATTTATTTCTTGATGTACCATATCATAACTTTTAACGAATATAAATATTCGGGTTTTGGGGTGTTTCACAAAGGCACCCAAAAGTGCGTAAATGGTCATAAGTGGGGTGTCGTTGATAAAGAGAGATGGTGAGTGTAGAATTATTTAATAATTTAGTGGGTAAAATATTTAGTAGATATGTGGCATGTTCAAGGGCATGATGCCAAAAGGTGTGAGGAACAGATGATTGGGAGAGAATGGTACGCATTATATTGTTGATGGACTGGATTTTACGGTCGGATTTTCCATTTTGTGAGGATGTATAACGGCATGAAAACCAAAATGTCACGCCATTAGTGGCATAAAAATTGTGGGTATTACAATATTCTCACCCATTGTCACGTTGGAAATGGATGTGTGAAATTGGGTAGAAATAAGTTTGTGAAATTCCAGGAATTTAAAAAGACTTGGGATTCGGATGCCAAGGCACATGTCCATAAAAAGTTAGTTTTGTCATCCAAATTAAAATATAATAACGACACCCAGTAGAGGAGAGAATCGAGGAGGTCCACAAATCGCTATGTACTATATCAAATGGTAAATAACTGCAAGAAGTAGAATTATGAAATGGAAATTTAATATGTTTGACAAAAACACACGCCTCACAGACATGAGAAGTTTTAACATTATTGGAAAAAGAAGACAAACAAGGTTTCAAATAACGCAATATATTAATAGAAGGGTATCCAAGACGGTGATGCCAAGTATCTTGTGACACGGCAAGAAATGTTGAAACTTGAGCATTAGAGACTTGAGCTTGTGAACTTGAAGGATAAGTAAGCAGATATAGGTCACCAGTGCTATCACATCGGAGGAGTGGCATCGTGTGTGGAGATCCTTCACATCAAAACCAAAAGGATCAAACTCAGTGGAAACATTGTTATACGTGGTGAAACGACGAACAAAGATCAAATTTTTAACAAGTTTAGGTGCGTAAAGAATATTGTTAAGTTTGAGTTTAGGAAAAGGGTATGGTAAGGTATGATTTCCAATGGCATGGATTCGGATATTATTTCCATCACCGAGCGTAATGTTTTGAGCATAAACCTTATTAAAACAAGACGTAAGATTAGTGGGGTTGTTTGTCATAATACATGTGGCCACTCGGTATCCATGTACGAAGTGTGGTCAGGTGGATGCAAAGAGAGAGTGTTAAAAGGTTGATCCAATTCGGTTGGTGTGTAGTTAGCTTCGGAGGCGACATATACTTGTTCTTATGGACGTGGGCCTAAAATACCCTGTTGTGGATTTGCTATAGTGGGCTGATTTGGTGGTGCAGAGGGATGTGGGACGGGGGTGCGGCCTATTAGTAGGCCTGGTTGGTGTTGGACCAAGGAGATGAAAGGTGACTTAAGTAGCTTGAGGGAGGGGTTGTCCACGGGTAGGTAGTCCACGGTGGAGATTGGGATGAGTTCCAGGAGGGGTTTTGGCTTCTGTCACGACCTCGACCTCTACTATGGCCTTGGTTGGACATGTGAGGGTTGTTATGAGGTGAGGGATTAGGGTTGTTGGTGGTATTGTTTGGTGGATGAGAAGTATGGAGTGCGGTGTCATTAGAAGCACGGTTTTCCTTGGTTGTTTCTTCAAGAATTAATTGAGAACAGGCTTCATAAAAGGTGTGAAAAGTTTTGGTGTTTTGCAAAATGGCCACCACACCACCGTATGCTTCATTCAAACCGGTGAGAAGTTGGATTACAAGAGTTCGTTCACTTACCGAGGAACCAATGTTTGCCAATTGATCGGACAAGACTTTAACCTCTTGGCAATAAGCGGACATGGGAGGAAAGGAGTCAAGTTTGACATTAGCAAACTTTTTTTTAGCAAGACTGCCCGTGTTGTTTGGTAGTCATGGAAGATGCTTTTCAAAGCTGTCCACGCATAACACGCCATGGAATCTGGGCGAATGATAGTGCTTAGTAGATCATTAGAAATGTTCCATAAATTCGTTGAAGGTCTATGGCGTCAAGTCTTTTGTGCACGTCATCGGGAATGGGAGAAGCTTTATCTTTGTCTTTCTCCGTGTCTTTGGATGCAGCGGTTGGTGAGGTTTCTAGTCGTGGAGAAAGATGATCAAGGACATGATAAGCGCGACAATGAATTTTAAAAAGCTCAGCCCAAGAAGCGTATTGGCTGGTCTCTACTTCAAGGGTTATCGAGATGAAATTCTTGATGTTAGTAATGGTAATGGCGGGATAAATTTTAGGGTTCATGAGGAAGGAGAAGGGAAAAAGTGATCGGAGGGAATGGGAAGGGTGGTGCCGGCGCTAAAAAGAAGAAGAAGAAGAAGGGAGGGGCATGATCGAAAGAATCACAATGATACCATGTTAGTTTGAGAATAATCTTCCCTTATCTCATTCCTCATAACTGGTTTACAAAATATAGAACAGAAATCAAACCTATAATCTTTTCCCATCACAGTAATTATGCTAACTACAATAATGACAAATATACATTCCATATAATATATACTAATACTTTTAAAACTATACAACTCAACATACATATTTATAGATACATTAATACAGTGCCGTCTCTGAAAATGTAAAAAAAATTTTGGGCCCTGGGCGAGATAAAAAAAAACTGGGCCCTATCCGCCTTGCAATAATATATTATTCAAAGTTTCAAAATAAAAATACTGAAAGTTTCAATTAAATATAATACCAGCTTTTTTACTCGACACGTGTTGCGGTGACACCATACACGACAAATAAATTATAGACCATAGTCAACCCGACTCGATTCCGAACTATATTTACGTTGAGACGTAGAGTAATCCAAATTCATACTATTGAATGAAGATGTATGATATTTGACCTGACTTGTTTCCAAATAAAAAATTTATGTCGAATGGGAGACCAACTCAAAATGTAAATCAAATAAACACACTCTCTGCTGGGTTCGACATCGTTGTCCTTTAGGATCTTCGTCATTGACCGAGGCATACACCTTGAAGATCCGGATTGCAAATAAAAACTGTTAGAAACAAAAACTTGTAAGCAAACATAACAGTGGCTCAACACACAATAAGTATATTTTCAGCAGCAATTAATTAGATGTGTCAACTACATTGAATTGTTCATTTAACATTATTTATTTATTTATGTAGTTAGCAAGAAATGTAGCCGGCAGACTAGCCCACTTGGTAGTGGATTTAACTCTTAGATGAGGAGGAATCATGTTCAAATCCTGGGCGGGTGGGCATGGCGTAATTAATCTGGAGTACGTAGTTTAAGAGTAGAAGTAGGGTAGATCCGTGGTTAAAAAAACCAAGATATTGCAATGTCATAGACCATATATACCCATAGAATGGAAACCATAAACCAAACAAAATTTTGTTGATAAAAGAAAAGAAAAGAAAAAAAAATGGAAGGTGTGATGTGTAAATATAATTTAAGAAAAAAAGATACGGGTGAAATTAATCAGCCTAAAACAAACACTCCGTCATCCAACGCCGGAAAAGGAAAGGTTTCTATTAGATAATATATATTATTTTCTAATAGGGTTTGATTCATTCAATAAAATAAAAAGGAAAAGGATCGTTCAGATTGTTTATAGGTTCAATGTATGCGGAGAATAAGAGGAAACCTTCGGAGACATCTGAAGAAGAGCCTGAGAGAAAACGTCTGAATACTTCGATTGGTAATATTATTGTATTTGTCAATCGATTGGAAAATTTCATAATAGAACGCTGATGATATGATTTATCATATATATGAGTGATGAATAAGGTTTTTGTCATGCGCAGGAGGACTTATGGAATCAGGTTCCAGTATTTCCTGCTGGGGAACATGTATGTATTAGCCGAGAATTATGCATGTGATTAGTGTTTCCATATATTCATGATTGTATTGTAACGAGGAAACGCTAACCGCGCGTTGCGGCGGAGTTGGATATAAAGATTAAATAACAAATGTAAGATTCGTTTGTATAAGCAAAACAATGATTATTGTCTTAAGTTATTTGTCCAAATTAAAGTATACAATAGTTGGCACATCCATTTAAATAAACATTATGATCAAACCAAAACGATCGAATCAATCAGCAAATCTATTAATCTATAATACAAACACATTAACATAATGATTAGAATTATCAGTAGAAATCACACTTACGACTTCGAAAGTAAAAAAAACCCAATCGCAAATTACGTGTTTAGGCATCAGCATAGTATACGATTTCGATAAAGTACAACCATGAAATCAACAGACGCAAAAAACATGCACCTTGAAGGGTGAATAAATGTTCTTGAATGAATAGCGGGTGAGACTGTGAAGAAGTAGGGAAAATGAGATTGAAGAAATTGGGAAGATGAAACGGTTGTTGAGAATAAATGGGGTTGAAAAAGCTACGAAGACACCACCAGTGAAGGAATAGTCGTGCCCCTTCAAAACACCCCTTTTGAATAATAACCGGCGTTGGGGGTTTTGTACTCTTTCATCTTCTCTCTCTATTGGAAACTGATAATATTCTACCCCTGTATTACATTACACCTATCTATACTTTCTATAAAAGGAGAAATCCCAATGACATAAGAAAAACTGATGTGTCAGCAGGAGAGGCTGTCCAACAAGGCTTTTCTTATGTCATTATTACATCATAAAGCCTAATATATAAAATCATTTAAAATTCGGTCTAAACCTCTGCCAGGGTAATGAGGGTAAACATCTGCTCCTTTATATGTGAGTTTACTTTAATACCTAGCAGCAGTTGTTGTTATCTTTCGTAATGCTTTTAGATCAGCAGAAGTTTAAGGCTAATTACCGGGAAATTCAAATTCAAAAATGCATGGGAATAAGTAATTAGCAATTAATGCATGTCACTCAGAAACTCCTGTCAATCATCCTTCTTATATAAGGCTTTTCTTCTCATTTCCCTCTTCATATTTCATCACGCTTTCATCTTCTCTGATTTTGAATTTTGAAATTTAATCACAATCCGAATTCCGAATTAGAAGCATGTCAATATCAGTTGACAGTAACAATCTTAGTTTTGTTAACGATTTGAATCCTGGGAAAGATATGTGGAACATGAAAGCGAGAATTATTCGAAAATGGAATCAGGGTTACAAGATGGATCTCATCTTCATTGATGAAAAGGTAATTTGTATCTCTGCTTTTCCGTTTTATTAGAGAATGTAGTGGTGTATGCTAAGAAGATACTTTCTTTAAATGTTCTTCAAGGTGCTAAGATTCAAGTAGGTATTAAGAGTCATCTGATACCTGTTTTTGATGGACAGCTTCAAGAAGATGCTGTTGTGATTCTGTCGAAATTTGGTGTTGGTGAGAATAAAGATTTATATAAAGTAGTAGTGCAGCCTTATAAAATCAACTTTTATAGATGCACAACTGTTACTCCTGTGAGAGATTGGCAAGGTGTTGAGTATGGTTTCAACTTCAGAGCCTACGAAGATATTCTTTAAGGAGAGACGTTAAACGCTTTGAGTGATGGTAGTGTATATTTTTGTAATCATGTCTTGCTTGTATAATATTAGAGAGTTTTACTTATATTCTTGTATAATGTGATCATATAGATGTTGTTGGATCTGTGATTTGTTGTGGAGATCTTGAAATCTTTGATCGACCTCCAAAGGAGACTAAGAAGATGAATTTCGATATTGAAGACTTGGAGTAAGTTGTTGTTTACATGTGTAGTCATGTACTGATCATTGTTTGTATTTAATGATGTTAATAAATAAGATGAAGAATGTTGGTATTTAATGTGGGATCATGGTAATGGTAATAAATGAGATCTATAGTGTTTGTATCTAATGCAGAATCATGGTAATAAATGAGGTCTACAGTTTATTCTTAGTGAATATTATTGTATTTGTCAATCGATTGGAAAATTTCATAATAGAACGCTGATGATATGATTTATCATATATATGACCGATGAATAAGGTTTTTGTCATGTGCAAGAGGACTTATGGAATCAGGTTCCAGTATTTCCTGTTGGGGAACATGTATGTATTAGCCGAGAGTTATGCATGTGATTAGTGTTTCCATATATTCGTGATTGTATTGTAATTAGGTTATGATTATTGTATCCATGTTTAGTGCTATGGTTCAATCCCTTTATAAAGGGATCCTTTGTAATCATATTATTCATTCAGTAAATACAATTCATAACCACTTTTATGGTATCAGAGCCCTAGGTTCTGAATACCCTCTTCCTGTTTCCCCTTTTTTTTTTTTTTTTTTTTTCTGATTGTCTGTTGTTTCGACAACCTCTTTCCTTTGTTTCATAAACCCTAGCACATCTATCCTATGGAAGCCGATGACAAAAAGGATGAGCCCGAGCCATCCTCTTCCGATAAACCCACAAAAAATCTGCACCCGACCGACTCGGTAACAAACGTGCAGTCCAAGATACGTACCCTCGATGGCGTTAAGGTTACGTATACGTCCTGGGTTAAACTTTTCCTGCTCCATTCTGTGGCATATCAGGTTTTCAATCACATCAATGGATCCGAACCTCCACCAAAAATCGCATCCGAATACCAATCTTGGAAAGAACTGGATGCTCTCGTTCTCCAATGGATTTACAGCACTGTGTCTGACGACCTCCTGCCCCGGGTTCTTGAAAGCGGCCCTACGGCTCGCCATGCGTGGGTGAAGCTCGAAAAAATATACCTGAGCAACAAGAAAGCTCAGGTCGGGGTGCTTGAAACCAAGTTTTGCAACCTCACCTTGTCCGCCTGCTCGTCTTTGGACGACTACTATTAGCGCCTCAAAGATCTCGCGAACCAGCTCGAGGACGTGGACCATCCGGTTACTGAAGAACGTCTGGTGCTTGTCACACCCTGATATTTTAACCACAAACCGGTGGGCCCGGTGGGGAGTATCGTGACGTAGTTGATATCATCATAGTCAATTAAACACAGTTATAGCACAGCGGAAGGCTTGGAAGGAAATTACTATTACAAACAGAATGTTCAAGTTCAAAATAATAATGTACAGACGTTTGTAGAAAGGATCCACATGCGGATCTAAATAAAATACAAAACAATGTCCAACAGACTTTAAGGCATCAAAGGACTTGCAAGATCCTCTATTTAACACCAAGTAGCTCCCAGCCTGTTACGTGTAGTACCTGTCACTTAGTCTTTTGAAAATACGTCAGTTTACACTGGTAAATACAATTAACTGACTCATTTGAAAATATTTATGAAAATTGGTTTAAGTGCTCAAGGCACGAAAAATTCTTTTATAACTTTGGGAAATTATATTTGTAATCTTGTATACATATTTACATGTTTGTCATACATATGGGGCCCGGTATAAAAGTCGGGACATGATTAATCGACACACCACTTATAAAACCTACAGAGGAGTTATCCCCAACTTGTGGGTAATTTTTATATTTTAGCATTTGCATCTGTCGGGTGTATGCCTACACCCTGTGCATAGGTCGTGACCATTAGTAACTTAAATGAGCCGAGGATATCTAGGACACAGTCGCATTAACCCCCAATGTTTATGTTATCAAACAATACGGATTAATACGGGTTATGCAGATTTATTAATCACAATCCGACCAAATGATCTCATACCCGACCAAGCGGTAATAATTTACCGTATCCCAAGCCCGTATAAAGGATTTTTTTTTGAATGGCTAACGTTGCACACCATGGGGAAAATAAGTTAAAAGTATTTACCTGAGTTTAACTTTGATTGTTAAGGCAAAAGTTTTCTACTCAGCCGTATGATTACTTAGACTTGTGATGGTAGCTTTTACTGGGGATCCCTAGTATGGAATGAAGGTAATATTAACCTATTAGAATACTAATGGGCCTTATTTAAGTCGTAGACTTAGACCGGTTAGTTTAAGGAACGATTTAAGGTACGAAACGCTAGATTAAGTGATGACCGGAATGGAATGTAATTTAGACCCAACAAGTATGAAGACTTGTATAATATGGGTAAACTAAATACATTCTAGATTTTGAAGTTTAAATGATAAGGTTAAACCCGTTTCGGTTAATTTATGCAAACTAGTCACATAAACAAAACCGAACGCGTATAAGCATTAACAGGTAATGGGATGAGTCATATAAAAGCTCCATATGTTATTATGCTTAAAATATGTTATGATATCAATAGGATATCAAAATTTATGCCCATAAAGGTTTTAAAACCGAATTAAGCCTCATAAGGGCATTTTGGTCATTTTAGGATTTATAAAAGAGGCTTGCATGTAAACTGAAGTTTTGGTCATAAAAATTCTGTAAAAATATTTAATTTATGATATTATATCAGTAGGATATCAATCATATGTGTGGTTTATGTTTTATGGCCAAACTATGCACCGTATGGGTATTTTGGTCATTTCACACATAGTTTTAGGGACTTATTTGAGATCCTGAGTTCATGAATTATACCAACTATAAAAATATTTAAAATAGTTTATAAAATCAGTAGGTAACAAGTCTTGGGTGCTAAATACGGTTAAAAACCATACTATGCACTTAACTAGCATAAAACTCGGTAAATGACGATAATTTCGAAGTTTAAGTGATTATGAGGTTATGACCCGTTTTGAATAGTCATAATATTTTATTTTTCATAACATATCAGTGGCAAAAAGGTTTTGCATGTTTATTATGTTTAAAACTTATTTTATTTGCAAAAAACGTATTACCGTCATTTATAAACTTTATACAAGAACTCAAAGTTAAAGTTTGTATATAATCTGACTTAACATCCAATAAATCCTAAATATAATATCACAACAGTAGGTAAAGTGTTTTATGTCAAAATTATGTTTAAGACATGATTTGCATGCAAATGGGCATTTTAGTCCTTATAGATGCATATTTTTCGATTAATTAAGCAACTTCAGTTTATGACCATATTTTAAATGTCAAAATATGTTAAATATGTTTACTAATCAGAATGTAATTCATTTTCATGTTTGTTTATGTTTATATTCTTATTTTTGAACAAAAGGGCATAATAGTCAACATTAAGCATAATAATGGAAACAAGTAAATAAACTCAGATTACTAAGTGACCATGTAATATAACCTCAGAGGGTTATACTACAACATAATATGGTCACAAAAGAACCTTAATGCATAAAGAAATTAAGCTAATTTGGGTCAGAACTGAAAGTCAAAGCAAAAGTCATGCTTTTGCGACTTTCGGCTGCGAACCGAGCTTAAACTCAGAATTGTCGGGTTGAACATACTTATACATGTTCTATTAATGTTTACCAAGTTATTAGAGTGATAAAACATATTTTATAACTCCTACGTTATCAGATTTGAATTATTTTAATAACTGACCCGTTTGACTTTTTATTTTAATAACTTTGACCCGACAATTAACTAAGTAAACGTGGTAATTAGGAGGTGCCCTTTTGAGGGATTAACACCTACCCAATTACGATCACATAGCCATATTTGCCTTGAACAATGGCTGGACTTTTTAGGTCTAAACCGAAAGTCAAAGCCTTTTAACGGAAACTTTGACTTTCGTCTTTTAAAAGCTTAAAAACCGAAAAGCAGAGGCTAGGGACACTTACAACATGTCCTAGCTCGAAATCTTTAACTTAGGGGAGTCTCATATGACCAGGAATCTCCAAGAAAGGAAGACAAGAGAGAAATTTGAGATGAGCAAAGGTAAATGGCAACTAAGGCTCCTATTTATACTAATTCTCGGATTCTCAAGATGAAGACAGGTGTTAAAGGCCTTCCCTAATCATCACAAGTGTCCAAGAGGTTTATAAAAACCATCTACAAGCTCCTTGTATTGAAATCAGGCTGCATGGTGGTTTGATTGGGGAACAAGGCTGTTTACATGCACCTGGGAGTTGATTTTCGACACTGGGCGTTGGCTCGCGGCCCGCGAGAGTTATGGGGGTGGGCTTCGCGGCCTGCGACTCTCCTTCAGCCAGGTTAAACAAGTTTCTTCTTTTGGCGGTTTTAGTCCTTGGTTCATATAACTTATTATAACTTTCATTTTTAGCATCATTGGCCCCTAAATTTAGTTTTTGATGATCTTAGAAGTTATAACAAACATTGTTATGTTTCGGTTTCATTAAAAGATCACCTGGAAGTACTAGTTTCTATAAATGACGCTTTTAACCCTTCTTCTTGCGAACTTGCGCATTTTATCATATAGTGGCATCAAAGGCCTTCATATCTAATATCAAGCATTCCCGAGAATATGATTGAACATTATGAAGCTCCAGGTTCGTTAAAAGGAGACTCAGAGGTAAGAATTAACATGTTGAGATGTTTAACCCCTTTGTTTTATAAACTTTCAATTGTTTTCACAAACGACTTCTCATGCCCAATAATTTACTCATTTGGGAATACGAACATCGTATAAGGTCATTCAGAGGCATAGTTTAAGCATGTTGACACTTTTAGTCTCTCCGCATACATCTTTTCACTGTTTGTCAACTTTAGTCCTTCATACTCAACTTTTTGCACAATTAGGGTTTAGGACACGTGTATTCACATCATTGGACACGATTTTATGAGGTGTTACAGTGCTTCAACTTGTTCGGGGGCTGCCTGCAGAGTATGACACGACTGCCTCTCTTATTAACGCCAATAATGCAGACTGGGATATTTCTAGAAGCATGTTAGAGGATGAAATTATTCGACAAGAAGCCCGCCAAAAGACCACCCAGTCCGTCCATGTTGCAACCTCTCAAAACCAAACCTCCCAAAACCAACAACAACAACACCCTCCTACCAGTTCCAATAACTACAACAACCACACATCCCAGTAACCCTATTATAACCGATCTGGATGTGGCCAAGGACGTGGCCGGGGGCATGGTAACTGCGACCACGGTTATGGACGCGACAACAACCCTTCACCACAAACTTGGGCCCCAAGCAACCTCTCCTACCCCCAATGGGCTTGATGGAACACTCCACCTTGCCCCTATCCGACCCAACCCGCCTTCCAACCCACTACTCCCTATTCCCAACCCACGACCCAAAACCAGTCGGCCCACTATATTGCAGACCATCCGCCAAGCCTGAACCCACCCGCACCCGCCTACGGCTCGAACACATACTCATCCGCACCTTACACACCGAAGGCCCACTTCAGTTCCAACCAACCTACGGGTTACAATCCTATGTGTCCATCAGATCTTAATGCAACCTTCTCCTCGATGCAGCTCAATTATGACCCGAACTCAGTTATGGACACGGGAGAAACATCACACGCCACAGATGAACAAGGTATGATCAAAACTCCCGACTCTTTTCCTATTAATAGTAACATATTAGTCGGCAATGGCGCGTCCTTGTCCTTTCACGGGTCTGGAACGGGCTATTTAACCTTACCCAACCGAACTTACATACTACCCAGAATCCTTTACTGCCCACAAATCATTAAAAAGTTAATTTCTGTTAGACTATTTACTCATGATAACAGTGTTTCCATTGAGTTTGAACCCTTTGGTTTTTCTTTGAAGGACCTTTGAACTGGGCGTCTTCTTTCCCGCCACAATAGCACCGGGGATCTCTATCCAGTCACACCACCAGAACTACCACCCCAAGCAATCTTCATCACCTCAACATCTCTTCCATGGCATGATCGTTTGGGGCACCCCGGCGCTCAAGTCTTGGATATTCTTAGTCATCATTTTAAATTTAATTTCTCTCGTAATAAAAACAAATCATCTAGTATTTGTCACTTTTGTCAACTTTCCTATAGCAAATGTTTACCTTTTTATGCATCTAATTCTTTTACTTTTGCACCATTTGATATCATTCATTGTGACCTTTGGACTTCCCACGTATTAAGTAAATCTGGGTACAAATATTATATGGTTTTGATTGACAACTTTTCATACTTCATTTGGGTATACCCTTTAAAATACAAATCTGAAACTTTTCTAACTTTTGTGAAGTTTCACCGCCTAATTGCCACCCAATTCAACAGACAAATTAAAACCTTCCAATGTGACCTCGGTGGTGAGTTTGACAACAATGCCTTCAAAACCTTTGCCACCCAGCACGGCTTGTTATTTCATTTTTCCTGTCCCCAAACTTCTTCCCAAAACGGCCGTGCCGAGCACATGATCCGTCGTCTAAACGACATCATTTGCGCTCTCCTTATCCACTCACACCTTCCACCTAGTTTCTGGGTCGAAGCACTTCACACCGCTGCTTACCTCCACAATATTCTTCCTACAAAAAGACTTCATTTTTTACTCCTACCTTTGCCCTCAACCTTCGTCACCCCACATACGACCATCTTCAGGTGTTCGGATGCGCCTGCTATCTGAACATCTCCGCAACTCAACCCCACAAACTTCACACGAGGTCCACTAGGTGCATATTTCTTGGTTACCCACCTAACTTTTGTGGGTACTGGTGCTTTGACCCTACTACCGAGAAAGTCTTTATTTCTCGGCACGTTTCGTTCGATGAAACCGTCTTCCCTTACACCATACCCACACCCACCCCATCATACCAGTTTCTAGACGACATAACCCCTCCCGGATTTACCTTTTCTCCACCTATGGCCTCCAACAACCCGCCACCACCACCCATGACTCCCCTCGGCCTACCACTACTTTACCTTTCCCCTACACCTATACTCGCCACCAACGAACATCACAAAACCAACTAGCACCCCAATCAGACCAAACACACCCGGCCTCTATATAGCCCATTACCCAACCACATCCTACAACCCCACACCCACAGCCACCCACAGCTATCCCACAGCCACATACGGCTGTCCAACAGCCCACGGCTGTACAACAGCCGCGCCCCAACACCAATCTTCTCACCCTATGGCCACCTGATCCAAAACCGGAAGCCTAAAGCCTCCCCTATATTCCCTTAACACTACTACCCTCTCTCCCATCCCTAAAACCTATCATCAGGCCTTTACTGGCCCGAATTGGCTTCGCGCCATGCATGCTAAATTTATTGCTTTACAGGAAAATGAGACGTGGGATTTGGTGCCTCGATCGATGATCAAATGTATGTGGCTCTTTCGCCATAAGTTTGAATCAGATGGTACGTTAGAAAGGTATAAGGCACGATTGGTTGTTAATGGGAAGTCGCAAACTGTGGGCATTGACTGTGAGGACACTTTTAGCCCTGTTGTGAAACCCGCCATGATTAGAACAGTATTATCTCTTGCAGTTTCCAAATCGTGGCCTATTCATTAGTTGGATGTCAAGAACACTTTCTTAGATGGCCACCTTAACGAGACAGTCTTTATGCCCCAACTGCCAGGGTTCACTGATAAACGTTTTCCAGGTTTTGTGTGCAGGTTAAAGAAATCTTTATACGGGCTTAAACAGGCACCACACGCTTGGTACACACACTTTGCAAATTATATCCCATATATTCATGATTGTATTGTAATTAGGTTATCATTATTGTTACCATGTTTAGTGCTAGGATTCAATCCCTATATAAAGGTAATCACCCTTGTCGGCATCTATGTAGGCAACTAGGGAGGTGGTTGAAGATTGATGAAGGTGAAAAACAAAATTCAAGGTGCCTTTGATGTACCATAAAATATCTTTTCACGCTCCTTGGAGCTGAACTCCATCCTATCTTTCACTAAAGACAGAGTGTTGGGTGTCGAATCCAGCAAATAAATATAATATAAACCCACTAAACACACTAAAAATAGTATAAATGGAAGTAGGGTTCGTGTCCTCAGGGATACAGATTAATTAATTGATTATGCCAAAAACGTTTTAGACACGGATACGGTTGTTTTGAAAGGGGGGTTTTTAGTTTAACTAAAATGCAAGAAAACAATTTATAATTTTTAGATTAAAAAGAAAAGCTAATGAAAGTGGTTGGAAAAATTCAGATGTTAAAAACTAATTTCAACACCAGGGTAATTTCTTGATTCGGTTCGACTTACGATCATTAACGGTCATGGTGCAATGATCCTTTTAAAATAATAGTTTGTATCGACACTAGACGTCACGCAGTTCGGACCTCCACTCTATTTATTGTCTAACCAAACGCCGTTCGTTGATTAGAGCCAACCCGCTACTCTAAATTCACGCCGTTCGGATTTTAGCGTGCGGGTTGCGGGATAGAAGTATCGATTATAATCAAACACACAAGCCGTTCGGTATGTTTAACTAGATTGTATGATTCTATAATAAATTCAAATTCATAGACAAAATTGAACCATTATTTGTTCCTTTTATCAAAACTTAAAATCTGATTAGAGACTAAAATCTTGATGAACTTTATTAGAAAAATTAATAAATTGATCAGGTTTACTAACAATCTAATATTTTTCGGATTGAATCCGTATTAAAAACAAGAATCACACAAACAAACCACTAAAATAATTGAATCAAACGTAACCGTTTCACATAAGTTTATGAACCAAATCAAAGATAATAAACCCTGATGTTGAAACTATAAGAGACTAGCCGGACATGGTGGCTAGTTCAATCAATACAAATATGAAACAAAACATCCGAAACTTAAACTTACTAAACAGATTGTTCTCAAAAATCACAAAAGAGAAAATGCCTTTTTTTTTCCGATCTCGAGTTGCAGCCGCCGTCCAAAAACAAATGTTCCTCCCTTTTACGTTTGTTGGTGATGATGATAGTTATTATTTTTTTTTTTAGTCCATGAGTAAATGTGCAGCCCAATTATTTTCTTTTGATTGTTGGCAGCACATACCTTTTAGCCCATCATACTTGAAGCCCAAATAACGTATTAATCTTGAATCTCTAATTAATCAGAATGACAATTATGATTCGAGCATAGTTAGAGTAATTCTTGACCAGCGACAGATTTTTCTTTCTTTCCAATTTCTTCAATTTAACTCGCTTCCTCCATAGTCAATCGATCCCTCCAATACTCGTTATCGGCACTTGCAATTACTCCACGCCTACAAAATCATTAAAAACGGCCAAAGTAGATTCTGTTCCACAACAACGTGTGTATTTCAAAATAATGAGGTATTACTACGAAATATGCATGATATGTGGTGAATTTTTAATATTAATATGCTATAAAACGTGCCTAAAAATGCAACTAACAAATCTCCCCAAGCTTAAACCTTTCCTTGTCCTCAAGGAAGTCAAGAATAAGAATAAACCGAGAAATAAACACGAAAAATAAAACACATATGCATGCTTAATATTTTTTTCTAACTCGCTTCTTTTATTCCGAAAAATAAACTTGTAATGATATCATATCTAACAATATCAACTCCTATTACATTCATTCGAACCCAGGAAATACTTACACGTGTAACCGCGATTGTTGATATTTTGTGTCCCTTTAAACTCAAACCCGCTTAATCACGACCAAATGCTTTCTGCTTAATAATATACAAATTTACCAACATGGTTCAATCGTCCCCACGCCCAACACCTATGGCAACATCTACCCAACCTCACGACTTTTTGAAGATATCCAAAACCACACTTGATGCGACCATGCATCCAAACCATGACACGATAGTTATTATTTTTTTCCGTTTTTCAAGGGGTCGGGACTTTTCTCCCTAATTTGCTCAAATATTTTATTTCGATTTCGATTTTTTTCTTTTTCAAATTTTTGGCATACATTGTGCTCTTTTACCCCTTCTTTTTTTCTTCTTTTTTTTTTTTCTATAATAACCTATGAGGTCAATTTTTCACCTCTTTATTTTTTTTCAATGAAATTACGGAGGTGTCATGATATGGGGAACATGGTGTGTGATAGAGGATATGCAACTCAACCGATTTTTGGTCGGGATCAATCTTTGACCACAAGCATCAAGATGGGAAACTAAACACATATATATAATTAAGGTTATTGCATACAACATTGGCGTTCCTAAGTTAGGGCCGAGCCTACCAACATATCCCGAATTATCTATGTTTTCTTCCCCAAAGTTACCATTTCACGCATAAGCTTCGACATGCCAGAAATTTTATATCATCTCTCATTTTTTTACAAATCATTCTCAGCAGAACAGAAACGGTTTTTTTTTTTTTTTTTTTTTTTTTTTTCATGTATATACACCCTAAATGCAATGAACATGAAAAATGCAACTATATGCAACTATTTACAAACTAAGTAATGCATGCTATGATGAAAACATAAAAATTACCTCTAATCTCCCCAAGCTTAAGATATAGCATCGTCCTCGAGGCTCGGAGAAATATGCGGAAGGCATCTACAAAGGCGGCGACGGAGATGGACGAGATGAGGGACGGAGAAGTAGGGCTGTGGTTGACCGGCGACGGAGTTGAGGATGAGTGGCGGCGATTGGGGTTGTGAGGATGTGTAGGTTGTGGCTGAACGGCGGCGCTATTCAGGGTGGCGCCGGCAATGGAGATGTGGAGGTGGTCGGCGAGCGGCTGGGTTACTGTGTGCGACGCTAGGGTTCAGGTTGGTGGTTGTTCGGAGTGGTGAAGAGATGAATTAGATAGATAGTTGAGGGGGATTGTTGAGAAGTTAGGGTTAAAGGGAAAGAAGGGTTGAGGATAGAGGAGATGACGATTGTCTGTTTTATCTATTATTATTATTATTATTATTATTATTATTATTATTATTATTATTATTATTATTATTATTAATATTTATTATTATTATAACCACCTTAGCTCCTCTATTAACAGAAGGCTCACCCGGCCGGGTGAGATTTTGACACGCCCGTGTCAAGGTTCTGATTAAGTGTAATAAATTTTAACACGGCCGGGTCACTTTTTATAGAATTTTTTTTTTAAAAATATCCAACCGGCCGGGTTAAACTTTTTGACTAAAAAAAAAACATTTTTTTTTGTTTTTATATATATTTTTTTTTGAATTAAAATAAAAGAGAACAATACGAAATCACGGGTTGCCTCCCGCGAAGCGCCTTTCTTTATCGTCTTTGGCTAGACTTGGACCTTATTTCGTTAGTCCGGTGCTTGCTCAATACACGGAAGAAGCTTTCGGATAACACTTGGTAATTTCATTTTTGATGCTCTTTCCTTTGCTTTCTTCTGCGGGTCCATGAGGATCTTGACATCCATTAGATCCTCACCAAGCTTGAACTTTTCAGTAAGTTCTTTTGTCGCTGCTTTATCAATACTTCTGTTTGACACTAATGCTTGAACATCATGGTTAGACAACTCAAAACATTCATTAGTTAGTGGTTCAGTGACATCTATATAATTCAAAGACGAGACATCACTTGGGTAACGTATAGCATCATCTATATTAAAATGGATTACTTCCCCATCAAATTCCATAGAAAGGGTGCCGCTATAAACATCGATTTTTGTTCTTGTGGTTTTTAAAAATGGCCTCCCTAACAAAATGGAACTTGAGTGAGGAGTAGCATCACCTCCATGTCCAACACATAGAAATCAGCCGGAAATACCAATTCATTCACTTGAACCAATATATCTTCTAATACACATTTTGGGCGTACTATGGATCGATCGGCCAATTGAATGACTACCCCGGTCCTCTTCAACGGTCCTACATTAAGTGTTTTAAAAATCGAGTATGGTAGGACGTTAATAGAGGCCCCAAGGTCGAGCATGGCTCTAGGCACAGTGATATTCCCCAATTTACAAGGAACAGTGAAAACACCTGGATCCTTGCACTTTGGAGGTAGTCTCTTTTGTAATACAGCTGAAACATTCTCACCTACCTTTACCGTTTCATTACCTTTTAGCTTCTTTTTGGATGTGCAAAGCTCTTTTAGGAACTTTGCATACCGTGGGACTTGTTTAATGGCATCAAGAAGTGGAATGTTTACCTCAACCTTCCTGAATGTCTCCATGATTTCTTGTTCCTCTCTTTGCTTCTTTGTGCTTCGTAGCCTTGATGGGAATGGAGCTATAGGAGTAAATTTCATTTCACTTCGAACCGGTTCTTGTACTTTTTCCTTATCTTGGTCCTTCTTCTCAACAACAATTTCCTCTTCGTCTTGCATACTTGGACCGTCGTAGCTCTTTCCACTCCTCAAGGTAATGGCACTCACGTTGTGCTTTGGGTTATTCTCGGTTTGTGCGGGCAATTTACCTTGAGACTCTAATTTACTCACCGAGCTAGCAAGTTGAGCCATTTGTTGTTCCAAGTTCTTGATGCTAGCTTTAGTCTCCTGTTGGAATGAGTGAGTGCTAGTAGCTAAACTTTTCACAATGTCCTCTAAAGACATTCCCGAGCTTCCCGCTTGTTGTTGTGCGGGTGGTTGTTGTCTAGACTGATAGTTTTGTTGTTGTTGATTACCTTGGAAGGGTGGGCGTTGCTGATATTGTGGGGATCTTTGCTGATAATTCATGTTGGGAGGATGTCCCCAATTCTGATTGCCTTGAGGTTGTTCATATTGTCTTGAATTTTGCCCCGAATAACCTCCAAGTACTTGTGCTTGTTCAACATCATCTTGCAGTGTGGGACACATATCAGTGGGGTGTCCAAATTGTAGACAAATTCCACAAGCTCCGGCTTGTGGCTCAGCACTCTTGTCCTTGGTAAGTTGCATGACTGCTTTGGTTAGCTCGGCTAGCTGGGTTTCGATGTGAGGAGTGCTCACTTCCTTGACTGTTCGTGGAACATCCGTGTACCACTCTTCATCCTGTGCTGAGTGCTTGGTGTCTTCAGCTATGGAGGTAATCAAAGCTCTAATTTGGGTAGGTGTTTTATCGAGTAGAGCTCCTCCACTAGACGCATTTATCAAACGTCTCTCCATTGGTGCTAATCCTTCACAAAAGTATTGAAGGAGTTGGTGATCAGTTATGCCGTGTTGTGGGCAACGAGCACACAACTTTTTAAACCTGTCCCAATAAGTGTGCAAAGCTTCCCTTTTTGCTTGCTTAATCCCAATGATTTCCTTTCGTAGAATGGAGGCTTTGACTTCCGGGAAGTATTTGTCTAAAAACAGTTTTGCAAGTTCATTCCAAGTAGTTACTGACCCCGGTGGTAGGTAATGTAGCCATTCTTTTGCTGAGTCTTGAAGAGCAAAGGGGAATGCCCTTAGCTTGATTTGATCTTCAGTAACGTTATGTGGCTTCATACCGGAGCACACAACGTGGAACTCTTTGAGGAACTTGTGTGGGTCTTCATTCTCTAGGCCTCGGAAAAGGGGTAATAGATGAATGAGTCCGGATTTCAGCTCGAAGTTCTCCATAGCAGGGTAGTTAATGCAAAGTGGTTGTTGTGGGACATCACGAGTTGCCCACTGTCTAAGGGTTTGTTCAGCTGCCATTGTAACTATGGGAATTTGCGGTTTCGGTGAGTTTGGTTCTTGGTGGGTATGGGTAGGTGAGAGTGGTGGAGAGATGGGTGTTTCTGTTTCGGTTTCTGATTCACTTGACAATAGTATGTCTTGCCAAATGTTGGTGACCGGAGGTGAAGATATAGAGGATGAGGAGCTTGCTAACTTCTTTCGTTGTTTTGCTTGCTTCCTTAATCTCTTTGCTGTTTTCTCGATCTCCGGGTCAATCTCGAGTGGTGTACCTGTTCGCAAAGATCTTGGCATAAAACGATTAAATTTGCCGTATCCCCGGCAACGGCGCCAATTTGTTGGGTGTCGAATCCAGCAAATAAATATAATATAAACCCACTAAACACACTAAAAATAGTATAAATGGAAGTAGGGTTCGTGTCCTCAGGGATACAGATTAATTAATTGATTATGCCAAAAACGTTTTAGACACGGATACGGTTGTTTTGAAAGGGGGGTTTTTAGTTTAACTAAGATGCAAGAAAACAATTTATAATTTTTAGATTAAAAAGAAAAGCTAATGAAAGTGGTTGGAAAAATTCAGATGTTAAAAACTAATTTCAACACCAGGGTAATTTCTTGATTCGGTTCGACTTACGATCATTAACGGTCATGGTGCAATGATCCTTTTAAAATAATAGTTTGTATCGACACTAGACGTCACGCAGTTCGGACCTCCACTCTATTTATTGTCTAACCAAACGCCGTTCGTTGATTAGAGCCAACCCGCTATTCTAAACTCACGCCGTTCGGATTTTAGCGTGCGGGTTGCGGAATAGAAGTATCAATTACAATCAAACACTCACGCCGTTCGGAGTGTCTAATTATATTGTATGATTCTATAATAATTTTGGGTTCATAGACAAACTCAAAATATTATTTGTTCCTTTTATCAAAACTTAAAAGCTGATTAGAGACTAAAATCTAGATGAACTTTATTAGAAAAATTAATAAATTGATCAGGTTTACTAACAATCTAATATTTTCCGGATTGAATCCGTATTAAAAACAAGAATCACACAAACAAACCACTAAAATAATTGGATCTAACATAACCGTTTCACATAAGTTTATGAACCAAATCAAAGAAACTAAACCCCGATGTCGAAACTATAAGAGACTAGCCGGACATGGTGGCTAGTTCAATCAATACAAATATGAAACAAAACATCCGAAACTTAAACTTACTAAACAGATTGTTCTCAAAAATCACAAAAGAGAAAATGCCTTTTTTTTTCGATCTCGAGTTGCAGCCGCCGTCCAAAAACAAATGTTCCTCCCTTTTACGTTTGTTGGTGATGATGATAGTTATTATTTTTTTTTTCTAGTCCATGAGTAAATGTGCAGCCCAATTATTTTCTTTTGATTGTTGGCAGCACATACCTTTTAGCCCATCATACTTGAAGCCCAAATAACGTATTAATCTTGAATCTCTAATTAATCAGAATGACAATTATGATTCGAGCATAGTTAGAGTAATTCTTGACCAGCGACAGATTTTTCTTTCTTTCCAATTTCTTCAATTTAACTCGCTTCCTCCATAGTCAATCGATCCCTCCAATACTCGTTATCGGCACTTGCAATTACTCCACGCCTACAAAATCATTAAAAACGGCCAAAGTAGATTCTGTTCCACAACAACGTGTGTATTTCAAAATAATGAGGTATTACTACGAAATATGCATGATATGTGGTGAATTTTTAATATTAATATGCTATAAAACGTGCCTAAAAATGCAACTAACACAGAGCATCCTTCAGGAAAGAGTATGCCAAGTCGTCAGCTCGAGACTGTTCCTTCATGTGTTCGATGGCATTGTCCTTGAAGGTTGATGGGGATTCTTCTGGTAGTTGTACCCACATGTTTTGATTCTTCCTAGTTTGCACAAGAATTCGACCTTGCACATCAAGAATCAAGTGAGAAGAGTTGACATCAGTGCTTATCTCTGTCAACGTGCGAGTTGACAGTACCTCTTTGATTGCAATGTTGTATATTTCTTCAGACATTTTTTGTGGTGTGAGATTTGTTAATTGGGAGCTCAGGTGGTGGTTTTGGGGGTATTTAGGTGTCTTATTAGGGAAGATATGGTATATCTATGTATAAAAGTAGTTATTAAGTAGGTAGATGGGGTAAGTTCTTCTATTTATGTTAAAATCATCATTATATATCAGATAGTCACATCTATTGAAATGTAGTTTTTGTTTTTTTATATACGTAGTTATTTACATTAAATTTTTTCTATTTACTTTGTGATAGGACATAACAAATCATGACAAATCAAGTAGTAACTATGAACTTTAGATATGAACTTTAGACGTTAACATGCGAATTACGTAGAAACAAGAACAGTTGCATATTGCATCTAATAATAATATTATTGTTATGGCTCATTTTCTAAGCATACATATCTTGAACTATATCCTGCTTTTAATTGTTTATCTGTGATCAGGATACTGGACGGGGATATTGCTAACATCCTGGGTGATATCCTGAGGTATATCGAATTAATCACGTGCAGGTTAAAGACTGGGACTTGCCAACGGTCAAATGGACTCCATCTCCTCAAGACTCGGGCGTATTTGTTAAAGGAGAGACGTTGAACCCGAAAGACCAGGTCTACAACGTTCGACTAAGGAATATTCGATGGATCCCGGTTATGTAGGATAGTTAGTTACATTTGTTTTACTATAAATAGATGGGGCGGATCAGATTAAGGCACAACGCAACTTTCACACACTCTCAAACACTTCTGCTTTCTAGCTTTCAACAATCACTACACACAAACACTTGTAATCGAATTACATTGTAACACCTAGTTGATCCGCACCACATCCTGCACTGTATCCTGATATTTGAAGCAATAGAAGAACAAGGCAGCTGCGATTGTCAGCTCCCGAGGTTTTATGCCGGCGATCTAGATTGATCAAGGGCTTTCCTCGTACATCACGTGTCAACCTTTACATTTTTGCTCATTGTTTGATTGTAGATACAACTCGATATCCTGAGCCGTATCCTGAAACTGTTTTCATAACTAATTTGGTTAACACATTTTTCACACATAATATTAGCACACTACCTCACTTAACTAATTTGATCACTAAATTGCTTTGGTAATTTTTGACCAAAACAATTTGGCGCCCACCGTGGGGCAAGTGGTGCTACTTTTACTAAAAATCTTTGTGAAATCGTTGATCGGTTTTCTATTTTCAAAACTTTTTGCCACATTGTTTACAATGGCCTCAAGATCAAACATGAGCTCCTCCACTATGTCTGCTGCAACCTCTGCTACTACCGGTTCGGTGCTTCTACCACCTCCTCCAAGGATGCCATTTTCTTCACAACCTCAAGATGTTATCCCTACTTGGAGTGTTCAGGGATCTGCTCCCGTTTTAGCCTCTAATGATGAAATTCTAACTTTATTTGGAAGTGTGCAGGAACAAATGAGGCAGCAACAGGAAACTAACCAAATGCTGTTAAGAGAAATACAACTCTTAAAAGCTAGCCCGAGTAGACCTGCTGAAGAAACTGTCACTCCCGTACAGCCCAGGGCTTTGAACTTCAGTTCCGCAGTTTACACTGAGGATAACAGGGGGAACATCGTCCCAAGCCATTCTCAGAATCATACCCCTGAGATACCCTCCTCGGTCAGGATGTCGACTGTGAGGAGTTCAGGATATGCTTCAGGATATGGCCAAAATCCTCAAACCAGTAATGTGTCAAATAATAATATTCTTGCTACTAACAACAATGGCTCTTTGCAGGATGCAGGTATGACGTCAACATTTACCAGGGAGCTCCAGAAATTGAAGGACATGATATCCAGTGTACCTGGAGTGGTCCAGCCAATTCCGGAAGTATCCCAAGACAGCCACAGGATATCCCACTTTGCATATCCTATCTGTGATGCTGAAATCCCAAAAAGATTTCAGACTCCCAACATGAAGCTGTATGATGGGACTACGGATCCTGAAGAGCATATTGCCCAGTATAGGGAAAGAATGGAGATTAACCCTGTCCCTCCGGAGCTCAAGGAAGCATGCTTGTGCAAGGGTTTTGGGTCTACCCTGACAGGATCAGCCTTAAAATGGCTATTAAATGTCCCTCCTCACTCAATTACTTCGTTTGCTCATTTGGTTAATTTATTTAATAGTCAGTTTTCTTGCAGCCGGAGTTTTGAGAAACTAACCAGTGATCTTTACAGGATAACTCAAGGGCCTCAGGAATCCTTGAGGGATTATGTGAACAAATTCAGTCGAGAATCCTTGGATATCCCACATCTTGATGTTGCAACAGCTGTAGAAGCTTTTAAGATGGGGTTGCAAAAGGATTCTCAGTTTTATCAGGATCTTGTAATGAATCCCTGCAGGAATCTCGACGAAGCTCGTAACAGGGCTTTGAGATATATCCGTTTGGAAGATGACAAGAAGATGCAGGAGAGGATGAATTCTACCTCAACCTATGAATCAACTAACAGGAAATCAGAATCCTCATATAAGCCATATCGCTCCAAGCCATATGGCAGAAATGATAACAAGAAAGTGAATGCTGTTGAAGACGAGGATCCTGAAGAATATCCTGACTTATCTGAATACTGCTTTTCTGTTAATATACCTGAGTTAATGTATGCTATGCAGGGTTTAGGGGACAAAGCTAGGTGGCCTCGAAAGAACCAGCAGAAAGCTGATTGGAAGGATAAATCTAAATGGTGTGCCTTCCATGAAGACTTCGGACATATAACCGAGGATTGCATTGCTTTAAGGAAAGAGATAAGTTACCTGTTAAGCAAGGGGTATCTGAAGGACTTGCTGGGAAGAAAGAAGAATAAAGGGCAGGATCCCAAGAAGGATCCTGAACGAGCAGCATCACCCCCAGCAGATGCCAAGATAATTAACTTTATTTCAGGAGGATCCGACATTTGTGGGACTTCGTATTCAGCGGCTAAGAGACATGCAAAGGAAGCTAAGAGTGAAAGGGGAGACAAACCAGTCAGGATGACTACCCTCACAACTGATAAAGTGATCACTTTCGATAGTGATGACAGGGATACTGTTCAGGATCCTCACCATGATGCTTTGGTAATAACATTATATGTGGCTAACCATTTTGTACGCAGGATACTAGTAGACAACGGTAGTTCTGTCAATATAATTCAGCTGGAAACATTGAAGAGGATGAATGTATCTCCGATGGACATTACTTCGAAGTCCACTGTGCTCGTTGGTTTCAGTGGAGAAGCTAGAAATACTATAGGAGAGATAAAGTTACCAGTATACGTTGAAGGGGTCAACTCGATACAACGCTTCTGTGTGATGGACTCCTTATCCTGCTATAACATCATACTGGGAAGACCATGGATTCACGATATGAAGGCTGTGCCATCAACATATCACCAATGCATCAAGATCCCTACCCCTTGGGGAGTTGTCAAGGTTGAAAGTGATCAACAGGAGGCGAAAGAATGCTACTCATCCTCAATGAAATCCTCAACCAAGCCTAATCAAGCATAGCAATTAAAGATGCGGGCCCGGGATACCTTGGAAGCTTCGGAGTAGGATGTGAAGAAAATTATCCTGGATCGGGATAATCCTGATATCTCGGTGCTCGTAGGAACCAATATCCCTCAGGATATTGAAGAACAGTTAACTAACTTTTTGAAATGCATGATGTCGACGTTTGCATGGAAGCATGAGGATATGACAGGTATATCCAAAGACGTTATCACTCACAAACTTGGAATTGACAGATCATTCAAGCCTGTTCAGCAAAAAAGAAGGAAATTTTCTCCTGAGCGGAATACGATTATCCAAGAGGAAGTTGAAAGACTATTGAAGTCTAGGATGATCAGAGAAGTCAAGTTCCCAAGGTGGTTGGCAAATGTGGTCGTAGTGCAGAAGAAAAATGGGAAATGGAGAGTCTGTGTAGATTACACAGACTTGAATAAGGCTTGTCCTAAAGATCCGTTCCCCCTTCCTCATATCGATGCAATGGTGGATGCTACTGCTGGGCATGAAATGTTAACGTTCATGGACGCATCCTCAGGATTTCAGCAGATTCAAATGGAGCCTTCGGATCAGGAGGATACTGCTTTCATGACACCAACAGGTATATATTGCTATACTGCTATGCCTTTCGGTTTGAAAAAATGCAGGTGCAACATACCAGAGATTAGTGAACATGATGTTCAAAGATAAGCTGGGGGGACACCATGGAGGTATATATTGACGATATGGTGGTGAAATCTAAAAAGGCTGAGGATCACCTCCAGGATATCAAGGGAGCATTTGATATCCTGGATCAGTATAACATGAAGCTGGATCCTGCTAAGTGCCATTTCGGAGTGGGGGCAGGAAAGTTTCTTGGATATATGGTGACGAAAAGGGGGATAGAGGCAAGCCCGGAGCAGATTAAAGCTATCCTGGATATAAAATCACCCTCGAATATGAAGGATGTTCAACGGTTAACAGGACGAGTAGCAGCATTGAACAGATTTATTTCGAGATCCTCGGAAAAATGCAAGGAATTCTATGATATCCTCAAGAAGAATAACAAGTTCGAATGGGGAGCAAAGCATGAAGCAGCCTTGCAGGATTTGAAGCGATATCTCTCAACTGCACCTCTATTGATGAAGCCAGAGAATGGTGAACCACTATCCCTATACCTCGTTGTATCAGGGAATGCTGTAAGTGCTGTTCTTATTAAGGATCATGAAGGTCAGCAGTATCCTGTTTATTATGTTAGTAAAAGTTTGTTGGATGCTGAAACTAGATATTCTCATTTAGAAAAATTGATACTGGCATTAGTTATGGCATCAACGAAGCTTAGACATTACTTTGAGACACATAGAATTCATGTTAAAACAAATTACCCTGTCAAAAATGTGCTTAGGAAACCAGAGATGTCAGGCAGGATGGCCAAGTGGTCAGTAAAGTTAAGTGCTTATGATTTAGTATATGAACCTAGAAATGCCATAAAGTCTCAGGCTTTAGCTGACTTTGTGGCTGCTTTCAGTAGTGACATTCAGGATGAGGTAGACCTAGAAGTTCAACAGTTAGGAGAATCCTCAGGATCCTGGACATTATATACTGATGGTGCATCTGATGTAAGAGGAGTAGGATTGGGAATACTACTAAAATCGCCACAGGGGGACATATTACCCCAGGCTATTAGGTGTGAATTTCCTGCTACTAATAATGAGGCAGACTATGAGGCTTTAATTGCAGGATTAGAGTTGGCTAAGAATATGAATATCAAGAATTTGCAAGTATATGTTGATTCCTTGTTAATTACTAACCATTTTAATGGATCCTATGCAGTCAAGGTTGAGAAATTAATCGAATACCTCGATATTCTCAAAAAATTAGCAGGATATTTCGATGTTTTTACACTTGAACAGGTACCAAGGGAGGATAATGCTGAAGCAGATGCCTTAGCAAATCTGGGATCATCGATCAGGATACCAGAAGGGACCCAAATACCGATATTACATATCTTGTATCCTGCAACGAATCCTCAGGGTAAAGAAGTAGCGGGTATTCAGGGTCCTGGAGCAGAATATACGGAAAATGATCCTAGATCTTGGACGGCTCCAATTATAAAATATCTCAAGGAAGGAGATATCCCCGGAGATGAAAATCCTAAGGCATTTAGGATGAAGGTATCACGATTCACTATCATAAATAATGTTTTATACAAGAAATCTCTTGCAGGACCGTATTTGAGATGCTTGGAGGATCCTGAAGCCAAAGAAGTACTTCAGGATATACATGAAGGGGATTGTGGTAACCATACTGGGGGCAGGTCATTATTCTCAAAAGTATTAAGGACAGGATATTATTGGCCGACAATGAGGAGAGATGCCACAGAATATGTTCGAAGATGTGATGTATGTCAAAGACATAGTAACATACTGCATCAGCCTGCTGAACCATTATATCCTATTGTTTCCCCTTGGCCATTTATGAAGTGGGGTATGGATATAATGGGAAAGCTTCCAAAGGCTCCAGGATGGAAGGTTTTTATGTTGGCAATGACATATTATTTCTCCAAATGGGTTGAAGCCGAGGCATTTGTCCAAGTCAGGGATCAAGAAGTAGTATCATTCATAAAGAGAAATATCCTGACCAGATTCGGAGTACCAGCCGAGATAATCTGTGACAATGGTTCTCAGTTTATAAGCAAGAGAACTACTGACTTTTGCAAGAATTGGGGAATCAAAATGATAACATCTACTCCGGTACATCCTCAAGCGAATGGACAAGCAGAATCCTCAAACAAGATAATTGTCAATAACTTAAAGAAGAGACTTGGAGCCAAAAAAGGAAGATGGGCAGAAGAATTACCCTTTGTTTTGTGGGCTGATAGGACAACGGTAAAGAATGCAACAGGCCAAACCCCATTTTCCTTAGTATTTGGAGCAGAAGCAGTGATCCCGACAGAAATGGTTGTACCTACAGCAAGATCCAACCTCTGGGATCCTGAAAAGAATCCTGAAGTCCTATGCCAGGAGTTGGATACTATTGATGAGACAAGAGATGCAGCAAGGCTGAGGATGGCAGCATATCAACAAAGAATATCCAGAGCATATAACAAGAATATTAGGACCAGAAGATTTAAGGTTGGAGATTGGGTGTTAAGAAAGGCTTTTCAGAATACTACTAATCCTGCCGATGGCAAGCTAACTCCAAAATGGGAAGGACCATATGAAGTTGAATCAGAAGCAGGGAAAGGAGCATATAGACTCAAGAATATGAAAGGGGATATGCTACCGAGATCTTGGAATGCTATACACCTTAAGCTTTATTTCAAGTGAGCTTAGAATTTAATTTCTAACTCAGGATGGTATGAATTCTATCTTTCTTAAATATGTTTGGTTTAATTTATTCTTTGAAACCCAATACTAACTTAAGCATCGTAGGGGTGTTAGCCAAGCTAACACCCACCTTAGTTTAAGGATGTTTTGCAGTATATGCTTCGGGATATAGCTCCAGGATGCTCACTCAGGATACTTCAGAACATTAGAGGATTGGCCCCCTCTCTCACGTACAAGGGATCCTGATCCCTTCACAGGTTTAAAGGTATTCACCTTTCTTTCGAGTTGGGTTTAAACACTCCGCCTGGAGCGCAAGTTATTCGGGAATAGTTCAAGGTGGCGGGACCAGTCCATGTAAAAGTGGCTGACAATTTCGTTACTGTTGGCTATATCCTGAATCCTAAAGGTATATGAGGATTGATCACCCTCTCTCACGAAAGGGTATTTTCATACTCTCTAAGGTTTAAAGGTTCTCACCTTTCTAAGTCTTGGAGTTTATACACTCCCGCCTGTAGCGCACGAAAATTTGGGATTTCCCCCAGAATTCTAGGGATTTATTTCCAGTACATTCTTGGGTTTTACCCCTGTAATATGAAAAATTGTCTATACAATTGGAACTAATATCCAGAAGATTTCTAAGTGTTTGAAGACATTGTACACAGGGGACAATCCTACTAAGGCAATGGAGTAAAGCTTAAAGGATGAAGCTTGGAACTAATGCCCTAAATGTCTCAGTCAGGGGACATCTTCATTGGAAAAGTTGCAAAGGGAATGAGGTTTAATAATAGGGTTGTACCCTATCCCTGGTATGATCTTTCCTTTGTAAAACATCGTTTAAGTTTTTGATAACACTATGTTTGGTAAAAGGTTAAATATCCTGATATATTCTCAAAATATATTTTCGAAATACTTCTCAGAATATTTGATTAAAATATTTGAAACTAATACTAGTTTGAAACTTTGATCATTTAGGTATTATCAAAACAGGTTTTGGAAAAGTGAACTGTTTTTCACTCTTTAAAAAGCTTTCTACAAAGTTGAACGAATGTTTAGAAGTCCTATCTAATAAAAGTTTTTATAATATATCGCTGAGCATATTGATCAGGATATTTTCATAAGATAAGAATACAAAATTTTTACAAAGCTAAGAGTTACATTAAGTAATGCAAGGCAACAACAAATAAGTCACGAGATAGTTATATTATTAACAAGTCAAAAGTTGTGCTTTTGGTTTCACCTTAAACCAAGGCCCATCCGCCAAAAGCACGATTAGTTTTTACCGTACCTACGTAACGGTTGAAGGTTTTATCTCAAAACGAAACATGTCCACCTTCAACCGCTACGAAATTCAAAACAAATTATACTAACTGATGACCAAGGGCTTCATCCTAAAACCTAGGACCCATCCACCTTTGGTCATCGTATTGTTCTAATGCAGGAAATATAAATTGTTCAAAGACAGGAAATGTAAATTGTTTTTCACAACCACAACCATGAAATTTAAAAAAAGTGGGCTCCGGCCTTGGCACGTATATCCATCATCGCCCACTTCGCCGCTTAAGAAGCGGCGCCTTCCTGATCAGCAACTTCTTTCCCAGCATTCGCACTAGCATCAGCTTCAGGATTCTTCTCGGCATCATCACCAGCATTGGTCACTTCCTCTGCCGCCTTAGAAGGCTCTTCACCAGCATGCTTTGCAGGATAAGCAACGGGATGACCTCCGAGATCCTGTAGTTTCCCTTCCCAAGCCTTTACGTTCCAGGAGGGGCATTCGAAGCCCAAATCCCTGGCCTCATAAGCCATCCTTATCCTGGCTTGGAGAAGAGAAATGACCACGGATGCTTTGAGACTGTCCCGATATGAACTCATATCCTGCTGGTATTGGAGAAGGGCGGCATCTAGATTGGCTTGGGCATCCTCTTTGACCTTGTGGAGGGCAGCTTGATGTTCCTGGGTCATTGCCTTGTACTTGTCCTCATAATGCTGGGACTTGGCAGCTGCAATTGTTCCTTGATCAGCTATGGTGGCTTCAGCTTTTTCGAGTTTGATCTGCAGCATCTTATTAAGCCCACAGGCGTCTTCATACAAATGCGTGAGACGTTCCAAGCCCTGCACTTAAAGATACAGGTATCGGCGTAAAATGAACAGGATAATGATTAACATGTGTGTTCAGGATATTGGAAGGGAATTTTTACCTGCTTGAGGAATGAAGTAGCTTCACTAAACCCATGATTCTCGAGAGAGAATGTCTCAGAGGCGGCTGGAGAATCCATTTCTTTCCTCTTCCGGGAACTAGAGGCCCGGGTCCTGGATGCTAGAGGGGCTTTAGAAGCAGTAGTAGTCTTTGAAGTGATGGACTTCGGTGTGGCAGATGGCTTCGGCTTAGGTTCTTGTTTGGCAGGCACAAGGCTGGAGTAACTGTCCAACTCGTCAAGTTGGAAGCCTTCGAGGTTAATAACTGGTACTGCCCATGGGAAGATGTTTTAAGCTTATTATATCTCTAAAGATAATAATCAATTTAATATAAAAATAATTCCTAAAATTATGCTTACCAGACATGTTGGAACTTGATCTTTGACTTGAGCTTGTGAGTAACAGGGTAAAGGTTCTTTCACCCTCTGGAAGCTTGTAGATCTCTTTTATTCTCCCTTCCGATTCAGCACTAGGAGGAGCTAGTTCTTTAAAGTTTGCTGCAAGAAAAGAAATAAACATATCAGGGTGTTGGTTCAGGATGGAGGTTCAGGATATGATTAGGGATACTCCTAAAAACCCTAACTCCTACCGGAAGTCAACCATCTTTTAGGGAGGTCAAAACCCTTATCAATGGAGTCTCTTTTCACAAAAAAGAATTTTCTTGTCCACTTATCCTCGTTCTTGGTAGCCTTGAGGATGAGAGGGTCTTTGGAAATAGAGAATAGAAGGAATCGACTGGAACCATGAGATCTTAAATGATAAGCCATCGGCAAATCCTCAATGCACAGGTCGGGCATATGGCGAGCCTTAATTCCTTCCAAGGTGAGTAATATGCGCCAAACCATGGGCATGATTTGGGCAAAGCTAAGACCCGTAAGTTCGAAGAAACGAGAAATAAAAGGTGAAAACGGGTATTGAAGTCCTATGGAGAAAGGATAGGCAAAAAAGCAGACCCATTCGTCGGAACAAAAGTCCGATCGGACCTCTCGGTCGAATGGACGGAAGATTGTCCCGGCGGGAAAGGCACCGGAAGCTCGTAGGGCCGCGATATCGGAATTGTCGAAAGAACACACCTCTTTTGAAGGTTTTTGAAGCAAATTCTGTTTGTGAAAGGTGGAAACAGAGTCCGCCATTTGCGATCTGGTACGGGTCGCCATGGAAGATCACAATCGGAGAAAAGGAGATATAAACAAGGAAAATAGAAAGGATAGAGAGAAAAGTACTTGATATTCGGTTGAAGATATGGATAACCATAATGAGGAGTCCCTCGGTTAATATAGGCTGAATGTAGGGGGGTAAAGAGTAAATAACGCTTTGGAAGTTGCACCACTGTCATTTCAAGGGTCTAGTCGCATTGATTGCCTTAAGTTATGAGATAAAACTTTTAAAATATATCCGTTGGATTGGTATACCAACCGATATATTTGGGGACAATTGTTATGGCTCATTTTCTAAGCATACATATCTTGAACTATATCCTGCTTTTAATTGTTTATCTGTGATCAGGATACTGGATGGGGATATTGCTAACATCCTGGGTGATATCCTGAGGTATATCGAATTAATCACGTGTAGGTTAAAGACTGGGACTTGCCAACGGTCAAATGGACTCCATCTCCTCAAGACTCGGGCGTATTTGTTAAAGGAGAGACGTTGAACCCGAAAGACCAGGTCTACAACGTTCGACTAAGGAATATTCGATGGATCCCGGTTATGTAGGATAGTTAGTTACATTTGTTTTACTATAAATAGATGGGGGCGGATCAGATTAAGGCACAACGCAACTTTCACACACTCTCAAACACTTCTGCTTTCTAGCTTTCAACAATCACTACACACAAACACTTGTAATCGAATTACATTGTAACACCTAGTTGATCCGCACCACATCCTGCACTGTATCCTGATATTTGAAGCAATAGAAGAACAAGGCAGCTGCGATTGTCAGCTCCTGAGGTTTTATGCCGGCGATCTAGATTGATCAAGGGCTTTCCTCGTACATCACGTGTCAACCTTTACATTTTTGCTCATTGTTTGATTGTAGATACAGCTCGATATCATGAGCCGTATCCTGAAACTGTTTTCATAACTAATTTGGTTAACACATTTTTCACACATAATATTAGCACATTACCTCACTTAACTAATTTGATCACTAAATTGTTTCGGTAATTTTTGACCAAAACAATTATATAGATCAATAATTTTTCAGTACAATGTTTTTTGTTTTTATATAGAATATTTTCTTTCTAACTCTCCATCTCAATGCCACTTATTTCTTATCTTAAAACACAAGATGACAGGCTCCCCAACATCCTCTTCTGCCTCATGTTCTGATTCAAGTATCAAACAAGCTTTGAGAAAAAGGATTCAGGAACAAATTGAGGAGGATCGGTCATGTAAAGAGTTGTTGGAAACCAATATTTCTCGTGTAAGGGAGAATATGAAGAGAAGACAAGAAATTGTGAACTTGATTTCACATATGCGACAATGTAGTCTTCGAGAAATCGCTGTGATGTTCATGGTTGATCTGAGTGAGAGGGATGAGGAGCAGTTGAAAGAGCTTGAGAATGCAATAACTATTTTAAAATGCTCGATAGACACGAAAATGAAGTTTCTTTCATCTTTCGAATGAGTTGTTGTATTATCGAGTTGGTTGAATGATATGTTTGTGTTTGTTGAAATAGGTGTATGGACACCAAATTTTATGCAATATCTAAGTGATTATGTAATAAAACATTTTAAATTTGTTAAGAATATCTAATAAAAAAAGCACGAAGTAAATTACGTATTGAACTAAGCAAAATAACAAAAATATTGTTGCAAAGTTTACTTTGACCTCCCAAAATATAGATCCAATCTGGCTTCGATTTTTTATCCAAATCTTGCAGATTTGCGTCCCTGTCCGGCCTTTTATCAAATGTCTTTGTAGCCTCGATAATTTCTTGACGTTGTAGATTGTACTCAGATAGAATAATCTTACTAAGATATCGGTTTCTTAGGAGCCAAAGTTGTGCCTCTTGTCTATTGTTTTCACCTTCCTTCGCAAACCCACATGTCCATGGTGTTTTCCCCTTGTATGTTTCCATATGTCGCATGGTAAAAACTCCACAGTCTACACCGTTTTTAACAGTTCTCCACTCCATTGTTTTTCTTTCTATAATGGATGTTTCCATTAGTTTGATACATTTTTTTAAGGTCTTATTCAGGAACAAAACAAGTATCCTTCTTTGCAATAATATACATTTTGGTCAGTTTTTAACATATAACATACGTATGAACTAATTTTGTAATTTTTTTATTACTAGAGTTTGAGGAAGCTCTCCGTATTTAGCATCAAATTCGGCTTCGACACTGGAGTTATAAATTAATTCAACTTGGTCGGTTCTCATGTGGAAGCACAGACAGTAGAAATGATCACCTTGAAGTATTGGAATGAATATAAGATCAACTAGTTCCAGTTTCTTTACCTCATATTTCCTTAATGTATAATCAGGAATGGGATCAAGAGAAAACGATTTGAAGTGTGAGAACAGTGAGAACGATTTTCAGCCATAGGATCTTTGTGATTTGTGGCTAAGATGATGCGATGGCGTTTTTGTAAATAATGGGAACCTTATAACTACCAGGAGGGGTAAAATTGGAAGATACAAACAAGGGTGCACATGTTAATCACATGCCATTTTCTCCCATCATATTTAAACGTCAATAAATTTTTTATACGTGATTATTTTTCTAAAAAAATTACACCATAAAATTCAGCGTTTTTTATCTTTCCAACGAGTATACTATTGATATACTTTTAAAAAAAAATGAACTGGGTTTTTATGGCGTTTTTCTGAACTGGGTGTTTTATGGCGTTTTCAACTGAGTTTTTCATGGCGTTTTTCTGAACCGGGTGTTTTATGGCATTTTTAACTGTGTATTTTCTTGGCGTTTTTCTGAATTGAGTGTTTTTATGGCGTTTTATTTGAACATCCAGTTCATGTGAGTGGGTTTTTTTTGACAATATTACCCCTTAGTGTAATTTAGCATCCTTGCCACATGTCAACACTAAAATCGTTCTCACCGTTATCACACTTTTCACCATTTTCCCTAAATCCTGACCCTATATAATATTTGAACCAAAAACTTCAAGCAGTTTATTGTCGGTAAAGGTAGATCCGTCATGGTCCTTGGCTGATTATTATACAATTTATAATTTAGTAAATGCATGAATCAAATTCTTACCATGCGATATGTATATATAACAAGCGAGATTCAACACATAACATGCGAAATTTAATGTATAACATGCGATTTTGAAAAACGTATAGCATGAGAATTTACCACATCACATGCAAAATTCATCAGCTAACATGTGATTTTTGCATACAACATAACATAAGAATTTTAACAACTAACATGCGACCTTTAACGTAGTACATGCGATTTTGAAAAAAAAAACGTATAGCATGAGAATTTTACCACTTAACATGCGAAATTCAACAGGTAACATGCGATTCTGCATCAACCTAACATGAGAATTCTAACAAATAACATGCATACTTACTAGCATTGTACTATGCAGGAAGAGTCTATATGGTGTTGAAGTTTTATCCCTCTTCTTCTCTTCAGGGTTCAGTACATCCACAAATGCATCGATCCTGTTTGATGCTACATATTGATTTTTATAGAAGCTTTCGAAGACTTCCACCCCAGTTTTTTATTTGTAAAACAATTAGCTACAATCAAACGTGGTATAAGTAACTGTCGATTTTACAGATTTCGCATATATATACATGTTTTGATGTTTTATAGATAAAATGGTTTACTTACTTTATCTTTGCAAGTGTAGCAAATGTGTATCTAAGCAGACTGAACTCACGATCCAGAAGTGGTTCACTTAAAGTAACCACTCTGGCGCAATAAGGGGAACAAAATGCACCACAAGGATCAACATACCTTTTCTCATTTCGAATTTGTACACTTTTTATTGTTTTAAACAATATCTCATTTATCCCTTTTCAAAAGTGATTCGAACGATTGCAATTCTTCTGCCGTGACTGGATGGTCCCCCATATCTTTCCCTTTTTCAATATCGACACCCATGCACGTATCTTTTGTTTTTAGTTGCTGCTGGGTGTGCTGGGTTGATTCTGCTAGATTTACTGCTTCAAATTCAGTTTCATTGTGCCCACCTTCTGCATGCGATTATTCAATTTCCAAGTGTATAGTAAAAAATATAAATTTTAATCATAAAGTTTGTAGTAAAAGTGTTTACCTTGCACCAGCGAATCATTGTGTACATATAATCCCGGTTCAACCATTTGCATTTTCGCAATACAAGTGTTGGTTATCCCCCATCATCTCCTGGTACAACTGCTGCACAAAATTCCATGTTATTTGATAAATCAACATAATCGCATGTGAAACAAGGATAAATTCACATGTTATAAAATGTTTGTTATGTTATTTCAAAAAGCCACAGTCTCGCATATTAGAACATATAAATTGCATGATAGAACATATAAATCGCATGTTCGAAGTGAATACCTTCTGGGTCTGCATGTTATTTGAACATATAAATTGCATGTTATTTAAAAAAAACAACATTTTCGCATGTTAGTGGTAAAAACCTTCTGGGTCTGCAATCTTCTCATTTTTATCCTTGTTTTCCGCACTCTCCTCATGATCTACATTATCTTCTTCAACATCAGGGAAATTTTTTTAAGTGTCTCATCCCGCAGCCTACACATGTACATGATTTCCGAATCCCAAAAACACTTTGTTTTTGCATCCAAAACCAATTCCGTCATTTCTTGCACTATAGTTTTGTATTTCGTGATATTGCTGGTCATTCTTTTCAACCAATTCTGCAATTTTTTTGTACAAATAATATGACGTTAATGTGATAAACAATGTTTTTGTTTAATATACATTAGAATAATACTTGTTTATTGATGTTCGAAGCTTCACGTAACTGTGCTTGTTTTTGTTCAGAATCGTAGGTTATGCCAGGAGTAAGCTGTTCAGTAGTTTATGTGTTAGTGTTCCAACTTCCATAACGAGGTTCAATTGCGATGTTTCCAGCATGTCAATTCTCAAATCAAGTATATCATCGGTAGGCGTCATGCAATGTTCCCCCTCATCTTCTAGTGCAGCTGTAGTTATATAAATTAATTTCGCAGCGAGAGAGAAAGAGAGAGATGCCGGTTATTGAATTATATAATTAAATTAATCAAATTATTATACATAAATCAAACCACGAAGGATAAAATTAACAATTCCTGTCTATGATTCCCGGTAATTGCGTTCGGATATTTCATACAAAACAGTTTTAAACCCTATATCAAAATCAAAACCTTACCTTCTTCTTCTCTAACCACCTCTTCTCCAATCGACGTCCGTTGTGCCTGGTGTGATTTCATCCGGCTATTATGACAACTACAGCTTTGGGAGGTAATATATCTACATGATTTGACCACAATGTTTACTATATTGATAAAAATTTTGATGCGATTGTTCTTGTCAGTTGTGCGGGAGAAAAGGAGCAAGAAACAACGACCGACCACAATCGAAGAAGATGAATCCAGGTTCTTTATTATACATGCGATTGTTCTTTATCACATACATGTGCTTGTTCTTTATTATACATGCGATTTTGTGTAATTTGGGGATTTGATAAGATGCGATAATGTGTAATTGTTGTATTAGGGTTTTTATATTATGCGATTTTTTTTTTGTAATTTGAGGATTTGATAAGATGTTACAACATGCTAGGGATTTTAGATTATGTCTGTAAATGGGTTTTTATAACATGCGAAATATGGGTAAACTGTATGTTTGGATTCTTATAACATGTGAAATCTGTGTAATTTAGGTTGGTTATGTTTTAGTATAATTTGGGGATTTGATAAGATACCAAAACCTGCTAAGGGTTTTAGATTCTGTCTGTGAATGGGTTTTTATAACGTGCGAAATATGGGTAAATGTATGCTTGGATTCTTATAACATGCGAAATCTGTGTAATTTAGGTTTCCGTTTATGGATGACAAGCGATTTTGTTTCGAAAATCTACTAACGTGCGAATTATGTGTTTGTTTTTTATAATATGTGATGTTATAATTTGGAAAAACAGGGTGCTTTTAACAAGCTGTAATCTATGTGTATAAAATAACATGCGTATTCTGTGTATGTTTTTTATAATATGCGATTTTGTATTGGGAAAAACAGTTGGGCTTTTAATAAGATTTTTATGTATTGTAGAAATTGATGATGATGATGACTTTGAAATGGCTATTAACACATTGAGGAAAGTTAACACATTGAAGAAAAAAAAAGGTTATACAAGAAAATAATGATGATGATGAAGACTTCGTTGAGGCTGTACCAAAGACAAAGAATCTGAAAGAGAGTGGGAATAGGAACAAAACGTTCTAGTTTACAGAATGACCAGGGTGATGATTATCAAAAACCAGCTAAGAAACCTAAAAAGCAAACAAATAAGCCTTCCAAAATAATCGAAAAGAGAAAAAGGACGAGCCAATCAGAACCACCTAGGACACACCCTAGGCCTTTATGAATATCACCACGAAGCAATGTTTATGCAATGCCAACCTACCCCTTTCATGGAAACTATTAGAATTTTTTTAGAAGCATAAGTTGCAGACGTGAAAAGTATGGGGTTTGGATCTATTCTGGATATGGAAGTTAATCATATTTCACATTTAGGGTTTTAGCTTGTGAGAAACTTTGATGAGCAATTCGATGAGCTTAACGTAGGAAATCAAAGAATCAAGATCACTTCCCATTTAGTTTACGAGGACTTTAAAATACCAAAAGGATCGAAGCCGGTTGTTACGGTTGTTGGTTGTTGATAAGCGAAAAGTTAAATAAGATGAAAAAACTGAAAAGAATAAAGATCCCGAAGGTGGGGATAGTATTATACATTAGTTTAGCAGTCAATGGTCTCAATGGTCTGACAACGAAAGGATTACTCATGCTAACAACAATTACCAAAACATATTTCGCTACCTAATACGCAGATTAAGGTAAACTTTTCTTTTAAAAAAACTCTAGTTGTGTTAGTTCATAGCTATTAATAGCGAGCATAGCGCCTGCTATAGCGAATAGCGTAACATAGCGCTCATGTGTCGCTATAGCTGGTAACCACACATAGCGGTAAATAGCGAGATTTTTGGATTTTTTTTAGTTTTTTTAATATTTTTTTTGGTAAAATATACATATAAAACATTTCTAAAATTTTCTTCTAGTGTATCGCTAAACATGAAATAGCCGCTATTTCATCGCTATCGCTACGTAGCTTATAGGTAGCTTGTTGCTATCGTCCGCTATTCGCTGTCGACAACTATGTGTTAGTCTAAATTGTTTGATAATGGGGTGTGAATTTACACGATCCGAAAACACGACACGATCTAACACGAACTTCACGAGTTTTTGGATCTAGTCTAAACAAGTTCGGGTCAGTTTCAGGTTGAACCCACAAACCTGTTTAGCTAAACGGTCGGGTTCATGTCAACATGCTCGGGTTGACGGGCTGACCTGTTTAACCTATTTATACTATATTTTATTTTGTTACAATATATTTTATGTTTGTAGGTCCCGTTTGTCCGGTGGATCCGATACGAAAACCTATCCCCTGTTTATCACGAACACGGTAACGGGTGCGGAATCCCCGTGACGGTGCAAACCAAACAAAAGTGTATAAAATAACACGGATTAATCAATGAAACACACTCTATTGATTAACGGGATGAGAACCGATTACAAACTGATACAAACACAGTTTTGACGGAATTTTGACAGAGTTTCTTTACAAGTATAGACTATTTCTCTCTGCACTCATCTCTATGTTCAAATGAAACAGAGATGTGTATTTATACTAAGACACAGACTGAACATGACGAAACACATAAAGGTACTCGACGAAACACAACAGTCGACGAAACACAACTTGTTTCGTCGATATACATATTAATCTAATCTCTGTTTCGTCATGTGTAGAAGGAGCCCAAACATGGTCAAAGCCCAAGATGAGATTTCGGCCCATGTTGAAGAAACGGCCCGAACATGATTCTGCTTATAATCTTTCACCATTTGCAACATATGAGACAAATTGTGACATCATCATGACATCACAGAGATGATGTCATGGTGATGTGTCTTGCGGGACTTGTTCGCGGCGCTCCGTGCTTCGCATGTCGAACTCTGGGGCGCACGACTGAGGAATGTCGTGTCTTCGGGCTGGAGCCGGACCTAACCGAGTCGACCCGAACCGAAACGAACCGAGTCGAACCGAACCGAGTCGTGTCCACATAAAGTGTACCAACAATCTCCCCCTTGGACGCTACTCGTGATGGTTCGTCTTCTGTGTCTTTCATGTCGGAGGATCTTCAAAGTCTTCACGCTTCGTAAGTAGAAAGTGTATCAACAAACTCCCTTTTCATTTAGGTAGTGTGTTAACAAACTCCCCCTTAAAATAAACTCTCCATTGAGTTATGCTCGTGAATCTTTTGACTTGTCAATTCTTTAGATCCTTGTGGTGTTGATGAAGGGTCAACGGCAACTCGATCATTTTATCCTTTGAGTGCCTCCACTTCGTGTCTTCATTCCAAAGCTTGTCATCGAACATGTTCTCCTCGCCTTTAGCATCTGCACATGCAAGAAAGCTAAACACATAATGAGAACAACCACTTGGAATATAGTTAACATTTAAACAAATGACACATATGAGATCAAATCTCAATCAAACACCAACCGAACAGTTTGAAAGTTTAACAAATTATTCAATTTTAGTCCTTTAACTTTCAAAACTTGTTAACTTCGACTGTTTTATGAAGGTGCAATTGTTTTCCGGCTTACAATCAGGATTTTGGGTAGGATAGACTCGAGTTCCAACATCGGTCAATCAAAAATAAACTAGAAGCGAAATCTTTTTGGATTTTATAAAGTTTATATTAAAACACACCTAAAATCTTTTTGGAGTTTTTCATTATTCAAATGTAAAGACGGAAAACAATAAATAAATATATACAGAGATGCAGAAACTGAAAGCATTAAATAAATATTTACAGACATTCTTTTTGCGAGTTTCGAGGGTAAGAGAATCATATCAGTGTACGGTCATGCCAAAACGCTCTTGTTGTTCAATTAGTTAACATTTAGATAAGCATCCTATAACAATTATCGGTATTGTTGTCCACATAAGCTCAACTTATCAGATGTAATCATGGCGAGGGGATACGTTAAGGTATGGTTTATACTTACCGACCGGTGTTCATCCACACACGACACATTCCCGTATCAAGGTATGCACGAGAATTCATCTTACTGGTGAGTATCCTGTTTATCATCCGTTTGACCGTATAAAAAGATGTGAGAAACTCACTTATTTGATTTGAAAACAAGCCCTATGTGATAGAATCACTTATTGATGAGGAACTTGATTTTCATATGCATGAGGGCACAGGAGCAAGTCCGTGAACAGGTCAGTACTTTCGTACAGCAGAGAGACGAACTTGACTCCCGCAAAGAATCTGTGATATATTATCACTTATTTTGTTTGGACATGTGATTGTTGATCACTTATTGAGGTCGAATGCAGTATGTACACGTATGTATAGTATCATGGAAGATCTTAGACTTCGTCTCCGTTATTTTTACGGTTTGATACAACCATGATACCCAGATGATAAGCAGCATAAAGACCGAATATCTCAGAACCTCGGCAATCTCTCAAACGAAATTTCGGTACCAAGACCATATGCCAATGTGCGGTTCCCACCTGGTCTTCAGTCGATTTAAGATTTATATCACCCTGCACACTTTAATCTGATTGTGAGCCTACCGATACATCTTATATAGAGCTGCTTAACATTTTTCATTTTGCATTTCAGATCGAAGAGGTTTAGACAGACCACTGATCTACTATCATTTTCTCTTTTTCTCGCCAGGAAACTCATTTTTGTTTTTCCATGTTTTTGAGTTTTGAAATTTTTCACTGTTTTTGAATTTTTCAAATTTGGATTTACTCCCCCTAAAATCAACAAACTATGATAAATTTAAAAGACACAAAGATATTTACAAAAACGATTTTCCGATGTCGGTTAACTCATGTTTTACTTCAATGCCGTTTACCAAAATTAATTTTGAATCAGAAATGATTTATCGAATTTTGGAAAAATCAGTTGGCATGTCAGTAAGCGGTGCGGACCATGACAACATTGTCTGGCCAAAGAGTGCTACGAGATGACAACAATTTATAAAGCAGCTTAAATATCGACAAGTAAAGGAGAGATGATTAGAAATTTAAAACCGTATCCTGCAACTGCTTCGTGCATTGCAAGGAATCTGAGCGCTCTCCCAAACTGGATATCCACCCGGTGTGGATTTCTAAGTCGATTTTGTAGCTACTGAGAAATCTCTTCACAGCAACAAGATCATAAACCTTTGGGTCCGGCTGGTCTTCCACATTGCACCAGCGAAGGTCTTTGTCTTTCTCTTTGAGAAGTAGTGTGCGGTTTTTCAGTCCACGCCAAGGCATCCGCACACCAGGTTGGTTTGTTCAACAAACACATTTTCTTCAATCACAATTTTGATTTGAATCTACCCTGGGGACCCGATCAAAGCCTTGAACAATCAAACTCTTGGAATGATTTTCATTTTGTCGAAGCTTTTCAAATTCTTTCGACAGACAATTCTGTCTTCTTTTCTTTTTCTCTCCATCAAAGGCAACAATTTCTTCTGTCGCCTATCTTGTGCAAGAACATTCCACTATCAACAATCCGATGACTATCGATAGTTCCTCCTGGAACATCCTGCACACTCAGTCAGAGATTAGTTGGAGAGGGGGACCCAAGCCTTCACAGACTTGGGTCTTCCGGCATGATCGAATATTGTGACTTCGATTTCCCGATAACCCGGAATAGATTGAGCTCCCCCTGAAACATTTACCGTTTTTGGTTTCCAAATCTGTTTTTGTTTTTCATATTTAACATTTGATTCAACAGATTTTGTTAGGACAACCTTCGGTTTTAACGCCTTTTCAACCTTTTTGACGTTTTGACGTCGTTGTTTTGTTTCTTGTTCTTTAACAGTTCTTTTATCATGTTTTGGTGAAACAGAACGACGTTGTGGGTGAACCTTTTCAGGTGGTGCTCTTTCTACAAAATTTGGTTTGGGCGAGTTTGTGCAGTCTTTAATGATATGCCCAAACTTTCCACATTTGAAACAAGTTCTCCTTTCAACAAACTTAGGAGAATCTGTTCGACGACCTGACGTTGAAGTTGTAGACCCAGAGGTACTAGCTTTACACCCATTTGTGTGTTGAGTGTAATTGTTATCATTATTACGTTTCAAAATGTTGACTTTTTGAACAAAAACGGTATTTGACTTATTTTCAAAAGTCTCCACTTTATCAGTACCTTTGGAGGCCACAAATTTAACGTCTTTTGCCTTCTTCTTGTAACGAGCTCCTTTTGATTCAACCTTAGCCTTAGGCTTTGGAGCTCGTTGTTGTTGTTGTTTACCCTTAAAAGCGACAGGTTGTTGCTTTGTCGGTGATTTTTGATTTCCAAATTTTCTTCTAACTTCAGCTTTTGGAATAGGATCACACTGAGTTACTGAAACTCTCGGGATCACTTTTCCCAAAAACTTAGTTGTAGTATCTTCAAACACTTTGTCAATCAAAGATTGATTGACATTTTTAATTGGAAAAACTATGTTTGAATAAATTTTGTCATCACCGACTAAAGTATACAACACGTTATCACTTTTAACAGTAGACACTGTTTTAGTGATAGGATCTATCTCTTGTTTCGCATCAGTTGATTGCACAACAGGAGTAGGAGGATCACACAGAATGTGATTCTCAAAAGGCACTTCTACTCCTTTGTTCTTCTCAAGAGATTTATCCTCATCACTCACATCTGGTTCATCATCGGACGAATCATAGTCCTTAATGATTGGAGGACTTTGATTTGAAGCACATGATGACTTTTCTTTCCGATCAGATGAGCCCTCCGATGAATTGTCCGTTTTGAACCCTAAGCCAGTTGTAACTTCCTCATAATTAAGAGGTACAGTTGGCTCAAAACGTGGCATTTCTTCCTCATCGGGCATATAAGCATAATTATGTCTCAAAGGGGGCGGACACTTCTTATACCCAACACCACTAACGTTTCCCTTTAGTTGTTGAACGTCGATGATGTGATCGAGCACAAATCGGGAGTTAGAATAACTCTCCAACTTTTGCTTGATTGCATCATGCTCGCATTTTGCAATGGCTAACTCCTTTTTAGTTTCCTCAACAATGTTAATGTAATCATTTATACTAACTTGTTTATGATAAACAGTTTTTGTCACTTCGGAAACATTTTTCTTTAGAGTCTCAATCATAGATTTAAATTCTTTTTCATTTCTAACTAGAGCCATATTCGCTTCCTTGCATTTAGCCATTTCAACAACTAAACTCTGATTGTGAATATGAATCGTATCACATTCAAGTTTTATTCTATCAAATTCATTTTTCATATATTCACAATCTCTACAGTTGATAAGAATTTCAGATTTTACCTGACTTGTAGAAGCTGAGACATTTACCATAAAGGCAGTCTGAGAAGAGAAAGATCCATCTTCAGTGAGAATCTTCTCCATTTCTTTTGAAGTCGCATCAGCTTTCTTGATTAAGTCAGATTTCTCGTTCCCCGTTTGTAACTTTGGTTGTCGCAGATAAGCTGACGGGTCAAAACCTCCTCCACAATAAGCCTTAGGTTGAGGTTGGACTTGTTGTTGTTGTGGTAGTGATGGATTAAAACCTCCTCCAGAGTATGCCTGATTTTGAGCACTCAAATGCGCTGGAAATTGATAGGCACTCGGATCGAAGACCGGAGGTGGAGCTGACGGGATAAAACCTCCTCCAGAATACATTTCACAAAAAAAAAAAAAACTGGTCACACACTTGAAACAGACTGTTATCACACTATTGCAAGTCTTCTGTTTAAAATAATACAAGTATCGACGAAACAGTTGTGATGTTGACCACTCGACGAAACCGAATTATGTTCAGGTTGACGAAACTGATTATGCTTTGATGTGTCGACGAAACTGATTTGTTGATGTGCGACGAAACAGAATACAGATCTGGTCCGACGAAACACTGATATATGTTTGATACTTGTGACGAAACAGATTTGTTAATTTTGATGTTTGACCAAACTGAATATATGCTGGTCAGACGAAACAGTATTCTTTTTGATGTGTCACGAAACTGATTCTTATTTGTTGATAGACGAAACACTCAAGATCCTTGTGACGAAACAGAATGAGTAACTGGACGACGAAACTGAATTGATTTAAACTCAAATGACGAAACTGGATGTTGATTTAAATAATCAGCCGTGATGTTTGACTATCAACTTTGATGTTTGACAAAATGATGAAACTGATTTTGTATTCTTGTTCGACGAGACAGTTTAGTTGAAGCCCAAGATAATGTTAAGCCCAATCAACTTAAAAACCCAAATTTCAATGAAAAAGCCCAATGTGTCGACGATATTGAATATTGAATTGTGTTGTCGATGAAACAGATATTGTCTAACCACACTTCGACGAAACAGATAAGATATTATCTTGAACTTATCTCCTGACAAGAGCCTCAATTTTCAACTCACTGATATCAAAGCCTCTGTTTTTCAATAACCCATCATCACATGTGGTCACCTTTGTCAAACAATCAATTTTTAATTCACAACAACTTGCACAGTAACTTGATAAATGATCAAAAAGTGGAAAACCTAAAGAACACTTATGAACCTTACTGAATAACACGATGAAGATATGAGTTTTCCGGCCACTGACAAGATTTCCGAAACCCGAATTCGCTTAAAATTTTAGTAAAAACCAAAAGCTAAAATGTAGACATTCAAAATAATAAGGTTTTCACTAAAACTTATAGCAAAACAACACCATTTTTAACTGATTTTTGAACAATTTTCTGGAAAAATATGAAACTTTTCAAGAACCCATTTTCAGAAAAACATAAATAATCAGTTTCAAACTTGATAAAAAAACCAAATAAGTTTGGTTTTAAACAAGGATTAGAGCCAAAGCTCTGATACCAATTGTAGGTCCCGTTTGTCCGGTGGATCCGATACGAAAACCTATCCCCTGTTTATCACGAACACGGTAACGGGTGCGGAATCCCCGTGACGGTGCAAACCAAACAAAAGTGTATAAAATAACACGGATTAATCAATGAAACACACTCTATTGATTAACGGGATGAGAACCGATTACAAACTGATACAAACACAGTTTTGACGGAATTTTGACAGAGTTTCTTTACAAGTATAGACTATTTCTCTCTGCACTCATCTCTATGTTCAAATGAAACAGAGATGTGTATTTATACTAAGACACAGACTGAACATGACGAAACACATAAAGGTACTCGACGAAACACAACAGTCGACGAAACACAACTTGTTTCGTCGATATACATATTAATCTAATCTCTGTTTCGTCATGTGTAGAAGGAGCCCAAACATGGTCAAAGCCCAAGATGAGATTTCGGCCCATGTTGAAGAAACGGCCCGAACATGATTCTGCTTATAATCTTTCACCATTTGCAACATATGAGACAAATTGTGACATCATCATGACATCACAGAGATGATGTCATGGTGATGTGTCTTGCGGGACTTGTTCGCGGCGCTCCGTGCTTCGCATGTCGAACTCTGGGGCGCACGACTGAGGAATGTCGTGTCTTCGGGCTGGAGCCGGACCTAACCGAGTCGACCCGAACCGAAACGAACCGAGTCGAACCGAACCGAGTCGTGTCCACATAAAGTGTACCAACAATGTTATTACTTAAATTTGGTGAGTATTTTATGCCATAATTATAACTTAAAAAGAGAAATTGACATAAGACTTTATAACTGAATTGTAATTGTATTACATACATTTGTGTTTTCTGTAGTAAATTTTAATCTTAATATATTAATTTGTAAAGAAAATAAAAAAATCGGGTTGAATGGGTCGTGTTCGGGTGCATAACTTCATACGACACGATTTTCGGGTTCGGGTTTGGTTAAAAATGTAATTGTATAACCCACGTTTGTGTTTTTTTAGTAAATTATAAATTAATATATTAATTTGCAAAAACTGAAAAATAAAACAAAATCGGGTTGAATGGGTCGTGTTCGGGTCAACCCGGGAATATTATGTATGACACGATTTTCGGGTTCGAGTCGTATTCGGGTTTGTCTAAATTTTTGGGGTTGGGTTGGGATAAATGTAATTGTATTACATACATTTGTGGTTTTTGTTAGTAAATTTTAATATAATACATTACTTTGCGTGGAAAAATTAATAAAATAAAAGATATCGGGTTGAATGGGTCGTGTTCGGGTTCATATGCATGACATAATTTTTGGGTTCGGATCGTAGTCGGGTTCATCAAAAATTTCGGGTTCATAAAAAATTTCGGGTTCGGGTCCGGTTAAAATGTAATTGTATTACACACATTTATCTTTTTGTAGTAAATTATAATTATAATTTTATTAATACATTAATTAGTGAGAAAAAATAATAAAAAAATCATGCTGAATGGATCGCGTTCATGTTCATATGTATGACACGATTTTCGGGTTCGAGTCGTGTTCCGGTTCTTCGAAAATTTTCTGGGTTCAGCTCCGGTTATAATGTAATTGTATTACATACATTTGTGTTTTTTTTTTTCAGTAAATTATAATTTTAATATATTAATTTGCAAGGAAAAATAAATAAAATCAGTTTGAATGGGTCGTGTTTGGGTCAACCAGAAAGTATTCAGGCTATGTCCGGGTTCATATGTATGACACAATTTTCAGGTTCGCCTAAAGTTTTCAGGTTCAAGTTAAAATGTAATTGTATTACTTTTTTTAATGGCAAAACGAAATATTATTATCAATCAACAACACCACCCCCACCAAGTTGTTCGGAAGCCAAAGAAAAATGAAATAAAAACATATACTAATATAAAAGCAATCAATAGATGAAATAAAAGCACACAATTGTATTACATACATTTGTGTTTTTTTAGTAAATTATAATATCAAATATAAATTTGCGAGGAAAAAAAAATTGTGTTCGGGTCAACCTGGGAATATCGGGTCATGTTCGGGTTCATATATATCACACAATTTTCGGGTTAGAGCTTGTCTACAATTTTCGGGTTTGGGTTGGGTTGAATCTCGCCAATCTACAAATACGACCCATTTAACACCCCTAATTTGGTATTAAATCTTTTGTTTTAGGGGGGACGAGACCATTGAGCTTGTTGGATTCCCCATACTTCCTGCTCCTTTGGCTCATATTGATGCACAAATACAAGCAAGGTAAGACTCCTGAATATATATATATATATATATAGAGAGAGAGAGAGAGAGGAAGTGTAGAATACAATTCCCCTTATCTTACATGATGTACGCGACCACATGATCAAAATACGTGTCCCTGAATTAGTTTTCCTACGTAAGGGCAAAACAGACAACTCATTCAATACGTAAGGGGAAAACATACCGTAAGAAAAGCGACAGGTCCCACGTATTGTATGTTTGGGTTTTTCCACACCTTTCTAGTCTGACGTAGAGATTCTAAAAAATATGAGCACCAATCTAGATGTGGTATGTCTTCAACTGTGTCTACGCCCAACAAACATTTATCATTTACAGTTGTAGCTTTCGTAATCTCCACAAAAATTGTGTCCCAATAGACTAGAAAATTGATTTTGAACAAGCTCTTCCTTCTCTTTGTTTATTAATGGCTTTTGCAACCAAGCCACATAAAATAAATCGGTTACACCTAAATTCAAAATATATATATTTAATGTAAATCCAAGATAGTAAATGAATTCAAATTCAGATTTTAAACTAACCTGTGGGATACGGCCCTTTCCCATGCATATATGCTGGGCATGCTCTTGGGCCGGCCAATCCATGCCGTCGCTTAAGACCCAAATTTTTAAAGGGCCTGAAAAGTTTTTATAAGCCTTTATATATATAGTAAATTATTATGTATTTAATATACGCGTTCATTTTTTGTACATAAAATTGTTGGTGGTGGAGTGTAAAAAACCATCTCAAGATAATGTAAAGGTTTCAAGACTTGGCTCTACCATGAAGGTCTGGTTTTTTTAAGTTATTTCCCCTTACCACAATTTTGGGCCTAGTTTTTTTTATTTCACCAGAGGCTTCAATTATTTTGAGAGTTTTCGGAGACGGCTCTGCATATACGTGCCAGAACGACAATGCATTGGTTACATCAGCCATGATGATAACATAATCCATGGCTCCACTGCAATAATAGTAAACACACTATTATAAGGGGTGAACCGAAAACCGAAAAACCTGCTTTAACCGTACAGAAAAAACCGATTTAACCAACTGAAAAAGCAAAACCAAAATTTATGGCTCGGTTTCGGTTTAGCTGTCGAAAACTGAAAACTGAACCCAGCCAATTTAGGAACTATTAATTTTCTTTTTGAACATTAAGTATTTATAATACAATAAAAACATTAACATGTTTATTTATCTTTGAATTGATATAACAAAATTTAACATAAAAAATTATGATTATCAAAGTAATATAAAAGAAAATGTCTCACGTAATTTTGTTCCAAATTCCAAACAATTGAACCAATCCGTTGCAAAATCCGAAACCGAAACTGAACGATTTTAAAAAACCGAAAACCGAACTAAACCATGCACACCTCTACGTATTATGAGCACTGTAAAACAAAAAAATATAAGGTAAGTTACTTGCACTAAACGACTAGTTATTTGCTAATTATTTGCGGTGTACCTGAAAGGCTGGCTGGGAATCCCTGGCTGAATTGGCTGGCTCGGAAGGCCCAACTTGCTCAGAAGGCCTAGCTAGCACTGATGGATTTAACGGCCCGACAGGATCCGCAGGCTCAGCTGGAATGGCGTGCTCGGCTCGATGGGTCCGATGCAACAGTCTCAAAATGTATCTAAATTCAAGTAAACGTAAACATCATGTATGTAAAAACTATAGTAAATAAAGAGTTAAATGCCATTTTAGTCCCTGTGGTTTGAGCCATTTTGCCAGTTTAGTCCAAAGGTTTCATTTTTAACATATGGATCCAAAAAGGTTTCATCGTTGCCATTTTGGTCCAACTGACTTAACCCCATCCATGCTTCTCAGTTAGTCAAGGGGTATTTTTGTCATTTTGTATATTATTTTAATTAAAGGTTTATTTTTATCATTATTAAAACCCAGTTTAATAAACCACCACAAACCAAGTTTAATATAACATCTGATTTCTCACATCTCTCTCTTTGCCACACCACCACCACATGCCCGCTCCCAACCACCACTCCCTGCCTGCACCAGTGAAACCACCCACCCCTTTACAGGATTCCAACCACCACTCCCTGCCTGCCCGCTCCCAACCACCACCCACCCCTTTACTGGATTCCAACTTCAAAACAGCTGCCTCAACACATGTAACTCACATTGCAATTTACCCAACCCATTTTCAATTCTGACCATCATTTTAAAAAGGATTCATTCAAATTTAATCAAAATGAGACAGAACATAGCACGATATCAAAACCACCACTCGGGGCAAACAATTTCCAATACTGGATCCTTTCAATTCCCATAATCAGTTTCAAGAAAAACAAACTCATCAAAAGCTTACAATAACGTCAAATTACACAAAACAAGACTCGATTAACAACCCGAAAGTCGACCCAATAACGCACCTGATACACGCAATACACGAGAATTGAGGTAAAGAACCAGGTGTATGGAACCCCTGTTGAACCGGTGAAAGAGGAAAAGAAAAACACCGAGTGAGGGTTAGTGGCGGTCTGGTCGGAGGGTTTCAGTGTTGGTTGAACGACTGCAGAGGTGGTGAACCGGAGATGGAAGGTCGAGGCGGGGGTGAGGGTGGTTTACAATATAACGGTTGCAGGTATGGTGGTTTCTGGTGGTGCGGAGTGCGATGGAGGGTTTCAGGTGCGTGCAAGTGGTCGGAGGGTTAGAGTAATGGTGGTTGCAGCTAGGATTTTGCGAGTAGGCAGGTTTCGTGTGGTGGATGCAGGGTTAGGGAATGGTGGAGGGGGAAAAAGATGACGGTGGTGGTTTGTAAGTTAAAAGGAGAGAGAGTGAGGAAAGAGAGGGGGAGAGAGAATACATCTTTTTTTACACAATATTAAAACTGGGTATTAATAATGATAAAAATAAAGCTTTAATTAAAATAATGGACAAAATGACAAAAATACCCCTTGACTAACTGAGAAGCATGGATGGGGTTAAGTCAGTTGGACCAAAATGGCAACGATGAAACCTTCTTTGATCCAGATGTTAAAAATGAAACATTTGGACTAAATTGGCAAAATGGCCCAAACCACAGGGACTAAAATGGCATTTAACTCGTAAATAAATAAGCTACTTTTGTACTTTATTTAAAGTCAAATCGGATTACACAATGCAAATCAAATAATCTATACACTACACGTAGGTTTCTTTCTAAATTCTCTTTTGAATTCACAGGAATTCAAACTGATCATTCATTTTGTCAAGTATGCATTTAACAGTATAACTCTTTTTGTCAAAAGAAAACACCAATATTTTTCTCTTTTCCATATTCTGTTCACAAGCATTCTTCAAACCTAAGTAGTTAATTCGGTATAAAATCGGATATTGACCGATATTTGAGATATCCGTAATCGCAGTGGGATACCGGTAATTTTAATATCATGCAGAATTTATATATATAGCAATTTAACACTTATTAATTCAATATACTCTCCTACCATTAACATATTAACCTTTTGCAACTTGCAAAATACTAACAATTGTAGTAACTATTTAAGACTTAAAACACTAACAATTAACAATTACAACTTAAAACACTAATAGCAGCAATAAGAAGAAAGACAAATTATAGAACTAAGAAGAAAAGTACTGCAATCGAGAAAATCAGTGATATTTCATTTAAACGTCGGTCCAATATCGCCGATAATATCTATCGGTACCGATATTCTTACCAATATTTTGCACTGATATCTCATCAGAGGACCGATAACCAATATATCGGTGATATATCGACGATATTAACTACATAGCTTCAAACTAAAAGGGTGTGACACACATATAGACTGTCTTGCGATTATAAGAGATCAATAACATAAAAGTATTGAATTATAATAACCAAATATAAATCAATTAACACAAACAAAACAATCAACACACCTAAACGATATAAACAAGACTGTTAACTCTATAAGTACAACCTGGTTTTACTTATGCAATGCCATCAACAAAAAATCAAATCACCAATGCAATATGTATCACAATCTAAAATCCGTAAAAATTACACGTTTTATCCTTTATGTTAACACCATTTTGCAGACGGTGTCCTTTTCAACGAATTTTGACAGGTTTTGCCCTTTATAGGGAATTTTGTTGCACGTTTTGTCCTTTAATCCTAACCCAGTTATATTTTTTTTGTTAAATCTCATCACGTGCAAGCCACATGAGGGTAGTTTAGTCTTTTTACCTATAAATGACGATTTTTGTAAATACTCGCATCTATATATATATATATAAATGAGATGGATTTGGGCTAGGTGGCATTTGATTTTGGCCATTTTTGCTGATGTGGCAACTTTTGGTGTTGAGTTTAGGAGGGAATTGAGATTTTGCTTCTACATTCACGATTTCAAGACAAAAGAGGCGGGATCCGAATTTTTTTGGGTCGGGTTTTTTGTTTCTTTTTTTTTAATTCGGGTCAACCGTGACGGATAGTATATATTTCTTTTTTTTCTCATTCTTTTTGCACACACTTTACAAACCCTAAAAAAACTAAGTTGCAGCCTCTCTCCTATCGCCACCACCAAGATCCTCAGTTCCAAACCATAGCCAAACCTCTGCAACATCATCTTCTTCACACAAATCAATCCTATTAACCAAACAAAGGTATTTTTCTATGTTTTTGATTTTATTGTTTCTGATTTCTTTGTTTTACGATTGTAATCTACACAATCGATCCTAAATCTGCTTTATTTATGTTATTCAATTCTATAGAAACTTGATTTTATAAAGATTGCTTCGAATGTTATTAACTTCTTCTTTGTCCTAAACTTTGTAGATCTGATCATAAAAACTGAAGGTATGTTGTTTTAATTTGTTGTTTATCTACTGTGTATCTTTAATCAAGCGATTGAACATTTATCTTTTTGTTTTTTTGCAAATAAAATCAAGATCAGAGGTTTTATTATCATCATCTACATTCTCCGATTTATGTAGTGTCTATGAACGTTAATCATCTCTTCAACATTTATCAAAGTTACTGATTTTTGTTGATTTTGTTTTTCATGTGGAACCCTAAATCTTGGATAAAATCGGACTCCGATCATTCGTCAAACAACAGAGGTTAGTTAAATGTTATAATTGTTTTCTCTTTTTTAAGTTTGTGTAGGTTTGATTTTATCCTTTCTGTTCGGTATTTTTTTTTCAAAAATTAATAACATATGTTCTGAATGTTTTATGGTTTGTTTTTCTCATGGTAAACCCTCAATCTTTTGTGACAATCGGACTCGAATTGTTGGTCGACCAAAACAGGTCAGTTCAGTTTTGTTGGTGTTGTTTGTTTTTTGATATGTATAGTCTTTCTTTTTTATTTTTGTCTTAAGGCGTTAATTTGAAATTTTATGTGATTATCTTTTGAAGTTCTTATGGTTTTTTTGTGAGTTATAATTTTTTGTAATTAGTTATAATTTTTGTATTTAGTTAGTTGTTAATTCTTTAAAGATGTCTTTAATTTCTTTTTAAAGTTGTTTATGTTTCTATAAATAGATTAGTGTTGTTAAAGATGATTTTTGTATTCGAAATTATAATTCGGTTTCTGTAAATAGACTTTGTTTCTATAAATAGATTACCATTATATTTTTTTTAAACAGTGGTTACTTCCTTTGCAGTTATGGATCATGAAAACAACGCTCCTTCGTTGTTAAAGTTGATTAAGGACTATGATCCTATATTTTTCGAATTGTTCGTCGACCAAAAATAGGTTAGTTCAGTTTTGTTGGTGTTGTTTGTTTTTTGATATGTATAGTATTTCTTTTTTATTTTTGTCTTTAGGCGTTAATTTGAAATTTTATGTGATTATCTCTTGAAGTTCTTATGGTTTGTTTTGTGAGTTATAATTTTTTGTATTTAGTTATAATTTTTGTATTTAGTTAATTGTTAATTCTTTAAAGATGTCTTTAAATTTTTTTTAAAGTTGTTTTTGTTTCTATAAATAGATTAGTGTTGTTAAAGACGATTTTTGTATTCGAAATTATGATTCCGTTTCTGTAAATAGACTTTGTTTCTATAAATAGATTAGCGTTATATTTTTTTAAAACAGTGGTTACTTCCTTTGCAGTTATGGATCATGAAAACAATGCTCCTTCGTTATTAAAGTTGATTGGGGACTATGATCCTATATTTTTTGTATGTTTCTTAAGTTTTCAGTTTTGTGCACACAATAAGTTATTGCAACTTATATGTTTTTTTTTGTTTCGATTGATAGGAAATACCGTATGATTTTGCAACCTTATTGTGGGGAGAACAACTTCCATATGTCAATGTCTTAAAATTATTGATGATGATTTATCGTGAGTCATTTAGTTATAATTTTTGTATTTAGTTAGTTGTTAATTCTTTAAAGATGCCTTTAATTTCATTTTTAAAGTTGTTTTTGTTTCTATAAACAGATTACTGTTGTTAAAGATGATTTTTGTATTGGGAAATATTATTCGGTTTCTGTAAATAGACTTTGTTTCTATAAATAGATTACCATTATATATTTTTTAAAACAGTGGTTACTTACTTTGCAGTTATGGATCCTAAAAACAACTCTCATTCGTTGTTAAAAGTGATTGAGGAATATGATCCTATATTTTTGGTATGTTTCCTTAGTGATTTGATTTTTAAATTTTAAATTTTGAAGTCAATCATTATTTTAAATTTAAATTTTGAAGTAAACCATTATTGTGTTTGATTTTAAATTTTCAATTTCGAAGTCAATTATTATTTTAAATTTAAATTTGAAAGTTTTCCATTAATGTGTTTCATTTTAAATTTCGAATCTGTAAATTGAATTTAAATTTGAAAGGTTAGACTTTCCTAATAAGTTTGCTTGATTTGGGTTTTCTACAAGGCTAATCATCTAAATTAATTTGTTATTTTTATGGTTTACCATTGCATAAGTTAGTATAATTTGTTGACAAAGTTTTGTTTTGGGGGATAGTAGTCATAAATTGAGTAATATTCAAGGTTTATGTGTTTTTATTTTGATTCATTAGGTGTTTATTTTGGATGGTCTGGGGTTTTTGGCTGCAACTATGTTGGACAGAGATATGCTTGCTATGGCTGGAAATTGGTACCATGCCGGTTGGTTTTGCTTGACAAGGTTAGACTTTCCTAATAACTTTGCTTGATTTACGGGATTGGATATTAGTGATTTGATATTCAGATTTTAAATTTTAAATTTTAAATTTTAAATTTTGAAGTCAATCAACATTTTAAATTTAAATTTTGAAGTAAACCATTGTTGTGCTTGATTTTAAATTTTCAATTTCGAAGTCAGTTATTATTTTAAATTTAAATTTGAAAGTTTGCCATTAATGTGTTTGATTTTAAATTTCCAATCTGTAAATTGAATTTAAATTTGAAAGGTTAGACTTTCCTAATAAGTTTGAAGTCAATCATTATTTTAAATTTAAATTTTGAAGTAAACCATTATTGTGTTTGATTTTAAATTTTGAATGCTTTGAAATCTTGATGTTTTTTTATGAGATGCTTTGACTATATTATTTGTAATTTTAGGAATGCTTCGAGTCTTCGACTGTTGTTTTTGTACTCGAGTTGCATATCTAATTCAAACTGTGTTTTGTAAATTTTGGTGATAAACTTCTTTCAGACTCCTTCCCCTACAAGGAACTCTTGAGTGGGATCCTATGAAAAGTTGAAGGAAAGGTATATATTGCACATTTCTTTATCTATATCTATATATCTTGAATGGGATCCTATGGGAAATTGATCTCTATTCGATTAACTGATGTATATTCTTTTCCTCACCATTTTGTTCCGTTAATCAACTTATGTGTGCTCTTATGTTTGATACCAGATCTTATTCCAGTGATTAATATCCGCTTGAGTAACCCAATCTGAGTCTGATTTTTTTCGTTAACGATTCAGGTAAACTTTCCCGATTTGGGTTTTCTGCAAGGCTAATCATCTAAATTAATTTGTTATTTTTATGGTTTACCATTGCATAAGTTAGTATAATTTGTTGACAAAGTTTTGTTTTGTGGGATAGTAGTCATAAATTGAGTAATATTCAAGGTTTATGTGTTTTTATTTTGATTCATTAGGTGTTTATTTTGGATGGTCCGGAGTTTTTGGCTGCAACTATGTTGGACAGAGATATGCTTGCTATGGCTGGAAATTGGTACCATGTCGGTTGGTTTTGCTTGGCATGGTTAGACTTTCCTAATAAGTTTGCTTGATTTACGAGATTAGATATTAGTGATTTGATTTTCAGATTTTAAATTTTAAATTTTGAAGTCAATCATTATTTTAATTTTTGAAGTAAACCATTATTGTGTTTGATTTTAAATTTTCAATTTCAAAGTCAATTATTATGTTAAATTTAAATTTGAAAGTTTGCCATTAATGTGTTTGATTTTAAATTTCGAATCTGTAAATTGAATTTAAATTTGAAAAGTTAGACTTTCCTAATAAGTTTGCTTGATTTATGGGATTGGTTATTAGTATACTTGGTTTATTGGGTTTTAACTAATAATTTGATTGACTCGGTTGTTAGATTTTTGACGATGTATCGGACAAACAACATTGGGAAAAGATACAGCCGTGAGGCTTGGTAAGTTAACACATTAGTTAGGGTTATGAAGTTTTTCATGGCACCGACACATTATTGAGTAGTAGCGCATTAGGTTAGTGATATTAGAATTTGTGTCTTGAGAAATTTTGTATATTGATTGATGTTTGAAATTGATTGTGCGGTCTTTGATTGTGCATTGTATTGCTGATTGATATATGAGATTTTGTTGATTGGCATAAGGTATTAGATAAGATGTGTTTGAAGTTGTGAAGATGAATAAGTGAGACATGTGTAACAGATATTAGTGAGTGCACAACACATTAGTTAGGGTTTTGAATTAAGTCTACAGGTTAGTGATGTTAGAGATTGTGTTTTGAGAAAGTGTGTAGATTGAATTATGTCTGTGTTTGATTGTGACAAGTTTAATTGTGCATGAAATTGCTGGTTATATGAGATTTTGTTGATTGTAGACAAATAACTTTGAACAGAACTTATTAGATTCACATTTAAGTATAAAAAATGAGAGGTTGTTATAATCTAAATTATATACAGAACGAAAAACTGAAAGGAAAAGGAAAAAAAGAATAATTTAACACAGAGAAAAGAGGAGAGAGAGAGAGAGAGTTGCCACATTTTTAAAAACAAAAAAATATAAGGTAACCATGCTTCTAAAATCTACTATACTTTTTAATAACATCAGTGGAAAATGGACTATATTAGGTAGGTAGTCAAACATGGTTTTTAGGGTCAAAACGGTTGTGTTGGGTTGACTCGGGACACTTTTTATGAAAAACTTGATGTTTCTGACTTTAATAAACCATTTTTGTAGATGACCAATGTATATCTCTACTTGAGGAATTCTCCAAAGATCTAGAGCCGATTGTTTCATATAGCTGTGAAGTTGCTCTAAACATACTGGATTTTGAACGATCTGACAAACCATTCGCGGTACTTGGAAGATTAAGGAGCTGTTTGGTAGCCTCTGAATGGTCATTAAGAGACTACCTCGAAGGTAGAAGAATGTGACATGTGATGATTTACCATTCAGATGTTACCTCTTAACCATTCAGACTTGGGGTTACCTCTTATTCATTCAGAGGTTTTAAACCATTAAGAGGTAGCATCTGAATGGTCATTAAGAGGCTACCAAACAGCCCCTAAGTCTCTTATTGTAACACCCTAAATCACGTTTGACCATAAGTCGCAGCGGAAATACATAGCATAAAATTTTCTTTCATTATAAACCTCTTGACGTATTTAAATTCATTTCTAAAGTTAATTCCTTCTCAATAAATACATTTAGTGAACTTATTTACAATAAGAAAACATAACTTAGATTCGCTCAATTACGTACTCTAACACTCCCGTACAATCTATCTTGTGACTCGATCTTTGATCACTCCACTTTAATGTAATAATCTGGCTCGAACAACCTGCACTCACCAAATACATACAAGTCATTAATATGTTATCAATATGAACTATACTTATCCTTGGACTATTTCCGTTCCATTATTTCTTTACATTAATCATTCCCTCCGGGTACCTCACCTCTGGCGAGTCTTTGATACTGTACCTGCATTACACCTAAAACTCCCGGTACCCGAATAACAACGTAAAAACTTAATCATACTGACTGCTTTACATACATACTTAAACTTCATACATATTATCCACATAGGTACATGCGTACACACATGCATACCAATCTACATGCATACCTACACATGAATACATCTACATCATTATATACGTATCTACATATACACATACCTACATCACTACGTGTACTCATGACATTATACATCTATACATACATACATTCCTACTTGCAACGTACCAAACTCATACACGCCTACTCACGTACAAACCTTCATATATCCGCGTATTCTTGCTCACATACTTATAAACCTACCCACGTAGGTGCATACATGCTTTCATACATTTCTACATACGTGTACAGAGATATACAAACATACATACATACCTATCTACATGTGCGCTTACCCTAATGGTCATAAAACATAAGTTAAATTAGTCATACGCAACTTAAAACGCGTTTAAACGAGTTCCCAGGCCAAAACGGAGCAAACGAACAATTTTCGCTGAACAAGGGGGCCTCGCGTGACGCCAAGGGCCTTGGCGTCACGCCAAGCCCCTGTTTTCACAGAATTGTTGCAGCTGGTTGCTGCATATTCCCAGCACGTTCGGATTTTACGGAAACGAGCATAACTTCCTCGTTTTTGATCCGTTTTACCCGATTCTTTTTCCTACATGATCGTAATTTAATTCTCCATCACATGGAGTAAAAATCTAATATTTGGACTACCGAAATTTACAACTTTTAAGCCTTCGGCTTATTACCCTTTTTCCATATCTTGTCCCGTTCATGCATTTATCCACCTAACTTGTTTCTTTGACCATAAATTCTTATACACCTAAAAATATCAATGACGTCTATCATAAAAGATTAAATTCTCGGATGTCTTGCATTCTTTAAACTCATTTTACTCAAAAGCTTACTTTGACCCGTTAAGGGTATTTTCGTATTTCAATGCATTTGATTCTCAAAAACATACATTTCGCTTCCATACTTATCCTAATTATTCACTTAATCATTTATCTTATTTCTAAACATCCTTTAAAGGTCGTTCGCCCAATATACCCACCAAGGGCATTTTAGTCAACTTTAGCCCCAACATTTACGACGAAGGACTTCAACACATAATTAACCTCAAACATCATGTTAAATTAGTTAAAACACTATATTACTTAACAAACTAAGAAGTGATTACAGAAATCACTTACCTTATGCATCCGTGCTCGTATCCGATTCCTTGCCTCTTCTTGACCCGTTAACACCTCCTGCTTGAGCTCGTCTCGACGTGATTCCTATACTCTCTTTTCATCAAAATCACGCTCTTATTAGCATATGCATTCGTACATGTTAACAATCATATCAATCGCATATTTCACACTTAACTTTCATTAGTCATTTCTAACAAACATAACTCATATAATCATATCCGTATACGTTTAAACTCATGTAACTCATCATGTCATTACATTTAACACGGATTGCTATAACATGTACCATACGACTTCCCATAAACCTACATTTACGACAACGAGTCAAATCATGTTTCTTATACTTAGTTGACTTTCAAAAGTCAACTATTAACCATATGTAACTATCGACTTATCAACATATACCCGTAACATCATAATCGACTATACGGACGACACTATATTCATTTTATCATACACTTGATGTACGTACTACCTTTTAAGCATAACGTACAACTAATTCATGCATAAATCTTCTAAACTCATACATAACCCATCAAAACCTACTACTAACCATCATGGATCATTCCCAAATAAACATCAAACATATCATCATCATATTTCTCCTAATTCATCTAACAAGAATTCATCATACCCACATAATACATCAATCTTTCAACAAGGCTCGGACATGGGAGGTGATTCTAGTCATCATCTTCACCCTAACTAACGGGTTTCACCTCTAATCATCAGATTAACACAAACCATACGTAACCCGTGTTCTATACGATGATTCTAACCCTTGTACATGATCAATTTCATACTAACTCACGGATTTGAACATAACCCACTTCACACATGATCACAAATCTTAGATTTAAGACATACCTTATGATCCCCTCGTGAAGGTGATCATTAATCCGTGTTCCTTCTTGAATTTGAGCCTCAATTCACCCTTCAATTTGGTGATTTAGTTGAGTTAGGGTTTGGAGCTCTTGGAGCTCCTGAACATTCGTGAACACACACGAAGTGTGTGTTTGTGGGTGTTGAACATTCATTTTAATAACTCAACTTCCATCTTGTTCCACTTTAACCCCTCGGGTTTGCATTTAAAACATAACCGACACTACCTTCATCATTTAATACTTTTGACCATACCCTTAACTAGGTTAAATAGCCTAGTTATTAATTTCATGACGTGTCATATAGGAACACACTACAAATATTAACATTCAGATTTTGGGGCGTTACAAGTCTACCACCCTTAATTAAGGTTTCGTCCCCGAAACCTTTCTCACCTCTAGTTAACACTAATTAATTCTTCTCTACGTCCCATCAACACTACCGCTAGCCCATCACAACGACTATCTTCATTCTTAAAGAACCCGCTCCGGAGTTCTTATTAGTGTCGCTTTCACTAATAACGCTAATTCCTAACAGCCTTTATAGCTAATGATTCATTCATCATTCTAATACTCGTATATCATATGCATTATATATCTTTTTATTTACTTGAAACCATTCCAACATCCCATTACTAGCATTCCCATTTGTTTATTTCAACATTCATAATGTTTTCATCGACTATACGATCTCGCATCAAAATTGTACATACTCGGATATGATTAACTCTAACTAATACATCATAACCATGGGTAACTATACCTTTTCGATTCATAAACTATTCAAACAATTGACTTTTTCCAAACAAGTCCATACTTTCCTGTCAATAACGGGTCAATACACTTATCTGGGTGGGTGTTACAGGTTTAGGATTTTAAATGATTTTGGATGTACTCTGGCGATGTCGATGATGCAAAGTTGTTGGTGAAGCTCAGGTTAACGAAGGTGATTGTGGTGGTCATATGTGCTCCTGTGACGATTTAAGGTATAGTTATTCCCCTCAAGTTTGTTTTCCATTCGTACACTATCAAACAGATTATTGACAGTTCATATAATGATGCTCTTGAATTTTGTTAACCTTTTTAATCATTGTGTTTGCTTTGGTTTGTAATTTTGAATCCGTTCTTAGGTTTTGATTTCTCTTAGATGAGACAACTTCGAGCAGAGTTTCACACTGTTTCCAAGGGAGATGCGTAGGGTTTTGGTCTCTTAACATTATTACACGTTTACACACACATGACAAAATGATTTGGTAAGTCTTGAAATTTTTTTAGATCAGGCTGTTTCGATCCTATCCGCAACATGTCACAGGTACAATGATTATACTTTGTGTTTGTGTTAGATATGGTTATCGTTTTGTAAAAGAGCTAATGATTCAAGATTGAGTATACTTTGATAAGTTCACATATTTAGGTTTAACATTAAAAATAATAATCTACAAAATTATACTTCGATAAGTTTAACATAAAAAACTGAATAAGATGAATGTGAGTTCATGGACGTCAGTAAAAGTAGTTGCAGTCCACGAAAAGATTAAAATACATAAAATAGAATTAGTATTAGGTTTGGGCTGGTGACTAACCTCATTGGCTGGAAACAATAATGGGTTAAGAGGGGAATACATAGGACTTTTTGGAAGACAACTGAAAACAAAGTGCTTATGGGTCACAATTTTGCAGGTCTTTCAGCGAGCACATTTCTAATTCCAGGTTATCTCCTAAATACCAATTTCATTACTTGATTATTTGTCGCTTTATCAAGTTCGACACTTATGATTCACTGTTGATTTAGCACATTATTTGTTGAATTTCAATTGGATCTCGGATGAATAAATCTTGATTTGTGTTGTATATTTCAGTCATTAGTATCTCAATAGGTGATAACATGCTGACGAATTCTATTTTTTTAAGGATTTTATAGGGGTTATTTTTTCGTTTATGAGCATTGTTCAAAAACAAGTGACAACTTGGAGGACTGCGATGCTAATGTCTTAAAAATATGCCAATTTAAATTGGAGTAAGATGCTTACGTTCATCGGTTAGTTCAATTTTCTATCTTTTGTGTTTATTTTGGTTGAGGTATTGTTCATTCTTTTTTGTTCTTAGAGTATAATCTATGTCGTTTGTTTTGATTTAAGGTTCTTGAAATGTGGAACATGAACGTGCACCGGTCAGTAGCAATTCATGACGGTGGCTTTTACGGATGTGGCATTTGTGTTTTTTGGAAGGTTTGAAATCTATTTTGATGGGTTTGGGTCTTGGTCAACTTGGAACAAGCACACTCAAGTTTGATTATTTGCAGTATAGGATGATCATCCGAGAGGTATAATCATTCGCCCGGACTGTTCTGTTATTTAGATTTTAGATGGCATATATGTGTGTATTGTTTTAGATAATCAATGCGTATTTAAGTTTCACAAAAAAAATAATTAATGGTGTAGTTCACTCTTTAAGGTTCTTTTATGGTTAATCAATTTGATTTGTGGTGTCCATCAAGTTTTTAAGGTTCACAAAAAAATGTTTCCTGCTAACCTGAAAGGTAGGTATGTTTTATAAAGACTAATATAAATAACTAAAATTAGACATTTTGCTCTTTGGTTTAGTTGCAGTGGATCTTTGATTGGCATAAAACTTGGTATTAATCTAATTGAATATAATTGTGTTAACGTTAACCAGAACTTTCAGAACATTAAGTAAAAGGAGTTGAAAAACTAACATAAGGACTTTGTTTATTGGGTTTTAGCTAATAGTTTGATTGACTCGGTTGTTAGATTTGTGACGATGCGTCGGACAAACAACATTGGGATAAGATACAGCCTTGAGCCTTGGCAAGTTAACACATTAGTTAGGGTTATGAAGTTTTTCATGGCACCGACACATTATTGAGCAGTAGCGCATCAGGTTAGTGATATTAGAATTTGTGTCTTGAGAAATTTTGTATATTGATTGATGTTTGAAATTTATTATGAGGTCTTTGATTGTGCATTGTATTGCTGATTGATATATGAGATTTTGTTGATTGGCATAAGGTATTAGATAAGATGTGTTTGAAGTTGTGAAGATGAATAAGTGAGACGTGTGTAGCAGATATTAGTGAGTGCACAACACATTAGTTAGGGTTTTGAATTACTGATACATGTTAGTGATGTTAGAGATTGTGTTTTGAGAAAGTGTTTAGATTTATTGATGTCTGTGTTTGATTATGACACCTTTGATTGCGCATGAAATTGCTGGTTATATGAGATTTTGTTGATTGTAGACAAATAAGTTTGAACAGAACTTATTAGATTCACATTTAAGTATAAAAAATGAGAGGTTGTTATAAACTGAATTATATACTGAACGAAAAACTGAAAGGAAAAGGAAAAAAGAAACAATTTAACACAGAGAAAATGGGGGAGAGAGAGTTGCCACATTTTTTAAAACGAAAAATATAAGGTAACCATGCTTCTAAAATCTACTATATTTTTTAATAACATTTGGTGGAAAATGGACTATATTGGGTAGGTAGTCAAACATGGTTTTTAGGGTCAAAACGGCTGTGTTGGGTTGACTCGGGACACTTTTATGAAAAACTTGATGTTTTTGACCTTAATAAACCATTTTTGTAGATGACCGGTGTATATCTCTACTTGAGGAATTCTCCAAAGATCCAGAGCCGATTGTTTCATAGAGCTGTGAAGTTGCTCTAAACATACTGGATTTTGAACGATCCGGCAAACCATTCGAGGTACTTGGAAGATTAAGTTTCGCTCATTTTATACGAAAAATGTATCGTGTTAAGAGCGATTAGTTTAATCTATGTTTTCTGCAGTACCTCTTTATGTAGGCACCTCAATTGCAGGAGGTAGCATGATGGTTTCACTTTGTTGTGTGTTTTGTTACCATTGAGTACTAAATGGCATACATTTGGATAGAGTTTTGAATGATTTAGTCAACATTATTATTTGAATTGTTTTTTAGTGTGTGTGTTTTATTTATTGATTAGCGTATTTTATTAGGTATGAATGAATACCATTAGCAAGTTAGTTTAATGCCTTCAAAGTTAATGGATTTTTTTAATAAGCAAGTGATTATTTGAAAATTGGAACAATCAACACTATATTAATATCCATATTACTAATTTGTTATATTTCGATTGATCATGATTGTTAAAAAGTTATATAATGTATATTTAATGAATAAAGTTTTTGTTGTTTATATTTTCTTATTTAAAGTTTTAATTAATTTCTAAATTTAATTAAATGAGTTTGTTTTGCAGGTTCGAACAACTCCATGTGTATATTTTATTATAAAAAATAAAAGTTTTTTTTTGTTTCATGGGTCGTTCAACGAGGCAAGTTTCTGACCTTACTCGCAACCCAATGACTACAACTTTCAATTCAAAACAATTATAAAAAAAAATTATGTTCGAAAACATGTATTTTTATTTTATTTAATGACATAGTTCGATTAATATAAAGTAAATGTTTCTACCCGCGAAGTTTACGGGTGATAACCTAGTATGTATATATATACACCATAAAACTTCCCCACCACCAACAACCCAATGCAACCAGCAACCTGCGACCACAACCTACTCGATCTAATAACCCACCGCCGAATCGCAATAACCCAACCTGATCTGATAACACACCACAATCCACCCCATCGTCATCACTCTCTCTATATCCCAGCCGTAATCCACCTCTATCATGAACAATTATGATCCCCTAACACTCCTGGACAACAGTTTACACCCAAATCACTATCATCAACCTATCTATCTGATAAATATCATAAGATTTCTAGAAGTTTCAATGGAACAACAAGATAAATCACAAAGTTTGGAGTATATTGGTTGCAATAATGGAAGACAGCTGCTCATGGAGATAGTCCTCTGCTTCATCTTCATTTCTCATCTTCACATGGAGATAGATCTGTTCAATTGTGGCTAGGGTTAGGGTCCTGATTGAGGTTTGAGAGGGGGGGGGGGGGGGGGAGAAAGTGGATTGTGGTGGCCGGAGAGATGGTGGGTGGTGGCAGTGAAGGTCGAGGTAGGGTGGGTGGTGGCGGTGAAGACTGAGGTGGGGTGGGGTGGGTGCTGGCAGGAGAGAGGGTGTATGGTGGCAGTGAAGGCTTAGGTGGGTTGGGCTGTTGGATGGACAGTGGTGGCTGGGTGTTTATGGGTGTTTGGTTAGGGTTGGGGTGGGCGGCGATGGAGTGGTTGTGGTGGTGGTGGGAGGGTGGAGGACGGTGGCAGATGGTGTGGTGGGGGACGGTGGGTGTTGTTGGTGGTGGCGGTGCTAGGTGTGTTTATGGCAGGTGGGTTGCGAGTGGTGGCGGGTTGATGGTGGTGGCGATGGCAGGTGGGTCAATGGTGGTGATGATCGGTTGATGGTGTTTGAGGCGGGAGTTGGTGATGAGATTTGAATGGGTTAAGGCTAAATGGTGGTACCAGTAAAAGTAAAAGTAAAAGTAACAGTATAAGCTGTTGAAATAATCAAATAAAAGATTTAGCCAACAATAACCAAAATAAACTAAGAAATGTCCAACTTAGCCCCAACGCAAAGCATAATCACATATTCACCAAAAACACAAATTGATCGATAAACGCAATATATAGGCCACATCTATGAATTAACAAAATTCTATACATACATGATAAAATATAAAAAAGGTGAAAAGGTAACAAACATCGAACATACCTAAATTTCACAAGCACAATAATCAACTTTTGATACAAATGCAACAGTAGCAGCACCACCAGCTACTAGGGCTGTAAACGCACCGAACGAACACGAACAAGGCCATGTTCGTGTTCGTTCGTTAAGGAAATTACCATGTTCGCGAACTGTTCACGAACGCATACCGAACATAAGTTTATGTTCATGTTCGTTCGTTAAGGAAATTCAGTTATTCACGAACAGTTCGTGAACACTGGTCTCGAACACAAACGAACGCAAGCAAATAAAAAAGAACGCAAACGAACATTTAACTTGAAAATAAAAAAATAAAAATATTGTTATCCTTAAACATTGGATGTAAGTAGTTAAATACAACCATTAAATGATAAATCAAAACACAAGAAGTCTAATACACCACCAAACAATGAATCAACTTTAACTAACTTAGACATAATTATCCCCAAAAATGTCTTAGCATGTCCAAATTTTAGCTAACCTAGAAAAAAAAATAGGGTTTTAAGTTTTCAATATTTTTAGATAAAAGGTTTATTATTTATTATTTTTTAATATAATCAAACGAACACGGACGAACGTAACCGAACATATTATCGAACGTTCACGAACGCAGTCGAACGAACGAGACCTATGTTCGTGTTCGTTCGCTAAGCTAACCGAACGAAATTTTTTGTTCGTGTTCGTTCGTTAAGCTAATCGAACGAACATAAACGAACTTTCCGCCGAACGGTTCACGAACTGTTCGTTGAATGTTCGGTTCGTTTACAGCCCTACCAACTACTCACCAAAATGATAAATTAATAAACGGACATGAAATAAAAAATTACCAAAAGAAATAAACGAAACTTAGATATATCACACAAAAAAGTGAAATCTAAAAACGAATAGATATATCACACAAACACAAGTGAAATCCAAAAACGAAATTTATAACATACAACAAATATATTACAAATTCACCAGCACCATATCACACAAACAAATGAAATCTAAAAACGAATAGATATATCACACAAACACAAGTGAAATCCAAAAACAAAATTTATAACATACAACAAATATATTACAAATTCACCAGCACCATAATAGTCGAGGAGGTGGCAGCAGGGCGGCGTCGAGAGGTAGGGGAGGTGTCGGCGGCGGTGGAGGTAGGGGGTTGTCGGTAGTGGCTGTGGAGGTGGGGGAGTTGTCGGCCGCGGTGAGAGAGGGTTGTTGGCGGTGGAGGTAGGGGGTTGTCGGCAGTGGCTGTGGAGGTGGGGGTGTTGTCGGCCACTAGGGAGTGAGGGAGATGTGGAAGTGGCGGCTGGGAGGAGGAGAGGAGGAAGGGGTGGAGGAGAAGAAGGTGCTAGAGTTTGTGTGGAGGATCTGTGTTTAGAAGAGGAGGAGAAGAGGTTAGAAGACTTGAGTCCATATCTGCCCCAAAAAGAGGACGCGCAAACATTTTTTTAATGAAATCACTTCGAGAAAACAAACACACTGTAGACTCAAACGTCTGCGCGTGGTCTGCGTGTGGCAGACATAAGAGGTCAAGAAGAGCTTTTCACAAAAAAACAAACACCCCCTTATTAGTTACAACACAAAATCACTCAGAAACCAAAAACCCTCTTGTTCGAATTCCGGTTGGGGGGAGGAAGCCGATGAGAGGAGGCTATCAGGTGAGGATGAAATTCCGACAGCGATGCAGCAATTTGATCAAAAGTCCAGAAACAGAAGAGCAGGAGATGAGGGGATCGAAATATCGAATTAGGTTGAGGCTTCGGGAGTGACCACACGTTCAAAGATATGTACAGAACAAGATGGCCTATGCACTTGGCACAATGGGCTTTAATTAGAAAATTGCCAAACAAAATACACTAGCAATTTTGGATCCTACGGTGGGCACAGGCCCACCCTACGACTAAAATGGATCCGCTACAGACAGTGATTATAAAGCAAAACTATAGTAGCCTTTTTGATGTAAACCCTAAACTCTATTGGAATCTTGCTAAATGAAAGATAAGTATATAGTGTGGTGTATTGTAATATTGTGTGCATTAGACATCACAGAGACACATCCCATCCACTAGAAACCTATCCTACATGCAAAGAAGTATGCATCTTTTACACATGCATGTTTTTACAGTGATCATCTATAGATTTCATTTACGTACTAAAACTAATTTATACAAACGTGCGATAATTAAGAAACTTACAAAATTGTGACAAGAAGAAATATGATATTGAAAAGCATTCCAAAGGAGATATTCTCTATGTCACAGTCGGCGAGTAATCTGTCCGAAATTACGGGAATCCTCATAGTATTGACGAATAATTGCCAACCAAAGAAGACAGAAACGTCATCACCAATAGTAAAATCGTCCCTGAACTCCACTGAGTTCAACTTCATAGCCATTCCTAGGATGCTGAATCCACTTAGCCTATGCCGCATAATACATGCCGGATGTTGTGCAGAGATTCGCTCAATGTTGCATGACAACGGAGATAGTGGATCAGCAACGTAGCCTGTAAGTCTGTGAACAACAACGAACCCGTTAGACGGATCTAAACTTTCAAACTCTGCACCGATAGCAACTTTGAAGACGTCGTTAGAGAACTGTAGCGGATCTAGAAAGTTACTAAAGGGGCAACGTTTCAAAAAAAATTTAACGCACTTCATACAATGTAAACGAAACAACGATAGTAGCGCGGTAATAAATAAATTTAAACATATACCTAAATGATTTCTCATCTTTGATTTTTGAAAGCTTGAAACCGAGCCATGACATCCTCTTCTTTTACTTTACAAAAACTTTCTTTTTCGACCGCACAAATTAGAGCATTGTTCAAATACTCATCACCCATCCGATTGCGTAAATCCGTCTTGATAAGCTTCATTTTAGAAAAAAACATCTTTCAACAGTTGCGGTTGCAACCGGTAAAACTAGTGCTAGCTTCGATATTCGATAAACCAAAGGAAAACTTTCATTTTTCCGGTTTCCACCATTACATGAGCAAGGACACTTAATCCAGTCAAATTTGCAAACTTTTCATCTGCCTTTGAAGTGTGATAAAAGGTCGAAAGATCGCCCGCAAAACACCCTCATTCTTCTTTATTAAAGTCATTTGGATACATCTCGGAAAATTTCTCTGTCTTAGATATGTCAAATTTAGCAAACGAATTACAAGGATTTAAACCGACATATTTTCTATCAAACTAGTTGAGACCTCACTAAATCGGCTTCCAAGTTCTTAAAGTTGCATATCCAATACTGTATTAAAAACCACAACTTCAAAATGATGTTGGTTAGTAATGACATACCTTCGGTTTCTTTGATTACCATAACTTTCCACCATATCTAACATCTTAATGTTGTTTTTTTTTTTTTCACAAAAAGATGTCACGTTTGCCAACATCTTTTCAAACCCATTTTGTCTTAAATGATTCAAAGCTCGTTTTGTCCCGCTTATCAAATGAGATGCTTCTAACAAGTCTTGACTTTTCTTGAAGATGTTTTGATAGAGCATTTGTGAGGACTAAGATATCGTTCGGTAAAACACAAATTCAAGATTCTCAAAATATGATAGAATATCTGACGCATTAGATCGTTGTTGAAAGGTCTCTCCATCTTGTTTAATAAAAGTAAGTACCTCAACAACTTCCGAAAATAATTTCAACAAACTTATGATGGTTCCATGATGAGAACCCCATCGTGTGTCTCCGGGTCGGGCAAGGGAAACCTCTTGGTTTAATTCTTTTCCAGTGTTAATTTCACCCGCTAGAATTTGGTTTTCCACTCTATCTTTTTTTGCCTCCAACATCATATCTTTTCTTTTGCAAGAAGCACCAACCGTATTAACAACCATGCCAAGAGTTTCTTAAAATTCTTTAACACCATCATGCTTTTTTGCTACAGTCACAATCACTAACTGAAGTTGATGAGAAAAGCAATGTATGTAATGTGCCGATGGACTGTCTTTCTGATGTGTGCAAAATGCAACATATAAATTACATCAATTGTGGCATAAAACTAACCCTTTTTTAGTACTAATGTTGGAAAAAGTGTGCTTTTGTCTTCCCTTTGTATTTTCAGGATTAAATGAGCTCAAATTAACAAAAGAAGCAAAAAGACATCAAAATCTAACATAAATACAAGAAAAGAAACAAGACGTGACATGCCCGACCCCACGACAGCATCATCCCAAGCAAAACAAGACAACAGAAGACTGAACACGCCTCGTGCTCAGCCAGCACGGGGGCGTGCCCAAGTGTCAGCAGAAAAGACAAAGTGGTAGAAGCTTCTATTGCCCACCACGGGGCCGTGCTCAGCGGACACGGGGCCGTGGTCAACTATAAGATTCGCACAATCCAGGCAAATCTTCATAGTACATAGATTCTTCTGCACACGGGGTCGTGCTCAGCGGACACGGGGGCGTGGTCAACTAATAAGACAAAGCTGCATTAAATGAAGAAAGAGAAGGATGTAGACACGGGGCCGTGCCCACTGGACACGGGGCCGTGCCCGAGCTTCTGTTCAGCCTATAAATAGGAGTGCTTGGCTCAAGCTCAAACCATCCCTTGGCACACCACCTCTCTCACACTTCACCCACCACCCACCACCACCATAACACCATCATCCACCACCATCATCCATTATCCATCATAGAGTGTGTGAGTCGTCTCGGGATCCAAGATTGATCGTAAGAGTTCTTGACAATCAAGGCCATGTTTGCCTAAGTCTCTTACATCACTTGGTGAAGACAAAGTGTCTAGTGTAATACTTTTTATTTTTAATCTTTTCACACTTTTTACTTGGTTTTGTATTAATGACTTTAATAACTAGTTTCTTATGTTGAAGGTGATCTTTCCTTATCGTTTGTCCGTGGTGTCTTGGCATTATTTTACTGTCTATATAAAATAAAAGATTTACACCATTCATATCTCCACGGTCTATATGGAGGTATGTTGGCTACCTGGTTGGGGGTTAAGGGAACGGTTTGGTAAAGGTCTTGCCATTGTTCAGCGTTTAGAGGTCCTGCAATGGACCTGGGTCAAATTTAGTAGGACCTCCTTCAATACTTAACGGTATTGGATGGCGGGGGTCCAAACTCTTTGATCCCCTCATAAGTTAACTACTATTAATACTATAACCCGACTATTTAGGACTGTATCCCTGCTGACTCAGACTACTTGGTCGAGGGTAACGTCACCTCCAAAAGAGGGGCCTACCATAATTTGCATTAATAACTTAATTAATTATCTTTCAATAATCCACCCTTTTAGGATTGTATCCTTGCTGACTCAAACTACTGGGGTGAGGGTAACGTCACCTTCAAAAGAGGGCCCTACTACAATAACTAAGATAATCTCTTAAAAAGTGTAAAAGTGCGGAAATAATCAAAGGTTACACTAGATACGAGTCGGAACCAAGTGATTCATCTTGTCTATCTGTTTTTATTTTTATTTTCAGCATTTTAGTTAGTTTTTATTTTTCTTAGTTTAAAACATTTTTCTAAACTTTTTGATTTGATTAGACGTTGAGGATAAACCGTTACTAAAAGCTCTTGTGTCCTTGGACGACCTCGGTATCTTGCCAACACTATACTACGCTCACGATGGGTGCACTTGCCCATATGTGTGTTTAGTGTTAGTAAAATATCGTGTTTTATAAATTTAAAACTTGGCTAAAAATAAGTGTTAAAGGGGCTTAAAATATACACCTAATATATATAACACTTCACACGCATCAAGTTTTTGGCGCCGTTGCCGGGGACACAAGGATTTTAAGAAAGTTAGGAATCAACGGCCTAATCGTTTTTCTTATTTTTCATTTTTTTTAGGATTTTTTCTTAGTTTTTTCAGCTTCTGCAGAACTCAGCACGGGCCATGCCCGCTGAACACGCCCCGTGCCCAATCATTGGAACTGGCAATCCTGTTTTAAGTCAGACAGTAAGCTGAACACGGGGCCATGCCCACTCAACACGCCCCCGTGCCCAAGTTTCAGTTACTGAAAACAGAACCGTAAGATCCCGACGGTTGGTAATTTCTGACACAAACATGAGTGATACTGATACTTTTTACTTTCGGCACTCTTATGGTACTATGTGGTGTCAATTATGTGGTGGTAACCATAAGGAATTAGAATGTTATTTTCTAAATTATAAACCCCACTATATAGACCCATCGTTTCCTAGTATCCTTAAGAGGGGCGAAAGTAAAAATAATCCTTATCTCTCCCTCGAATGCTCCCAACCGGATTTTCTAGGAGAAATGTTTCTCGATAAATTATTTCAACTAGAAGATCTAATTATTGATTGGTTAAAAGAACTTAGAAAAGATTTCAATGATCTTTTCCAAGACGATAACCAAGAAGAAGGGTTGGAAACGCATTCAAACAACTTCGTTGTTTCTGACGATACTTCTAACTCTAGCGAGGACTTGAGCGATAGTCGTCCCTGTGCCGATTGTGCCGTGAAGGACTCCCCATCAACTTCGTTTGATGCATACATAGACCTGAGCGATTCGACATACACCTTCTTTAACGAGAGCCAGGAAAAGGGTTGGACTTGTCCACCTACATATAGCATAGGAATCACCCTCACCGACAACCTCTTGCGTTCTCGTCTTAATCTAGAACAATTAAGGTATCTTAGGCACTTTGGGGTTGTTCCATGCAGTAAGGAACCGCCTGATCCGGAAAAGTTCCTTAAAAATAGACGCACTTCATAAAACAGCCTTCCGACACGGGGCCGTGTCCAGGTCAGCACGCCCCCGTGTCCAACAAAAGATTCCCTTCTGACTTTTGTCAGAATACGGACAAAACGTGTCAGGATCTTGCCTGCACACGGGGCCGTGTCCAGCCGACATGGGGCCGTGTCCAGCACGCTGTCGTTTTCTATAAATGCAGCCAAGAACCCTGCATATTTGGACCATCCAGGGACAGAGATTTGAAAGGATTTTCTGACTTACCATCCTAGGTATGTTCTAAAAGAAGGTTCTAACAAGCATCTTGTCCTTTCCTCTTTTATCTATTGCCTTCTTCTTCATCTTTCTTGCAACAACACCTCTATTGAACTTGATTTCAAGCTTTGGTGTGATGTTTGTTGAATTTTTGTTCAAGGAATCTTGTTAAAAATAAGTTACAAAACATGGTTTTAAGTTATTTCTGTTAAAAAATGTCACACCCCTTTCTGCGGCGAAAGCACGAGGTGTGATCATGAAAGGTTCTCATTGCATACGAAAGGTAAACATGCTATATGCTCGTAAAAACATCAAATACCATAATTTGAAAATATAAGTTTAGCGTTTACTCGCTAAGTCGCATAAAACATTGTCTTAAAAAGTTTACAACTTTATTTAAAGATAAACAATGGCGACATCCACAAGCATAAGCGAGACCGCGCGCACATCCATCCTAGTTACCTGAAATACATGTGAGTTTTGGAAAAAACGTCAACATAAAGTTGGTGTGAATTCATGTAGTCTTTGTATTTAACGCTTGTATATCCTGTATAAAAATCATGGTATGTATTTGTTAAATCACGTATTCAAGTATAAATCAAGTGTTTCCATATGTATCAAGTGTTAATGGGTTGCAAAGCCATTAACATGTGACACGACATAGGAAGTCACCAAACCATAGGCATTTATCTATAGTCGATTCACGACTGAGACACAAAAACACTACTTGGTTCTAGTTGTCACCAAGAGTGGGGCTGCCCTGAAACCCATTAGATCTAACCTTTTGTTCTGCGGTCTAAGTATGTACACGATTAATGGTGCTTATGTTACCCTATTCGTGACACGATTTCTCGTATCAATTCTTGGCACTAGTTGTCACCAAGAGTACTTCTCGTTTTAGTACATATCATACCATTTTGTAAATATTGAAGTATTTGTAACATGTATTTCACCCCCGAAGTTATAAAACTGAAAACAGTTAAGAGAAAAGGAGGAGCATGAACTCACAACTTTGCGTTCCTTGCGTCGTAAACTTCACCGGATTTGCTTAATTAACGTCGTAACCTATACTCGTTTTCTTAACGTTAGTCACTAGACTTGCGTCGCACAAGTACAGTCACTCTCTTTTGTGTATATTTTCTTGTGTTAAAAATATTTTATATTTTTAACTAAGGGTCTTACTTATATTATTTCCTCAAAAATAAATATAAGCTTTTTGTATTTTGCACTTTGCACCCGAATTATGTATCTTGTATGTTGTATGTGTATTTTTTATGTTTATACTCCTCATGAGTATTTAGTGTATTTTTTTTAAGTCTTAATACACTAGCACGTATAACACATACTATATACACTTAGCACAAAAGTTGGTGATAAAATAATATATATTTTTCTCTTAAAAAATATATATATATATACATAAGATCCATTTTTATTTTTGAAGAAATCACCATTTCTTATCACCAAAAATTAGGGAAACCTTGGTAATGTTTTGAGGTATATTTTTAGGGGATAAGTTTCTCAAAAACTTATATTTTTTTCTAAGTGTCAAAATTTATAAAAATTTTGACAGAGTTTCCCCTAAAAATGGAGGTTTCCCATGTTTTCAAAACATGTGTTTATTTTCTTTTAATCGTCAACAATCATCAACAACAACTATCAACAATAATCATCAACAATAATCACTAGTTTCTCCATTTCATGAACTTGAATATTTACAAAAATGTGTAGTAACTTACTAGCACATTTAGTAAGTCTTGTTATCTTTAAAAATAAGTTTAATTTCTTAAAAACTTTATTTTTAAAGAATATGAAGTTTCACAACTTCTAGTAGGTTTTTACGAAAATGATTTCTTTGTTAAAACTTTTGTTACACAAGTGTCCACACACTTGTTTGTTCACAAAAACACCTCTAGTTTATGAAAGATCCGGTTTTAAAACATGATTTCATCATACACTTGGTTTTTCAAAAATACCACTTGTAGATCCGTAGATCTACTAGTTTAGAACTCCATTTCATAAGAAAAATAGTTTTTACACAAGTTCATGTTTAGTGTGTAGTAGTGTTTCATCATTTAACCCCTTTTCATACTTTAACAAACTCTATGCCATGATTCTTGAAAATGACTAATCCGGGTTAGATGATGATCCGAGCTACCACAACATAGATCGGCACTAAATAATCACCACAAAACAAGTCTTACAAGTTTTACACCGCATTATAGTTTTTATCCAACTTATTTCTCATTCTTGTAAACTTTTAGTATGTGATTTAGTATGTTCATGATTTTCACCCGACAAAGTTCATATTAACCACTTTAGAATAGATCAAGAGTGTGTTTGAAGTCACTTACTACTAGCTCGAGGCTAGGGAAGAAACTAGTCGAAAAATGCGTGGATAAAAGCAAACGGTTGAGGTTCTTCAACTTCCGAAAGCTCCTAGCTTCACTATGCACCTTGAGTATGCTTGAAGCTAGATGATGATGGGTGAATGATGGTGGTGGTGGGGTTGTTGCTCTCGGCCGAGGGTGGGGGAGAAGAGAGGGAGAAGTGGAGGTGTTTGTGTGTGTGAGAATGATGAGGATGGTGATCTAGTGGGTTATCTTTATATCCTCCAACATGAGTTTAACCATTGGGTATAATGTTCTTAGTGTACAAGACAATATCTCATAAACAAATCAACAAGATCTTTTAATTAGGCCATGTGGGCCGATTTTAATCATGGGGGAGGGGGTCTAGTTGTAATTTTTAACCCTCTAGTTTGTTTAATGTTCAATCCCAAGCATTAGTTAGTTATGTTAGTTACAAGATATTTTAGTGGGTGTTAGGGTGCTCGGGGACCCTAACTAGCTCAGAAAAGTAAAAACAATGCTTCTAGCATTATTTTGGTGTTTCCGGGTATTATCCGGTTGTTCGGTTATATACCGGTTCGTTAAAGTGCTAAATCACACTTTTTAGTGTCTTTTAAGTACCTTTTTGTATCCTTTCAATTCCCAACACTTGGGGAAGTTTTTTGGATAATAAAACGTAATTTCTGCATAATATTTCAGTGCCAAAATGCTGATTATAGCTGAATTATGCAAAATTCTGCTCTTAAAGTGCGTTTCGGGTGCTTTTTAGTGCTTATTTTTGCTTCCGGAGAGTATATATATTAAACCCTTGTATGTACTCTTGGGTTTTAATGTATTCTTGTTGTTGGACCTACACCTAGGCTCCAATTTTATTGACTGACTGCTTTCTGCAGTTCTGTTGACAAATAGTGTCTTACCGGTGAGTTTACTTAGTATCTTTGACGCAACGCTCTCGTTTATGCATAAAGCAATATTTTGTAGTATACAACGTGCATGAATTCACTTGTTTAGTATGTGTTCAGACATTGCTGACAATTAAGCACATAATTGCAGTCATTAAATAATAATTAAAGTGTACGAAAATTACCGGTTTGTGCCAGTTGTCACAGTCTCCCCCCGTTAAAAGAATTTCGTCCCGAAATTCAGGCTGAACTAACTCTCGCATGAGTCTTCTTGAATAGGTGGGGATACTTTTCATTGAACTGGTCTTCACGTTCCCATGTATACTCGGGCCCGTGCTTAGAGCTCCAACGTACTTTGACAAGTTTCACACTGCTCCTCCTGGTCTTGTTGACTTTCCAGTCGGTAACCTCAACGGGTTGTTCTGTAAATCGGAGGGCTTCATCGATATGCACTTCATCCATCGGGATGATCACGCTTTCTTGTGTTGGACTCTTCTTCAGGTTGGATACATGAAACGTATCATGTACTCCATTAAGTTCTTCCGGTAACTCCAACTTGTATGCCACGGTACCAATTCTTTTCAATATTCTGAATGGTCCGATGTATCGTGGATTCAGCTTTCCACGCTTTCCAAATCTGACTACGCCCTTCCATGGTGAGACTTTTAACAACACTTTGTCTCCCACCTTGAATTCTACCGATTTTCTTTTCGGATCAGCGTAGCTCTTTTGTCGATCTCGAGCCGCCTTAATGCGCTCTCGGATCTGCGCAATCTTGTCGGTTGTCTCTTGTACACGTTCAGGACCAACCATACGTTTATCTCCGGCATCTGCCCAACATAAGGGCGATCGGCATTTGCGGCCATACAGAGCTTTGAACGGTGCGGCTTTTATGCTCGTATGATGGCTGTTATTGTAGGAAAACTCAACTAAAGGTAGATGAGTATCCCAGATGCCGCCTAGATCCATGACACATGCGCGAAGCATATCTTCTAACGTTTGTATAGTCCGTTTGCTTTGGCTGTCTGTTTGCGGATGGAATGCCGTGCTTAGATCTAACTGAGATCCAAAGGCTTCCTGAAATGATTGCCAGATTCTTGAGACAAAGCGTCCATCTCTGTCTGAAATGATTGAGATTGGCACTCCATGACGTGCCACAATTTCTCTTAAGTATATTTCAGCAAGCTTTCCAGTGCTGTCTTTTTCTCGGATCGGTAGGAAGTGCGCAGACTTCGTTAATCGATCAACTATTACCCATATCATATCGCGCCCTCTCGGGGTCCTGGGTAATTTCGTTATGAAGTCCATCGAGATTTGTTCCCACTTCCACACGGGAATCTCTGGTTGTTGTAATAGGCCGGACGGTTTCTGTTATTCTGCCTTAACCTTAGCACAGGTTAGGCATTTTCCAACATAAACAGCAACATCGCTTTTAAGTCTCGGCCACCAGTAGTATTCCTTTAAGTCTTGATACATTTTGTCCGATCCTGGATGGATCGAATATCTCGATTTGTGGGCTTCATTAAGGATGACTTCTCGTATGCCACCATAGAGTGGAACCCAAATACGCTTCTTGAAGTATAAGGCCCCCTCTTCATTTGGCACCATGTATTTCAGCATACCCCGTAGGTATTCAGCTTTACGGTTCTCTTCTTTAAGAGCTTCTTGTTGTGCATCACGAATGCGTGCAGTGAGGTTCGTTCGAATCGTCATTTCCAATGCTCGAACCCTTAGGGTCTTAACCCTTTCTTTTCGGCTCAACGCGTCTGCTACAACGTTCGCCTTTCCAGGATGGTACTTAATCTCACAGTCATAATCATTCAGCAGCTCAACCCAACGTCGCTGGCGCATATTCAATTCCTTCTGATCAAATATGTGTTGTAAGCTTTTGTGATCTGTGAAGATTGTACATCGTGTACCATATAAATAATGTCGCCAAATCTTCATGGCGAATACCACTGCGCCCAGCTCCAGGTCGTGAGTGGTATAATTTCTCTCGTGAACCTTCAGTTGTCTTGAAGCATAAGCGATGACTTTTTGGCGTTGCATGAGCACGCAACCCAAGCCTTGTCGTGAGGCGTCGCAGTATACCACGAAGTCTTTAGTGCCTTCGGGTAATGATAGTATCGGTGCATCGCAGAGCTTGTTCTTAAGTAGCTAAAAGGCTTCTTCCTGTTTGTGACCCCAGTCGTATTTCTTGTCTTTCTGTGTAAGGGTTGTTAGCGGTTGAGCTATTTTTGAGAAATTCTCGATGAATCGTCGGTAATAGCCCGCTAAGCCCAAAAATTGTCGTACTTCGGTTGGGGTCTTGGGAGCTTCCCAATTCTTTATGGCTTCAATCTTGGATGGGTCTACATGAATGCCCTTCTCATTCACAACGTGACCAAGAAATTGTACTTCGCGAATCCAGAATTCGCATTTCGAGAACTTTGCATAAAGCTTCTCTTTCTTCAGTAGTTCCAAGATGGTTCTGAGATGTTGCTCATGCTCTTCTTTCGTTCGCGAGTAAATCAGGATATCAACGATAAATACAATCACGAATTTATCGAGATATGGTTTGCATACGCGGTTCATCAGATCCATAAAGACCGCTGGCGCGTTCGTCAATCCAAATGGCATCACAAGAAATTCGTAGTGCCCATAGCGTGTTCTGAATGCAGTCTTTGGCACGCTTTCATCTTGGATTCTCAGCTGATGGTATCCAGATCGAAGGTCGATCTTGGAATAGTAGCTTGATCCTTGTAGTTGATCAAATAAGTCATCAATTCTCGGTAGCGGATACCGATTCTTGATCGTGAGCTTGTTCAGTTCCCTGTAATCGATACACATCCATAGTGATCCATCCTTCTTCTTCACGAATAATACTGGAGCTCCCCAGGGTGAGAAGCTTGGCCTTATGAATCCTTTATCCAACAACTCCAGAAGCTGTGTAGATAATTCTTGCATTTCGGATGGCGCAAGTCGATAGGGTGCCTTGGCTACAGGAGCAGCTCCCGGAACCAAGTCTATATGGAATTCGACTTGTCGTTGCGAAGGTAGTCCTGGCAGATCTTCAGGGAACACATCAGGAAATTCCTTCACCGCAGGAATGTCTTCGAGTTTTGGCTCCACAGCCTTCTTATCTACAACGTGTGCTAGGAAAGCAACACATCCTTTCCTTAAGCACTTCTGTGCCTTCATACAACTGATGATTCGTAGAGGCGCGTTTCGTCTTTCTCCATGTACGATGAGAGTTTCATCATTCGCCAGAGGGATGCGAATGATTTTCTCATGACAAATGACTTCAGCTTTGTTCTTGGACAACCAGTCCATTCCGACCACTACATCGAAGCTACCTAATTGAATAGGTAAGAGGTCGATGCTAAATCTTCGTTCACCAAGTTCTAGCGTGCAGCCTCTAACAACTTCGCCCGATTCGACAAGTTTACCATTGGCTAGTTCTATGGAATAAGGAATTTCTAATCTACTAGATTCTATTCCAAGTATGCGTTTAAATTCCACAGACATGAAGCTATAATCGGCGCCAGTGTCGAATAATATGGATGCAAAGTGATTGTTAATGAGGAACGTACCGTTGACCACATTAGGGTCCTCGCGTGCGTCCCTTGCTCCAATTACAAATGCTCGGGCTTGAGCATTGTTTCCCTCTGGGAAATCCTTCATGAAATGATCTTTACTTCCACATCTGAAGCATCCTTGGTTTCGCCCATTTCCGTTACCATTCCCGTTACCAGCACCATTTCCATTTCCATTTCCACCATTGCTTCTATTACCAGCCCCGATACGATTTCCATTCCCGTTCTTATTTCCCTTACCCCAGCAGTCTTCAGTGCGGTGACCCAACTTTCCACACTTGTCGCATCTTGGAACGCGACACACCCCTTCGTGATGACGCTTGCACTGATTGCACTTGGGCAGGGTGCCCAGGTATCCTTTAGCTTGAGCGTCATTCATGGCTGCAAGAGGTTTCGCCCCTTGAGGCGGGTTAGGGTCACGCTTCTTGTTGGAACCTTTGTTGTTACGAGTTGCTTGATTCAAGTTTGCATGTTTCCTTTTCTTGTCGCCATACGACTCAGCATGCGTCTCGGTCTTCTCTGTTGGGTTTAGTGATAGCGTCTTCATTCGAACACAATCTTCAGTAAGGCTGACAGCCAGAGTTACAGCCTCGGTGATTGTTTGAGGTTTGGCCGAAGTTACCTGCCGCGAAACTCTGAGGCCAGTCCCCAAATGTAACGTTCAACACGCTTAAATTCGGGAGTCACCATGTAGGGAAGCACTCTGGATAGATCGTGGAACCTTCGAGTATAACCATTAATGTCAGCACCTTCCATGGTCAAGTAACAGAACTCCGTCTCCAGCCTTTGGAGTTCAGCACGAGAGCAGTACTTCTCTCTCATTCTTTCCTTTAGTTCATCCCAAGTTAGGCCATAAGCGGCATCATCGCCCAAGGTTTGGACTTGCAGGTTCCACCAAGTCAGAGCTTCATCGACAAACAACCCAGTAGCAAAGGTGACTTGTTGATCCGCGGTACACTTGCTCATGCGGATAGTAGCTTCTGTCTTCTCCGTCCAGCGCACAAATGCTACTGCACCTCCTGTGCCATCATAGTTCATCGGCTTGCAGTCGAGGAACTGCTTGAATGTGCAGCCTGGAATTAACCCAACCAATTCACTTATGAGCAATCGAAGAAACAATGAAGCAAGGACCGTTCATAAATTCCTTCATGCTTAGTAAATTGTTTTAAGGTTACCTTGAGCTGCGTTTCCTCCAGACGAATCTCCATTCTGATTACGCCTAGCGTTGCTTGGTCCTCCACTGTCTTGAGTACGGTTCGCCTCGTATTGGGCGATAGCAGCGGAGATCCTTTCCTCCAGTAGAGCGTTCAGCTCTTCAGCAGTTCTTGGCAGTGGGGGAGGAGGAGGTTGATCGTCATTGCGAGCATTCACAGATTTCCTGGGTGCCATGTTCTGACAGATCATAACACAACAGGGTTAGACATTTGTTTGATATCGTCCTACTAGACAGTAGTAGTATATATATTCACAGGTATATACCACATAAGTGACATCAAACAATTATTACTCTAGCAGAGTACTTAGTAGGCTTGCACTGAGGGAATCTATACGTGACAAGACTTGCTGTGATTTTTGTGCACTGAATTCCATAATTATGTATGCATCCATAATTACGTAACTCCTTGCACAGTCCGCACAGTTCGTTTCATCCTCGTATTTCTTCCTTCAGATGGGCCATTGCTTTCAGATAAAGTCACGTATACTTGTGACATTCTACTTCTAGTACATGCTAATTATCACACATAATTGCAAGTAATTTCTAGTCAACGACAAGTGCTACTCAAGTGCACTCTAAATCTCGTAGTGTCTTTTCTAGACTCATGTAGACAGTTTCAGGCAGTGGATGTCGCGGGACGTTTTATGCAATGAAAACTCTTTGAAAATTGTTTTCGTGAAAGGATCCTAGTGATTGTAGACTAGACTCGAGAAGGAATCCTGGTTCACTACAATCGCAGCTCTGATACCAATATGTCACACCCCTTTCTGCGGCGGAAGCACGAGGTGTGATCATGAAAGGTTCTCATTGCATACGAAAGGTAAACATGCTATATGCTCGTAAAAACATCAAATACCATAATTTGAAAATATAAGTTTAGCGTTTACATCGCTAAGTCGCATAAAACATTGTCTTAAAAAGTTTACAACTTTATTTAAAGATAAACAATGGCGACATCCACACGCATAAGCGAGACCGCGCGCACATCCATCCTAGTTACCTGAAATACATGTGAGTTTTGGAAAAACGTCAACATAAAGTTGGTGTGAATTCATGCAGTTTTTGTATTTAACGCTTGTATATCCTGTATAAAAATCATGGTATGTATTTGTTAAATCACGTATTCAAGTATAAATCAAGTGTTTCCATATGTATCAAGTGTTAATGGGTTGCAAAGCCATTAACATGTGACACGACATAGGAAGTCACCAAACCATAGGCATTTATCTATAGTCGATTCACGACTGAGACACAAAAACACTACTTGGTTCTAGTTGTCACCAAGAGTGGGGCTGCCCTGAAACCCATTAGATCTAACCTTTTATTCTGCGGTCTAAGTATGTACACGAATAATGGTGCTTATGTTACCCTATTCGTGACACGATTTCTCGTATCAATTCTTGGCACTAGTTGTCGCCAAGAGTACTTCTCGTTTTAGTACATATCATACCATTTTGTAAATATTGAAGTATTTGTAACATGTATTTCACCCCCGAAGTTATAAAACTGAAAACAGTTAAGAGAAAAGGGGGAGCATGAACTCACAACTTTGCGTTCCTTGCGTCGTAAACTTCACCGGATTTGCTTAATTAACGTCGTAACCTATACGCGTTTTCTTAACGTTAGTCACTAGACTTGCGTCGCACAAGTACAGTCACTCTCTTTTGTGTATATTTTCTTGTGTTAAAAATATTTTATATTTTTAACTAAGGGTCTTACTTATATTATTTCCTCAAAAATAAATATAAGCTTTTTGTATTTTGCACTTTGCACCCGAATTATGTATCTTGTATCTTGTATGTTGTATGTGTATTTTTTATGTTTATACTCCTCATGAGTATTTAGTGTATTTTTTTAAGTCTTAATACACTAGCACGTATAACACATACTATATACACTTAGCACAAAAGTTGGTGATAAAATAATATATATTTTTCTCTTAAAAAAATATATATACATAAGATACATTTTTATTTTTGAAGAAATCACCATTTCTTATCACCAAAAATTAGGGAAACCTTGGTAATGTTTTGAGGTATATTTTTAGGGGATAAGTTTCTCAAAAACTTATATTTTTTTCTAAGTGTCAAAATTTATAAAAATTTTGACAGAGTTTCCGCTAAAAATGGAGGTTTCCCATGTTTTCAAAACATGTGTTTATTTTCTTTTAATCGTCAACAATCATCAACAACAACTATCAACAATAATCATCAACAATAATCACTAGTTTCTCCATTTCATGAACTTGAATATTTACAAAAATGTGTAGTAACTTACTAGCACATTTAGTAAGTCTTGTTATCTTTAAAAATAAGTTTAATTTCTTAAAAACTTTATTTTTAATGAATATGAAGTTTCACAACTTCTAGTCGGTTTTTACGAAAATTATTTCTTTGTTAAAACTTTTGTTACACAAGTGTCCACACACTTGTTTGTTCACAAAAAACACCTTTAGTTTATGAAAGATCCGGTTTTAAAACATGATTTCATCATACACTTGGTTCTTAAAAAATACCACTTGTAGATCCGTAGATCTACTAGTTTAGAACTCCATTTCATAAGAAAAATAGTTTTTACACAAGTTCATGTTTAGTGTGTAGTAGTGTTTCATCATTTAACCCCTTTTCATACTTTAACAAACTCTATGCCATGATTCTTGAACATGACTAATCCGGGTTAGATGATGATCCGAGCTACCACAACATAGATCGGCACTAAATAATCACCACAAAACAAGTCTTACAAGTTTTACACAACATTATAGTTTTTATCCAACTTATTTCTCATTCTTGTAAACTTTTAGTATGTGATTTAGTATGCTCATGATTTTCACCCGACAAAGTTCATATTAACCACTTTAGAATAGATCAAGAGTGTGTTTGAAGTCACTTACTACTAGCTCGAGGCTAGGGAAGAAACTAGTCGAAAAATGCGTGGATAAAAGCAAACGGTTGAGGTTCTTCAACTTCCGAAAGCTCCTAGCTTCACTATGCACCTTCTATCACCCTTGAGTATGCTTGAAGCTAGATGATGATGGGTGAATGATGGTGGTGGTGGGGTTGTTGCTCTCGGCCGAGGGTGGGGGAGAAGAGAGGGAGAAGTGGAGGTGTTTGTGTGTGTGAGAATGATGAGGATGGTGATCTAGTGGGTTATCTTTATATCCTCCAACATGGGTTTAACCATTGGGTCTAATGTTCTTAGTGTACAAGACAATATCTCATAAACAAATCAACAAGATCTTTTAATTAGGCCATGTGGGCCGATTTTAATCATGGGGGAGGGGGTCTAGTTGTAATTTTTAACCATCTAGTTTGTTTAATGTTCAATCCCAAGCATTAGTTAGTTATGTTAGTTACAAGATATTTTAGTGGGTGTTAGGGTGCTCGGGGACCCTAACTAGCTCAGAAAAGTAAAAACAATGCTTCTAGCATTATTTTGGTGTTTCCGGGTATTATCCGGTTGTTCGGTTATATACCGGTTCGTTAAAGTGCTAAATCACACTTTTTAGTGTCTTTTAAGTACCTTTTTGTATCCTTTCAATTCCCAACACTTGGGGAAGTTTTTTGGATAATAAAACGTAATTTCTGCATAATATTTCAGTGCCAAAATGCTAATTATAGCTGAATTATGCAAAATTCTGCACTTAAAGTGCGTTTCGGGTGCTTTTTAGTGCTTATTATTGCTTCCGGAGAGTATATATATTAAACCCTTGTATGTACTCTTGGGTTTTAATGTATTCTTGTTGTTGGACCTACACCTAGGCTCCAATTTTATTGACTGAGTGCTTTCTGCAGTTCTGTTGACACATAGTGTCTTACCGGTGAGTTTACTTAGTATCTTTGACGCAACGCTCTCGTTTATGCATAAAGCAATATTTTGTAGTATACAACGTGCATGAATTCACTTGTTTAGTATGTGTTCAGACATTGCTGACAATTAAGCACATAATTGCAGTCATTAAATAATAATTAAAGTGTACGGAAATTACCGGTTTGTGCCAGTTGTCACAGTCTCCCCCCGTTAAAAGAATTTCGTCCCAAAATTCAGGCTGAACTGACTCTCGCAGGAGTCTTCTTGAATAGGTGGGGATACTTTTCCTTGAACTGGTCTTCACGTTCCCATGTATACTCGGGCCCGTGCTTAGAGCTCCAACGTACTTTGACAAGTTTCACACTGCTCCTCCTGGTCTTGTTGACTTTCCAGTCGGTAACCTCAACGGGTTGTTCTGTAAATCGGAGGGCTTCATCGATATGCACTTCATCCATCGGGATGATCACGCTTTCTTGTGTTGGACTCTTCTTCAGGTTGGATACATGAAACATATCATGTACTCCATTAAGTTCTTCCGGTAACTCCAACTTGTATGCCACGGTACCAATTCTTTTCAATATTCTGAATGGTCCGATGTATCGTGGATTCAGCTTTCCACGCTTTCCAAATCTGACTACGCCCTTCCATGGTGAGACTTTTAACAACACTTTGTCTCCCACCTTGAATTCTACCGATTTTCTTTTCGGATCAGCGTAGCTCTTTTGTCGATCTCGAGCCGCCTTAATGCGCTCTCAGATCTGCGCAATCTTGTCGGTTGTCTCTTGTACAAGTTCAGGACCAACCATACGTTTATCTCCGGCATCTGCCCAACATAAGGGCGATCGGCATTTGCGGCCATACAGAGCTTCGAACGGTGCGACTTTTATGCTCGTATGATAGCTGTTATTGTAGGAAAACTCAGCTAAAGGTAGATGAGTATCCCAGCTGCCGCCTAGATCCATGACACATGCGCGAAGCATATCTTCTAACGTTTGTATAGTCCGTTTGCTCTGGCCGTCTGTTTGCGGATGGAATGCCGTGCTTAGATCTAACTGAGATCCAAAGGCTTCCTGAAATGATTGCCAGATTCTTGAGACAAAGCGTCCATCTCTGTCTGAAATGATTGAGATTGGCACTCCATGACGTGCCACAATTTCTGTTAAGTATATTTCTGCAAGCTTTCCAGTGCTGTCTTTTTCTCGGATCGGTAGGAAGTGCGCAGACTTCGTTAATCGATCAACTATTACCCATATCATATCGTGCCCTCTCGGGGTCCTGGGTAATTTCGTTATGAAGTCCATCGAGATTTGTTCCCACTTCCACACGGGAATCTCTGGTTGTTGTAATAGGCCGGACGGTTTCTGATATTCTGCCTTAACCTTGGCACAGGTTAGGCATTTTCCAACATAAACAGCAACATCGCTTTTAAGTCTCGGCCACCAGTAGTATTCCTTTAAGTCTTTATACATTTTGTCCGATCCTGGATGGATCGAATATCTCGATTTGTGGGCTTCATTAAGGATGACTTCTCGTATGCCACCATAGAGTGGAACCCAAATACGCTTCTTGAAGTATAAGGCTCCCTCTTCATTTGGCACCATGTATTTCAGCATACCCCGTAGGTATTCAGCTTTACGGTTCTCTTCTTTAAGAGCTTCTTGTTGTGCATCACGAATGCGTGCAGTGAGGTTCGTTCGAATCGTCATTTCCAATGCTCGAACCCTTAGGGTCTTAACCCTTTCTTTTCGGCTCAACGCGTCTGCTACAACGTTCGCCTTTCCAGGATGGTACTTAATCTCACAGTCATAATCATTCAGCAGCTCAACCCAACGTCGCTGGCGCATATTCAATTTCTTCTGATCAAATATGTGTTGTAAGCTTTTGTGATCTGTGAAGATTGTACATCGTGTACCATATAAATAATGTCGCCAAATCTTCAAGGCGAATACCACTGCGCCCAGCTCCAGGTCGTGAGTGGTATAATTTCTCTCGTGAACCTTTAGTTGTCTTGAAGCATAAGCGATGACTTTTTGGCGTTGCATGAGCACGCAACCCAAGCCTTGTCGTGAGGCGTCGCAGTATACCACGAAGTCTTTAGTTCCTTCGGGTAATGATAGTATCGGTGCATCGCAGAGCTTGTTCTTAAGTAGCTGACAGGCTTCTTCCTGTTTGTGACCCCAGTCGTATTTCTTGTCTTTCTGTGTAAGGGTTGTTAGCGGTTGAGCTATTTTTGAGAAATTCTCGATGAATCGTCGGTAATAGCCCGCTAAGCCCAAAAATTGTCGTATTTCGGTTGGGGTCTTGGGAGCTTCCCAATTCTTTATGGCTTCAATCTTGGATGGGTCTACATGAATGCCCTTCTCATTCACAACGTGACCAAGAAATTGTACTTCGCGAATCCAGAACTCGCATTTCGAGAACTTTGCATAAAGCTTCTCTTTCTTCAGTAGTTCCAAGATGGTTCTGAGATGTTGCTCATGCTCTTCTTTCGTTCGCGAGTAAATCAGGATATCATTGATAAATACAATCACGAATTTATCGAGATATGGTTTGCATACGCGGTTCATCAGATCCATAAAGACCGCTGGCGCGTTCGTCAATCCAAATGGCATCACAAGAAATTCGTAGTGCCCATAGCGTGTTCTAAATGCAGTCTTTGGCACGCTTTCATCTTGGATTCTCAGCTGATGGTATCCAGATCGAAGGTCGATCTTGGAATAGTAGCTTCATCCTTGCAGTTGATCAAATAAGTCATCAATTCTCGGTAGCGGATACCGATTCTTGATCGTGAGCTTGTTCAGTTCCCTGTAATCGATACACATCCGCAGTGATCCATCCTTCTTCTTCACGAATAATACTGGAGCTCCCCAGGGTGAGAAGCTTGGCCTTATGAATCCTTTATCCAACAACTCCTGAAGCTGTGTAGATAATTCTTGCATTTCGGATGGCGCAAGTCGATAGGGTGCCTTGGCTACAGGAGCAGCTCCCGGAACCAAGTCTATATGGAATTTGACTTGTCGTTGCGGAGGTAGTCCTGGAAGATCTTCAGGGAACACATCAGGAAATTCCTTCACCACAGGAATGTCTTCGAGTTTTGGCTCCACAGCCTTCTTATCTACAACGTGTGCTAGGAAAGCAACACATCCTTTCCTTAAGCACTTCTGTGCCTTCATACAACTGATGATTCGTAGAGGCGCGTTTCGTCTTTCTCCATGTACGATGAGAGTTTCATCATTCGCCAGAGGGATGCGAATGATTTTCTCATGACAAATGACTTCAGCTTTGTTCTTGGACAACCAGTCCATTCCGACCACTACATCGAAGCTACCTAATTGAATAGGTAAGAGGTGGATGCTAAATCTTCGTTCACCAAGTTCTAGCGTGCAGCCTCTAACAACTTCGCCCGATTCGACAAGTTTACCATTGGCTAGTTCTATGGAATAAGGAATTTCTAATCTACTAGATTCTATTCCAAGTATGCGTTTAAATTCCACAGACATGAAGCTATAATCGGCGCCAGTGTCGAATGATATGGATGCAAAGTGATTGTTAATGAGGAACGTACCGTTGACCACATTAGGGTCCTTGCGTGCGTCCCTTGCTCCAATTACAAATGCTCGGGCTTGAGCATTGTTTCCCTCTGGGTAATCCTTCATGAAATGATCTTTACTTCCACATCTGAAGCATCCTTGGTTTCGCCCATTTCCGTTACCATTCCCGTTACCAGCACCATTTCCATTTCCACCATTGTTTCTATTACCAGCCCCGATACGATTTCCATTCCCGTTCTTATTTCCCTTACCCCAGCAGTCTTCAGTGCGGTGACCCAACTTTCCACACTTGTCGCATCTTGGAACGCGACACACCCCTTCGTGATGACGCTTGCACTGATTGCACTTGGGCAGGGTGCCCAGGTATCCTTTAGCTTGAGCGTCATTCATGGCTGCAAGAGGTTTCGCCCCTTGAGGCGGGTTAGGGCCACGCTTCTTGTTGGAACCTTTGTTGTTACGAGTTGCTTGATTCAAGTTTGCATGTTTCCTTTTCTTGTCGCCATACGACTCAGCATGCGTCTCGGTCTTCTCTGTTGGGTTTAGTGATAGCGTCTTCATTCGAACACAATCTTCAGTAAGGCTGACAGCCAGAGTTACAGCCTCGGTGATTGTTTGAGGTTTGGCCGAAGTTACCATGCCACAAAACTCTGAGGCCAGTCCCCAAATGTAACGTTCAACACGCTTAAATTCGGGAGTCACCATGTAGGGAAGCACTCTGGATAGATCGTGGAACCTTCGAGTATAACCATTAATGTCAGCACCTTCCATGGTCAAGTGCCAGGACTCCGTCTCCAGCCTTTGGAGTTCTGCACTAGAGAAGTACTTCTCTCTCATTCTTTCCTTTAGTTCATCCCAAGTTAGGCCATAAGCGGCATCATCGCCCAAGGTTTGGACTTGCAGGTTCTACCAAGTCAGAGCTTCATCGACAAACAACCCAGTAGCAAAGGTGACTTGTTGATCCACGGTACACTTGCTCATGCGGATAGTAGCTTCAGTCTTCTCCGTCCAGCGCACAAATGCTACTGCACCTCCTGTGCCATCATAGTTCATCGGCTTGCAGTCGAGGAACTGCTTGAATGTGCAGCCTGGAATTAACCCAACCAATTCACTTATGAGCAATCGAAGAAACAATGAAGCAAGGACCGTTCATAAATTCCTTCATGCTTAGTAAATTGTTTTAAGGTTACCTTGAGCTGCGTTTCCTCCAGACGAATCTCCATTCCGATTACGCCTAGCGTTGCTTGGTCCTCCACTGTCTTGAGTACGGTTCACCTCGTATTGGGCGATAGCAGCGGAGATCCTTCCTCCAGTAGAGCGTTCAGCTCTTCAGCAGTTCTTGGCAGTGGGGGAGGAGGAGGTTGATCGTCATTGCGAGCATTCACAGATTTCCTGGGTGCCATGTTCTGACAGAACATAACACAACAGGGTTAGACATTTGTTTGATATCGTCCTACTAGACAGTAGTAGTATATATATTCACAGGTATATACCACATAAGTGACATCAAACAATTATTACTCTAGCAGAGTACTTAGTAGGCTTGCACTGAGGGAATCTATACGTGACAAGACTTGCTGTGATTTTTGTGCACTGAATTCCATAATTATGTATGCATCCATAATTACGTAACTCCTTGCACAGTCCGCACAGTTCGTTTCATCCTCGTATTTCTTCCTTCAGATGGGCCATTGCTTTCAGATAAAGTCACGTATACTTGTGACATTCTACTTCTAGTACATGCTAATTATCACACATAATTGCAAGTAATTTATAGTCAACGACAAGTGCTACTCAAGTGCACTCTAAATCTCGTAGTGTCTTTTCTAGACTCATGTAGACAGTTTCAGGTAGTGGATGTCGCGGGACGTTTTATGCAATGAAAACTCTTTGAAAATTGTTTTCGTGAAAGGATCCTAGTGATTGTAGACTTGACTCGAGAAGGAATCCTGGTTCACTACAATCGCAGCTCTGATACCAATATGTCACACCCCTTTCTGCGGCGGAAGCACGAGGTGTGATCATGAAAGGTTCTCATTGCATACGAAAGGTAAACATGCTATATGCTCGTAAAAACATCAAATACCATAATTTGAAAATATAAGTTTAGCGTTTACATCGCTAAGTCGCATAAAACATTGTCTTAAAAAGTTTACAACTTTATTTAAAGATAAACAATGGCGACATCCACAAGCATAAGCGAGACCGCGCGCACATCCATCCTAGTTATCTGAAATACATGTGAGTTTTGGAAAAACGTCAACATAAAGTTGGTGTGAATTCATGCAGTTTTTGTATTTAACGCTTGTATATCCTGTATAAAAATCATGGTATGTATTTGTTAAATCACGTATTCAAGTATAAATCAAGTGTTTCCATATGTATCAAGTGTTAATGGGTTGCAAACCCATTAACATGTGACACGACATAGGAAGTCACCAAACCATAGGCATTTATCTATAGTCGATTCACGACTGAGACACAAAAACACTACTTGGTTCTAGTTGTCACCAAGAGTGGGGCTGCCCTGAAACCCATTAGATCTAACCTTTTGTTCTGCGGTCTAAGTATGTACACGATTAATGGTGCTTATGTTACCCTATTCGTGACACGATTTCTCGTATCAATTCTTGGCACTAGTTGTCGCCAAGAGTACTTCTCGTTTTAGTACATATCATACCATTTTATAAATATTGAAGTATTTGTAACATGTATTTCACCCCCGCAGTTATAAAACTGAAAACAGTTAAGAGAAAAGGGGGAGCATGAACTCACAACTTTGCGTTCCTTGCGTCGTAAACTTCACCGGATTTGCTTAATTAACGTCGTAACCTATACGCGTTTTCTTAACGTTAGTCGCTAGACTTGCGTCGCACAAGTACAGTCATTCTCTTTTGTGTATATTTTCTTGTGTTAAAAATATTTTATATTTTTAACTAAGGGTCTTACTTATATTATTTCCTCAAAAATAAATATAAGCTTTTTGTATTTTGCACTTTGCACCCGAATTATGTATCTTGTATGTTGTATGTGTATTTTTGATGTTTATACTCCTCATGAGTATTTAGTGTATTTTTTTAAGTCTTAATACACTAGCACGTATAACACATACTATATACACTTAGCACAAAAGTTGGTGATAAAATAATATATATTTTTCTCTTAAAAAAATATATATACATAAGATCCATTTTTATTTTTGAAGAAATCACCATTTCTTATCACCAAAAATTAGGGAAACCTTGGTAATGTTTTGAGGTATATTTTTAGGGGATAAGTTTCTCAAAAACTTATATTTTTTTCTAAGTGTCAAAATTTATAAAAATTTTGACAGAGTTTCCCCTAAAAATGGAGGTTTCCCATGTTTTCAAAACATGTGTTTATTTTCTTTTAATCGTCAACAATCATCAACAACAACTATCAACAATAATCATCAACAATAATCACTAGTTTCTCCATTTCATGAACTTGAATATTTACAAAAATGTGTAGTAACTTACTAGCACATTTAGTAAGTCTTGTTATCTTTAAAAATAAGTTTAATTTCTTAAAAACTTTATTTTTAAAGAATATGAAGCTTCACAACTTCTAGTCGGTTTTTACGAAAATTATTTCTTTGTTAAAACTTTTGTTACACAAGTGTCCACACACGTGTTTGTTCACAAAACACCTCTAGTTTATGAAAGATCCGGTTTTAAAACATGATTTCATCATACACTTGGTTCTTCAAAAATACCACTTGTAGATCCGTAGATCTACTAGTTTAGAACTCCATTTTATAAGAAAAATAGTTTTTACACAAGTTCATGTTTAGTGTGTAGTAGTGTTTCATCATTTAACCCCTTTTCATACTTTAACAAACTCTATGCCATGATTCTTGAACATGACTAATCCGGGTTAGATGATGATCCGAGCTACCACAACATAGATCGGCACTAAATAATCACCACAAAACAAGACTTACAAGTTTTACACAACATTATAGTTTTTATCCAACTTATTTCTCATTCTTGTAAACTTTTAGTATGTGATTTAGTATGTTCATGATTTTCACCCGACAAAGTTCATCTTAACCACTTTAGAATAGATCAAGAGTGTGTTTGAAGTCACTTACTACTAGCTCGAGGCTAGGGAAGAAACTGGTCGAAAAATGCGTGGATAAAAGAAAACGGTTGAGGTTCTTCAACTTCCGAAAGCTCCTAGCTTCACTATGCACCTTCTATCACCCTTGAGTATGCTTGAAACTAGATGATGATGGGTGAATGATGGTGGTGGTGGGTTTGTTGCTCTCGGCCGAGGGTGGGGGAGAAGAGATGGAGAAGTGGAGGTGTTTGTGTGTGTGAGAATGATGAGGATGGTGATCTAGTGGGTTATCTTTATATCCTCCAACATGGGTTTAACCATTGGGTCTAATGTTCTTAGTGTACAAGACAATATCTCATAAACAAATCAACAAGATCTTTTAATTAGGCCATGTGGGCCGATTTTAATCATGGGGGAGGGGGTCTAGTTGTAATTTTTAACCATCTAGTTTGTTTAATGTTCAATCCCAAGCATTAGTTAGTTATGTTAGTTACAAGATATTTTAGTGGGTGTTAGGGTGCTCGGGGACCCTAACTAGCTCAGAAAAGTAAAAACAATGCTTCTAGCATTATTTTGGTGTTTCCGGGTATTATCCGGTTGTTCCGTTATATACCGGTTCGTTAAAGTGCTAAATCACACTTTTTAGTGTCTTTTAAGTACCTTTTTGTATCCTTTCAATTCCCAACACTTGGGGAAGTTTTTTGGATAATAAAACGTAATTTCTGCATAATATTTCAGTGCCAAAATGCTGATTATAGCTGAATTATGCAAAATTCTGCACTTAAAGTGCGTTTCGGGTGCTTTTTAGTGCTTATTTTTGCTTCCGGAGAGTATATATATTAAACCCTTGTATGTACTCTTGGGTTTTAATGTATTCTTGTTGTTGGACCTACACCTAGGCTCCAATTTTATTGACTGACTGCTTTCTGCAGTTCTGTTGACACATAGTGTCTTACCGGTGAGTTTACTTAGTATCTTTGACGCAACGCTCTCGTTTATGCATAAAGCAATATTTTGTAGTATACAACGTGCATGAATTCACTTGTTTAGTATGTGTTCAGACATTGCTGACAATTAAGCACATAATTGCAGTCATTAAATAATAATTAAAGTGTACGGAAATTACCGGTTTGTGCCAGTTGTCACAAAAAATGCTTCATAAATTGGGAAAATAATTTGAAACCCCAAGATTCCTTGTTCTAAAAATCTGCAGAAAGTTGAACACGGGGCCGTGCTCATTGAGCACGGGGCCGTGTCCGTGGTACTGTTTCATTAAAACAAACTATTTTTGGTTTGTTTTCGAAGAATGTCTAGCCAAAACAGTGGAACCACTTCTGCGCACTCAAGGAACAGTCGACGGGAAAGGAGGCCATCGATTGAAGCAACTCTCGTAAGATATGTAATGGCGTTACGTGAGGCCCTTGACGAGATGACTTCGGTGGAGGAGGTCCTCATTGACCGTATAAATTATCTCTCGGTGGGGCTGGAAAACAGTTTTCAAGAAATAAACCTCTTGCACCAGAGGTTAAACATTCTTGTAACACCTCCCATGGAACCAATCCTCCCTCAAGAGGATTGGAACCTAGCACTTGGAATCCAAAATCCTACCGGTTGGGATGATATTCCGGCGGAACCTCCTCTTGAAGAACTCCAAGAAATCCCGGTGGAAGTTACACCTCCTCAAACCAATGCTCATGAGCCCGCTTTTCTTCTCCCTAGGGAGATCGAAGAGTGGCTCACCGACGTGTGAGGAACCCACACCCGGAGGAAGAAGTTTGTCAAGCCACTTTTAACCGAGAGATCTATCTTTTCGGAAATTTTGCTAGTAGAATAAATAGTAGGCTAGAACTTCTTGGTTTGAATTTCTTGTGTTTCTTTGACCTAACTATCTAATATTTTAATTTTAGGTCTATTATGTAATTCTCTAAATGATTCAATGAATGATGGGTTTTAGTTAATTTGGTGTTTGGGGTGGTGTTGAAATGAATAAAACACACTTGAGATGGCAAAGGATACAAGGGAAACTTGGACCAGCACCCCATGCAGGAAAACAGGACCATCCGACGATTTTCTTCGTTTACAGTAAGCTCGGCACGGGCCGTGTCCGCCCAACACGGCCCCGTGCTGCATAGTCTGCAGAAAAAGACCCAGTTCAGGTAACTGGACACGGGCCGTGTTCACCCAACACACCCCCGTGTCCAGGCTTCTGTTTCTCTTGATTTAATTTTGTTACTGGCACTTGAACACGGGGTAGTGCCCGGACAACACGGGGCCGTGTTTAGCGCCCAGTAACACAAAATTTTTGCTTTTTACACCTTTTTACACATTCAATCAACCTAAAAACCTATTTTTGGGACACATTGAGGACAATGTGTAATTTAAGTGTGGGGGGGGGGGGGATGCTAAAACCTTGAATCTTGCAAGTCCTAAATACAAGCCTTACACAAAACTCTATTGGAACCGCTAATCACCGCAAATTTTTTCAAAAATTTTCATTTTTTTACTTGTCTAGGTTTAACTCGGGAAATTCAAGTTCTCAAAAAGGTTATATTTTTACGAATTTACAACCGATAGCGTCGTGATAAAAAGAACCAACATAAGAAAATTATGAAAAGGCATGACAAGCTTAGTTAAAATTTAATTATATATACTTGATCACATAAAAACCCATTCCCACAAAAGTGAGTTTTGAGCCTTTATTGAGCATACAATTACATATCGTTAGACTAAATGCTCATTTTTCGTTTCTTGTGTGAATAGCCGCTGGGTTCTTACGACTCTAGAACTTGCCACGACGATACATTCCCGGTCCTTACCAACTTAAACCCGAGTAAGTAAATGATGGAGGCATTAGGACTAACTTTTTTTTCTACACCATTATTTTTCTTTTTTTTTACCACCTACCCAAAATCCCCCTAGTTAGCCCATTTGAGCCTAAACATTTTCATTTCATAACCCAAACTAAACACCCTTTTACCCACCAAAACCTTTTTCATTTTTAACCCTTTGTTTTAGTAACAAGTTCGGTTTTTCTTATGACTTTTCAAAAAAAAAAAAATATGTGTTGATGATGAAGCAAAAGAAAATAAACAAACAAGTTCATCAAAAATAACTTTGTTTGAATAATAGCTTCATCAAAATAAAAATTACAAAAATAAAAAGTCTTACGAAAACCGACGCTTGTTACGCTTTTCGCCTTTTTTTCTACTAACCACTAACCCAACCACCTACCTTTAACCCAAGCCTAACCCTTCACCCAAAAGTCCTCTTGATATTTACAAAGGTATATAAGTTAAAAAGGAGGAGGATTGATTGCTTGGCAAGCCTATAGTAGGAGTAAGTTCCATGCCGCTCTCGAGTGATCCACAAAAATACATTTTCGGCCGAGTGTTGAGTGATCCCCGTGAGGTATGTGAACTTGTATGTAAATAGAATTTTAAAGAGGCATGTTATGCCCTAATAAATAATTTATCTTATGAAAAGTTTTAAATAAATCATGACGAATAGGATTGTAAATAAATAAAAATAAAACTAAATAAAGAATCTTGGAAATCCCGACACTCTATGACAAGCCCAAAAAACCTTCTTCTCTACCCATTCCATTTGGGTGTGTAATAGCCACATATTAAAGAGTTTTGCTTGAGGACAAACAAAGATTCAAGTGTGGGGGTATTTGATGTGTGCAAAATGCAACATATAAATTACATCAATTGTGGCATAAAACTAACCCTTTTTTAGTACTAATGTTGGAAAAAGTGTGCTTTTGTCTTCCTTTTGTATTTTCAGGATTAAATGAGCTCAAATTAACAAAAGAAGCAAAAAGACATCAAAATCTAACATAAATACAAGAAAAGGAACAAGACGTGAAATGCCCGACCCCACGACAACATCTTCCCAAGCCAAACAAGACAACAGAAGACTGAACACGCCCCGTGCTCAGCCAGCACGGGGGCGTGCCCAAGTGTCAGCAGAAAAGACAAAGTGGTAGAAGCTTCTATTACCCACCACGGGGCCATGCTCAGCAGACACGGGGCCGTGGTCAACTATAAGATTCGCACAATCCAGGCAAATCTTCATTTACAAAGATTCTTCTGCACACGGGGTCGTGCTCAGCGGACACGGGGGCGTGGTCAACTAATAAGACAAAGCTGCATTAAATGAAGAAAGAGAAGGATGTAGACATGGGGCCGTGCCCACTGGACACGGGGCCGTGCCCGAGCTTCTGTTCAGCCTATAAATAGGAGTGCTTGGCTCAAGCTCAAACCATCCCTTGGCACACCACCTCTCTCACACTTCACCCACCACCCACCACCACCATAACACATCATCCACCACCATCATCCATTGTCCATCATAGAGTGTGTGAGTCGTTTCGGGATCCAAGATTGATCGTAAGAGTTCTTGACAATCAAGGCCATGTTTGCCTAAGTCTCTTACATCACTTGGTGAAGACAAAGTGTCTAGTGTAATACTTTTTATTTTTAATCTTTTCGTACTTTTTACTTGGTTTTGTAGTAATGACTTTAATAACTAGTTTCTTATGTTGAAGGTGATCTTTCCTTATCGTTTGTCCGTGGTGTCTTGTCATTATTTTACTGTCTATATAAAATAAAAGATTTACACCATTCATATATCCACGGTCTATATGGAGGTATGTTGGCTACCTGGTCGGGGGTTAAGGGAACGGTTTGGTAAAGGTCTTGCCATTGTTCAGCGTTTAGAGGTCCTGCAATGGACCTGGGTCAAATTTAGTAGGACCTCCTTCAATACTTAACGGTATTGGATGGCGGGGGTCCAAACTCTTTGATCCCCTCATAAGTTAACTACTATTAATACGTTAAACCGGCTACTTAGGACTGTATCCCTGCTGACTCAGACTACTTAGCCGAGGGTAACGTCACCTTCAAAAGAGGGGCCTACCATAATATGCATTAATAACTTAATTAATTATCTTTCAATAATCCGACCCTTTAGGATTATATCCTTGCTGACTCAAACTACTGGGGTGAGGGTAACGTCACCTTCAAAAGAGGGGCCTACTACAATAACTAAGATAATCTCTTAAAAAGTTTAAAAGTGCGGAAATAATCAAAGGTTACACTAGATACGAGTCGGAACCAAGTGATTCATCTTGTCTATCTGTTTTTATTTTTATTTTTATTTTCAACATTTTAGTTAGTTTTTATTTTTCTTAGTTTAAAACATTTTTCTAAACTTTTTGATTTGATTAGACGTTGAGGATAAACCGGTACTAAAAGCTCTTGTGTCCTTGGACGACCTCGGTATCTTGCCAACACTATACTACGCTCACGATGGGTGCACTTGCACATATGTGTGTTTAGTGTTAGTAAAATATCGTGTTTTATAAATTTAAAACTTGGCTAAAAATAAGTGTTAAAGGGGCTTAAAATATACACCTAATATATATAACACTTCACACGCATCACTTTCAGAATTAAAGCTTTTAATCCATTAAACTCTCCCCATATGTTGCTTGCACCATCATAACCTTGACCCCTGATCTGTTTAAACAGAAACAAACAACAAAATACAATGATACGACATATAATCTTTATTATAGTTTACGTAATGAAATTATGAAACATATAACTTACTTGATCTATGGTCAACTGGTTATCGGGTAATAAAGACACAATGGCTTCTTTAAGAGTTAAAGGATATGTATTCTTCACATGAGCAACTCCAATTAAACTCTCTTTAACAACTCCGAGCCTGTCGACATATCTCACCACTACTTCTTTCGCATAGCAATCGACAATCTCTTTTTGAATCGATGGAACCGTCAATTTATTATTCTTTTTGGCCTTCCCTAAAGTGTACTTACCAATATACGGGTTGTTCTCACTAATCAACTTTAAAACCGAAAGGATACCTTTATAAAGAGACTTTTCAGATTCGTCATGACCACGAAACGGTAAACTATTTTCTAAACAAAATCCAGCACTACGAACAGAAACCATTAATTGATACCGATTTTCAATCCTTCTTTCCTTGTTAATCATTTTTTCATTCGCATCATAGGATCGCTTTTCGTTCAAGAGATTTTCACATTTTTGTGTCGCCTTATTATGTAAACTATTAACCCAACATGTTCTTTTAAGACACCTGGTTTACTCCAATTACAAAAGCCTTCACTTACAAAAGTCTCTCTTCCACCTTTATTACCAACACTTTCATTAAACAAGTAATAACATAAACAATATGCTTTTTCTTGTTTAGTGCTATATTCCAACCAATGATATTTATAAAACCATTTATCATTAAAACGTCTTTGGCCACTAGAATAGTTTGTCCATTTAAAGTCATGACCTCGTGGTTGAAAAGCCTTTTTAACAAGATACGCTCTTCTTATGCCGTCTATTTGATTAGGATGATAACTAGTAATAGGTGGTCTATCAGAGGGATCCGAAGGAAGATCTTTCAAATCGATTTTGTTTCGTATTGAAGGACTTAAAGCCGAAGTAATAATTGGACTTGGAGTTGGACCAATATCTTCATTTTCTTGCATATCAATATCATTATTTGAACTTGGACTAATATCTTCATATTCTTGCTTATCATCAACAATATTTGAACTAGGAGTTGGACCCAAAATCATCATTTTCTTGGAATTTTCGTTTAAAATACTACTAATGAGAGTTTGTTTTTTCATCTTTCAACTTCCAAATTCCCTAATTTTATAAGACAGATAAAATTAAACATAAGCCCTAAATCAATTTCACACAAACCATAAAAGCCTATAACAATTGCACATAACTATAACTAGATGAAAACAATAATTGATTGTAATTTGCAATTAAACAATCCTAAAATATTCAATTTTTCATAAGGCATAATGTATAAACAATAGAAAAAAAACACCTAAGACTAGAAAATACCGAATTTGGAAAACACTTCACTTGAGTATGGATTGGAGTAGAGGATGGTGGCGGACGGCGGTTATAATCAACCCCAGCGGCGGCAAATGGCGGAGGGCAGGGAGGTAGAGGTCCGACTGTTGCTTGTGTGTGACTGAGTTGCTTTGGAAGGGGTGAACGTCAACTGTTGCTGCTGCCATTCTTTTTTTTTTTGTTCAACTGTTGGGTTGGGGTTGAAACTTGGGCTATAATAGTTGGGCTTATAAGTATTGGGTATTTATTTGGGTAGTATAATAATTATTTGGGCTTTGAAAAGGGTCAACATAATATTTCTTAACGGCAATGAAATCCGAAAAAAACGAAAAAAAAAACCACTATCGCCGGCAAGTCAAGGAGCAGCACAGGGCTACCCTTGACATAGGGTATGTCCGCCTGATCAGGAACAATAGGAAAAACATTGGAGTAGTTAGATCTGCCTTGAAGTCCGTCAACAAAAACAACGAGACACAGAGCTGAACGTTGCATATCTTCGCAAAGAAAACGAACGTCGGTAGAGTAATGACGGAGCGATCCTCCTAGTGAGATGGTAGTTGGACCGATCCTCGTAGTGAGACCGTCGTTAGACAGAACTGAACGTTCAAGACGATTGGTGAAATAGTAAGTGTTTTCAGATGGAGCCAACACAGTAAATGCCGATTCAGGAACGGCCGTAGAAAGATCTAGAGACGATGGATTAGTGATGCAGCCGGCGGTTACGGTTGACAACATAATCGCTACAGTAACGAGGGTGAGTTGCAGTGAAAACGCCATTAATGGAGGTCGGAAGATGATGAGTGATGAAAACGACGGTTAACGTTTTATATGATCAAAAAATTGGGAAAGGAAAAGGAACCGTATGCAACGCAGTCCACCATAGCTTTTCTATTTCTATGATTTAAAAAGAGTTAATTGCTATTTTAGTCCCTGTGGTTTGGCTCATTTTGCCAGTTTAGTCTAAAGGTTTTATTTTTAACATCTGGATCCAAAAAGGTTTCATCGTTGCCATTTTGGTCCAACTGACTTAACTCCATCCATATCTGTTAAAGCTGCCAAGGGCATTTTTGTCATTTCATTTTTCTTTTTAATAACCGTTTTTTCTTAATTGCTTTTTCTTTTAATTAAAGCTTTTTTGTTTTATTATAAGCTCTTTAAATGACATAACTGCTTCATTTCATCGATCACAACACACACACAGTTCCCCAATTTTAAAACCCTAACAACGAAACGAAGACGATCGATCAAAGGCGACTGAGCTGTGAACGAGCATTGTGCGGTGGTTTCTGAACGATGAATGAGCCTTGGTGTGTTCGTGATCCTAATGAAGTATTCAATCCAGAAGAGGCATATGGTAAGTTCTGTCTAATACTCAACATTTTGTTTAAATTTTGCCTTTTTAAAGTGGATTGATCACTTATTTGAAGTTTATATGTTCATTGATGCAGTAAACTACCCTGAAAACTTTTCAATCGAAATACACCATGGGGGTGAATTTACAGAGTATCCTGGGATGACATATGCGAAGGGTAAAGTTTCTTATGTTGACAAGGTTAACTCAGACTACTTTTTAGTCATTGTACTGAAGGATATGATGGTGGATATTGGGTATAGAGAGGAGGATGATATGAGATTTATGTATAGATTGCCAGGAGAGGATCTGGATTTAGGGCTAAGACCACTGTTAAATGATGGCTATATTCTTGATCTTTTAAAGCTATCTAGAACTACTAAACTGATAGATGTGTTTGTAGAACATATTAGACCTGATTATGAAGGTTTGCAGTTAAGAAACAATGCAGAGCATGATATCAATGAAAATGTAGATGATGGATCAGAAAATAGTGCAGCTGATGGGGAGCACATTGTTGAAGAGATTGTAAGTAGTGATGGATCTGAAAATAGTGGTAGTGATGGATCAGAAAATAGTGGTAGTGATGGATCAGATGATAGCAATTTTGAACCTAAGGCAGGTGATTATGAGCAGGATGATAGTAGTGATATAGATGAGGTTTCTAAAGGAAAGGACAAAGTAGATGAGGTTTCTAAAGGAAAGGCCAAAGTAGCTGAGGGTTATAATGTAAGAAATGGAAAAGCAGCTGAGGGTAATTATGTATCTGATGAAGACTCAGACTACGTTATGGATGTTGATAACGTTGTTGAGGAGTATGATGTTGATATGGATGATTTTAGGGCTGCAATAGATTTTGATTTAAGTGATGATGGGGCAGACTTAAATATTGGAGATGATGTGAACATGGATGTTGAGATTGACTTAGAAGAATTTGATAGTTTGAGTGATGATGAGAATGACACAAAGATGCAAAAGAGCATGAGGGCTCATAGGAGGAAGCATAAAAAACCAAAAATACTAATGGTTGTCCTTTTTATCTTGGTCAAACCTTTAGTAATAAGGAACAAATCAAAAGGTTACTTAAAAAACATGCAGTGGAAAGTAGGAGGCAACTGATGATAGTAAGAAATGATACATCTAGGTTTCGTGTAGTGTGTAAGGGGTTCAATCCTAAACTGGTCAGGGGTGAAACAGAGGCAAAAGATGGGGCTGTTGCTGAAGATGTAACAAACATTAGGGCTAAAACAAAAGCAAAAGGGCTGGAAGTTGAAGATGTGACAGTTGGGGGTATATCTGGAAGTAAATTAAATGCTGGGGGTATATCTGGAAGTTCATTAAATGTTGGGGGTACATCTGTAAATTCAGCAAAAAGTGCAAGTGGGCCTAAAGTTAAACCTAAACCTAAAAAAAGGGATATAAACCCTACATGTCCTTGGCTGCTGCACATATCAAAGAGCAAGAGTCTCGGCTCTTGGGTAGTTAAAACCTTCTTGAAAGAGCACATATGTTTAAACACAAGGGATGTTAGGCTATGCACAATCGGTTGGCTGGCCAAGGAGATTGAAGGTACTATTCGGATTAATCCTACTATTCCACTCAAATCCTTACAAGATATGATACAAAAGAAGTTCCAGGTAGAAGTTACTGTAATGCAGATGTTTAGGGCTAGGTCTCAGGCAACAAAGAGAGTTCAAGGTGATTATAATGTTCAATATACAATGCTTAGAGACTACTGTGAAGAATTGCTTAGGGCTAATCCTGGTACAACAATAAAAATAGAGGTTGAGAAGGAGCCTAACCCACATTCTCCAACAAGGCAGTTTAAAAGGATATACATTTGTTTAGCTGGTTTAAAAAGGGGATTTCAGATAGCTGGTAGAAATTTGTTGGGTCTAGATGGATGTTTCATGAAGGGGCCTTATCCAGGGCAGGTCTTAACTGTAGTTGGTATAGATGCAAACAATGGCATCTACCCGGTAGCCTATGCATTGGTTGAGTCAGAATCTAAAGCTTCATGGACATGGTTTTTAATGTGCTTGGGAGATGATCTAGGGCTGGATCCCAACTCATATTTCACCTTTATAAGTGATAGGAAGAAGGTATGTATCATAAACTGTTTAATTGTTTACTGATGTAACTGATTTAATTATTTACTTATGTATCATAAACTGTTTGCTTATGTAGGGTATAATACCAGCAATAGAAAAGGTGTATCTAAAGGCTGAACATAGGTTATGCCTAAGGCATATACATGAGAATATGAAAACAAGATGGAAGGGTGATGTTTACAAAGATTTGTTATGGAGATGTGCTAGTGTCCTTACACCAAGAGGTTGGGAAAATGCAATGAAGGCAGTTGAGGAAGAAGATAAAGAGTTATATGACTGGTTGAAACAAATTCCTCCAAGGCATTGGTCTAGATCTCATTTCAGTGGTATGACATATATAACATAAACTTCTTTATTGTAGTGTACACATTAATAACATAAAGTTATGCATGTACAGGTAGGGCAAAGTGTGATGTACTCCTGAACAATCTTTGTGAAGTCTTCAATAGGAAACTGGTGTATGGTAGGGACAAACCTATCATCACTTGTCTTGAATTCATTAGGGAATACCTAATGAAAAAGATTGTGGTTGTCAAAAAGCTAATTGCCAAATGTAATGGTCCTTTAACACCTACTGCTACTAGGATTTTTGATGCAATCAAGTCTGAAGCCTCACAGTACACTTGCATTATGACTGGAGGAACAAAGTATCAGGTCAGTCATGGCTTAGATCAAAGGGTTGTTAATCTTGGTGAAAGGACATGCTCATGCAGGAAATGGGACCTTACTGGTATGCCTTGCAAGCACGCAGTGGCTGCAATCTGGAATCAGGGTCTACATGGAGGTGGGGAACCCATACCAGAAAGGTGGATTGATCAAGCATACTGGTATGAAACATGGAAGCTGGTTTATGAGTGTACCATTGAACCAATCAATGGTATGGATGAATGGCCAAAGTCTAGATTCCCCACCACTTTGTTACCTCCTAAACATCATAACCAGATAGGCAGACCAAAGAAAAAGAGGAAGAAGTTAGCAGAGGAATTAAGTCAAACACATACCCAAACACAGAATACTGAAGCATCCATTCCAGATGCGGGAAAGTTGACTAGAAAGGGAAACACTGTAACCTGTGATATTTGCAAGGCAAGAGGCCACAACAAGAGGACATGCAAGAAAAGACAGAAAAAACAAGATGTAGATGCAAGTCAAGATGGTGCAAGTCAAAGTGGTGCAGGTCCAAGTGAAAATGTTGGTGCAAGTCAAAGTGGTGCAGGTCCAAGTGAAAATGTTGCTTAGGTCTTATCTCCTTTGATATGTATTTTGGTAAAACAATTAATGGTTATGTATTTTGGTACTTGTCATGGGTTATGGTTATGTACTTTGGTAAAACAGTTTAGGGTTAAGTCTTTTGGTACTTGTAATCTGTTATAGTAATGGGCCAGTTACTCTTTTGGTATGTAATCGTCAACTGTAGTTTAGTTCAGTAATGGGTCAGTTTGTATTTTGGCAGTTTAGTTCAGGTTTGTAATGGCTGCAGTTTACTTCAATATAATGCAGGTTTGTAATGGGTCAGTTTCTTTTAATGGCCAGTTTGTATTTTGGCAGTTTACTTCAATATAATGCAGGTTTGTAATGGCCAGTTTCTTTTAATGGCCGCTTTGTACGATACAATCTATCGGCAAATTTACATCATTCATACCATTAACACAGTTCCATTAAGAATCTTACATCATTCATACCATTAACATAATGGCCGCTTTGTACGATACAATCTATCAGCAAATTTACATCATTCATACCATTAACATAGCTCCATTAAGAATCTTACATCATTCATACCATTAACATAGTTCCAGTTTCTTTTAATGGCTGAAGTATACTTCAATATAACACCATAAACAATCTTACATCATTCATACCATCAAGAATCATTCAAATATCATTCATATAACACCATTAACATAGTTCCATTAACTAAACCAAAAATCTTACAACATTCATACCATATTCATGAACTACAAACACTCGAAATAACCTAAATACGCATCATTTAACTACACACATAGTACAACATCAATAAACCCCAAGTAACACACAATAGCCACTTCAGTCTCCTGTTCTTTTCTTCAAGCCTGGGGATGGAGTTCAAATGCCCTCTTATGATTCCTGCACATCTTTGACACAACTCAGCCTCAGCCCAAGCAACGAATCCACAACCCCTCCCCCTGTTAACAAAAAATGACAAAAACATGAACAAATCGCATCTGATTATGAAGATGATGAAAGAAACCCAAATACTTGTCTATTGCAACAATAAAAATGTCTGTCGGGGTTCAAAGAGGTCCACGAAGTTCGAATTACAGTATGGGCACCACATGGACATTGCACCATTGTTGAAGATTGAAGGTAGGTAGGAGAGATGGTTTGCTTTGCTCAAGTTAATTAGGATTTTAGGGTTTCTGTCGATCTGGTTATATACAGGGTGAAAAGGGCGCCAAAATGAGAGGGAAAAGCAATTAATAAAAAAGGGTTAATAAAAGGAAAACTGAAATGACAAAAATGCCCTTGGCAGCTTTAACAGATATGGATGGAGTTAAGTCAGTTAGACCAAAATGGCAACGATGAAACCTTTTTGGATCCAGATGTTAAAAATGAAACCTTTGGACTAAACTGACAAAATGTGCCAAACCACAGGGACTAAAATGGCAATTTACTCATTTAAAAATTTCAAAAAGTTATTTTCCCAATTTGTTTAACTTTAGAGTTAATTACACAAATGGGTCCTGTGGTTTATACCTAGTTTCGCCTTTGGGTACTAACTTTTTTTAACAAGTTTAGGTTTTATGGTTTCAATTTTGTAACACCTTTGGGTACTAACACCAAAATTAGTTAATTAATGACTAAAAGACCCTTGCATTTTTTTAAGTTTATCAATGTAACACATTTGGGTACTAACACCTAATTTTATTTAAGTTTAAATCAATTTTACAAAATCTATTTATTTTTTTATTTTCATCTTTTTATTATATCTCTTAATTAACATAAAATCTATTTATTTTTTTATTTTCATATTTTTTAAATAAAATCTACTAGCTATATAGTTTTATGTAAATTAAATTTCTTACTCATTTTAAATAATGTAAACCTTACTCGTTTTTAAATTTGGATAGATATGATTGATAATAATAAATATATTTCATGTAAAAAAAATTTAAGCCTTTTTTAACTCGTTTTTTTTGTTCATTTACATTTTTTTAGTTTTATCTAAAATACCTAGCTATCTAGTTTTATCTAAAATACCTAGCTATATAGTTTTATGTAAATTAAATATCTTTCTAAAATAGCAAAATGTAAATGAACAAAAAAATGAGTTAAAAAAACGCTTAATTTTTTTTACATGAAAGATATTTATTATTATCTATCATATCTATCCAAAATTGAAAACGAGTAAAGTTTACATTGTTTAAAACGAGTAAGAAATTTAATTTACATAAAACTATATAGCTAGTAGATTTTATTAAAAATCTATTTAAAAAAATATTGGTGTAACAAGTAAATTTTATGTTAAATAGGAAATTTAATAAAAATATGAAAATAAAAAAATAAATAGATTTTATGTTAATTAAGAGATATAATAAAAAGATGAAAATAAAAAAAATAAATAGATTTTGTAAAATTGATTTAAACTTAAATAAAATTAGGTGTTAGTACCCAAATGTGTTACATTCATAAACTTAAAAAAATGCAAGGGTATTTTAGTCATTAATTAACAAATTTTGGTGTTAGTAACCAAAGGCGTTATAAAATTTAAACCATAAAACCTAAACATGTTAAAAAAAAGTTAGTATCCAAAGGCGAAACCAGGTATAAACCACAGGACCCATTTGTGTAATTAACTCTTAACTTTATCCATAGTTATTAAAGGGCACTCAAGGCAGATAGGTCTCGTCTAGAACTTAAACACAAGTCGCAAAAAAAAAAAAAAACGAACATCTAAGGAAAAAAACGCATCATGGAAAGAAAAAAATATATTATGTATTAGAAAATTAATAATATTATACAAATAAAATAAATTAAACGAGTTAATTACATAGTTAGTCTCTGTGGTTTACATAAAGTAACAATTTAAGGTACCAATAATTTAAAATCACATCCTGAGGTACTAACTTTTCATTTTTTTAACATGTGATGGTATTAATTACATAGTTAGTCCAAGTGATTTACACAAAATAACAATCTAAGGTACTAATAGTTAACAAAGAATTAACGTTAATACCCTCACATGTTAAAAAATGGAAAGTTAGTACCACAAGATGTGATTTTAAACTAATAGTACCTTAGACTGTTATTTTATGTAAACCATTGGGACTAACTATGTAATTAATTCTAAATTAAACCTATTTTATTAATGTGTTTGTGTAGAGAAATAGTTTTCCTTAGAAAAAAGTATAATTTTGGCTGGAATCTTGCCAGAATTTAGAGAATTTGGCTGAAATCTCTCCGGAATCTAGGAATTGCGCCGGAATCTACGCCTAAATCATCACCTAGATAATTAAAGCGCAATTGTCTCGCCTCGCCTGAAAAATAGGCCTAAACGTAAGAGGTGATGGCTTTTAACAACTATGACTTTAACAAGTGCTTCAAATATGATAGCTTTTATTGTTGTGTTGTTTACGGTAAATTTGAATATTACGTGTTTTACGTCATCGAAAATCACATAAACGAATACATGTATCAATATTTTTGGTCGGTATCGACTTGGTTCACTAAGGTACATATTAAAAATGAATACAGATTGTGGTTTCGCTAATATAGGTGCACCGGTAACGATATTATTCGGTTGGTTGCCGTTTGATTTATTAGAATATAGATACTCGATATAGCTTACGACACATATTTTAAAGCAATCAAAAACCATAAAAACGAATATCGATACCAGTTCTAAAAATAACAATACCGATGTTGAGAAAACCTATATCAGAATGTTGAGTAAAAGAAAAAACGCAATTGCATATTTAATTTTTTTTAGCTAATGAACTTAAGTTATAAAGAACAATTAAATGAGTTAAAGGTACATAGTACTTGTATTTTTATTAATACTAGAGGGTAGGCCCGTGCGATGCACGGCATGACCAACAGTTAGTGTCCTTCATTTTGTGGTGCGTTCGGGAAAAATGTTTATGCATGGATAAAAGGTAATTAGCCCAAAGACAATGTAAGAGAAGCCATACAAAACGTCATAAGAGCTTGTACCATAAGCCGGCCACACAAAATTTAAGGCGTGCATAGGACAGGAAACTTTGTTTGCGGAATGTGTTTAAGAACAAACATGTATGCCAAGTCTAAAAACATACATTACAGGAAAAAAACTTAAAGGAGTTCATAAAGCTTCCGGTTTTATTCAATAATTCACGAAATCTTCTGCCGCTAATGCATGCCCATGTAGGCGCCCTTCCCCTTAGTAGTTTCTTGTCTACAACAGGTTTAAGCAAGTAAACATAAGCAACCGCTATGAGTTAGTCAAATCAAATATCTTAACATATGTGCACGCATGACTCTCCATACATGACTAACCCATAAAAATCATTGAGAGAACTCACTACCATATGAAAACCTTAAATCATATTACAATATGCTACAATAAATTAAATAAAACCAGACTAAATTGTAACTGCCTAAAAACTTGAAATGAATATTAAACGAACTTAAACATAGATAAATGAAGGTAAATGAACACACATAAACAAATTTTTAAGTGAACGAACGTTTATGAACATATATAAACTAACGAAGCATGTGTTCATGTTTGTTCATTTAATTAATGAACAAAAAAAATTGTTCATGTTCATTCGTTTATTAAGAACATCCGTATCGGTTCGCTTACAGGCCTACCCACAACTCTTTTAATGAAAGTGAGACTTATTCAAAGCATTATAGAACATACCTTCCATGTTTTTGAAGCAAAGATCTCCTAATAGCCTGAGTTGGATGAGCAGTGAACACTAAATCAACTGTTTGATTTTTCAATGAATCAAAAACCTCTTGAGGTGATTTTTTAAGCTTATTCACAAGGCTCTTAAGAGTTTCTTCATTGGATGAGTTAAAATATCATATCTTGCTGAAAAATGTCGGTGTTGGTTCATTCTTAAGAGATGTCGATTAATGTATTCAGATGAATACTTGCTCTCTGTTGGTTCGAGGTCCTCAAACGCCGTAAGTAAGAACGGGTAGCGCGTAAATGAACCACTGGCATCGTCAACCCTCTTAACAGTCGTGGAGCCATTTAACCCGATAACAAAGGGGCTGTCTTTTAGAATCCGGTATTGATCGGTGCTCTGGACCATAAAACCCTTGAGTAAATATATCCCGCCCTCTTTGAGCTTGTCAACGAAGTAGTGTTCAATGTTATTCCGGGCGGTACAATGCATCACACCTCCCTGTGCAAACCAAACAACAGACTTTCAATAACGATGAAACTCGTAAAAGGGAAAGGGTACAGGGGTTAAAAGGGTGAGAGTTACCTTTATATCACTGACGACATAGTCGGTGCTCATGTAGCGTCCATTGACACTTGTGACGTCCCACTTTCTGCAAACCATAACCGTGATGGGGCCGGTATGTGACAACCGTCACTTTTCCGTACATTCCGTACACGAAATGAACAGTAATTTGTGCTTAAATGACTGTGCATGATCTGGTTTACCAGACAAATAAATTTCTGAATTCCATACAAGTGAATTCATGCATGATATATGCTACAAGAGTTACGTTATGATAGCGTTGCGTCAAAAATATTAGTAAACTCACCGGTAAGACACACTGTGTCAACAGAACTGCAAAAAGCAGTCAGACATTAGAATTAAGGCCTAGGTGTAGGTCCGACGTCAAGAATGCATTAAACCCAAGAATACATACAAGGGTTAATATATATATACATTGCGAAAGCAAAAATAAGCACTAAAAAGCACCCGAAACGCACTTTAAGTGCAGAATTTTGTATAATTCAGCTCAAATAAGCATTTAAACACATGAATATTATGCTGAAACTTCGTTTTATCATTCAGAATACTTCCTTAAGTGTCGGGAATCGAAAGTGTTACAAAAGGACACTTAAAAGACACTAAAAGGTGCAATTTAGCACTTTAACGAATCGGTATGTAACCGAATAACCGGATATTACCCGGAACACCAAAATAATGCTAGAAGCATTGTTTTTATTTTTCTAAGCTAGTTAGGGTCCCCAAACACCCTAACACACTATATATTTAATAAACACATATAACACTAACCGATACACTCATGATCCAACCAAATTACTTAACTTGTCATTACATCTCAACCAAGACCCCCCCCCCCCTCCTAAGGACGGTCACAAGGTGGTCCCACCACCTAGATTTTATTTCATTAGTTTATTTTATTTGTTGGGAACTTTTGAGACATATTAACCTTTGTATAAAAGAATGTTGGAAGTATTCTATAAAAGACCATAAGTTCTTAACAAATTGTCATCACTTTCAACACACCAAAACCTTCTTCCCTTTCCTCTAAACTCACGGCCACCATCTTCCTCACATAAACATCCATTTTCAATTCTTTTCAACATAATCCAAGGATGTTCAAAGGTGAACCAAGCATAGTTAGGAGGGATTCAAGCTTCGGAAGTGGAAGGACCTTCACCATTTGCTTTTATCCACCACTTTTACACTTTGAAACTTCCCTAGCCTTGTGCTAGTAGTAAGTGCTTCTAATCATCATCTTGTTCTTGTTTATGATGGTTAATAGGTGGTTTAATGGTTGAAAGTTAAGAACACTAAAGAACATAGTTTAAAGTCTTATAAAAATGATGAACTTGTTGGATAAAAGAAGTATAGTTGTGTAAAACTTGTAAGACTTGTTTTGTGGTGATTATTTAGTGCCGATCTATGTTGTGGTAGCTCGGATCATCATCTAGCCCGGATTAGTCATGTTCATGAAACATGACATAGAATATGTTAAGAATGAAAAGGGTTAAATGATGAAACTCTACTACACACTAAACATGAACTTGAGTAAAAGTAATTTTTCTTGTAAAATAAGACTCTAAACAGGTAGATCTAAAGATCTACAAGTGGTTTTTCGGAAGAACCAAGCAAAAATATTAGTCTTGTTTAAAACCCGGATCTTACATGAACTAAATATATTTTTAGTAAATAAACAAGTGTGTAAACACTTGTGTAACAAGGAAGTTCAACAAAGAAATATTTTTGTGAATCTTGACTAGAAGTTGTGAAACTTCAAATTCTTTAAAAATAAAGTTTTTAAGAAACTAAACTTATTTTAAAGATAACAAGATTTACTAAATGTGCTAGTAAGTTACTACACATTTTTTGTAAATATTCAAGTTCATGAAATGGAGAAATTAGTGATTATTGTTGATGATTATTGTTGATAATTGTTGTTGATGATTGTTGGCAATTTAAAAGAAAATAAACACATGTTTTGAAAACATGGGAAACCTCCATTTTTAGGGGAAACTCTGTCAAAAATTTTATAAATTTTGACACTTAGAAAAATATAAGTTTTGAGAAACTTATTCCCTAAAAATGTATTTAAAAGTATTACCAAGGTTTCCCTAATTTTTGGTGATAAGAAATGAGGATTTCTTCAAGAATAAAAATGGATATAAGTATGTATATTTTTGAGAGAAAAATATATATTATTTTATCACCAACTTTTGTGCTAAGTGTATATAGTATGTGTCATACGTGCTAGCGTATTAAGACTTAAAATACACTAAATACTCATGAGTAGTATAAACACAAAATACACATACGACATACAAGATACATAATTCGGTTGCAAAGTGCAAAACATGAGATACTTATATTAATTTTTGAGAAAATAATATAAGTAAAACTCTTAGTTAAAAATATAGAATATTTTTAACACAAGAAATTATACACAAAAGAGAGTGACTGTACTTGTGCGACGCAAGTCTAGTGACTAACGTTAAGAAAACGCGTATAGGTTACGACGTTAATTAAGCAAATCCGGTGAAGTTTACGACGCAAGGAACGCAAAGTTGTGAGTTCATGCTCCCCCTTTTCTCTAACTGTTTTTGGTTTTATAACTCTCGGAGGTGAAATACATGTTACAAATATTATAATTTTTACAAAGGGTAAAAATACAAGAAGCACTCTTGGTGAGAACGAGAACCGAGTGCAATATGATTTGAGAATACGAGAAGCACTCGTGGTGAGTGCGATGTGATGAGCTTTAAGAAAAGCCTAGAAAATACTAGATCATGTGAGCTTAAACTAAATATTGAGATGCCATTAATACTTAATTAGGGACGAGGGTTAGATCTAACGGGTACGGCCGAGCCCCACTCATGGTCCTTATGTGACCTCTTGAGTGCTTCGGTGTCCCAGTCGAGGGAAATCGACACAGTCGAGGTTAATCGATACAGTCGAGGGAAATCGACACAGTCAAGGGAAATTGACGCAGTCGAGGTTAATCGACACAGTCGAGGGAAATCGACACAGTTAAAGGAGAAAATACTAATGCTCCTATGTCCTCACATGTCTTAAGGGAGAAAACACTAATGCTCCCTATGTCCTCACATGCCTTCAAGGAGAATATACTAATGCTCCCTATGTCCTCACGTGCCTTAATGTCCTTGTATAAACAATCATTTAAAACGTGGGGTACACAAGAAAACTTGAATGATACTTGAGTACGTGGGGTACTCAAGAAAACGGGAATTATACTTGAGTACGTGGGGTACTCAATAGAGACTTGAATTATACATGACAAATACTATGTTTTCATACAAAGTATAAAAACGTGAAATACAAAAACGCATGAACTCGCTCAACTTTATGTTGATGTTTTCCAAAATTACATGTATTTCAGGTGACAGGATGGATCTTGGGCGCAAGTGTCGTAATTAGAAGTAGACTACAAGTTTAGATGTCATCCACTTTTGTTGAATTGTAACCTTGTCAAAGGTCGTGTTTTGAAAACTTAATTAACAAGTGTTTGTAATACTCAAATTTTCATAAATGGATGAACATCGTTTTGATCATGTAGTTGTTTATTACGATTGAATGCAATGATAACAAGCTAGTCACGCATCATACGCTTCCGTAAAAGACAGGGTGTGACAGTTTGGTATCAGAGCTTCGATTGTAGTGAACTAGGATTCTTTTTCGAGTCTAGACTACAATCACTAGAGTTCTCTCACAAAAACATTTTACAAAAAGGTTTTCATTGCATTCACGAAAGCGCCAAGATCCACAAGTCAGACACTTTTCAAAAAGTGACAAGGCAAGGACATTAGTGAGGAATACCTTTAAAATAAGGTGCCAACCAATGCATAGTCTACACAAGTTAGACTTGCCAAAAACAAAATGACCCCCCAAAGACGAGAGTTATACGTGATATAATGCATTAAATTGCTTGATTATGCTAAGTAGCATATATGTTATTGATATACATACATACAAATAAGTGTACGGAATGATTATTGACGTGAATAAGATACTTTCGACTCCGACTCCTATTACTATACGTAACTCGCACGATGAAGCTACCGACCTCGCATCCTTTGCAAAGCTCATGGCTGGGAGTGATTACCAAACAAGATGCTGAGCTTGCTTCCGTAGGAGATGGCTGCTCTTCCCTCTCGATCGTGAAGGTGCCTAACTACGGTGATAATGATGAGGCAGAGGCGGCAACCTTGATCGAATTCTCAATCAACGGGACGAGATCCCTGCGGCTTATGTGACGCAAGATTGACGACATACTTGACCCGAAAAGGAAGATGAAGTATTCATCTCGAAGGTGCCCCTCCAACTACTAGGAATTCTCCCTATTCCTATTCCATCTAATCATCGTGCCTATACGCGCGTAACGATAACGAATGTTAGCGCGTGGACCATCGCAAAGGTCCTTTCCATGACAAGAGGTATAAGGACAATAGTGTCCCCTCCTTGATTGATCATCTGCTTGGACGAGAGAAAATTGGGGTAACTGTGCAAGACAATTTATTATTACGGGGGCCCACGTAATAACGACTTGTAGTGCACAGAAATCCTGGTGGACTCCGCGGGTCGAGCTAATGAAAACCATACAAAATTAATCTATAGGTGTCCTCACCTTCATCTGGTAGAACAACACATAGATCAGTGCTTTAGCACGTTAGAAAGTAGGAAGCTTGTCTTAGCCTACTTCGTGACTGACACTTCTACCTGCATACGAGACGTTTGTGAAGACGATGTTTAAGCAAGAGAGGTGGAATGACATTCAGAATCAGTGACGATACACTCCCTATCACCTCTACACAAACAACCCCATCAAGGGGAGAGATACGCACCAGTAAAGCTAAAGACCTAAGAAAACCAATGTAGCAGGAAATAACTGAAACCTGAATGACCAAGGCGATGTAGCCTCGAGTTCATTTCAAACAATATGCCAAGTTGGCAAGCCTATGTGAAGGCTCAATAACTGTTTCCTCGCTTATACATTGATTATGTATACATGTGAAATTAGGTGATTACATAATGGCTTATGGTGCTATGTATCTCATAGACAATTGAAATGTTGTCTAACCTACTTCATACCATTTCGGCAGAAGAGAATGCCGCCCAGGCGAGACACAAACACCAGTACGCTGCCAAGAACAGAAGCCGAGCTGCAAGAATGCATCTCACAGGCAATTGCGCGACATGAAGCCCTCCGCTCTAAGCACAGCAATGGCACTACTGGAAATAACCCTCCAACTAGCTGCACCTTTAAGCAGTTCCTGGACTGCAAACCATTAAATTTTGATGGCACAGGAGGTGCCATTGCATTTGTTCGTTGGGCAGAAAAGACTAACTCCATTCTAAGAATGAGTAACTGTTCACCCCAACAGAGTGTTACCCATATCTCCGGGTTATTCCTAGATGGCGCACTCTCCTGGTGGAACCTTCAGGTTCAAATCCTTGGTGCAGATGCTGCTTATGCACTAAGCTGGGACGAGCTCAAGGAAATGATGGAAAAGAAATACTGTTCTAGGGCTGAAATCCAGAAGATTGAGGTGGAGTTCTGGAACTTGAAAATGGATGGACCGAAGATTCCTGAATACGTCCAACGATTTCACGACTTGTCTAGGGTCGTCCCCTACTTAGTCAAACCGGAATTCAAAAGGGTTGAACGATTCATTTGGGGACTTGCACCTCAGATCAGGAGCATGGTTACTACCTCAAAGCCCTCAACCATTGCAGAGGCTATCGATATGAGTGTCACCCTTACTGAAGAAGCTTTACGTGCGGGAAAATTTTCAGAATCCGAGGATAACAAGAAAGAGACTCATGTGGAGTCATCAGGCAATAAGAAGAGGAAGTCTTCGAATCTAAAAATGAGCACCCAAGTCAACTATGGAAGCTCTAAAACAGGCAAAAGAAAGCAAGTGAAACCGCCGCATGACAGGAAAACTGATGGAGCTACTAATAAGGCTTGTGGCAAAATATACTCGGGGACTAAGCTGAGATGCGGGGAATGCACTTTTCACCATGAAGGTCGATGCCTAAGGCCTAAGTGCGGAAAGTGTGGAAAAGAAGGGCACAGCAAGGTTGCCTGTTGGGCGAAGGACCCAGATGGGAGAGATAAGAGAATACCGGATTGCTACAGATGTGGTGAAGCAGGGCACTTTAGGAAAGATTGCCCTAAGAAGAAACAAGCAAGGAAGGGTTTTCACGATTGAAACTCGTGAAGCACGCCAGGATCTAGATGCGGTTACGGGTACGTTCCCTATTAACCAACCTAATGCATCTACTTTTAATTAATACTGGCATCAACTGTAACCTTGCATGCTTAGAAATTAAGAAACCGCTTGGCCTAGTAAAATAGACGCCCCGTATTCTCTAGAAATGGGCATATAGGGGGCTAGTTTAAACAGTCGAAGCAATTGAGGATTGCATGTAGGGACTCAGAAGGCCGGAACCTTCTGTTACCATTGACTCGTGATGTCATAATATGATAGTCAGCATGGATCAGAAATCCAAGTATACAGCTGAGGTTGTTCGATATGGGAAAATCAGACGCATCCCTCTTGCGGATGATGAAACCCAACTTTCCTGCAATAGGTGCAAGGATGCTAGACCCCACAAGGCGACAGATCTACGACATCCCTCATTGGTCATAGAAACGCCTCCGAGTAGACTGCAGAGCCTGAGAGCATCCCTGTGACGAAAGAAGTCCCAGTAGCCTTTTCAGAAGACTTGCCAGGAACGCCTCTCTGTAGCGACGAGAGGAGTTTGGGATAAATCGTGTGCCAGGAGCAGCGCCAGTGATGAATGACGCCATACCGACTAGCTTCACCAGCGAAGCATGAACCTCTGATATAACGGCAAGAGCTGCTAGACAGGGGAAATTAAGGACATAACATCCTTAGTTAAGGAGACAAGGAGAAAGTTGGTAGTCTCCACTTTACATAAACTTCAGAAAATTGAGAATCAGAATCCTTTGCCAAGGATCTACTTGAGGACAAGAGGTCCTCCACTGTGAATACGAGAGGAAATATCCCTAAAACGACCTTTAGGACTTGATGCGAGCATTACGAGATCCTTGTCGTATCATTTGGCTTAACACATGCATCGACAATATTCATGGACCTCATGAATCGAACGTGTGAGCCATACCTGGATAAGTCATATACTTATTGACTACATTCTAATATGGCCAACGACCAAGGAAGGTCGTGAGCAACAGCTGCAATTTACCTTGCAACTCTTAGAGAAAGCACAGTTATGTGCGATGATGACGAAAAGCGGATTTCGAGTTCGCGAAGGGAGAACTGGAAATAAATGGTGGATAAGAACGAAATTCATGCCAACCCTGCAACCAAGAGCTAAGGAGCTAGAGTTGCAATTATGTGACGTCTCTCGACAAGTCTCGATTGTACGTCGATGCAACGAGACCACGACATTGCACACGCGGCGCATTGATTAAGGGATCACGAGAAGAGATCTTGAGATAGATACAGTGATTGCGCGCCGCAACTGGACGTCATTACCTGAAAGAAAACGTTGCACGATCTTTATTGATCACAAGGGTTGCAACACACCGATGATCGTAAGAACTCGAATATGAACTAAGCTGCTGATCAATGCAGACTGTATGAACACAATACGTGCTTGTGTGATAAACCTTAATGAAAAGTCGGAACACTCACTTGCCCTTAGTGGAGTCTTCCTACAACAGTATTTATCACACCGCCTTCTAAACTGCTTCTTGTAAAGCTTTAGACGGAACATAATGAGTAGATTCCCGTCATGTTGAACGGAGACCAGAAGTAAACAATCAACTGGCCCGAGATGGCCCAGGAAAATTAGAGGCCAGATCCTTCAGATATGTAATCATATCAGGACAGCCCGTAGAATACAGAAAGATTACGCCAATGAGCGGCAGAAATCGTCAGAATATGAGACAAGAAGTATGACTTAAATGAGAGCCTCGCCTAGAGAAGGCGTAGTGTGAGTTGAAAAACGAAAAGGTTGAATCCCCGGTGTAGGGATCAGAACCATTGTTCACAAGATGAAAACTCCCAGAAAAAGATCAGTAGTGATCGCGACACATTCATGTGTCTAGTCTGTAGAGGAGTCTGACTTAAGGAACAGTCGTTGTTCCCAGAAATAAGATTCACGTCAATGACAAACGACAAGAATTACTATAGAAACCTGTTAAGGTTTTGGACCAAGAGTCCGTGATACTATAGAAACCTGTTAAGGTTTTGGACCAAGAGTCCGTGATACTATAGAAACCTGTTAAGGTTTTGGACCAAGAGTCCGTGATACTATAGAAACCTGCTGAGGTTATGGACCAAGAGTCCACAAGATATAGAAAAGTCATGATCGACTTACTTGAGTATGATAGAATTCATGACATGACCCAGAGATTTCATGGGAACATGAAGACAAATCATGAATCTAAGTGACCATATTGGTTTCACAACTCCCCTGCGACCGATGGCATCGCTTGAATTTCGGGACGAAATTCTTTTAACGGGGGGAGACTGTGACAACCGTCACTTTTCCGTACATTCCGTACACGAAATGAACAGTAATTTGTGCTTAAATGACTGTGCATGATCTGGTTTACCAGACAAATAAATTTATGAATTCCATACAAGTGAATTCATGCATGATATATGCTACAAGAGTTACGTTATGATAGCGTTGCGTCAAAAATATTAGTAAACTCACCGGTAAGACACACTGTGTCAACAGAACTGCAAAAAGCAGTCAGACATTAGAATTAAGGCCTAGGTGTAGGTCCGACGTCAAGAATGCATTAAACCCAAGAATACATACAAGGGTTAATATATATATACATTGCGAAAGCAAAAATAAGCACTAAAAAGCACCCGAAACGCACTTTAAGTGCAGAATTTTGTATAATTCAGCTCAAATAAGCATTTAAACACATGAATATTATGCTGAAACTTCGTTTTATCATTCAGAATACTTCCTTAAGTGTCGGGAATCGAAAGTGTTACAAAAGGACACTTAAAAGACACTAAAAGGTGCAATTTAGCACTTTAACGAATCGGTATGTAACCGAATAACCGGATATTACCCGGAACACCAAAATAATGCTAGAAGCATTGTTTTTATTTTTCTAAGCTAGTTAGGGTCCCCGAACACCCTAACACACTATATATTTAATAAACACATATAACACTAACCGATACACTCATGATCCAACCAAATTACTTAACTTGTCATTACATCTCAACCAAGACCCCCCCCCCCTCCTAAGGACGGTCACAAGGTGGTCCCACCACCTAGATTTTATTTCATTAGTTTATTTTATTTGTTGGGAACTTTTGAGACATATTAACCTTTGTATAAAAGAATGTTGGAAGTATTCTATAAAAGACCATAAGTTCTTAACAAATTGTCATCACTTTCAACACACCAAAACCTTCTTCCCTTTCCTCTAAACTCACGGCCACCATCTTCCTCACATAAACATCCATTTTCAATTCTTTTCAACATAATCCAAGGATGTTCAAAGGTGAACCAAGCATAGTTAGGAGGGATTCAAGCTTCGGAAGTGGAAGGACCTTCACCATTTGCTTTTATCCACCACTTTTACACTTTGAAACTTCCCTAGCCTTGTGCTAGTAGTAAGTGCTTCTAATCATCATCTTGTTCTTGTTTATGATGGTTAATAGGTGGTTTAATGGTTGAAAGTTAAGAACACTAAAGAACATAGTTTAAAGTCTTATAAAAATGATGAACTTGTTGGATAAAAGAAGTATAGTTGTGTAAAACTTGTAAGACTTGTTTTGTGGTGATTATTTAGTGCCGATCTATGTTGTGGTAGCTCGGATCATCATCTAGCCCTGATTAGTCATGTTCATGAAACATGACATATAATATGTTAAGAATGAAAAGGGTTAAATGATGAAACTCTACTACACACTAAACATGAACTTGAGTAAAAGTAATTTTTCTTGTAAAATAAGACTCTAAACAGGTAGATCTAAAGATCTACAAGTGGTTTTTCGGAAGAACCAAGCAAAAATATTAGTCTTGTTTAAAACCCGGATCTTACATGAACTAAATATATTTTTAGTAAATAAACAAGTGTGTAAACACTTGTGTAACAAGGAAGTTCAACAAAGAAATATTTTTGTGAATCTTGACTTGAAGTTGTGAAACTTCAAATTCTTTAAAAATAAAGTTTTTAAGAAACTAAACTTATTTTAAAGATAACAAGATTTACTAAATGTGCTAGTAAGTTACTACACATTTTTTGTAAATATTCAAGTTCATGAAATGGAGAAATTAGTGATTATTGTTGATGATTATTGTTGATAATTGTTGTTGATGATTGTTGGCAATTTAAAAGAAAATAAACACATGTTTTGAAAACATGGGAAACCTCTATTTTTAGGGGAAACTCTGTCAAAATTTTTATAAATTTTGACACTTAGAAAAATATAAGTTTTGAGAAACTTATTCCCTAAAAATGTATTTAAAAGTATTACCAAGGTTTCCCTAATTTTTGGTGATAAGAAATAAGGATTTCTTCAAGAATAAAAATGGATATAAGTATGTATATTTTTGAGAGAAAAATATATATTATTTTATCACCAACTTTTGTGCTAAGTGTATATAGTATGTGTCATACGTGCTAGCGTATTAAGACTTAAAATACACTAAATACTCATGAGTAGTATAAACACAAAATACACATACGACATACAAGATACATAATTCGGGTGCAAAGTGCAAAACATGAGATACTTATATTAATTTTTGAGAAAATAATATAAGTAAAACTCTTAGTTAAAAATATAGAATATTTTTAACACAAGAAATTATACACAAAAGAGAGTGACTGTACTTGTGCGACGCAAGTCTAGTGACTAACGTTAAGAAAACGCGTATAGGTTACGACGTTAATTAAGCAAATCCGGTGAAGTTTACGACGCAAGGAACGCAAAGTTGTGAGTTCATGCTCCCCCTTTTCTCTAACTGTTTTTGGTTTTATAACTCTCGGGGGTGAAATACATGTTACAAATATTATAATTTTTACAAAGGGTAAAAATACAAGAAGCACTCTTGGTGAGAACGAGAACCGAGTGCAATATGATTTGAGAATACGAGAAGCACTCGTGGTGAGTGCGATGTGATGAGCTTTAAGAAAAGCCTAGAAAATACTAGATCATGTGAGCTTAAACTAAATATTGAGATGCCATTAATACTTAATTAGGGACGAGGGTTAGATCTAACGGGTACGGCCGAGCCCCACTCATGGTCCTTATGTGACCTCTTGAGTGCTTCGGTGTCCCAGTCGAGGGAAATCGACACAGTCGAGGTTAATCGATACAGTCGAGGGAAATCGACACAGTCAAGGGAAATTGACGCAGTCGAGGTTAATCGACACAGTCGAGGGAAATCGACACAGTTAAAGGAGAAAATACTAATGCTCCTATGTCCTCACATGTCTTAAGGGAGAAAACACTAATGCTCCCTATGTCCTCACATGCCTTCAAGGAGAATATACTAATGCTCCCTATGTCCTCACGTGCCTTAATGTCCTTGTATAAACAATCATTTAAAACGTGGGGTACACAAGAAAACTTGAATGATACTTGAGTACGTGGGGTACTCAAGAAAACGGGAATTATACTTGAGTACGTGGGGTACTCAATAGAGACTTGAATTATACATGACAAATACTATGTTTTCATACAAAGTATAAAAACGTGAAATACAAAAACGCATGAACTTGCTCAACTTTATGTTGATGTTTTCCAAAATTACATGTATTTCAGGTGACAGGATGGATCTTGGGCGCAAGTGTCGTAATTAGAAGTAGACTACAAGTTTAGATGTCATCCAGTTTTGTTGAATTGTAACCTTGTCAAAGGTCGTGTTTTGAAAACTTAATTAACAAGTGTTTGTAATACTCAAATTTTCATAAATGGATGAACATCGTTTTGATCATGTAGTTGTTTATTACGATTGAATGCAATGATAACAAGCTAGTCACGCATCATACGCTTCCGCAAAAGACAGGGTGTGACACGGTACTCCCTTCACGGAGGTCAGCACCAACACCAATTCCCGATGTATTCACACTAAGAGAGCTAGCCATGATAGTAGAGTAGCAAGTCTGAATATGGGCCTACAACAATAGGGAAGGTGGAGCTCATATAATAGAAATTCAGACCATTCACCTTCCCAGAAAGAAACCGGTGAATAATCAATGCAATTAAATCCGACCGTAAATTGTGGTGGTATGTAAACAGCCCCATTAAATGATCATGCAATTGTGGTATGTAAATAGCCTCATTAATCAATATCCATAATTAAAACCCTTAAATCTTACTTATGAAATAATATGATACAATGACACAATTTCAATATTGGAATAAAAGAAAGATATTGAACCAACACCTAACACATTTCTAAATCCCAAAATAAATTCAGTACTTCCATAATTAATAAAATAATAAAACATAAAACACCATTAACTTACTAACTAAAAAAACTCCCTAATAAAACATAAAACACCATTAACTTACTAACTTAAAAAGTATGACTGTTAAAAATAAAACTTATACCTTTCCCCTTTTTTTTTTATCTAACTTCACTCTTTGAACACCATTAACTTACTAACTTAAAAACTATGAGTGTTAATCACTTTTCTTGAATAAAATAAAAAAAATATAGAAGGCGAAGCATGATTTAACCAAATCATATAAACTAAAGTCACTTTTCTTATACCTTCTCATTTGCCATGATTCATGCGTAGGAGCACAAATACTTCCTCACAAAGTCAACTGCCCCTGATTTTGTTCCATCCTTACTTCCATCATCAACGATTACTACCTGCTCTAAAACCAATCCTTTGAAACTAAGCTTTCAATATAACAAACACTGATTTGATTAAAACAGATTAAAACAGATCTATAATTAACAATTTTTGATCAAGTCATACATACTAAGTTTATTGTAACACAAACTATGATTAATCGGTAGTTAAAAAGTTAAAGATGATATACTTTGTAATTGTAATTCCTATACTTTATTTTTTATGTTAATTATGTCATCGAAATCCAACTTAATTTTCAGTCGAGCATTTTAACAAACACCTGGCGTGCGTCGTTCAATTTACAATAATGTCCAAGTAATTAAACTGTTAATATCCAAGTAATTAAGCTGCAATTAAGCCAAGTAATTAAGCTATTAATCTAACCTTTGGATTTATCGACAAAGAACAGAGAATCGCTCGGAACTTCGGTGAGCATATCTTCGGAGCTAATATTGGATCTCCATGTTTTCTTCCCCTTCAATGTATAACAGGATCGTTTCACACAAAGAACCAATCTTTTTCATTCGTTTCACACAAATTTGGATGCATACGTATGTCAATCGTACCTGCGATTGGATCTTGTTTAGAGGTTGAGAGTCGATGGCTTCTTCCACAGCTTTAGAGGTTGAGAGTCGATGGCTTTCTCCACAGCTTCCCTAATTTCCATGTTCAAAACCCTAATTAAAACGAATAAGGTGGATGGAGGCGGACTTATGATTTTGTAATATATTATTTTAATCAATATTATTTTAAGTACTGCATTTAAAACATCATAAATGTTGATTTTAAAACAGAACATGTAACTAAATTTTAGATTATATGATTTTGTAATATATTATTTTAATCAATATTATTTTAAGTACTGCATTTAAAACATCATAAATATTGATTTTAAAACAGAACATGTAACTAAATTTTAGATTATATATAGATACATAATGAAATTGAGTCTTAAAAAATTAAAAAAAAATATTCATTATATATATATATATATATATATATATATATATATATATGAGTTAAATGTCATTTTAGTCCCTGTGGTTTGGGCCATTTTGCCAGTTTAGTCCAAATCTTTTATTTTTCTGCCTGTGGGTCCAAAAATGTTTCACCGTTGCCATTTTAGTCCACTGGGTTAACTTCATCCATTGGTTCTGTTAATTAGAAGGGCAATTCGGTCATTTCATATGGCCGAATTGCCATTCTAGTTAACAGATTTACATATAAAATGATCAAATTTCCCTTCTCGTTAACAGAAAAAATGGATGAAGTTAACCCAGTGGACTATAATGGCAACTGTGAAATCTTTTTGGACCCACAGGCAAAAAATGAGACCTTTGGACTAAACTGGCAAAATGACCCAAACCACAGGGACTAAAATGACATTTAACTCTCTATATATATGTTGGGGTTCGACTACAAAGTACAAATTTCCTAAAAAGTCATAAAACACAATAATTTCAGCCATAAAACACATCTAAAACCCACAAATAACAAAGTGAAGGCTACTAAAACACCATATTCAAACCATAATAGTCCATAAAAACTTCAAACACACAATCGTAGAACTACGAATATAAAACAAAACAAGCTAATCAACATAAAACATATTAATGTTTATCATTTGATAATCATAGCCTTATCATCCAAAACACAACCCACATATATGATGTTTTAGTAATCTTCATTTTGTTATTTGTAGGTTTTGAGTGTGTTTTATGGTTGACATTTTGATGTTTAATGACTTTTTACACTTTTTAAGAAATTTGAACTTTGTAGCCAACTCCTAGCCTATATATATATATATATATATATAGGGGAATGTTTAAATGAGAACGCTAAATATTGTGAGAACAAATGAAAAACCAGGAGAACTTGGTCAAAAACAATTCAAATTCAATTTTTTTCTACACTTGTCGTTATTATGCGAATACAATGTTAGAAATTTATTTTACACGTTTAAATTTACGTGAATTCGTAAATAAAGAAAATTTACACATGTGTAAGTTTTCCATTTACACATGTGTAAATCTGTTATATTTACACATGTGTAAAAAATCTAAACATAGTGATTTTGAAAGGAGAAATGAATTATTTGATGTTGTAAATTCTTTTTTTGATGCTGTATCTTAATTACAATGAGGTTTGTATTAAAAAAATTGGGTTTGATTGGTTTTTTCATTCGTTCTCACGGTTCTCGCAATATTTAGCGTTTTCAAGATAACCATCCCTTATATATATATATATATATATAGGGAGCCGCTAGAATGAGAACCACCACGAGTTATGAGAACCACGAGAACCGCGCCCCGCGGGTGGCCGTTGACCACGAAATTTTTTTTACACCTAGATCCGTATATTTTAAGACCGGGTGTAAATTTTGGGTTCAAACGGCGCGCCCGAGGGGGTAGTTTTTTACGCCCAAAGTTTGGTAAAAAAAAGAAAAATTAAAAAAATTAAAAAAACCCAAACTTTGGGCGTAAAAAACTACCCCCTCGGGCGCGCCGTTTGAACCCAAAATTTACACCCGGTCTTAAAATATACGGATCTAGGTGTAAAAAAAATTTCGTGGTCAACAGCCACCCGCGGGGCGCGGTTCTCGTGGTTCTCATAACTCGTGGTGGTTCTCATTCTAGCGATCCCCTATATATATATATATATATGTGTGTGTGTGTGTGTGTGTGTTTAGAGGATCCTGTACATTAATCTAAAAGTGTGAGAAGGGTGAGAAATATTGTGGTGATGACAAGTGTCCTAAATCTAAATTAATTCAAAAGGGTAAATAAATAATTTTCTTATTGATTTAATTAATTGATAACCTTCCATAACCGCCACCCTTAATTATAGGAATACAAACTAAGAATTAATCTACGAAATTTGTGTCATCTCGTTCAGAACTGCATAGTGTTATATAGTGTTTTTTGGTGTTATATAGTGTTATATGATGGATGTATAGTGTTATATGGTGTTATATGGTGTTATATAGTGTTATAGTGTTATATTTTTCTGATAGCATGTCTATGATAGATGTATAGTGTTAAATGTGACAACTGTCAAAAATTCAGGTATCCGTACAATTAATTAACCATGATTAGTGCCTAATGACTGTGCTGAATTACAATTAACTACTTTCTGATTACTGCATCATACTTACATGTGCGTCACATATTGCATAATGACACATCATTATTACATGCAAACCATATCGACATAAATGATGCACAAAGCACAGTTAGCGGATAACTCAGAAAAATGCGGACAAAACTCAGCACATAGACAGGCAGTGCAATGAGACACAGAATAAGCTAGAAACCAAGTACTACACTAGTATAGTGTGTAGGAAAGTAAGGATTACAAAACTGCCCTTTTAAGTGATAGTTTAAGTGCCGGAAAGTGCCTAAAACCCACATAAAGTGCAGAATTCTGCAAAATACAGCAAAAATCGGCATTTTAACAAGCTAGTATCATGCAAAAATATGACTAAATGGTCCTGAATGCTTTCCTAAGTGTCGGGAATTAAAAGTGTCACAAAAGGGTACATAAAGAACACTAAACTGTATAGTTTAGCACTTTAACGAAACGGTATCTAACCGAACAACCAGACACTACCTGAAGCATCAAAATTACACTAAAAGCATTGTTTTATCATTACCAAGCTAGTTATGATCCCCGAACATCATAACATACTATGTAAACATATAATAACTAAACACTTAACCATTATACTTGGATTTCAACTAGTTCTCTTAACCATCCATTACATCCCAACCCTATACCCCCCCCCCCTTGGGCGACGGTCACAAGGGTGTGGCCCACCCTTGATTTGTTTCCAATATTTTATTAGATCTTGTCCCTAATTTACAAGCATAATACCCAAGAGTTAGAAGAATAACATGGTTATAAGAAGAAGATGATGGATTAGAGCTCATTTCTCACACCCACACTTCACACACCACTCTCTCTCCCTCTCTTGCTCTCATTCTCGGCCGAGACCACAACCACACACCACCACCTTCATTCCTTTGATCTCATACAATCCATACACTCACAAGGGTGCTAGAAGGTATACAAAGGAGCTTGGTGGCTTTGGAGATTGAAGGACCTTCATCATTTGCTATTAACCACCTAGTTTATCATCTTCATCTTCTTGAGTTTCATCCCTAGCCTTGTGCTAGTAGTAAGACTCTTATAATTTCTTTTTACTTCTTATTTAGTTGGTTAAAAGATGATGTATGTTGTTAATTTTGAAGAACATCAAAGAATAAGAAGATAATTCTTAACATAAAGCTCCAAACCATAAGAATACATATTGTTAAGTGTTGTTTTGCTTCTTGATGGTTGATTATTTGTGTTTATGATGTAAGACATCATATGAAACTTACTAGATTGTGATTTAACACATGATCTAGCAAGTTGAGGTGATGATCTTGTGAAAGACCAAGATGATCATACTTTATGTATACATGAACTTGAATAATAAAAATTATTTTCATATGTGATGATGATTTAAACACAACATAAGTCTTGTAAATGGATGACTTCAAAAATAGTTTTCTCAAAAAACTAAGTTAGATCACAAGATCTACATAAACATGGTTTTTAAAGAAACTAATCACATTTTTAGTGATTAATCAAGTGTAGAAACATGTTACTAACAAGAAAAATTCAAAAAGATATATTTTTAGAAAATCATTTTACAAGTTGTAAAGATCTAAAATCTTCAAGAATGATGTTATTAAACAAATAACCACACTTTAAAGGGTAACTAAGCTTACTAAACACACTAGTAAGTTACTACAAGTTTTTATAAAAGTTCAAGTTCATGTTGTTGTGTAAATCGTATGATTTTGGCACTTGGTAAGTGTTGATTGAATTGTTGATTGTTTGGGATGATTTAAAAGAAAATGATATGCTTTGAAAGCATGGAAACCTCCATTTTTAAGGGGAAACTATGGCAAAATTTTTGTAAAAATTAAATACTTAGAAAAATATTTTAAACAAAGTATTTACAAGTATATCTTAACCATGGTTTTTCATATAAGAGTTTTCCATGATTTTTGTTACAAAAAGTAAAAATATTGGAGGTTGGTTTTTGTAACTAAGAATGACTAAATATGTATTTGAAAGATATATATTTAGAAGACACATGTGTGTGATTACTTGTATACTTTGTGTATTAGTTATATTATTTTAGGACTTGAAATAATAAAACTTAACAAAATACCAAGAAATTACAATCGAAAATATTACCAAAAATCTCAAGGAATAAATACACAAGTTACAAACATAATATTGTAAAACCGAACGAAATAATGTAACTTACAAAATATTCCGGAAAATACATTTATAAGTATATTTTGGTAAATGATATTTTGGACTCAAAGAAATGAAAATATGATTTTTATGATTATCACAAAGTTATATCATATTTTGACAAGAAGGAAATATATAATTTTTGGCGATTGAAAACATATATGTTTTCTTGGAATTATTAGGAGATATAATATTTTTGGGAAAAATATATATTCTCTTGAATAAACTTGAAATATATTATTTTTGGATAAAAATAAGTTTATATATATTTTCTAAAATTAGACTTGAAAATATATTATTTTGGAACTACAAATATTTTTGCCAAAAGGAAAAATTATAAATAATTTTTCTAAGTGATAATTCTTAAATATATATATTGGGAAATATATATATATAGGTGGACTTTTATTACAAATAATATTCCGGAAAGTTTAACACAAAATTAAGTATAAGAATACTTAACAATTACAAGAAAATACGTATTCTCGTACGTATAAATCCACACCGGGATACGACACCGATACATGGCAAAAATATACAAATACAAATACTTGAGAAGTATTAATACGAAAATATTGTTTAACAATGATTCCAAAATTTATAAATATAATTTAAGTTGAAATATTAATTATTTTGACAATAATTATATAAATTGGAATAATATCATAAACCATTGGTGATCTGTTTCCTTGTTTTGCTTTCATACCGGGATTTACAAACATATATACATACACTGATTACAAAGGTTTTATACATTCATATACACAAACACATGAACTCGCTCAACTTTTGTTGATGTTTTCAAACTACATGTATTTCAGGGAATTAAGTGGATCTGGCGGGTGTTTGCATGTTCCAAGCTGCGTTATGAATTAAAAAAAGATGTCATCGGAAGTAATTAGGGTTTAGGAGATGTATCATAATCCTGGACGAGATACATGGTTCTAAACTCGGTTTTATTTAAGGTCTTTTGTTGAGTCTTCGTGAACTCTTTAGAACATGTTGTGGTTTGTAATTTAAATTTGGAGTCTATATTTCAGACAATTATGTTGTGATATTTTCAAACTTAATTTATGGATGAACATCTAATGGTTTAATCATATAGTGTAGTTATGATTGAATGCTATGGTATTAAGAAAGTCACACCATAATCACGCTTCCGCAAAAGTCAGGGTGTGACAGCTTGGTATCAGAGCTTCGATTGTAGCGAACTAGGATTCTTTCTCGAGTCTAGACTATAATCACTAGGGCTCTCACGAAAATGTTTTCACAACATGTTTTCATTGCATACACAAAACGCCCAGATCCAGGAAACAAATATTCTTTACAAACAAAAGACACGAAACACATTTCAAAATTTATGTTCATGGTTCAGTCTGAGAGGCTGGGTGGATCCGTTTAAGAAACTGGGAGGTTTAGTCTGAGAGACTATGTAGTTCAATCTGAGAGACTGGGTGGGATCGTCTGGGAAGACTAGGATGGATACGTGCATACATTGTTATTAATTACATGCTTATTGATGATTGTTGATATATGTGCATATGTTGTGATTGTTTTGTTACAGACACTATGTCGTCTTCTGAGAGTGGATTATCTGATACTGTCGACCCTATGGCTATTGTTTCGGATGATGAGATTGTCCCAGAGCCTGAGATTCTTACCTCTGACACTGAGAGTGACCCGGAGATGATGTCGGGCGATGACGATGATTTCCAGCCTTTTGCCCTACCCGATTTTGGCGACGATGTACCGCATGCTGATGGTTTACCCGACGAGGATCCCTTTCTTATTCCTATTCCTGACCAGGACCATCTCATCCTCGGACATCCCGATGATGAGCATGCCGTGGTTCCGATCCTCGCCCCTTTGCCTCTTGCTGCTTTTCCTCTCGAGGATTTGCCTTTTGATGACTTGTCTGATGATGATGTCGATCTTTTCATTGATGGTCCCCCTGATGATGCTCAGGGAGATGGAGTTTTAGCTGATGATGTCATTGTTGTTCCACTCGTTGAGATTCCTATTATTGAGGTTTCATCTGATCATTCTGCTCCGGATTCTTTCGAGTCAGTGTCATCCACCACTTTGCATGCATTGGGATTGCAGCGTTACCCCACTGATTCTGATTCTGATACTGACACGGCCCTATCTGTTGCACCTGTTCCTCCACACGACTTTGATCATGACGTTGAGCCTGGACATGAGATTGACTTTGTTTCTGACGATCAGCCTATTGATGCACCTGCTGATCTTGAGTCGATACCTGCTGATCCTGGGCAGGCACTTTCTCCTGAGCCTAAACCTGCTCCTGATCCTCTGCCTGATCATGATCCTGTACCATTTGGCATACCTGTTGTTACACCGCTCATACCAGACCCGATTCCCGCACCCGCTGACCCTGCTGCTTTTGCTGATCAGATAGATCCCCGTTACGCTTCCACCAGCAATGGGTGGATAGAGGATGATGATGATATGCCCACTTTTATTGAGCCTGTTACTCCCCCTCATGCACCTGCACCGGTTGATGTTGCCCCGTTTCACCCGCTTGTGTCTGATGTACACTGCACTGACCTGCCTATCACATTCTTGCAGGATATCCCTCCACCCCATCCAGGGGAAGGTCCCTCTAGCTAGCAGCCTGGCCATGTTCCACACGTGTCAGCAGCATTCCCTTACATGCCTCAGTATACACCTATTGCTCATTTTACTTCTGCACCGCCAGGAGAGCCACTCATATGGTTTCCGTTGAACACCATGCCAGTTTCTAATCCATACCATCCATCACACTACACTGGTTACACGAGGGATGAGTTACTCCTGTCCTTGCAGCTTCAGCAGGAGATCTTGTGTCGTAGAGTTATGGAGCTTGAGAGGATTCCACGTCCTCCACCTTGTTCATGTCAGTCACCTTTTACGACTCCACCTGCTCCTCTTTTGCCTTATCCAGATTTCGATGTTCGATTTCTCACCATGGAGCAGCAGATCAGTTATCTGTTGCGTCGCGTTCATTCTCTTGAGGAGGAGTTAGCGCATGTGCGCAATTTGCTTTTCGTTCCTCCACCTCCTCCTCCTCCACCATCAGCATAGCCGGTTTTTGGTTTTATGCAGGTAGCTTGCTTTTGATGAGAGTATCGCTATTGAGCCTAGCTTGCAAAGCCCTTTTGAAGACCGCTTTTTGATTTTATGACTATTGTAGATTGATAGACATTTTGGACAAGGGTAGTGTGACCCTGTAGTCCCTTTTGATGTGATACGATACATTTGTAGAACATGTAACTGTATTTATGGTCGATGATTTATGAAAGCTCAATCGCAATATTCTCATTATATACATTGTTGAATTATACCTTGGTGATATGAATGTGATGTTATGTGCTTACTTGCGTTAATAAATGTTATTACATACACGTACTACATATTTATATGCATAAGACCTGACCTATACAATCTTCTTTTAGAAGATGCCTCCACGAAGAAATAATCAATTGCCCACAACAGAGGCTGAACTACAAGAACAGATTTCACAAGCGATAGCACAACACGAGGCCTTGCGCTCTGAACACAACAGGGGTACCTCAGGAAACGACCCACCTCATGGTAATGTTTAAGTCACTAAAGACACATTACGTTACATTTGGATATTCCATGTGCGTTCGCTAATGCTTTCTGTGAATGATGTTGCTTGTACAGGCTGTACCTATAAGCAGTTCCTTGACTGCAAGCCTTTGAATTTTGACGGCACCGGGGGTGTTGTAGCTTTCGTTAGATGGACGGAGAAAACCGATTCTGTGCTAAGAATGAGCAAGTGTGCGCCGGAGCACCAGGTCACCTACATCTCTGGACTTTTTCTAGATGGAGCTCTATCGTGGTGGAATCTACAAGTTCAGACCTGGGAGAAGAGGCTGCATATGCTATGACTTGGGATGAGATGAAGGAACTTATGCGCAAGAAGTACTGTTCAAGGGCTGAGATTCAAAAATTGGAAACTGAGTTTTGGAACCTCAAGATGGATGGTCCAAAGATTGCTGAATATGTACAGAGATTCCATGACTTATCTCGCATGGTTCCTTATATGGTTGAACCGAAGTTCAAGCGCATCGAGCATTTTATTTGGGGATTGGCACCCCAAGTCATGAGCATGGTGATGACATCAAAGCCTCCAACGATCACTGAGGCCATTGATCTGAGTGTGGCACTAACTGAAGAAACGATCAGGATGAACAAGTTCTCAATTTCTGACCAAAAGAAGAAGGAGACTCACGTTGATTCGTCAGGTGAGAACAAAAGGAAGTTATCAAATTTCAAGAAGGGTACCAGCTGTGCTAACAAGAAGAAAGATGCGAACCCACCAGCCGAAGTCAAGACTGGTGTTAAAAACAAAGGAAAAGGGTATATGGGCACCTTGCCCAAATGCGATATGTGTCCGTTTCATCACACTAGACGATGCCGAGCTAGAAAGTATGAGACGTGCGGAAAAGTTGGCCATGCCAAAGAGACATGCTGGTATGGTGTCGGTCGTGGTAATGGTGGTCTGAGAGGTAATGGCAACGGGAATGGAAATGGTAACCGTGGTGGAAATGGGTATGGAAACCGCAACCAAGGAGGAAATGGCGATAATGGAAACCGTGGTGGTAATGGAAACCCAGCTGGTGGCGGAAACCGTGGAGCAAACAACAACCAGGGCGGAAATGGGAATGAAAATGGTCGGGGACTAGGTTGCTTTAACTGTGGTGATGTTGGGCATTTCAAGCGTGAATGCCCGAGAATCAACCAAGCTCAGGGAAGAGTTTTCAACATTGGAGCTAGGGAAGCTCGTCAAGATCCGAACGTAGTCATGGGTACGTTCCCTATCAACCAACACTTTGCATCTGTACTGTTTGATACTGGTGCCGATTATAGCTTCGTTTCCCTAGAATTTAAGAATATGCTTGGGTTAGTTGCCGATAAGCTAGATATTCCATACTCGATAGAGCTAGCTAATGGAAAGCTAGTAGAAGCAAATGAAGAGATTAGAGGTTGTGTAATAGAGCTTGGGGAGCATGAGTTTACGCTTGACCTTCTGCCAGTCGAGTTGGGAAGCTTTGACGTGGTAGTTGGAATGGATTGGTTGTCAAGCAACCGAGCATAGATCGTATGTCACGAGAAGATCATTCGCGTTCCGATGGTAAATGGAGAGACGATTGTAGTGCATGGAGAGAAGCATGATACGCCTCTAAGGATCATCAGTTGTTTGAAAGCCAGAAGATGTTTGTAGAAAGGATGTGTTGCCTTCTTGGCATACGTCGTGGACAAGGAAGTCACTGAGCCGAAGCTGGAAGATATCCCAGTTGTGAGGGAATATCCTGAAGTCTTCCCCGAAGACTTGCCAGGATTTCCGCTGCAACGACAAGTCAAATTCCATATTGACTTGGTTCCAGGCGCCGCGCCTGTAGCCAAGGCACCTTATCGACTTGCGCCTTCCGAGATGCAAGAATTGTCGACGCAACTTCAGGAACTTTCGGACAGGGGATTTATCAGACCAAGCTTCTCGCCTTGGGGAGCTCCAGTGCTATTTGTTAAGAAGAAGGAGGGTAGTTTCCGTATGTGCATCGACTACTGAGAGCTAAACAAGTTAACCATCAAGAATCGGTATCCTTTGCCGAGGATTGATGACCTTTTCGATCAACTGCAAGGTTCGAGTTATTACTCCAAGATCGATCTTCGATCAGGTTATCACCAGCTGCGAATATAAGAGGAGAGCATACCGAAGACTGCCTTCAAAACTCGTTATGGACATTACGAGTTTCTGGTAATGCCGTTTGGGTTGACGAACGCGCCAGCAGTGTTTATGGATTTGATGAACCGAGTTTGCAAACCCTACCTCGATAAATTTGTGATTGTGTTTATTGACGATATTTTGATCTATTCAAGGACAAAGGAAGAGCATGAACAACACCTAAGAGCTATTTTAGAGCTGCCCAAGAAGGAAAAACTGTATGCTAAATTCTCGAAGTGCGAGTTCTGGTTGCGTGAAGTACAATTCCTCGGTCACGTAGTAAACAACGATGGAATTCATGTGGATCCCACCAAGATCGAGGCGATTAAGAATTGGGAAACTCCGAAGACGCCAACCGAGATCCGCCAGTTTCTAGGTTTAGCGGGGTACTATCGCCGATTTATTGAGGATTTTTTGAAAATCGCTCAACCGCTGACCTCCCTCACTCAGAAGGATAAAAAGTACGAATGGGGAGATAACCAAGAGGAAGCTTTTCAGTTGCTGAAGAACATGCTTTGTGATGCACCTATTTTATCCCTACCTGAAGGCACCGACGATTTCGTGGTGTACTGTGACGCCTCACGTCAGGGATTAGGATGCGTGCTGATGCAGCAACATAAGGTTATCGCTTATGCTTCACGCCAGTTGAAGGTTCATGAGAAGAACTACACCATACATGATTTGGAATTAGGCGCTGTGGTGTTTGCATTGAAGATTTGGCGACATTATTTGTATGGCACCCGATGCACGATCTTTACAGATCACAAGAACTTACAACATATATTCGATTAGAAGGAGCTTAATATGTGACAACGACGATGGGTTGAGCTGTTAAACGATTATGATTACAAAATCAAGTATCACCCAGGAAAGGCGAATGTGGTGGCAGACGCCTTAAGTCGAAAAGAGAGGATTAAGCCCATAAGGGTTAGGGCTTTGGAAATGATTATGCAGACATACCTCTCGTTGCGCATTCGTGCTGCGCAGAGAGAAGCTCTTAAGAAGGAGAATCTTGTGAATGAATATCTCTGTGGGATGGAGAAACAGTTAGTACTCAATAAGGAAGTAACATTGTATTTCATGGGACGAATTTGGGTTCCCCTCTTTGGTGGTCTTAGAGAAGTAATTTTCAATGAAGCTCATAAGTCAAGGTACTCGATCCACCCAGGATCGGACAAGATGTACCAGGATTTGAAGGATTTCTATTGGTGGCCGCGATTGAAGGGTGATGTTGCAACTTATGTCGGAAAGTGTTTGACCTGTGCCAAAGTAAAGGCCGAATATCAGAAGCCTTCAGGTCTTCTGCAGCAACCTGAAATACCCATGTGAAAATGGGAGCAGATATCAATGGATTTTATAACAAAGTTGCCAAAGACACCCAGAGGTCATGATACGATTTGGGTAATCATAGACCGGCTGACAAAATCTGCGCACTTTCTGTCGATCAGGGAAAGGATAACACAGGTAAGCTAGCCGAGCTGTACCTCAGAGAGATAGTTGCACGACATGGAGTGCCTTTCTCGATTATTTCCGATAGCGATGGAAGATTTGTGTCAAGGATTTGGCAATCCTTCCAAGAAGCGTTTGGTTCTCAACTGAATTTGAGTACTGCATTTCACCCACAGACAGATGGCCAGAGCGCACGAATGATTCAAACACTAGAAGATATGTTGCGAGCTTGCGTAATGGACTTGGGTGGCAGTTGGGACACTCACCTACCTTTGGTGGAGTTCTCGTATAACAACAGCTACCATGCAAGCATTCAAGCTGCACCGTTTGAAGCTCTCTATGGACGCAAGTGTCGATCACCGTTATGTTGGGCAGATGCGGGCAATAGACAGCTTGTTGGTCCCGAATTGGTTTAAGAAATGACAGATAAGATTATACAGATCCGAGAGCACATCAAGGCGGCTCGAGATCGACAAAAGAGCTATACGGACCAAAGAAGGAAACCTTTGGAGTTTGAAGTGGGAGATATGGTTTTACTAAAAGTCTCACCTTGGAAAGGTGTAGCACGCTTTGGGAAGCGTGGGAAGTTAAACCCACGATATATTGGACCGTTCAAAATCCTGGAGAGAATTGGTCTTGTAGCTTACAAGTTGGATCTACCCGCGGAACTGAATGGAGTTCATGATACATTTCATGTATCTAATCTGAAAAGGAGTCCAACTCAAGAAACAGTTGTCATTCCTGCCGATGAAGTTCACATTGACGACACACTCCACTTTACCGAAGAACCTGTTGAGGTTACTGATTGGAAGGTTAACAAGACACGTAGGAGTAGTGTTAAACTCGTCAAGGTTCGATGGAACGCGCGACACGGCCCAGAGTTCACTTGGGAGCGTGAGGACAGCATGAAAGCAAATTACCCGCATTTGTTCCCCAACTCCCCTGCAGCTAGTAGCAGAGCTTAAATTTCGGGACGAAATTTTCTTAACAGGGGGAGAATGTGACAACTGTCAAAAATTCAGGTATCCGTACAATTAATTAACCATGATTAGTGCCTAATGACTGTACTGAATTACAATTAACTACTTTCTGATTACTGCATCATACTTACATGTGCATCACATATTGCATAATGACACATCATTATTACATGCAAACCCGAAGCATCAAAATTACAATAAAAGCATTGTTTTATCATTACCAAGCTAGTTATGATCCCCGAACATCATAACATACTATGTAAACATATAATAACTAAACACTTAACCATTATACTTGGATTTCAACTAGTTCTCTTAACCATCCATTACATCCCAACCCTATACCCCCCCCCCCCCTTGGGCGACGGTCACAAGGGTGTGGCCCACCCTTGATTTGTTTCCAATATTTTATTGGATCTTGTCCCTAATTTACAAGCATAATACCCAAGAGTTTGAAGAATAACATGGTTATAAGAAGAAGATGATGGATTAGAGCTCATTTCTCACACCCACACTTCACACACCACTCTCTCTCCCTCTCTTGCTCTCATTCTCGGCCGAGACCACAACCACACACCACCACCTTCATTCCTTTGATCTCATACAATCCATACACTCACAAGGGTGCTAGAAGGTATTCAAAGGAGCTTGGTGGCTTTGGAAATTGAAGGACCTTTACCATTTTCTATTAACCACCTAGTTTATCATCTTCATCTTCTTGAGTTTCATCCCTAGCCTTGTGCTAGTAGTAAGGCTCTTATAATCTCTTTTTACTTCTTATTTAGTTGGTTAAAAGATGATGTATGTTGTTAATCTTGAAGAACATCAAAGAATAAGAAGATAATTCTTAACATAAAGCTCCAACCCATAAGAATACATATTGTTAAGTGTTGTTTTGCTTCTTGATGGTTGATTATTTGTGTTTATGATGTAAGACATCATATGAAACTTACTAGATTGTGATTTAACACATGATCTAGCAAGTTGAGGTGATGATCTTGTGAAAGACCAAGATGATCATACTTTATGTATACATGAACTCGAATAATAAAAATTGTTTTCATATGTGATGATGATTTAAACACAACATAAGTCTTGTAAATGGATGACTTCAAAAATAGTTTTCTCAAGAAACTAAGTTAAATCACAAGATCTACATAAACATGGTTTTTAAAGAAACTAATCACATTTTTAGTGATTAATCAAGTGTAGAAACATGTTACTAACAAGAAAAATCCAAAAAGAAATATTTTTAGAAAATTATTTTACAAGTTGTAAAGATCTAAAATCTTCAAGAATGATGTTATTAAACAAATAACCACACTTTAAAGGGTAACTAAGCTTACTAAACACACCAGTAAGTTACTACAAGTTTTTATAAAAGTTCAAGTTCATGTTGTTGTGTAAATCGCATGATTTTGGCACTTGGTAAGTGTTGATTGAATTGTTGATTGTTTGGGATGATTTTAAAAGAAAATGATATGCTTTGAAAGCATGGAAACTTCCATTTTTAAGGGGAAACTATGGCAAAATTTTTGTAAAAATTAAATACTTAAAAAAATATTTTAAACAAAGTATTTACAAGTATATCTTAACCATGGTTTTTCATATAAGAGTTTGCCATGATTTTTGTTACAAAAAGTAGAAATATTGGAGGTTGGTTTTTGTAACTAAGAATGACTAAATATGTATTTGAAAGATATATATTTAGAAGACACATGTGTGTGATTACTAGTATACTTTGTGTATTAGTTATATTATTTTAGGACTTGAAACTTAACAAAATACCAAGAAATTACAATCCAAAATATTACCAAAAATCTCAAGGAATAAATACACAAGTTACACACATAATATTGTAAAACCGAACGAAATAATGTAACTTACAAAATATTCCGGAAAATACATTTATAAGTATATTTTTGGTAAATGATATTTTGGACTCAAAGAAATGAAAATATGATTTTTATGATTATCACAAAGTTATATCGTATTTTCACAAGAAGGAAATATATAATTTTTGGTGATTAAAAACATATATGTTTTCTTGGAATTATTAGGAGATATAATATTTTTGGGAAAAATATATATTCTCTTGAATAAACTTGAAATATATTATTTTTGGATAAAAATAAGTTTATATATATTTTCTAAAGTTAGACTTGAAAATATATTATTTTGGACTACAAATATTTTTGCCAAAAGGAAAAATTATAAATAATTTTTCTAAGTGATAATTCTTAAATATATATATATATATAGGTGGACTTTTATTAGAAATAATATTCCGAAAAGTTTAACACAAAATTAAGTATAAGAATACTTAACAATTACAAGAAAATACGTATTCTCGTACGTATAAATCCACACCGGGATACGACACCGATACATGGCAAAAATATACAAATACAAATACTTGAGAAGTATTATTACGAAAATATTGTTTAACAATTATTCCAAAATTTATAAATATAATTTAAGTTGATATATTAATTACTTTGACAATAATTATATAAATTGGAATAATATCAGAAACGTAACTCAGAAACGTTAATTCTAAGTCAAGGCACGACCCGTTCGTCTAATAGACATTAGTACATTGTAGGTAGTCGTATTTGCTGAAGGAACTTGAGTTGCGAGTACTGAAGACGCAAGACAGTGAGTTCATGTCCCCCTTTTCTTTCAACTGTTTTCAGTTTTATAACTTTGGGGGTGAAATACATGTTACAAAATGTTTACATACAATTACAATTGGTATGGTTAGCCTTGGAAAGTACAGTAGATCATGTGAATGGGTAGGCACACACTTAAGACCATTAATCCTCGTATAAGGACCGAGGGACATGAGTGATAGATCTATTTGGGTGTAGCGAGCCCACACCCATGAGGACCAGGGTGGCCCATGAGGTGACTATGTCTTACAGCCGGAGGCCCGGTACAAATTTGCTAGGTTTGAGCCTTCCTACACCGTCACGCATACCAATGGCCTTGCAAACCATTGGTGATCTGTTTCCTTGTTTTGCTTTCATACCGGGATTTACAAACATATATACATACACTGATTACAAAGGTTTTATACATTCATATACACAAACACATGAACTCGCTCAACTTTTGTTGATGTTTTCAAACTACATGTATTTCAGGGAATTAAGTGGATCTGGCGGGTGTTTGCATGTTCCAAGCTGCGTTATGAATAAAAAAAAAAGATGTCATCCGAAGTCATTAGGGTTTAGGAGATGTATCTTAATCTTGGACGAGATACATGGTTCTAAACTCGGTTTTATTTAAGGTCTTTTGTTGAGTCTTCGTGAACTCTTTAGAACATGTTGTGGTTTGTAATTTAAATTTGGAGTCTACTTTTCAGACAATTATGTTGTGATATTTTCAAAGTTAATTTATGGATGAACATCTAATGGTTTAATCATATAGTGTTGTTATGATTGAATGCTATGGTATTAAGAAAGTCACACCATAATCACGCTTCCGCAAAAGTCAGGGTGTGACATTAAATATTGTTACATAGTGTTATTTGGTGTTATATGGTGTTATATGATGGATGTATAGTGTTATATAATTCTTGTAGCAGTTACATATTTTCTGGATTTTTTAGAATGTCCGAATTTTAGAATAAGTTTAAATTTGAATCGCTAGAATTTATGAGTGAATCGCTAGAATTTAGGAGAAGTTACCTAATTTGAAACATATACAAAGACACTATTACCCCTACAATTTTTAATTCAGTCCAAATAATTAAAACACAATTTATAATTTGGTACCTATTGATCTCAACCATTAGATCAAAGATCTAATGGTTTAAAACACTTCTCACACATTTGAATTAATGTACACTATCCCTACCCTATATATATATATAAAGGACGATTATTGTACAAAATGTCTTAACGTACGCTGCGTACGAGATTCAGTATCACCGTGCGAAATTGGGTTTATAACATGCGATATCCCCTTTTCTTTTTCACCTGTGATTTCCACTTTCCCCAGTACATGCGATTTTGTGTTATCTTTCAACATGCGATTTCCCTTTATGTACATGCGAATTACATATTTTTTTAAACATGCGATTTTCAGTTTTTGGTAACATAACGTGCGATTTTGCCATCACGTACGCAGCGTACGTTAAGGCATATTGTACGATATACTTTCTCTCTATCTCTCTATATATATAGCCACTTTCAAATAGGAACCACCAATGAGTCAAGAGAACTTGAGAGCTATTAACCAACCAACCAGGAGCTGACACGTCACCAATTCTAAGTTTCAAGTCAAGGGGAATTTAGGTCATTATAATCATCATCTGAAGGGAAATTTGGTATTTTTCTTTCTCTTCATGTCGGTACAAAATGTAGAACCATTCTCTTTCCCCTCATTTTATCATATTGTTTTCTCTCTCTTCATTTCCCCAAACCCAGATCCATATTTCTCTCAAAAGCCCTCTCAATCTGTTTCTCCAACATTCCACTTATCCTCTTCAGGCCTCTACAAGAATCAAAAGAAGGTTGTGGTGGTTCAAGGCCATTAAAGACTCGACGGCTGCAACACTTCGCATTTTGTACTTTCCTTATTTAGAAAGTGCAATCGTATTTCTATTTATGGAAACTTATATTCGTATCATGTTCGTATTCCATCTCCAGTTTTGTAATTCGAGACTTCGATCATAATTAAATTCATATTTGATACATACTTGTTATACATGCAATCAATCGTTTAAATACATCATTACTTGCGAAACCGAACACTTGTTATATGTGCAAATACTCGAACTTACATTCACGATACGTGTTGGCCATCTTTTCCCACCTTTTTCTTCCCCAATCACCTTTAAACCTCATTAAACTCTAAACCCTAATACACCATTATATAAACAAGCTTCCTACCTCCCATTTTCACTTTCCCAACTCCTCTACACTCTCACATTACTGAAATTACAAGTTCTTAGCAGATTACAAAGTGAGTTCAAATTCACTTTTCTACACATTTTCTTCATCTTTTCTTCCAACACAAAGCTTGGAGCACCTCTAGGAGTGTTTCCACAAGTTTACCATGGTAAACTAAGGTGGAACATAACCATTTTGAGGTCCAAACTTTCTGTTTTGGAAGAACTTTTGTTTAAATCTTTAAGAACTTGTTTAACCTATACAATCTTGTACCTACCTTGCCTCTAAACAAGTCCATAGTTTGAGAGCTTGTGTATGGTTGATTCTTATGAGTTTAGAGGTGCAAACTCCCTCTAAACATTCTGTTTTGATAGGGTTTAGACAACCCACAAGTGTTGAAACCATCCAGGTTTACCATAGTTCATATGGAAAGATTTTTGTTTTGGTAAATGTGTGAATCTTGGAAGCCTTGGCTATCCTAACTTGTTCCACCACCTCACTTAATGTTTATTCATATTCACTAAGTAGTTTCATAGTCCTAGAGTAAGTTTACCCCGCCTCGCCTCCAACATTTGCCATGCTGGGCCGGGTTGTTCTTACTTGGCTACTTAGTATGTTAGTAGATTAGTTGTACTTTACTTTCATTCATGACCAACCGGGTTTACCAACTAAGTTGGTAAACTTTGTGCTTTGGTGAATCATACAATGAGGTGTTCATACCTCCATGCTTGACTTACATGAATTCTATGATAATACATGATATAATAATTCTATGTAGTATAAAATATAAAATATATATATATTTAGCCGAATTCATGATGCTAACCGATTTGTGGTTAGGTGTTTGATGGAGAGTGTGAAACACGAGTGCTAAAGTGCTTATCTTATGTGATTTAGTTCGTTTTAGATGATTATTTGCTTGGAATATGTTTATTGCGAGTGCTTGTGTTTTTACAGGTAAAACGCATAATTCAGTGAAGTTAAAGTGGTTAAAGATGATACGGAGCATTCGAGGATGATGAACAAAGTAATTCATGTTGATCGGGCATTGATTCGGGTCGAGATAGAACTTAGAAACACGAAACATTGAAGTCCAAGGGTCTTCTGGTCATTAAGTGAAAGATGAATATAGTGAATGTGTGAGGGAAGTGAGAAAAATGAAGTCAAGGGCCAATTGTGACAATAGTTGAAAGTTGTATAAATGGGTTAAAGATTGTGGAGTTTTCGCGTCGTCACCTACGGTTCCATAACCGTAGGTTACGGTTGGTAAATGATGGATGAAAATGTTTACAGGAGCTGGGAATCGTAGCCTATGATGGAGGATGCCACCTACGGCATATGGAGAATTCTCAACGTTCGTGAGCCATAACCTACGGTCTGGGTACCGTAGGTGATGACAGGTTTCTTAGGGCGCGCACAAATTAGTAATTTTGGAGGGTTTTAAAGGTGGAAGCCCTAGTTTTTCACACACAACTTCCCACTAGACGCATTTTGGGGCAATAATAGCATACTTTTGGCTCTCGAATCATCTACATCGTCACCATTCCTTCATCAATTGCTGCATCAATCATGCAAGCATCAATCATTCAAGCTTTTGAAATCGTTCGTGCGAGATGAGCGGCTAATTCCTTTATGGTTTCCTCCGGATGGAGGATTTTCGTATGTTAGGTGACGTTATGTGTTTTTTACTATTATTACTTCGGTGATCTAAGCATTCGATGCTTTTCACCTTTGATTTGATTAGTTGATTGTAAACAATTGCATTTTATTTAATCTTTAATCAATCAATTCCCGAGTGTTCTAGTAATCGAGATATATTTGAGGTGGAATTAGGGTTGGTAATTGTAATTATTATTCACTTGATAACCTCCCATTATGTATTGATCGGAGTACTTAGTCGTTGGATCTCACAATCAATTGATTAGGTTAAGCACTTATGTCTATGTGAGTGTTATGATAAAACACATAATTGAATTTAACTGAGAATCTAAACTCCGGAGGAACCATTGTTCTTGCTATTGATTAAAACCTCAATTTAGTTCGTTTACTTTAGCAAATTCGCAAATCTACAAACAAGATTTCTTTTTCTACAATAGATAATCAACACTTCACATTTCGACACTTTCCACAATACTCCTATGGTTCGATATCCGACTTATCCTATCTACATAGTTTAGTTGGTTTTTGCATGTTCTTCACGATAGACATCAAAATGGCGCCGCTATCGGGGATTCGTGCGCAAAGTGTTTAGTGTTAAGTTTTAGTAAAAATAGATAAAAATAAAAAATAGTGTTAATTTATTTTGTTTTGTTTTGTTTTGTTCAGAATTACGCGAGGTTTTTCTTATTTGTGTTGCGCAGGTGATCTCATACGTGTATGCATCATACTCGGGAGTTCGGGAAGTCTTCACCTCTAGTTCTTGATCCAGAAATTGAGCGGACAGTTCGGCACACCCGAGTCTTGCACAGAGAATATAAGATTTTGCAACCACCAACACCGTCACTCAAGCTAATGGAAAACTCAAGTAATCTCGAGAAGCAACCTGCTACACCATCTCAGCAAACTTAATTCTCACCAACACCCACTCAACCATCATCTAACACTACTATACCATCTCAACCACCACCACCACCGCCAACAATCCACCCAAGTTACTACTAATCCACTTCCACCTATGCCACCACCACCATTTCCTAATATGGATAGCTTCCCACCATTCTCAACCCAACCTGATCCTCTTCAATACCCATCATACACCCAAACTTTGAATATTCAGCAATCTTCACCATATGTGAGGGTTATCACCAATGAAACCAACACCCCGCCTAACCAAAATTGGCCCTCTAGTTCATCTACTACCCTGCCTCTCTCAAATCAACCTGCACATTACCAACTCGCACAACAACATCAACAATACTCTGCTAGAACTGCAATGTTTGAACACCTGGATGGTGCAATGGAATTCGGGAATCGATATGAAGCATACGAGAGTTACGGGACAGACAAGTGGTGAATTTTGGAAATCAAGAAGTGTACAATATGGGATTTAGGTCAGTGAACAGGGGAAGTTATGAAGCAGTTGTATATCAAGAACCAGTTTATGCACCTTTACTGGTAAATTAGCAGCCAATTAATGCAAGACTGGTGAATGTGCAAATCCCACTGATGCCTCAGCAAAGGCCGATACCACAAGTACCGTTAACACAGATGCAAGCTCCGCAGAGATCGCTTCCGAGAAATTTACCTCCACCTGTCAACAATTTTGAGTGTATTCCATGAACAGTTGACTGACCACCAGTTTAGGGGGTCGAAAGCCACTTCAAACCTGCCATAGCTAATAATCCGTCACTGGTGGTTATACCTCAATTAGGTGGGAGGTCATTTGAGGTTCGAGCTCAATCGATACAAAGCTTACCAAAGTATCATGGTTTGGCAATAGGAGAACCGTATCTGCATATTGCTGTGTATGACGCTCGATGCAATACAATCGGGGGTCAAGGTTTCACATCAGATGACGTGAAATTGGTGTTATTCCAATTCACACTCGAAGATAAGGCTCATTCCACTTACTACCATCTGCTTCAATTTTTACATGGCCTAAGATGCAGCAGCTCTTTTTAGATGCGTTCTACACACCCCAACGTACTAACAATGCTAGGAAAGACATTCGGGGTTTCCAACAGCAACCCGGTGAGCTTTTCTACGAAGCATTTAATTGATTTAGGATGATGCTAAAGAATTTTCCGCATCATGGGGTACTGATGTGCACAAAATGCAACATATAAATTACATCAATTGTGGCATAAAACTAACCCTTTTTAGTACTAATGTTGGAAAAAGTGTGTTTTTGTCTTCCTTTTGTATTTTCAGGATTAAATGAGCTCAAATGAACAAAAGAAGCAAAAAGGCAACTAAATCTAACATAAATACAAGAAAAGGAACAAACGCGGCATGCCCAGCCTCCCCGACAGCATCTTCCCAAGCAAAACAAGAGAACAGAAGACTGAACACGCCCCGTGCTCAGTGAACACGGGGGCGTGCCCAAGTGCCAGCATAAAAGACAAAGCTATAGAAGCTTATATCACCCACCACGGGGGCGTGCCCAGTGGACACGGGGCCGTAGTCAACTCTAAGAATCGCAGAATCTGAGGAAATCTTGATAGTACAGATATGCTTCTGCACACGAGGGCGTGCCCAGCGAACACGGGGGCGTGGTCAACTAATGCAGACAAACTGCAATTAATGAAGGAAGAGAAGAGGATGGACACGGGGCCGTGCCCAATGGACATGGGGCCGTGCCCGAGCTGCTGTTCAGGCTATAAATAGGGGTGTTTGGCTCATTTGCAAACCATCCCTTGGCACACCACCTCTCTCACACTTTACCCACCACCCACCACCATCACAACACCATCATCCACCACCATCATCCACCACCATCATCCATTGTCCATCATAGAGTGTGTGAGTCGTCTCGGGATCCAAGATTGATCGTAAGAGTTCTTGACAATCAAAGGCCTTGTTTGTCTAAGTCTCTTACATCACTTGGTGAAGACAAGTGTCTAGTGTAATAATTTTATTTTTAATATTTTCGCACTCTTTACTTGGTTATGTATTAATGACTTTAATAACTAGTTTCTTATGTTGAAGGTGATTCTTCCTTATCGTTTGTCCGTGGTGTCTTGGCATTATTTTACTGTCTATATAAAATAAAAGATTTTCACCATTCATATCTCCACGGTCTATATGGAGGTATGTTGGCTACCTGGTCGGGGGTTAAGGGAACGGTTTGGTAAGAGTCTTGCCTTGTTTAGTGTATAGATCCTGCAAGGACCTGGGTCAAATTTAGTAGGACCTCCTTCAATACCCACCGGTATTGGATGGCAGGGGTCCAAACTCTTTGATCCCCTCATATGTAAGCTACTATTAATACGTTAAACCGGCTACTTAGGACTGTATCCCTGCTGACTCAGACTACTTAGCCGAGGGTAACGTCACCTTCAAAAGAGGGGCCTACCATAATATGCATTAATAACTTAATTAATTATCTTTCAATAATCCGACCCTTTAGGATTATATCCTTGCTGACTCAAACTACTGGGTTGAGGGTAACGTCACCTTCAAAAGAGGGGCCTACTACAATAACTAAGATAATCTCTTAAAAAGTGCAAAAGTGCGAAAATAATCAAAGGTTACACTAAACACGAGTCGGAGCCAAGTGATTCATCTTGTCTATCTGTTTTTACTTTTACTTTATTTTTCAGCATTTTAGTTAGTTTTTATTTTTCTTGTTTAAAACCTTTTTCTAAACTTTTGATTTGATTAGACGTTGAGGATAAACCGGTATTAAAAGCTCTTGTGTCCTTGGATGACCTCGGTATCTTGCCAACACTATACTACGCTCACGATGGGTGCACTTGCCCATATGTGTGTTTGGTGTTAGTAAAATATCGTGTTTTATAAGTTTAAAACTTGACTAACGTGTAAAAAGGGCTTAAAATATACTTAATTCCATATACACACCACACACGCATTAGGTACCACTATGGGAATTACTCAATGCCTTCCATGAAGGTTTGACATATGAAAATGCAAGGGACTTGAGCTCAATATCGAATGGTACTTTCGGTACGAATTACGAGCAAGTAGATTGGGAGTATTTGGAGAAGAATGCGAGAACGTCGAAGAGAAAGGCACGATCTTCGAGAAGCACTCGTCATTCGGTAGTGAGAACGGTGGAAAATACAACGGAGGTTAGTGGGCAAATGCCTTTTTGTGGGCATTGTGGAAATTTAGGGCACATAGCAGATCAGTGCCCTAGTATTATTGGTGGCGTTGATGACGTCAATTTTGTGCAAGGTAATGGAGGTGGTGGACGTAATTTCAACATGAACTCTAATACCTATCATCTGGGTCTTAGAAACCACCCGAATTTTAGTTACGGGAATGCTGCAAACAATCAGAGCAATCCGGGATTTAAAGGAAATCATCAATCGGGTGGTTAGCGAAACTTCAATCAACCCCGTTTTCAAGGTAACTTTCAAGGGGGTAACAATCAAGGGTTTCAAGGAGGATATCAGAATATTCAAAATGTAAATAAGTTTGCCCATATTATAAAAGTCTTAGTACTTGTGAGGGTTTAAACTACATTCTATCCGGTCACCGCTTAATCTAGCGTACCGTACCGTTTTCATTAATTTAAATTAGCCGGTCCAAGTCTATGACTTGAATAAGACCTGTTAACATTCTAATTGGTCATTATACCATTCATTCCAGACTAAGGCATTCCAGTAGATTGCATCGTGCTAAGTTAATTGTTATATCGGTTGTGATTATTATTATATCTTGACTATAAGATATTAATTTAGGTAAATACTCTTAAATTATTTTCCCTATGCGGGCTTGGGATACGGTATATTATTACCGCATGGTCGGGTATGAGATCAAAAACCTATGTGTCGGGAATCCAAATAATCCGTTTTTTAATTTGTATTGCTTGAACTTAAACATTGGGGGTTAATACGACCGTGTCCTTGATATCCTCGGCTCACTTAATTGAAAGTGGCCACGACCTAAGCACGGGGTGAAGGCATACACCTGGCAGATGCTAATGCTATATTAAAATGTTTTTATAACCCAATACAAGTTTGCCCAATAAGGGTATAAAAGTGGTGTGTCGGTAAATCATGTTCTCGGCATAGTTTCCGGGCCCCATATGTATTAACAAGCATGTAAAACTGATAACATGAGAAATAGTTTATCCCAAGTTATTTATAAAAATATATGTACATTGTGTACATGAAAATGAATTTTGAAATATTTTCAAAATGTGTCGGTTATTTTTATTTACCGGTTTAAACTGACGTATCTTTAAAAGACTAAGCGCATGTTGCAAGGTTACGAAATAGGCTGGAAGTGCCCGGTAAATGCTTTTGAGGAATTTGCAACTCCTTGCATTTGAAGCCTAGTAGTGTGCATATTTAATCATTTTGTTATTTTCGATCCACCTGTGGATCTTTTGAACAATTCCGTCTGTATAATTATTTTTGAACATTCAGACATTATTATTGAAATAGTATTTTAAATCCCAGACCTCCGCTGTGCTATTTGTGTATTTGATATCAATCTCATCACGTACCCCAAGTCTAGACTCACCGGGAAATCAGGGTGTGACGATACCTCAAGCTTGAATTTGTGTATGCTAGACTATTCTTATGCTTTATACTTGTCATTAACTTCGTACAAGCCTCACTTAACATGCATAGCGCTATAGGAGTAATGCACCGCCCGTATTCTTCAGGACATTTTAAGTTAAACAAAACAGTCCTATCGTTGCTACGATAAGATTACGCTAGCGGGAATCTTTGGGTTGACATTTATAGTTGCATGCTAGTATTATACGTTTGTTCTAGATAACCAATATGCCATGTGCATGCTAGTACCTAAACTTGTATGCTTGCCAATACTTTTTGTATTGATCTATACTTTAATACGTCTTGCAGGAATTTGATGATGATGATGATGAACAGAATCTAGTAGGATGAACTAGAAACCCATTTTAATTTAGTCCTTATGTTGTATTTTGTTTTGTTGAAATTGTCTTATTTTGCTTCGAATCATGTATTCGAATTTAGTGATGAAATGAAATATCGAATTTTAAATACTTGTCGCAAAATAGTGTTATGAAATCTCTTGCAATCTCGTTTTCATCTCACTCCGATGTTTTCACCATCGGTTGGGGTATGACAATCAATATGGGATGTCATTCAAGAAACAAAATCAGCTTTGGCGTAGTGGTTGTCTGGGGAAGGTTCCCCTAAAAGACATATTTTTGCCTAGGAAACATTCTATAGCCACTCTTAAAGCGGGTCAAGTGAACTTCGATTGAACTCATTCTAGCGGCGTTAGAACCCTGTCATCGAACTCCAAAAACTTAACCTTAAACTCCTAAACCCTAAAAAACGTTTGAACAAAGAGAACTTTCTCAAAAAGGATGTTTAGAAAAACAAGCTGTCAGAGAAAAAAGTAAAGATCTAGAAAAAGTGACATGTTACAAACGAAATGAAGAAAAATCTAATAGAAAATCATTACCGCAAATACATGATTTTGAGGGTAAATAGATCTGTTGGATCTGAGTTTCTTTTTTATTGTATTTTTGTTTGAAATTAAGATGGAAATGAAAGAGTTGTGCAGCGGAAATAAGATGAAAGCAAACTTTGCATACAATCAAACGAGAGTAATACTTTTATCAAACATCTTTACACAATGAATCGAAAGATTGAATTTATTTCAACAACGATTACAATGATTGATGTAAGAATGCAAACTCCCCCTCAGCCAGAGCTCAGTAGTTTGTTCGTGCAAAGAAGACGATGTGGTGAAAGAGCTAATAGAACAGTACAAAGTACTGAACTATTTATAGGCACTTGCAAACCACTGAGCATCTTAGCTGACATCACCATGAAAGTGACATCTAACCTCCTAACAAACTCTAACTACTGATCTATAAACACTGATGTACTAAACTACTGCTATTACATTACATTACATAAAAGACACTTAAACTACTGCTGCATCCTTCCACTGCTGTGAACCCAGCAGTGCTTGTCCGGATCAGCAGTACTTGACCCAAGGCAGTAGATTGAGTCAACAGAGCTTTGGTCTTCCATCAGTCTTTGACATTGGTCAGTAGATATAAAGCAGCAGTTGTAGGTCAGCACTTAGTATGATCAGCAGATAGGAGGTCAGCAGATATGAAACCACTTTCAAGGGGAGAGATTTGCATGAACCAACTGTAAACGTCTGCTTATTCTGGATCCACTGCTTTGATCCAGTTTTGGCTTTACATTATCTGTTCCTCTGATAGGGTTCAATCCCAACAATCTCCCCCTGGAACAGATAATGCCAAAACTCTTCATTATTTGTGGAAATCTTTATTGCCTCAACAACAGCTCCCTTATCTGACCTTTAAATTGTAATTCAAAGTCTAGGGCATCTGTATCTTCATCATCCCTGCTGAGTGGAAGATCAAGGAGATCCTGCAAATCTTCAAGACTCAGGCCAAGAGCTTGTTCCCTTGATATTTTCTCCACTCCTCCACCAGACCTGAGCAAAGTCAATACGCAGGTCAGTTTGTCAGTTTCCCACTTTTGTATTTTTGAGCCTGGTGGGTTTCTTGGGAGATGTTTATTTGCAGAAGTATTTGGAGAGGCTGGCCTGTTCATAGCTGGCTGAGCAGCGGTTGCAGATTGTTCCAATTCAAGATCTTCCTTTATCATTACTTCTGTGCCAGCTTTTACAATGGCATCTCCGGCTAAAAGATCTTGAATTGTTTCCATGCTAAACTGGTTTTTGCTCCTTCTTTTGTAGATGGCAGCACCAGCTGGAGCAGTGGTTCTTTTGACTTGCAGCTTTGGTGGTCTTTTTGAAACCGCTGCTTTGGAATAGTCAGGCTTTTGTGGAACTCTTGGATCTTTCTTTCTAAGTTCCTCTAATCTTTTATAGGTTGCCCTGACTCTATCTTCTCCCCACTTTGTCACAGAGTTCTTTGACCCATAATCAGCTCCTCTTTCATTCTCCTCAGCTCTACCATCTTTTCAGCTTCAAATTGTTTGAATTTTTCAGGAGGAGTCTGCTTGACCTTATTTTTGATCATGTCTTGAATCCTGGCTGCTTCTTTTTCAAGCTCAGGGATGGTCCAGTTCTTGTACATGTGTTTCTCCCCCTTGTATTTCTTGTAGGTCATGATGTTTTCAATGTAGTCATTTCTTAAGGACTCATCTGCCCTTTCTGAAATTTTCTGACATACATTTTTAGCAAAACGCTCCATAGCATTGACCTGTGAGAGTAAAAACTGATAGTTTTGTTGAAATTCTCTATCAGATTTCCCTTTTCTGTTTTTGATTGCAATATCCTCTGCTTGTTTGGCTTTGAGCTTCAAATATTCTTCAATGTTGTTAGGCCTGGGATAATTTGCAATTGATGGCAAACTCCTTTTGGCTGGGTCATCTTCATAATAAAATGATTTGATTTCTTCTCTTACTGCAATGAGTTCCAGAGGAAATGAGACACCAGCAGGAGGTAGTGGTTTTACAATTTGAGCTGAAGAGGAAGGTATGGGTTTAGGAATAGTGACAAGTGATAGGGATTTTGAAGATGTTGGTGATGGAGGTGTGTCATCATCTTTTAAAATTAGCCTTCTCCTTTTTGGTTTAGGAGAGACTGATGATGTTTTGAATGGAATAGTGGTTGTAGATGTAGTGGCAGTGGATTGTGATTGACTGACAGCTGTTGAAACAACTGGTGTTTCAACCACTGTTGTCATTACAACAGATGTTATAACATCTGCTGTCTTCTACTGTATGTCAGCAGGTGTTGTTTTTGGTGGTGATGATGGTAAAGTAGTGGATGTTGTGTGTGTTGAAGTGGTGTGTGTTGATAGAACAACTGTTTGGCAAGCAGTAGTTTTTGTAACTCCTGTTGCATCAGCTGTTTTGTATGATGGTTTTTTAGCAGACTTTGAACGTCTGATAGGAATGGATTTGGGTTGCCTTACTTTTCTAGTAGGCCTCTTCTTTTCCTCAACAGGATTTTCATGATCCCTTGACCCAGAAGTACCCTGATCTGGATGATCCATTCTTTCCACCCTGGCTTTCCTTTTGGCCTCTCTATCCCTTTTTACACTTGCAGCTGCTTCTGCTAGTGCATTTGTTGTCACATCAATTTTCTTGCTATCATCTGGCAAAGGGATCTTTTTGGTCATGTTTGAATTTTCTGGTTCAAGATAGAGACCATCCTCTATACCCTTCCTTTTCCACTCCTGAATTTTCTCCCCCTTTTTGGCATTATCTTCTGGGAGTTGATAAATGTAGCAGACTTTTGGAGGAGCAGTGCCAGTGGTTTGTAAGATCTGAGTTTTGAGAGCCTTTAAATCAGCCTGAGTGTTCTTGAACCTTGACTCCATTGCATTTCTCAGCTGTTGTACATGTTTTTCATGTTGCTGATCTGCTAACTGTGCTTGTTGTTGGAGAAAAGATTGAAATAGATTCCAGAGCTCATTTGTAGCAGGTGCCCTTTGTGGAGCAAGTGCTTGAGGTGGAACAGCAGTTGATTGTACCTTCTGAACTTGTAACACCTGTTGTAGCATATCTTTGAGTTCTGCAACAGAGTTATCAAGCTTTGCAATACGATCCGTCAATTTCTGGTACTTTAAACCATCACCCAAGTTAATGGGATCATCTGATTTCCCACTAGCAGTGGTTTTATCAGTGGTAGATGTAGGGAATATACTCCAAACATTAACCACTGATGCCCCTTTTTCTTGGTACTGGGGTCTTCTTCCTTCAACACTTGACAACCTTTTGATGTTGCCAGTAGGATAAATAAATCCACTGGTGGTTGGCAGAGGTGCTATAAAAGGAATTGCCTCCAAGGAAGTCTTATGAATGTAACCACTGTCCAAATGTAACCCAGTGGGTGTAACAGTTGTAGTGGCTGCTTCACTTGGAATACCACCAAGAGTTACTTGTAACTCAAGGGGTGTAACCTCCTCAGGTTGTGTTGGTGGGTTAGCAAAGATTGATACATCAGACCCAGTCAGTTGTTGAGGTATATTCTCATTAATAGGTGATTGAGAAGGACTGGATAATGCCTGGTTCAAATCAATTGCATCCAACAGTGGTTTTATTGGTGAGGGAAATGTGGATGTGATGGTTGGTGTAGAAATAGGATGTGTCCCGGGCATTGGACTGTGGATGATAGAAACGAGTGTTTCCAGAGCATCATGATGTGGAGACCCTATTTGTACAACCTGTTCTTTTTGTGAAGAAGCAGGAGGAGTTTTGGTTATGGGTTGAGATATTTGTACCAACTGCTGTGAGGAAGTAGCAGCAGTGGTTTCTTGTGACTTTTGTGTTGTCACTGGCAGGAGCTCTGGTATCTCATCCTCCAGAGATGCCTTTTTGAGGGGTTTGGGAGGTTTTTGTGTTTTTCTTTTTGTTGGCTTTTTGGTGATTTTAGGTGTGGGTTTCAAAACAGTTGTGCTGCTGCTTTGATCACCTTGAGCAGTGGGCTCAGCAGCAGATACCTGAGGAGCAGTTGTAACTGCTAAAATCTGCTCAGGCACCTCTGCTTGTGTTTTGCAAGGTGCTAACATCCTTGAAAAAGTTTCAGTAGTTAAACTGTTTATTTGAGTAGGATCACCCTGGTTTATTACAGCTAAATCATCCTTACTGAATTTCTTTGAAAAATAGTAACTTAAAAACCTTGGAAACAGTAAGAATGATTTTGTTTCAACATTATTAACCAAATCTTTAAAAATTTCCCGAGAATAGTTAAAATTTTCTCCTTAAAGAATAGCATATCCCAGATTTTGAATCTTTAAAGGGATTTCATTAAAAGGAGTGGTTTTGTTTGAAACACATAGTAGGAGGGTATGAAATAAAAATCTGGTTGCAGAAGGAAAATAACCTTTTTCTAAGGTAATTTTCTTCATCATTGTGGATTCATACCCTCTCTCAATGAAGTCAGTTTGCAACTCGTTTTTAGTGAAAGAGATTTTACCTTCTTGATCATCGAGTTGAAAGACCTCTGAAATGGATTGTGGCGTGATTTGGACAGCTTTACCCTTTATAGAAGAGTTTATGGTGGTTGCAGTGTCTCCTTGTTTTTCAAGGGTTGCATTCTTCCAAAACTCCCTTTGGGTCGCCAAATAGATTGGTGCATCGGCGATGAACAAAGTTTTATACTTTGATTTTGCCATGATGTCAATGATGAAATCGAACACGTTGGTGGTTCCTGGTTTTGTGAGAAGACCCAGGAGATTGTGAGATGGTTTATGTGGAATTTCAGTGGAGATTGCCTTTTGGGAGGCTGTGTTCGATGATGATTTGGATGAGGGTTTTGAAGATTTCTTTGATTTTGTCATTTTGAGGATGATTGATCGAAGAAATTTGTGAAGAAATGTGAAGAAAAACTGCTTTGAGAAGAGAATTTTTAAGAATTCAATTCGACAGTAAAACCCTGTTTTGGTGGTGAGTGGGGATTTTATAGGGAAGAAAGTGAATGCTGAGGTGGCAGCCGTTACAAAAGGTCTGACCAATATGTACTGTCCACGTGACAACCCCTGTTGAAAGTGAAGGACAGTACTTTTGTTGAAAGTGACTGATGAAGGCAGTGGATGATTTTTACTATCAGTGGATAGCATATCAGTGGATAAGACACTGCTTTTGAACAACAGAGTTTATCAAAATAATGAGAGAGCAGGGGTTGACTTTCAGCAGTGGACAAACTTTTGAAGTATAGCAGACTTTTGAACAATCAGTGGTTAATGGCAGACTTTTAAGGACTTAATGAAAAATTTGCATTTTTAACTATTTTTAAGGATGGAGTTTTGATTTTCTGAAAACATTTTGTTGCTTTTATTCATAGAAAAACAAGATGTTGCTTGTTATTCCATGTTCAGCATCCCAATCCTAGAGACCAAACTTTCAAAAGTGGCTGTATCAAGTGCTTTTGTGAGCACATCAGCCAGCTGGTCTTTAGTTGGGACATGATGCAGAGAAATCAAACCTTTTTCATAGCAGTCCCTCACAAAGTGATGTCTGATGTCGATATGTTTGGTGGTTGAGTGGGAAACTGGATTTTTGATGATATTTTCTGCTGCCTGGCTGTCCAACATGAGTGGTGTCTTTAAGGCAGTGATACCAAAATCCAGCAACTGATTTTGAAGCCACAGGAGTTGGGCTGTACAGCTTGCAGCAGCAATGTATTCAGCTTCAGCAGTGGATGTTGAAACAGCTGCTTGCTTTTTGCTTTGCCAAGAAACTAAGCAGTCACCTAGAAACTGGCACCCTCCTGATGTGGACTTCCTTGTGGTGTGACATCCAGCAAAGTCACTGTCTGAGAAACCTGAAAGCTTGATGTTCCCATTAGCTGGATACCAGATACCAAGTGTGGGAGCACCTTTTATGTATCTGAAGATCCTTTTTACAGCAATGAGATTTGATTTTCTGGGAGCTGATTGACTTCTTGCACAGACACATGTTGCAAACATGATGTCTGGTCTAGATGCAGTTAGGTACAATAGAGACCCAATCATGCTTCTATAAAGTGTTTGGTCAATCAGCTCATCTTTTTCATCAGACATGACCAGCTTATTTGTTGCCATGGGTGTGCTGCATGGTTTACAATCATTCATATCAAATTTGGTTAAAAGTTCTTTAGCATATTTGCTTTGATGAATGAAAGTTCCATTTTGCAATTGCTGTACTTGGAGACCAAGAAAGCATTGCAGCTCACCCATAGCACTCATTTCAAACTCAGCTGTCATGAGTTCTCTAAACTCTTCACACATTGAGTTACATGTGCTTCCAAAAATAATGTCATCCACATAAATCTGGACAATCATTAAATCCTTCCCTCTCCATTTTAAAAACAGTGTTTTATCAATGGTACCTCTTTTGAAACCATTTGAGAGTAGGAAGTTGGAAAGAGTTTCATACCAGGCCCTTGGTGCTTGTTTCAAGCCATACAAGGCTTTGTTTAACCTGTAGACATGATCTGGATAAAATGGATCCTCAAAACCTGGAGGTTGACAGACATACACCTCTTCTTGAATTGTACCATAGAGGAAAGCACTTTTGATATCCATTTGAAACACCTTCATATTGTGGTTGACAGCAAAGGCCAGGAACAGTCTAATGGCTTCCAATCTTGCAACAGGGGCAAATGTTTCATCATAGTCAATCCCTTCTTCCTGTCTGTAACCTTGAACCACAAGCCTGGCTTTATTCTTGACAACAATACCCCTTTCATCAGTTTTGTTCTTGAAGACCCACTTTGTGCCAATGGGACTAACCTCTTCTGGCAGTGGTACAAGCTCCCATACTTGTTGTCTTTTAAACTGTTGGAGTTCCTCTTGCATGGCTTCTACCCAGCTATTGTCTTTCAGTGCCTCTTGGTACTTGACTGGCTGATGGAGTGATAGAAAACCAGCAAAAAGACAAATGTTTTGGGTTTGGCTTCTTGTGAGCACCCCTTCATTTATGTTGCCAATGATTTGATCAGGTGGATGAGATCTCAAGAAGATTAAATCTCCTTGGTATGGTATGATGGCATTGGTTGGTGATGGCTGCAAATGTGTATCATCTGAGCTAACCACTGTTGGGGACTTTGATGATCCAGCAGTGGTTTCAAAAGGTGGTGGTATAGGAGGTAATGAGGTGGACAACTGCTGACTTTTATCCACTGTTTGAGGACTTTTGTCAGCAGTGTTTGAGGATGTGGAAGCAGTGGTTGATGGGCTACTTTGGTCAACAACTGTTGAGGTAGCAGTGGTTGAGCTTTGACAACTGTTTTGAACAGCTGGTGCTTTTCCCTTTGTGGCAGACCTTTGAGGGATGATGATTTCATACCCATAGTCTGGTGTTGTATCCTCTGATGGACCTGCACTGTTAGTCTTGACAGCAGTATTTTCAAAAGTGAATTTTTCAAGATCAAACAGATCTGCAGGGTTTGCTGGGATTTTCATTGATGAAAGTTCATTGAACTTAACATTCAAAGTCTCCTCCACTGCCTTGGTCCGTGTATTAAACACTTTGTAGGCCTTGGCAGTGGTTGAGTATCCCAGATGATAACCACAATCAATTTTGGCTGCAAATTTTGAAATGGAATCTTTTAAGTTCAAAATAAAGCATGGGCAGCCAAACACTTTGAAATATGAGATCAGTGGTTTAATTTTATACAGAATTTCATAGGCAGTCTTTTTGTGCCTGGGGTTTATTAAAACTCTGTTCTGAACATAGCAAGCAGTGTTTACTGCCTCTGCCCAGAAAGTTAAAGGCAAACCTGAATCTGCAAGCATGGTTCTGGCAGCCTCAATCAGAGTTCTGTTCTTCCTTTCCACTACCCCATTCTGCTCTGGTGTTCTTGGGATGTTGTACTGCCTTACAATCCCTTTCTTCACATAGAAGGCATCCAACTCCCTATTTTTGAATTCTGTGCCATTGTCACTCCTGAAGCTTTTTACTGGAAGGTCAAATTGCTTTTCAACCTGTATTACAAAGTCTTGCAAAATGCCTGCAGTTTCATCTTTTGAGTGCAAAAAGAAAGTCCATGTGAACCTAGAAAAGTCATCAACAATAACCAAACAATATCTTTTCTTTTTAAGGCTCATGACTTGAACTGGGCCAAACAAATCCATGTGTAGCATTTGCAAACACTGGGTTGTTTTGGACTCTTCAATGGACTTATAAGAACTTTTATGTTGTTTTCCTTTTAAACAGGAAATGCAATGTTCAGGACATGAAAACAATTTTTGTGGTAGGCCTCTCACCAAACCATTTTTTGAAATTTCTGTGATTGTCTTAAGATTTGTGTGTCCCAGCCTTCTGTGCCAAAGTTCTGTCTCTTTGTTAGAGGCAGCTGAGAACAGACAGGCATCAGCTCTGGGACACTCTTTTGACATGTCAACAACATAAACATTGCCACTTCTTTGAGCAACAAGTTTAGTTTGACCAGTTTTGATTATTGCTTCAATCTTTTTGACCATTTCTGGTCCAACAATCCTACAACAGTCTTTTGTGAAGAATGACCCAAATCCCTTGTCACTCATTTGGGACACACTCAGAAGGTTGAATTTTAGATTGTCTATTAGATTGACATTTTCAAATTTTACATTTCCAGATTGCACTGTACCAGACCCCAGAACCTTCCCTTTACTATTATTCCCAAAGGATATATCACCCCCACCATGGATTTTAAAGTCTTTGAGGAGGGCTTTACATCCTGTCATGTGCCTGGAGCCTCCACTATCTACATACCAAAGACTATCAAAGCATGCAGAAGCTCCCTGCACATGAAGTAAAAGATTAGTTCATTAAGGTCTCCAAAGCCAACAAGGCTTTGGATGGGGTCTCAACAGTGTCTGGGATGGATGCAAGATGATGGACAGTGGTTAGGTCAGGGGTTTGAACTGTTTTAGGACAGTGTTTCTCTAACCACTGTTGTGGGTCCTGACCAATCATCTGCTGGTAACCAAAAGGATGCTTGTTCACTTTGGGTTTAGAGGGCCTTTTGTAGGCCTCATAAACGTGAGGAATCCTTTGGTAAGACTGTTTTTCTCTGCCTTTTCTGAACTGATTGGCAGGGGGTGCATCAGTAACCTGAACATCTCTTTTGACAGATGTTTGGTTCAGCTGTTTTGTAACAGCTGTTTGTACTGGCACAAACAGTGGTTGTTTCTTGGTGAATTTGACAAATGTTGATGATGATGATGGACTCAAGGATGTTTTAGCAATGTACTCATTCTTTTTCACATCAAAGTTTTTGAGGTACACACATGCTTGAGTTTTGTGGTTTGTTTTCCCACAGACAATGCAGCTTTCTGCTGAAACAATGACACTTGTTTTGTTTAGATCATAAGCTTTTAAGTGGAAACAGTCTTTTGTTAGATGATTCCTTTTCTCACAGAATTCACAAAACAGGTTATCAATTTTTTCTTTCTTCTTTCTCTTTTCAGATTCCTTTGCAGCAGAGGTTTTAACCACTGCTGGGATATCTTTGAGAGGTATGACTTTAGCTTTTGGAGCTTTAGCACCATCAATTGATGTAAAGTCCATTGGCTTGAAATTTTCAAGAATATCACACTCATCAGACCATTTTGGTTTAAACTGATGATCTTCAAGCTCCTTGAAAGTGGAGGAACCCATTGGTCTATTAAGTGTGATTTTGTTACCAAGTTTGTCAGTGATTTTCACTTCTTGGCCATTCTTGTTTGTGGGGATAAGCTCAGTAGCTTCATCAGTGGTTTGAACAGAGTTTTCAAAAGCAGTGTTTTCATCATCATATTTTCTATACCCAACCCCAAACTTCACATTGCTTTTTCTCTGTTTTTCAAGCATAACCTCATATCCTTTGCAGGATTCCACCCATCTTTCACAAGTAATCTGGGCAGACTCCAACTCCTTTTTGCAAACTTGGTATTTTTCTACCATAGTTTGAAGTTGGGTTTTGGTTATACTTTGCTCTTCTTTTAAACAGCTGATTTCTTTTTCCTTTTCAGTCAATTTGTTTTTAAGTTCTTTTAAAGAGCTTTCAAATTTGACCTCATCAGTTAAGATTTTATCCCGAAGGTTTTCATTCACCTCTTTGATGTTAGCAAAAGCAATTATGCAATTGTCTGAACACAGTTTTTCAAGAACTTGAGGAGATACCTTGGCAGCTGCCATCATTGCACAATCACATTGATGATCTTCATCATCATCAGCTTTTACCTTCTTTTCACCAGCCTTTTCTTCTTTCTCTTCTTCTTTGTCCTCTATGGACCATGGATCTGTCATTGGTTCAATCAGGATACCTGAACTTTCTCCCAACAGTAGTTCACCAGCCACAGCAGTAACCACTGCTTCAGTCACCTCTTCCACTGTTTCAAAGCACTGCTGTTCCTCCTCAGCTTCAATCCCCTCCTGTATTGACTCTAATGCCATCAAACAAAACTCATCATGTGAGGGTTCATTAAAAGCATAGAGTGCAAAATTTTCATCATTAAGGTCTTCAGGCATACTGCTCCAGTCAACAAACCCTTGAGTGAAAAAACTTTGTTGATCTGGTTGTGCTGCTGCTGGAGCAGTGGTTTGAGGTGCAACAGGTTGCACTTGTACCTGTGGAACAGGGGTTTGAACATATTGGATTTGTGGAACAGTAGTTTGGACATAATGTACTGGCACAGGGGCAGCAGCATAGTGAGCAGTGTTCACTTGAGCTGCTGGGGCATATTGGGCATAGTGCACAGTGTTTTGGTTTTGAGGTCTAGGATTTGAGCTAGGATGAGTAATTATGGGACCAGTATTTTGACTCCTACATTCCCTAGCGAAATGTCCCAACCTATTACACTTGTAGCACTTGATTTTCGATTTATCCAACCCAACCCTTAGATTCCCATGCAAACCTGGGAATTTTCTCCCTGTTCTTTTGTAGAACTTGCTAGTTCTAACACTTAGCAAAGCCAGTTGGTGCAGGATGTCCATTTCCTCTAAATCAGTGGGATCAAAATGTTGCAAATCATTTAGTTCAAAGCTTAAATTATCTGACATCTGGTTTTCGTTTGCAGTGAATGCATAACTTGCAGAGTGAGGATCAGGGTTGTTAAAATTTGCACCAGCAGTTATGTCAATGAAGTGATCATAACCCTGGTCCTTACCACTGCTCCCAGATTCTTCTTGACCCAGAAGAGCAGAATTACCGAATGTGTAATCAGCAACGGCTTTTCCTGACTCTTGTAACTTCCTTTTCTGGTTCAACTCCCTTTCGTAGGTCAGGAGTCGACCATGGAGTTGGGTCAAGGTCAGATCCTTGAACTCAGGTGAATTTCTGGTGACAAAGGCTATAGTGTCCCATTTTTCGGGCAGTGACCTGAGGAACCTGCTGTTTTGAGTCGAGTTTGTAAAGGTAGTATTAACAAGCCTCAGTTCACTGATGAGACAACTAAACCGCTCAAATTGTTGAGTCAGTGATTCACCTCTAACATGACAAAATGTTTCATACTGTTGGTTCAGGATTTCCCTATTGTTTTCTATGACTTCTTCAGTACCTCCAAACTGTTCCTTAAGTGCGTCCCACAATTCTTTGGCACTGTTACAGTGTAACAGTCCAGCATATATTTCATTGGGCAGCGCTGATGCTATGATGCTAAACGCTTTAGCATCTAGTTCGATCTTTTGAAAATCGGTTTCGGTGTAATTTTCAACTGGTTTTGGAACGAACTTTTTAGCATCTTCAGCGCTTGGCACTGAAGGAACATGAGGACTAAAGGTGACAGACCTCCAACAACCTGTGCTTTGTTGAGCGAGGATGTGACCCATCCTCCTCTGCCAGATGTTGTACTCATTTCTTTTTAGCATAGGTGGTTTAAAAAGTGAGCCGATGTTGTTTTTATCATCCTGAGATTGTGACGTCATTCTTGTTGTTTTACAGACACTGAGAAATCAACTTTAATGGTGATTAATCTTTGCTCTGTTTTTCAACGGACGAACAAACGATCAGTATCAACTGTTATGAGCTGAACTATTTACGTCAAAATGATTGTTAAATCAAATTTGACTGTCCAAGCTCTGATACCAATTGTTGGATCTGAGTTTCTTTTTTATTGTATTTTTGTTTGAAATTAAGATGGAAATGAAAGAGTTGTGCAGCGGAAATAAGATGAAAGCAAACTTTGCATACAATCAAACGAGAGTAATACTTTTATCAAACATCTTTACACAATGAATCGAAAGATTGAATTTATTTCAACAACGATTACAATGATTGATGTAAGAATGCAAACTCCCCCTCAGCCAGAGCTCAGTAGTTTGTTCGTGCAAAGAAGACGATGTGGTGAAAGAGCTAATAGAACAGTACAAAGTACTGAACTATTTATAGGCACTTGCAAACCACTGAGCATCTTAGCTGACGTCACCATTACAAAATACAATCTCAAAACAACTCTTTCATTCCATCTTAATTTCAAACAAAAATACAATAAAAAAGAAACTCAGATCCAACAATTGGTATCAGAGCTAATAGAACAGTACAAAGTACTGAACTATTTATAGGCACTTGCAAACCACTGAGCATCTTAGCTGACGTCACCATGAAAGTCACATCTAACCTCCTAACAAACTCTAACTACTGATCTATAAACACTGATGTACTAAACTACTGCTATTACATTACATTACATAAAAGACACTTAAACTGCTGCTGCATCCTTCCACTGCTGTGAACCCAACAGTGCTTGTCCGGATCAGCAGTACTTGACCCAAGGCAGTAGATTGAGTCAACAGAGCTTTGGTCTTCCATCAGTCTTTGACATTGGTCAGTAGATATAAAGCAGCAGTTGTAGGTCAGCACTTAGTATGATCAGCAGATAGGAGGTCAGCAGATATGAAACCACTTTCAAGGGGAGAGATTTGCATGAACCAACTGTAAACGTCTGCTTATTCTGGATCCACTGCTTTGATCCAGTTTTGGCTTTACATTATCTGTTCCTCTGATAGGGTTCAATCCCAACAAGATCGTTAAGCAGAAGAGATTTATGGCACATTGCCGATGTATTTACCAACAAAATCACTTTGAATTATGGTAAGAGTCGATTTAGATCCAGTTTTAAAGATCCTCCACAGCTGCACCTAAGGAGGTTCGCAGTCCGGTTTGAATAGCTTTTTTTAGGTCAAACCGTTACAACAGTTTTTGAAAATTGAAAACCAAAACCCAAGGGTTGAAAATAAAAAGCAAATCATCACCAAAACAGTCACATGGTTTGACCTTTAGGAACAAGTTGTCCAAAGATAAAACATTAAACACTAAACAAGTTATCGAAAAAAATTGGTTTTGACAGATTTATCCCCTCAACTTCAAATTTTGATATTTTTTTATGATTTTTTAACCCTTCTTAACATTATAATTTTCTCTCCTTCGCATATCTGAATTATACAGAGTAGGGATGAGCAAATCCCGATCCCGAATTTTGCCAAAACTGGGTACCGATACCGAAATATGGCGGTACGGTATGGTATCGGTATTTGAAGGTAAAATTCAGTATTTTACCGATACCGTACCGTACCGAACCGGTACTGATCCCGAAAATACCGATACCGAAAATGCCAAAAAGTGGATACCGTTTCCGGTATCAAAAAAAATCGGTATGGTATTTTCGGGATCAGGATCGGGACGGTATCGGGACGGGATCGGTATTTGATACCAAATGCTCATCCCTAATACAGAGATATATTATACACGTGTCACGCTAGGATTCGATCTAAAAATACCTGGGTGTTACATAAGGCTACTATGATTGTCTTGTAGTGATATACGACATTTACCTACTATAAATTAGTAACATTTTCATGCATAGAGGTGTTATACTATATGTTTAGGGAGGTTTTCAAAATTTAAAATATGATATTATACTTTTGGTCCCAAAGTTACTTGATTTTTTTTATATTGAACCCAAAAGTTTTCATTGTTTCCAATTTAACCCAAAACTATTTACTTTCAACTTTAATCTCCTATACTTTTTTAGTGATGTAATGTATACCACTTATCCCAATATACATATGTATATTTCTATTAAAGAATATAAATATAGGGTGAGGATCAAATAGAAGTTTATTTTGGCTAGAAAAGCTAGGAAGCAATAGAGTTATGACATGTGGCAAAATTTAAAATAAAGAGGAATGGTATTTTAGTCAATTTTACCCAATTTTCTCCCTTCTTCTTTCTGTAACTTCAAAACCCACCATCGTCAACCTTTTCTTCACTTTCTATCTCAATAATCACTACATTATAGTGCGATTTTCGTCACAAATCAATGATTCAAACACCCAATTAACGTGTTCTTCAACTTTTTTTGAAGAAACCCGGTTTCATTTCATACAATATCTCATTTTTTTCCTGTGATTTTCAAGCAAATCACTTGATTCGTTCGATTCGATCGTTGGTAAGTGTTTCTAACATTTAAATCTCGCCAATCGGTCAAGAAATTTATGTAAGAAAATTTTGAATTGCATTTTTACGATCTGGGTTTTTTGAATTGAGTCATTACGTTTTACAAAGTAATCTTGGCTGCAATTTTTGCTGCAATTTTTTAAAAAAAATGTCGCATGAAAAAGTTATTAACGTTTTAAAAATAGGGGGAATTGGAGGAGAGAGAAACTATTGTCCTGTATTGATTAGAATGTCTTTACACAAACTCACGCGCCTATTTAATCTTAGCCCTTGATTAAATCAATTGATTGTTAAGATTACTTCCTAGCCTTTCTAGCCAAAAAACTTCATATTATATCCTAACCCTATAAATATATTGATGCAACTTTTTTATTATTAAACTGATTATCAATATGAGACGTCATTCAAAAAAAACAAAATCAGCTTTGGTGTAGCAGTTGTCTAGGGAAGGTTCTCTTAAAAAGACACATTTTTGTCTAGGAAACATTCTTTAGCCCTTCTTAAGTGGGTCAAATGAACTTCGACTGAACTCATTCTAGCGGCGTTAGAACCGTGTCATAAAACCCCAAAAACTTAACCTTAAACTCTTAAACCCTAAAAACGTTTGAACAAAGAGAACTTTCTCAAAAAGGATGTTTAGAAAAACGAACGGTTAGAGAAAAAAGTAAAGATCTAGAAAAAGTTGTCCAAACATAAAACATTATACACTAAACATGTTATCGAAAATTTAGGCATCAAACACATTCAGATTTCTTTAATCCCGCTCTAGTGCGCAAAGCAACAGCATCAACAATGGCATCTTCATATTTCTTTATGGTTCCTGTAGAACATATTAAAAGATTGGTTAGGGAACCACATTTTCCCACATGGTCTTATATCAGACGGACGGAGATTGGGTACCATGCATTTTCTTGACAAAGAGTTCAAATTCTCTTAAGTTGTGTTGTTCAAGGAGAGTTTGATTGAGGCCACGGTAGGTAAAAGAAGCTATACATCTATCATATGTGTCATTTCTTGGTTTTGCAACTTCTAGTATCTTCATGTATCCTTGCCTATCATAGCATGGTAATGCATTTTCACTTGTAACACCTATACCAGCACCCCATCCAGCATTCTCTAGCTAAAGTATTAAAAATCATCATTAGTAATACTAAACCTGAAATTTTCCATCAGTTTGAAGATAACTAACTAACTAACTACCTTCCAAACAAACTCATCGGGTTCGTCACATATAAAGTTTAAATGAGCATCCTGCTTCCATAACATTGAAGCAATTGGTTTATAGCCATCATAGAATCCAGCTGCCCGTTCAGCAGCATGGTTGTCAGTTGCGTACCCCCAATGCATACCTGATAACTGATCATCCATGAAGAATTTTAGGAATTAGTTGGTTACAGTTAAAGCAGTGTTGAATAACTGACTTACCTTTACAGAAGTGATAGGAGGTTTAAATAACGGCACGGCCATCTTTAGTACCCTGACACAATGATCAATGAGATACTGGGAGTACCATTTTAAAAAAAAGGTACCACGCGGGCTATTGTAGTCATAATTGTCACAAAAGAATGTTGAACAATCAGGTGGTGTACCCCAACTTGAGTCTTGTGCTGTTTCTGCAGCTTTCTCAAGAGACTTTCTTAGGTATTTATCATAGCACTGCAAGGTAAATTAAAAGAAGAAGCAATTAGCCACTTATTATTTTAATCACAGTTTCTATCTCTGATACATGACCATGCTTGCTATCTACCTGGAAATGGAATTCACCAGAGCAAGATGGGGGGTAACGCAATTCTCCGCCAGCACCTAAACCAACTTCAACCTCGAGAATGCTTAAATCCTGGAATAATTCATCAAATTCATCCCGAAAGCTTCTCATGCAGTCGGTGTATACCTCGACAGCAGTACGGTCTCCCAAATCACGCTCCACATCAATTCCCCAAGTAAGGGTTTCAGTGTTTCGCGTTCCTTGTCTGTCTGTGAAATAGATATCTGGGTTTTGTTGGCCAATCTCTTTAATCCATTTAGGAAATGGAATGTGAGCATCATCACCAACACATTCATGAAATGACATTAAAACCTGAATTCAAATCATGTAATTATATTTGTTTATGCTTCCTTCCTTGGGTTTATTGAAAAACAAACAAACCTGCATCTTAAAACCCAACTGACGGATTATCGAAAAGAGTTGCTTGTAACCTTCCCAATTGTAGTCTCGGGGCTTGTTGGCCTCAACAATTCCCCAGCAGATATTAACGGTTATACCATCAACTCCAATTGACTCGAGTGTTGTTAGTTGACTCATCAGATCATGAGGACTATAAACCAGCTCACATTCCATGTTGATGATTCCCAACTGAAATTATTATAAAATGAAAATTCAATGCAATGTTGAGGTGAGGTGAGGGAGGTTACAGGTGTTTCAATAGAAGACTCACCGGTAGCATTACATAAACAGTAACAGGTTCTGTGCCTGCATAATTTGTTCTAGGTCTCTTGATGGTTTTCTTGTTGCGATATTTTTCGCGTATACTATGCCGCATTCTGGCAAACGACTCGTTTATCTAAACAAGAATTTGGCAAACAATAACTGGTTCATTTTGCAATCAATAGCTTTGTTAAAAGCCACAGGCTAAGGTCACAAAAACTTGAATCTGAAATCAGTTTAATTGCAAAAGAAGAGAGATATATGTTGGTTAAAACAAAACAAAACAAAAGATCCATTGATGATAATCGATCGTGTTGTTACCATAGCCACTTGTTCCCTCGAGAGTCTGTTTCTGAAACGAAACAATCTGTGAGAATCAATCAATACAAACTTGGCATGAGTACGAACGAACAGGAGTACCTACCTGGATAGATATCGGCGATGAGTAATTGTACGAGCCATAGCGAATTGAACAAACCCTAACGCAAAACCAAATAACTAACTGCATGAGTAACCGGGTATCCCTTTAATAATAATTAATAAAAATATACCTCCTACTTTGATTGTAGTCCATTTAGGGGTGTGTTATACGTGGATGGCCGATAAGGATAAACCTCATGATACATTGATGTCTTTAAAGAGACTTGGAACTAGGGCTGGCAAATCGTGTCTTAGCAGGTTTAACAGGTATCTGATAACGTGACAAACAAAAATTTTAAACATGAATATGCCTCGTTTAACTACTTTATACCCAATGTCTAAAAGACAGATGTGTATTTTATGCACCTAGAAGAAGAAATAATGGATCCTAACTTTCAAATTTTGATTATTTTTAAAAACGTAAAAAACCACATGGTGTACTTTTCTGTTATCGTGTCTTAGCAGGTTACCTATTGTCAGCCCTACTTGGAACTCACAATCTAATGCTTATAAAGATTCACTTTTATCCCTTATTGTTTATTTATGTTATCCCCTATGTTAATATGAACATTACAAACAAGTTATTGCACCATTGTGGCAGCGTGAAACGTGACAACTATGGCTTTATTGCAGGTTCGGATTGCACGTATTTTTAACACATATGGTCCTAGGATATGTTTGGATGATGTGCGTCAGTGCGTGTTGTTAGAAACTTTGTTTCACAGGTAAAGTTGAAGACTATTTTTAATATATTCTTTAATTAGTAGATAAATGATATATGATGATTAGGATCACTTACTTACTGGTTATTACAATCACTTTTTAATTACATTTCTTATTGAGATAGCTTGGTTTTTGCAATTACAATCCTTTTTAGTTACATTTCTTATTGAGATAGGTTGGTTTTACAGGCCATTCGCAAACAACACTGTTATATATTTTACCCAGATGTACCTTTTAAAAACTCATATATTCATACTTTCAATACATATATACTTATTATATTCATGTTTCCTATTCGTCAATACACAAGTGATTAATGTAAAATTTATATAGAAGAATATAGAACAATACAGAACAACTGAAAATGAACAATAACACCAGATGTAGTGGCAAAACAGTGACGGAAAAATTTTATTAGTTAACCTGTAGGTCCCTCGGAGGATGAGGTCAAACCTTATCCTTGTTATGTTTAACACACTAGCAAGTGCGGAATCCAAGCTAAAATGCAAACCGGTAGTTTATATGAGAACACAAGCTACAAAGAGAAAGATAAACACACGAGATATCAAAGTTTTCTCTTGTATTTCAGTGGACACGGTTACAGCCCTTTACCCAACTGAAAATATGCTCTCTACAAGACCAAGTTCACTCACTTCTCACACTTATGAAGTGAACACATTACATGAGTATATATACCCATTACAGCTCGTCTGGTCGAAGGATCAGATAGACTGATCGAAGGATCATCTATCGATCTGAAACTGATCGAAGGATCCACATATACCTCGAAGGATGATATCCTTCGAGGTCCATCTATATCCAGCGAAGGTTTATCCTTCGAGCTCATCGAAGGATATAAACAATCCTTCGATGACTCATCCTTCGACCCGAACATCTTACAAACAATTGCTAACTGTTTGGTCAAGTCAAACCAGGAGGATGGTTGACTTGGTCAAACTTACATCGAACACACATATTAACAAACCTAAGACGTAAACCAGACTAACACAAGACATCGTTTGGTATCATGACAAAATACAGACAAAGTACAGACACAAGTGCACCAACAAACTCCCCCTTGGCTGTAGCTTTGTCTCGATCTTCGTGTCTTCAAGTCTTTGACGTCCTTTCAAGTCTTCAATGTCGGAGGATCTTTAAAGTCTTCACGTCTTGAAAGCAGAAAGTGTACCAACAAACTCCCCGTTTCATGTAGGAAGTGTGTTGACAAACTCCCCCTTAACATAAGCTCCCCCGTGAGTTAAGCTCGTGAAAGTCTTGATCTTTACAACTTGAGATCCTTGTGGTGTTGATGATGGTCAGCGGCAACTCGATCATCTTTATCTTTTGAGTGCCTTCACGTCGTGTCTTCATTCCGAAGCTTGTCATCGACCATGTTCTCCTTGCCTTTAGAATCTGCACATGCAAGAAATCTAAACGCGTAATGAGAACAACTGCCTGGAATATCATAAGCAAACGACACACATGTGACCATTGTTCAATCAAACACCGTCCGACAGTTTGAAAGTTTAACAAATTTTTCAATTTTAGTTTTTAACTTTCAAAACTTGAAAATTTTGACCGTTTATGAAGATATAGCAATTCGGTTTTCGTTCAGGTTTCAGGTAACGAAGACTCGAGATCCAACATCGTACAATCGAAAATAAGACAGAAATAAAATCTTTTCGGCTTTTAGAAAGTTTATATTAAAACACACCTAAAATCTTTTTGGTATTTTTGAATATTTCAAATGTAAAGACAGAAAGCAGTAAATAAATATATACAAAGGTGCAGAAACTGAAAGCATTAAATAAATATATACAGACATTCTTTTTGTGAGTTTCGAGGGTAAGAGAATCATATCAGTGTACGGTCATGCCAAAACGCTCTTGTTGTTTAATTAGTTAACATTAAGATAAGCATCCTATAACAATTATCGGTATTGTTGTCCACATAAGCTCAACTTATCATATGTAATCATGGCGAGGGGATACGTTAAGGTATGATTTATACTTACCGACCGGTGTTCATCCACATCACGACACATTCCCGTATCAAGGTATGCACGAGGGTTCATCTTACCGGTGAGTATACCGATTATCATCTGTTTGACCGTATATGATGTGAGAAACTCACTTATTTTGATTTGAAAACAAGCCCTATGTGATAGAATCACTTATTGATGAGGAACTTGATTTTCATATGCATGAGGGCACAGGAGCAAGTCCGTGAACAGGTCAGTACTTTCGTACAGCAGAGAGACGAACTTGACTCCCGGATAAATGTGATATTTTATCACTTATTTGTATGGACATGTGATTGTTGATCACTTATTGAGGTCGAATGCAGTATGTACACGTATGTATGGTATCATGGAAGATCTAGACTTGCGTCCCCGTTATTTTTCGGTAAAAGATACAACCATGATACCCAGATGATAAGCAGCATAAAGACCGAATATCTCAGAACCTCGGCAATCTCTCAAACGAAATTTCGGTACTAAGACCATATGCCAATGAATGGTTCCCACCTGGTCTTCAGTCGATTTAAGTTTATATCACCCTGCACACTTTAAAATGATTGTGAGCCTACCGATACATCTTATATAGAGCTGCTTATCGTTTTTCACTTTGCATTTCAGTTTAAAAAAGGTTTGGATAGACCACTGATGTACTATCATTTTCTCTTTTGCTCGCCAGGAAACTCATTTTGGTTTTTCTATTGTTTTTGTGTTTTTGAAATTTTTCGATGTTTTTGGATTTTCAAATTTTGGATTTACTCCCCCTAAAATCAACAAACTAAGATAAATTTAAAACACAAAGGTATTTACAAAAATGATTTTCCGATGTTGGTTTTACTCTTGCTTGACCTTAATGCCGTTTACCAGTAATAAATAGTCAAATCTTGATTTGTCAAATGCTTTGGTAAAAAGGTCGGCACGTTGGTCATCGGTGTGGACGTAAGCAACATCGATTAGCCTTTTCTCAAAGCAATCACGTATGAAGTGATACTTAATTTCGATGTGCTTAGTCTTTGAATGCTGCACAGGATTTCTAGTGATCTGTAAGGCAGCAGAATTATCGACGTAAATAGGAGTAGTTAGGAATTCAAAACCGTAGTCGCGCATTTGTTGTTGGATCCATAGGACTTGGGAGCAACAACTTGAGGCAGCAATGTATTCAGCTTCGCATGTGGATGTAGCGACGCACGTCTGCTTCTTGCACTGCCATGTGACTAGGCGATTTCCCAAAAACTGACATCCAGCCGTTGTGGATTTGCCGTCGATTTTGCATCCGCCAAAATCAGAATCACTGAAAGCGATCAAGTCAAAGTTATTATCCCTATGGTACCATAGACCGGTGTCAGGGTAACCCTTCAAATAACGAAAAATCTTTTTTACAGCTGCAAGATGTGAGGCCTTCGGGTTGACTTGATATCTGGCAAGCAGGCACGTTGGGTACATTATATCTGGTCTTGATGCTGTGAGGTACATAAGAGATCCGATCATCGCGCGGTAGTATGAGGGGCTAACAGCTTCACCCTTCAAGTCTGGAGTAATTCCGTGATTTTGCGGCAATGGGGTACCAATGGGCGTTGCATCAGACATCTGGAACCGGCTCAAGATGTCACCAACATATTTAGTCTGATGGATGAATATCCCAGACTCGGTTTGTTGTACTTGTAGGCCCAAAAAGAAAGTCATTTCCCCCATAGCACTCATCTCGAATTTATCCTGCATAATGCGCTCGAAATTCCTACACAAAACATCATTAGTAGAACCAAAAATAATATCATCAACGTATACCTGTACCAGTAGAAGATCTCCATCTTGTTCTTTGATGAAAAGATTACAATCGATAAGACCTCTGCGAAATCCATTCTCCAGCAGATAATTAGATAAGGTTGCATACCAAGCTCGCGGTGCCTGATGTAGACCATATAGAGCTTTGTTGAGCAACCAAACCCGATCGGGATGGATAGGATCTTCAAAACCTGGAGGCTGTTCGACGTACACCTCTTCTTCCACCACACCATGTAAGAATGCACTTTTCACGTCCATCTGGTATACCTTGAAACCTTTGAATGAGGCATAAGCCAGAAAGATCCGAACTGCTTCTAGACGTGCAACAGGTGCATACACTTCGTTGTAGTCGATCCCTTCTTTCTGACGAAAACCTTGAACGACTAGCCTTGCTTTGTTTCGAATAACGATTCCACGGTCATCCTTTTTGCATTTAAACACCCAACGGGTACCAATCTTCTTGTAACCAGCAGGTTTCTCTACGAGTTTCCAGACACCAAGCTTCTGGAATTGTTGCAGTTCTTCCTGCATTGCTTCAACCCAAGAGTTATCTTTCAAAGCTTCTTTCCAAGTTCTTGGCTCTTCCTGTGAGACATAACACGCGAAAGACCAATCGTTTTGTTGACCAGATTCTCTAATCGCCGCATACAAGCTTGCATTGTTGTTGTTTCGCAACATGTTTCTTGTTTGAACGCCACTTTGTACATTTCCGATGATGTTTTGTTGAGGATGGGTATTGTGAATCCTTGTCTCTGGATTATCTTGAACTGGAATATTTGTACCCAGATTGTTGAGATTGAGATCAACAATCAATTCAATGCCCGGAATTGACGAAGAGGATGATGCAGTAGCTTCAGCTGTTCTAGGGACGTCCACTGGAGGAGTACCCTCTGAAGTACCATGAACTGCTGTTGTTGGAGCTTCTTGATCTGCATCTAGAAATTCATCATCCTCTGAAGATTCGTTCAATTCGGTAGCATCGTGAAAATCCTCATTATCGAGAGCATTATTATTCACTGAAGATGGTTCTTGATTGACAATAATGGGATGAACCAACGGTGAATCTGTTGCATTGTCACTCTCGAAAAACATCCTTGCCGCAGCGTTTTCTTCAACTGCTTCAACATTGATCGAATTGAAAAAGTCATCGTACTCAAACATCCAAGGCTGACCAGGATTTCTAACTGGCAAAGTGTGCCTTTATACTCTGACTTCAGACCATTCCTCGACCCTTTTAGTCTCTAGATTCCAGACTCTTAAGTTCGGGGTGGAATACCCAAGAAAGTATCCTTCAATGGCTCTTTCCCCAAACTTTCCATTAGGATTGATTAGTGTGCACGGAGCTCCAAACGGTTCAAGATATGACAAATCTGGTTTCCGTTTGTTAATAAGCTCAAAGCAGGTCTTGTTGTGCCTTTTGACTGTAAGGACTCGGTTCAACGTATAACATGCAGAGGACACAGCTTCAGTCCAGAATGGAATCGGCAATTGTGACTCTACCAACATAGTCCTAGCAGTCTCGATCAATGTGCGGTTCTTACGTTCAGCGACGCCATTTTGTTGAGGAGTATAAGCCGCACTAAATTCGTGAAGAATACCTTTTGAAGTGCAAAACTCCGCCATGGCATGATTTTTAAATTCAGTACCATTGTCGCTACGTATCCGCCTAACCTTCAACTTATATAGATTCTCAATCTGAATGATCAAGTTTTTGATAATACCGAAAGTTTCACTCTTGTGTGCCATGAACGCCACCCAAGAAAATCTTGAATAATCATCAGTTATCACGAGGCAATATTGATCATTCCTAATACTTTTGTGCTTGACAGGACCGAACAAATCCATGTGCAAACGTTCAAGAGGAACAGCCACCGTGTTGATTTTCTTTGTAGGGTGTCGCTTCTTCGTTTGTTTTCCTTTCTGGCACGAGACACAGACGTCTTGAAGATGGAAATTTTTAAGAGGAACACCATTCACCAATTCATTTGACACCAAATGATTCATTTTGCGTAAGTGAATGTGACCCATTCGTCTGTGCCAAGAGATTGAGTTTTTTTCTGTGGCTTTGGAAACGAAACAGGTTGCTTGTGCAGACGTTGTGATAGCTTGGCTCATATCAAGGACATATAAATCATTTATCCTTGGAGCAGACAAGAGAATCCATTCTTTTGGAATTTTGAAGCCGGGTTTCAGCACATAACATCCATTTGCATCAAAGTGTACTGAGAACTGCTTATCACAAATTTGAGAAACACTAAGAAGATTGTGATCAAGTTGTTGTACGAAGTTGATCTTATCAAAGCTAACAACCCCGTTGGAAATCATTCCTTCACCCGTAATATATCCGCCTTTATCTCCAGCAAAAGCAACATAACCTCCTCTAATAGATTTGACGTCGTAGAGAAGCTTCATGTCGCCTGTCATGTGCCTGGATGCCCCACTATCAACAATCCAATGACTACTGATAGTTCCTCCTGGAACACCCTGCACATGAACTCACATGATTAGTTGGAGATGGGGACCCAAGCCATTGTGGTCTTGGGTCTTCCATTTTCATCAACAACAATAACTTCTATTCTTTGATGATTCATAAATTGTGATGGTCCCCCTGATTCAATAACCGTTTTTGGTTTCCAGGTCTGTTTTGTTATACCAGTGTTATTCTTTAAAAACTTAACTTCATGGTTGTCTGAAGTTTTTAAATTGTTTGGTTTGACAGAAACAGATGTTTTGTTAACCACATCGGTTTTAATCGCCTTTTCAATTTTCTTGACCTGTTGGCGTTTCTGTTTCTTTTCCCTTTCTCTTACAAGTCGGGGATCTTGTTTTACAGAAACAGATCGCTTTTGGTGATTGCGTTCACGGGGATCATCATCCTTTCCTTTCAACTTATGAAGATACGGGCAATTTCGAATGATATGCCCAATTTCACCACATTCAAAACATGATCTTCGTTCAACAAACCCCGAAGTATCATGTGATCGTCTTGCCGATGATGAACTTTGTGATCCCGAGGTACTAGGTTTTGAACTATTTGGTTCATTTCTTTTCATCACAGTTGCTTTCTTGACAAAATCTAAGTTAGATTGGTTTTCAAACTTTTCAATTTTGTCCGTTCCCTTAGATTTCACAAAGTTCACATTCTTGTTCTTCTTTTGATTTGGCTTCTTTTGACTTTGAGCCGGCAATTTTCCTTTTTGTTTGTTATGATTTTGCTGCCTTTTCTCTGTTGGTAATTTCTGATTGCCAAATTGTTTTCTAACTTCAGCCTTTGGGATATGAGGGCACTGTGTTACCACAACGTGTGATCCTTTCTTACCCAGAAATTTACTTGTCGAATTTTCAAAAACTTTACTGATTAGGGATTGATTTACATTCTTAATCGGAAAATCTTTATCAGAATAAATTTTATCATCACCAACAAGAGTGTACAGCAAATCCACACTCTCCGACTCTTTTGCAGACGAGGACTCAATTGCAACAGTCTTAGCGGGTTTTGCAGGAGGATCACACAGAATATGATTCTCAAGAGGTATGTCCTCTTCTTTTATCACCGCATCAGACTTTGCTGAATCAGTATCATCAGATTCATCATCAGAAGAATCAGCATCCTCAACAACAACTGGAGGATCCTGATTCTGTTCAGCAGAAGACACACATGTATCCGCTGACACATCCGAATCTGATGATACTTCTTTCTTGTATCCGAGACCTGTTGCAAATTCATTAACATCTAGAGGAACAGATGGTTCAAAGAAAGTTCTATCCTCCTCGTCAGGCATGGCATCATAATTGTGTCTCACAGGTGGTGGACATTTCTTGTATCCAATGCATGTGACATCCCGTTTCTCTTTCTGTACGTCAATGATGTGATCCAACACATAGCTAGAGCTCAAATAACTGTCTAGCTTAAGTTGGATCGCCTCACTTTCAGTTTTCACACAAGCCATTTCCTTTTGCATTACCTCAAGACGAGTTATATACAAATTAATGTCAGTTTGTTTTCTGGAAACCATTTTAGTTAACTCGGTTTTATCTTTCTTTAATTTTTCAATTACCGATTTAAACTCCTTTTCATGGTTTTCATAAAACATGTTGGCTTCAGTGCACTTCGAAAGATCAACGGTCAATTTCTGATTGTGAATGAATGTCACATCATATTTCTCTTGCAAAGCCTCGTGTTTTCTTTGCAATTCACACCACTTATCATTCAATGAAACATGTTTGTCTTGCAAGTCAAACAAACTAGCTTGTAAAGCATCATGTTTGCCTTGCAACTCAGACATGCTTGTCTCTAAATCAGCACATTTAATACTCAATATGTCACAATTATCACAACTAACAGAAGTGGGTTCATCGACACATACCTGACTTGATGAACTGTCGACATTAGCCATAAAGGCTGAATGGAGAGAAGACGAAGAATAAGCAGCTTGATCCACCAAAATAGATCTTCTTTCAATTCCTGCTGTAGCTTCTTCCAAAAGCTCATCAATATCTGCATCAACTGACGCGCTTGATGTCTCATCCACATGATCATTACCTGAAGTGGAGGATTCTTCATCTGAGCTTCCACTATAACCGGAGCTGTCTTCATCTTCAGAAGATTCATCACCATTGGTGGAAGATTCTCCACCACTGGCGTGATTTAAATCCTTAACCACTTCAGCAAAACATGTTGTTCCATCTGGAGCATCACCACTCAGCTGAATTGACCAATCACAACCTTCATCTACTTGAACCACAAGTGCCTGGTTGGCATTAGATGGTCCTGCTTGACTCTGGTTGTTGACAGGCACCAATGTGCGCTCATTGTTCCTTACTTGGTTCTGATTTGCCCTGTTGCCTTGACCTCTGAAAGGATTTTGGTTTCCATGTTGAGATGGCCTCGTACATTCACGTTTGAAATGACCACGTTCACCACAATTGAAACACTTAACAGCCTGCTTATCAAACCCATACTTGGTGTCTTTCTTGCTTTCCAAGCTGGTTCTGCCAGTTCTTTCCATGAAATCCTTTGCTCGCCTAACAGCACTGGCAAAGGCCCACTTGATGTCCATCATCTCCATCTCCTCTTTATCGATCTGCTGATAGTCTTCTTGAGTCAGATTAATGTTGCCAATCTGACCTTCCACTAATCCACAGTATGCGCTCACCAAAGTGTTTAGAAGCTCCATATGTTCTTTTGCTACTTCAACACTGACTTTAGAGAAACTTGAGGTGTCGAGCCGTACTGTATTTGGCTTTGATTGCTGACTAGCAGATGATGTGCTTCCATAACATGCTTGCTGTTGAGGAGGAAGTGGATTCCCGTATAAATCTGTTGGTCCGGTAGATCGAACAGGTAATGGATTTCCGAACATATCAGTTGCTCTGATAGGTCGTTGGCTTTGCTGTTGTGGTACTGGTTGAGGGACTGGTTCAAGCGGATTTCCATACATGTCTGTTGTTGGAGGAGGATTGCCATACATGTTAGTGCTAGACACAAACGCTGTTTGAATTGGAGCGTGTGAAGAAGGTTTTGTAGAAGTGCTAGAAGTTCCATAATACATTTCAGGATTTTGTGGCACTGGAACTCTTTTTGCCTTGAGAGTTTCTTCCTGATTCTTGTTTTCCAGGAGTTGAGCAAAGTCATTGAAGTTTGTTGTAGCTAAAGTGCCATTGTACTTCATGATTTCCAAGAAAGTATTCCATTGAGGTGGCAGTGCATCTGCAAACTTTTTCACTACCTCTGCTGAAGTTGTTACAACCCCAATATTTGCCAATTCAGTCAGCAAATGATTAAATCGACTTGTCAAATCTCCTAAAGATTCATTCTCCATACAAGTAAAACCATCAAACTCTTTCTTTAGCAGGTCTTTTCTCAATTGACGTGTCGCTTCATTTCCTACGCCCCTTATCTTCAATGCGTCCCACAACTTCTTCGTTGTCTTGAAACTGACAAATTGATGATAAATATCTTTGCTTAACGCCTGAGTAAGAATGGCATACGCTTTCTTCTCTAAGTCATAGACCTTCTTCTGATCTTCCGTAAGATCGGCAAACGTAGCAGCAGATGAAGCGGCAACCTCTATTGTTTCATCAAAATCTGTGATGAAACGCAACCACAATTCTGTATTTTGACCAAGGACGTATGTATGAAATCTATCAAACCATCCCGGATATTCACTTAAGTGCATCAACTTTGGAGGCCTATTCAAACTTCCTCTTTCACTCTCGCTTAACAAAATGCTTTGAATACTTGGAGTTTGATTTGATACGAATGCCCATTGACCGGTAGATATAGCATTAGCTTGCGAAGATACAGGTACGGGAGATTCGGCCCATGTAGGAGATAAACTGGTATTTCTATACTTTCCCGAATCCGAAGCCGGAGTACCATAATACATTTCTGTATTTATCGGAATACCCCACATCGAATTCATTTTTGATCAAGAAAAATTGTTACACTAGTTCTCTTGGGTTCTCCTTGTTAACAACCAACCAGCCGAAGGATCCCTGATCGAAAGACGAGAAAAACACAAACTTGTTAAACTTAAACAGACTAGGATCGAAGGATCAATACTTGTTCGAAGGATCAACAGTGTTCGAAAGATCACTGTTGAATTTCGAACAATGATTTTGAAGGATTCTCCAATCGAAAGATCCTTATCTTTCGAACAAGAACTGTAGATCGAAAGATGTATCCTTCGAAAAGATTCCTTGGATCGAAGGATAAGTCACAGACTTCGAAGGATGTTCGAAGGATGATTATCTATCGAACTTCCTTTGATCGAAAGATGATCTTTCGACTTCGAAGGATATCCTTCGATCTGTACTGACACAATTGACAAAAGTGACAGGTTGGTGAAAAGGTGATGGGTTGGTAGAAATCTTTCGGCAGAAGGCAGAAGGTATGGTCAGACCATACTTTTTACCAAAAACAAGATTTGACAAATAAAATATTACTTAAAAAGAAGGTTCTTATCCAGAAAACCGGTCACCGGAGTAAGCCGGAATTTGGCCGGAAATTACCAAACTTCTTAAAAACAAGTTTTTAAGTTACCCAAACCGTCCTTTAACACACCCGGTTAGTTTAGAACACGTTTTTACGTCTAGAAATGCGAGAAAAACACTAAAAACGGATGCTAAACCATGTGAGTTTTGTCCAAACACTCCAAAGTCTTGTATAAACTCGGTTTTTAACAAGGAAAAGAGCCACGGCTCTGATACCACTTGTAGGTCCCTCGGAGGATGAGGTCAAACCTTATCCTTGTTATGTTTAACACACTAGCAAGTGCGGAATCCAAGCTAGAATGCAAACCGGTAGTTTATATGAGAACACAAGCTACAAAGAGAAAGATAAACACACGAGATATCAAAGTTTTCTCTTGTATTTCAGTGGACACGGTTACAGCCCTTTACCCAACTGAAAATATGCTCTCTACAAGACCAAGTTCACTCACTTCTCACACTTATGAAGTGAACACATTACAAGAGTATATATACCCATTACAGCTCGTCTGGTCGAAGGATCAGATAGACTGATCGAAGGATCATCTATCGATCTGAAACTGATCGAAGGATCCACATATACCTCGAAGGATGATATCCTTCGAGGTCCATCTATATCCATCGAAGGTTTATCCTTCGAGCTCATCGAAGGATATAAACAATCCTTCGATGTCTCATCCTTCGACCCGAACATCTTACAAACAATTGCTAACTGTTTGGTCAAGTCAAACCAGGAGGATGGTTGACTTGGTCAAACTTACATCGAACACACATATTAACAAACCTAAGACGTAAACCAGACTAACACAAGACATCGTTTGGTATCATGACAAAATACAGACAAAGTACAGACACAAGTGCACCAACATAACCAACCCTAAAAACTCCCAACCTCCCAAGATCTTACAAATTGTAAGATCTGTAACAAACAATACAAAGAGATATAATCAACTTATGATTATCAGTTGATTAATCAGAACGATACAACCAAAAATACAAAGATCCACTGGATCTACAACAATGCCAAATCAACAACTCAACAAGATCTTCAATAGATCTACAACAAAACAGGAGAACTTGAAGAAGCCAGAGAGAAGATGAGAGGTAGGTGAAGTGCGTAAAAGAGAGAATGAAGCCTTAGCTGACTGATGAGCTCTTTTATACCCAGTCACAACAATGTTACACTTTAGTCTACAAGAATGCAACAATTTGAAATGTCCAATTCTCGCTCAATTTATAGTTGGAGTTCATCCTCATCGCGTCGCGCGACCATATTCCATTTTCACCTTCGTGTAACGCGAAGGGGCAGTCTAGGGCATAGGTGGCATGAGTCACCACGTAGGCCTGCCAAGTGGCTGCCACATGGTGGCACGTGTCTTCTATCGGAAATAGAGGCGCCGCGTCACGCGACCGCCTTCTACCATTGTCGTTGCGTAGCGTGACGAGACCCAAAACTGGGTTTTCTCGTTTTCAGTGCTGCTTTCCGTCATGCGCGTTCGGGGTCTCGATTATGATTTATTATAGGGCCTCTTCGAGGGTTTCATAACCCCGTTGTGTGATCAGCCTCCAAGACGAACAACAGAATGAACAAGCTGAACAAGCTGTTGTGCGTTCAGCCTCGAAGCAAACGTCCAGCGATAATCAACAGTTAGCATCATCACAACATATTTGGTAGGTAAAATCTTTTATAATGCGTTTTTGTATGGGTGTATAATGTTTGAGGGTTTTTGTGCTGGGTCAGATTATGGGTTTTGTGCTGATAAATTGTTAATTACCATAGGGTTTTGTAATGTTTGATATATTGGAAATTTTCGGTTTGTAAGGTGTTTTTCTGACGGGTTTAATGTTGGTTTTGTGTTGTTAAAGTGTTAATTACCATAGATGTGAGATAGATGAGTTGGTTGTTCATCTGCTGACATAGTACACGGGTGTGTGCTGATTATGTGTTAATTATAATAAAATACAAACAAACACCAAAAGTAGATATAATCAGCACATCTGATGTGCTGATAATGGAGAATGATTGAGGATATTGTTCTATTGTCGTTTATCTTGATAATGGAGAATGATTGAGGATGTTATGCTAATTATATAGTGTAGTGCTGATTGTATTTTTTTGTGATAGTTCCTGCAGGTTGGTTTGATCATAGAGAGTTACTAGATCTTGGATATGTTAAAAAAAATTTAAACTTTAATTTGAATTAAACTTGCATGGATTTAGCGATATTTTAATAATTATTTTTAATTAGTTAAAAATAAATATGGTCAAAATGTCTAAATTACCCCTAAACTAATTTTTGTTTGAGGGACACTTGCCAATTATGTGTTGGTTCTTACAGTTCTTACAAACATAAGTGTTTGAATTTGATCCCATTCCTATGGTATACATTACATCTAATGTCGTATATCACTACATGACAATCATAGCAGCCTTGTATGTAATTATTGTTTAGGTGGGGTTAGGTTTAATAGCAAAGTTATTTGAAGTTAAATTCGTAATGTCTTCCTTGAGGTTAAGGGTTTAAGATTGTCAATTACGGATCTTTGTAAATTCATTTTGATGTAAATTATATTTTTAGGATCATACTTTGATATGAACTATCTCCGACACCACCATCCACTATCGACAGGCCTCCCTACACCACTGCAAATGGTAAGAAGCCATATCCCTCCCAACTATACCCTCTGCTTTCTTCCTCACTCTCCATAGCAGACCTTACACTACGCTAAAAAAGGCCCATAGCCACACAAAAATGTATGGCGACATTCCTTCAGCTACATTTTTTTTCAACTTAAGTTTGACCAAAGGTTGAGTCATCATAGGATTACGTTTAGTGGCGGTAGAAGCTTAAAAGTGTGCCTAAATGGTACCAATACTATCTCTCACACGCCATACACACACACTCACTTCTCTTTTTCTTAACTTCCAAGATACCCCACAAGCACAACCCCACACATTCTTTCTATTCACATAAAAGTTCTATTGAGAAATGGTATTAGAATGAAGGAGAGAGAACATGAGAAAAAATAGAAGTTTCTTTTAAATTTGTTCGTGAACCCTTGTAGGTGCTTTAAGGCCTAAACACTATATTCCACATAAACCCATGTAAACTTGACATAAAAACAATACGTGTTTTGAGATTATTAAACTAACCGTCGTACTAGCAAAACTAACAATCCGGCCATAGAAGAGGTTCAATTTTTGTTTCACCCAGATTTTCTCTCTATCAGAATCTCAAGTCCATACTCTATTTCTCCCGAATCATGCTGGTCGTCCTCTCCAATGATTCCAGATTTATTCGTAATGGATTACAGATGGCCTCAGGTGATCCCTATGGAATCATGTGTATTTCCTACGTCGCAGCAGATCATATGCCTTAAAGTTGTCGATCGTTTATTGCTCGTTGTCTGCCCTCTCATTTCAAGCTCTAGAGGTCTTCTCAGGTCTATTTCTCCCTCGTTACAAATTATGAGTATATATTGTTTGATATTTGTTGGAATTACATAGTAGGAATGACTATTGAGTGTCAGTTGTTTACAACATAGTAAGGGGCCCGGGGCGGTCCGTTATGGAGGGGGAAGAACGGGTTTTACCGCGTGATACACCATCGCCGGTGGTTTCCACAACGCGTTGATTTTATCACTTGTTTTACATGTTTGAGTGGTGAGTTATTTTTAAATGAAGATGGGTGTGTGGTGAGTGATGGGCATTTCCAATAAAATTCATCACTAATGATGAAATAATGATTGATGACATGGCGGAACTTGATTGGAAGTTGTAAGTGACTGATGAGTGATGAGTGTTGGACGCCCCTACCCCCTAATAATGACTATTAAGTGTCAATTGTTTTCAACTAGTTTGATTCTCGCACGTTGGGGCGAACAAAGATTTGGTCGGTTTTGATACACTTGCTGTAAAAAAAAATTAGAATAAAGAGTAAACTTCCATTTTGCTCCCTGTGGTTTGGTCGTTTTAACGGTTTTGCCCCAAACCTTTAAAAATACCCATTTAACTCCCTGATCTATGAAGCTAATCTCTATTTCACTCCCCGCCCCTAACGCCATCCAATTCAACAGGTAAATCCAGGTCACATGCCCCTCACATTAGGGCATTTTAGTCATTTCCCATCTAGATATTTTTAACATCTTTTTTATTGATAAAACAAAAAGGAGGTGGCCCACCCCCATTATCTGCTTCTTCATCTTCATTAGCTCTGAAAGTATCTGTAAATCAACATGCAGGAAATAACATTAATAAAAGAGTTAATAGCCAAAATGGTCCATGAGGTTTGCTTACTTTTGTCACTTTAGTCCAAAATCCAAATTTTTTTAAATCTGGGTCCTGAGGTTTGCATTTTGTTGTCATTTTAGTCCAAATTTTAAAAAAGTCTAATTTTGTCAGGATTTCTTACTGAATTTTGTCTTCTTCCTCATTTCTCATAAGGGCAAAATTGTCATTATAGATTATTATAAACTAATTTATATTAAAAAAATAAAAAAAGTCTCACAGAACTTTAAATAAACCTAATCGATCAAAACCTCTCACCTTCCCCATCATCTTCTTCCTCAGACCTCCCAACAACCTGCATTTAAGTGTCATGCCCAACAAAATGCAAACCTCAGGTAAGTGTCATGCCCAACAAAATGCAAACCTCTGGGAAGATGATGGGGAAGGTGAGAGGTTTTGATCGATTAGGGTTATTTAAAGTTCTTTGTGGCTTTTTTTATTTTTTTTTAATATAAATTAGTTTATAATAATCTATAATGACAATTTTGCCCTTATGAGAAACGAGGAAGAAGACAAAATTCAGTAAGAAATCTTGACAAAATTAGACTTTTTTGAAATTTGGACTAAAATGGCAACAAAATGCAAACCTCAGGGAGGGACACAGATTTAAAAAAAATTGGATTTTGAATTAAAGTGGCAAAAGTGAGCAAACCTCAGGGACCATTTTGGCTATTAACTATTAATAAAAGCACCAAAAAATAAACAAAATAACCATAAACTAAAATTTTATCACACACAAATTTGACCACAGCGAAGAAATCAAGCAAACCAAACCTGAAATTGTCGAGGAACAAATAGAAAGTTGACAAACTGGAAAGGTAACAGGAACCATCCACTTCGAACCCCTACCCAGAGACAATAATCAAAACCTCCGGCACCACACCAACACACCAAATTCAACCTCCGACAAACTACAACAAGAATCACACAGTTTAAAAAACAAAATTGAACATGCAAGCGGATGTTTCTAAATCTCTCCTGAGCATCAAACATTCTAAACCCTCGATCCATCTTCGTACAAATCCGCCTCCTCTACAGCTTCTTAACACTATTCACAAATCCATCACCACTACCACGCCGCCGCTTCTTCGCCACCACTCGCCGCCGCTTCTTTGCCACCACTCGTCGCCGGTTACATGGTCGTGGACTCGTCGTAATCCTCCCTCTGTCCATCGGTCAAATTGAATTCCCCCAAATCTTGAAAGCCTAAATCTAATGTGTCTGTTTGTGCAAATAAAGATGAAGAAGAAGATAATGGGGGTGGGCCATCTCCTTTTTTTATCAATAAAAAAAATGTTAAAAACATCTAGATTGGAAAAGACTAAAATACCCTCATGTGAGGGGCATGTGACCTGGATTTAACTGTTGAATTGGATGACGTTATGGGCGATGAATGAAATAGAGATTAGCTTCATAGATCAGGGAGTATAAATGACTATTTTTAAAGATTTAGGCAAAACCGTTAAAACGACCAAACCACAGAGAGCAAAACGCAAAACGGAAGTTTACTTTAGAAAAATGATGAAAAAAAATATATATAGAGTTAGTTCTAGAATTGATTTTCTTGAAGTTTCCTTTTTATTTTCAAAACATGAAGGGCTTAAATGGCAATTAAAGAAATCGATGATACATATATATGTTAGATACCCAGTTACTCATGCAGTTAGTTATTTGGTTTTGCGTTAGGGTTTGTTCGCTATGGCTCGTACAATTACTCATCGTCGCGGATATCATTATCTATCCAGGTAGGTACCCCTGTTCGTTCGTACTCATGCCAAGTTTCTATTGATTGATTTCTCACAAATTGTTTCGTTTCAGAAACAGACTCTCGAGGGAACAAGTGGCTATGGTAAGAACATATATCTCTTTTCTTTTGCAATTAAACATAAAAATAAAAGTTAACTGATTTCATATTCAAGTTTTTGTGACCTTAGCCTGTGGCTTTTAACAAAACTATTGATTGCAAAATGAACCAGTTATTGTTTGCCAAATTCTTGTTTAGATAAACGAGTCGTTTGCCAGAATGCGGCATAGTATACGCGAAAAATATCGCAACAAGAAAACCATCAAGAGACCTAGAACAAATTATGCAGGCACAGAACCTGTTACTGTTTATGTAATGCTACCGGTGAGTCTTCTATTGAAACACCTGTAACCTCCCTCACCTCACCTCAACATTAATGCATTGAATTTTCATTTTATAATAATTTCAGTTGGGAATCATCAACATGGAATGTGAGCTGGTTTATAGTCCTCATGATCTGATGAGTCAACTAACAACACTCGAGTCAATTGGAGTTGATGGTATAACCGTTAATATCTGCTGGGGAATTGTTGAGGCCAACAAGCCCCGAGACTACAATTGGGAAGGTTACAAGCAACTCTTTTCGATAATCCGTCAGTTGGGTTTTAAGATGCAGGTTTGTTTGTTTTTCAATAAACCCAAGGAAGGAAGGATAAACAAATATAATTACATGATTTGAATTCAGGTTTTAATGTCATTTCATGAATGTGTTGGTGATGATGCTCACATTCCATTGCCTAAATGGATTAAAGAGATTGGCCAACAAAACCCAGATATCTATTTCACAGACAGACAAGGAACGCGAAACACTGAAACCCTTACTTGGGGAATTGATGAGGAGCGTGTTTTGGGAGACCGTACTGCTGTCGAGGTATACACCGACTGCATGAGAAGATTTCGGGATGAATTTGATGAATTATTCCAGGATTTAAGCATTCTCGAGGTTGAAGTTGGTTTAGGTGCTGGCGGAGAATTGCGTTACCCCCCATCTTGCTCTGGTGAATTCCATTTCCAGGTAGATAGCAAGCATGGTCATGTATCAGAGATAGAAACTGTGATTAAAATAATAATAAGTGGCTAATTGCTTCTTCTTTTAATTTACCTTGCAGTGCTATGATAAATACATAAGAAAGTCTCTTGAGAAAGCTGCAGAAACAGCACAAGACTCAAGTTGGGGTACACCACCTGATTGTTCAACATTCTTTTGTGACGATCATGACTACGATAGTCCGCGTGGTACCTTTTTTTTAAAATGGTGCTCCCAATATCTCATTGATCATGGTGTCAGGGTACTAAAGATGGCTGTGCCGTTATTTAAACCTGCTCAGACTTATGTAAAGGTAAGTCAGTTATTCAACACTGCTTTAACTGTAACCAACTAATTCCTAAAATTCTTCATGGATGATCAGTTATCAGGTATGCATTGCGGGTATGCAACTGACAACCATGCTGCTGAACGGGCAGCTGGATTCTGTGATGGCTATGATCCAATTGCTACAAGGTTAAGGTGGCATGATGCTCATTTAAACTTTACATGTGTTGAACCCGATGAGTTTGTTTGCAAGGTAGTTAGTTAGTTATCTTCAAACTGATGGAAAATTTCAGGTTTAATATTACTAGTGATGATTTTTAATACTTTAGGTAGAGGAGGCTGGATGGGTTTCTGGTATAGCTGTTTCAGGTCAAAATGCATTTCCATACTATGAGAGGCAAGGATACGGGAAGATACTAGAAGTTGCAAAACCAAGAAATGACCCTTTTGATAGATGTATATATTCTTTTACCTACCGTGGCCTCAATCAAACGCTCCTTGAGCAACACAACTTAAGAGAATTTGAACTCTTTGTCAAGAAAATGCATGGTACCCAATCTCCGTCCGTCTGATATGTGTTGTTACTTTACGTGCATATGCTTTAAGTTCCGTTTTTATAAAGCCATGTGGTTCCCTAACTAATCTTGTAATATGTTCTACAGGAACCATAAAGAAATATGAAGATCTCATTGTTGATGATCATGTTGCTTTGCGCACTAGAGCGGGATTAAAGAAATCTGAACGTGTTTGATGCCTAAATTTTCGATAACTTGTTTAGTGTTTAATGGTTTTATCTTTGGACAACTTGTTCCTAAAGGTCAAACCTTGTGACTGTTGGTGATGATTTGCTTTTTTATTGTCAACCCTTGGTTTTAGTTTTAAATTTTCAAAAACCTTTGTAAAACTGGATGTAAACTGACTCTTACCAGAATTCAAAGTGATTTGGTTTGTCACATCACATAATTGGGTATAATCTCCATGGGTTTGCTAATAGTTTGATGGGTTTTTGTTTATATTTTGTTTTTGGGTGGATGAAATTATAACTGTTTGAAATATTTATAGAATTATCTACTTAAGATACAATTGCATAAAAAATTTATGTAAAATTTTTTTGGTCTAGTGTTGGAATTTGGAAAATGTCTATGCCTCCAAAAGTTTCAGTCTTCCTAAAAACTAAACAGAATCTGTAATTAATTGAATTTGTAATTAGACTAGATTGCAAGCTCAGGCTGTTGGTGTTCCATATCAGAATCTGTACCCTACATGCCAGTTTGAAAAAAAATAGGAGTTTATATAATATATATATGCACAGGAAGCATTCGCGCGGCTTTGGAGAGGGATGAATGCGAGTTTAGCTGTGGCAGTGCCTATAGTAAGTCTTTTGGTTAATGTCACACCCCAACCGATGGCGGAAACATCGGGGCGTGGCACTGAGCGAAACAGATTGTCCAAAAGAATCCATAACAACTATTAATACAATATATTAATCGTTAACGTCCCATACCATCAACATATAAAGTAAAAACAGTTAATACAGATATTGTTCTCAAAGACAAATAGACTGTTCCGACAACTCAGATTTTATTCGTGGGTTTCAAGACCTCCTAACTTGATTCATCACAGCGAAGCATAGCATCCTAAACACCTGTCACATACGTTAAAATAAAGTCAATACACAGAGTGTAAAGGTGAGTACACAAGTTTGATAGCATATAGTATAGCGAAAGCGTTTACGCATAACCAATATGTAACACGTAGAAATGTGAATCAAGTAAGCTATCGACAATGACGTATGCAACCGACATGACTGCGAGTTGTAGAATGCGGAACACATTATCACCACTGTGACCATGTGAAGTAAAACCCTTAACAACCCCTGTCCACAACAGGTGCCGAGTCCAAACTATAGTACTATCGTTGCTAAGGTGTCAGGCAAACAATCACTGTGTAAACATAACTACAAACATTCATCGAGTCACGTATAACATGCGAGAGCGGTTAGCGTTAAAAGTGTTTGCGTTGTGTGTTGATGTGATTTGATATAGGTAACGTATGTAACACCCAAAGTGCGTTAACAAAAAATGGGTTCGAGTATACTCACAGTATGTGTTTAGTAAATAAACACAGCCTTGGATTAAAGGGAGCGCTTTGGAGTTAGCCTGATCAGAGAACAACAGTGTAAGCGTTGAACAGCGTTAACAGAGTGAAGTGTCGAATGGTGAGTCGATCGGATGATCATCTGGACGGATGGTCATCATTCGGTCGGCTGATCATTCGAGTGAAATGCAAGTGTTTGTAAATTGTTTTGAAACTTCGAAATTTTCGTTGTAGCATTTTGGAAAATGTGAAGTATCTCTATATGTCAAGTCGTCCGGTGGGATGGTCATCCGGACGGATGGCCATTCGATCGGATGACCATTCGTTTAAAAGCGATATTCTTTGAAGTTTTGTCAAGTTGTTTGAGTGCTGAACTTATGGAAAAAGGGCGTGTCACCTGTCGAATAGTCATTCGATCGGATGGTCATCCGATCGGATGGCTATTCGATCAGATGGTCATCCGATCGGATGGCTATTCGATCGGCGATCTGTTTTGAAAATTTTACAAGTTTTCTAAGTTGAAAGTTTTGAGTTTTGACGGAGACGGCGTGACAACGTGTCAAACAACGGAACCCACACCAAGTCCAACTCAGTCGATCGGATGGGAATCACCCCATTCGATCAGCCTAACTATTCTCGATGGAGTTTCATGTTCAACCCGTGAATCGGTCGTCTCTTCGGTGAAAATACATTCTTAGATCGGTCCTTAACTAGAATATGAGGAGAAAACCTGAACGAGCCTGAATTTCACAGGTTTTGTAAAGAAAGTGAAGAAAAGTTGAAGATAAGTGTGAAAACAGTTGATAAATTTCGAAATCTTGTTGAGATTTGTGTGAAATCATGTAGAAATCCTTTAGATCTGAAAAAACTTTGATGGGATGAGGTCACACAGCAGTTTTCATCGGAACCCGTGATGACATCACCTTCAAAGAGTCCAAATCCGGTGATTTCATGGTGAAAAGTAGTGATTTTAGTGGAGTAGATGATGGAGATGTGTGTAATGAAGATGGAGATACAAGATTTAGGAAGAAAACTTACGGAAATAGCCTTGAATCGAATGAAATATGCTTGAAAACAAGCTGAGAGTGTGTGAGTCGGATAGGGCTGCCACATCAATGAACAGTTGATGTGACAGGTGAGTATTTATAGGTGGGGAAGAGATAAGGTGGTGGAGTAGTGGGTCGGATGGCCAGTCGATCGGATGGTCATCCGGACAGATGGCCATTCGATCAAAAGGTCATTCGATCAGACGGCTTGTGCCCGTTGGTTTTCCGACTTTCGTTTCGCGCGTTGAGTGTTGCGTTGTGTTTAAGCAAATTGCGAGTGAGCGTTGCGATAGTATTAACAAGTAGGTACACAAATAACATAACACATAAAAAGCATAAAGGTAAATTGTGCGTTTAGAGCTTGTGATGAGATTGCGATGCGATAGTGTTGCGATTGCGTTTGCGAATAACATCCCAAAATGCATACGAGGCACACACATAAGTAGAGCACATAATAACACACACATAGAACAATATTAGTAACTGCGTTTCGAGTTTGCGATGCGATTGCGATGTGATAGCATTAAGTAATAATAGTGTTTAGTTGTGATTTCTGCGTTTATCGCATTGTTACTTCACTTAGTAGTAAATCGTAGTTTAAAATATTGTTAACCATATCGTTTATCGAATCTCGAGAGTACAAAGCAATAATTAAGCAAGAAAAGCAATAGTTAAGCAAGAAATGATAGATTTGTCTTTTCTTATTACAATGACCCGAAAGGTCGGGTTGTTACAGCATCCCCTACTTTAGGGAATTTTTTCTCGAAATTAAGGCGCAGGCGTAACGAAGAGATGTGGATATGTAGCTTTCATATCACTTTCGAGTTCCCAGGTGAACTCGGCGCCGCGTTTGCCTTCCCAGGGAACCTTCACTATAGGAATGCGTGAGCGTCGAAATTTCTTGGTCTCTCGGTCCATGATTTCTACTGGCTTTTCCACGAAGTGTAATGTTTCATCCACTTACAAGTCTTCGAGAGGGACATGCAAATTCTCTTCGGCTAGACACTTTTTGAGGTTCGAAATGTGAAAAGTCAGGTGTACGTTGCTGAGTTCCTCTGGTAACTCGAGTCGGTAGGCCACTTTGCCAATTCTTTCCAGAATCTTAAAGGGTCCAACGTTTCGAGGCACTAGCTTTCCTTTCTTGCCGAATCGGATCACCCCCTTCCAAGGTGAAACCTTTAGGAGTACGTGATCGCCAACTTCGAACTCAATGGCCTTGCGGCGTTTATCGGCGTAACTCTTTTGACGACTCCGCGCTTTCAAGAGATTGTCTCGTATCTGGAGGATCTTGTCAGTCGTTTCTTGTAATAACTCAGGACCAGTAATTTGCGCGTCTCCGATCTCGTGCCATACAATAGGCGATCGACATTTTCTTCCATATAATGCCTCAAACGGTGCCATTTGAATGCTAGAGTGATAACTGTTGTTGTACGAGAATTCGACTAAAGGTAAATACGAATCCCAATTACCACCAAAATCTATAACACACGAACGAAGCATGTCTTCAAGGGTGCGAATCGTGCGCTCAGTCTGGTCGTCGGTCTGGGGATGGAAAGTGTCACACCCCCAAAATCCACCTGCGGAGTATCACCGCTTGGAGGCGTGACTGACCAGGATCAAGCCACCAATCATATTGAACAAGCATGTAAGTAATAATAAAAACCAACACAATACAATTGGTGTCCAAACAAAACATAGTTTAAGTTGCAAGCGGAAGCATAATGTCTAAAACCAAGGCATAAGTAAATAATGTTTAAGTTTATCATGAACACTCAATGTCCATGCTCCACAATGACTCTTCCCCATGCAAGCTCCTGCTAAACCTATTGACCTGCAAAGCATGTAGTAACGAGTCAACAACTAAGTTGAGCGAGTTCACAGTTGGGTGTTCGTTTTAAGTTGTTCCAAAAACAGTTTCCTTTAACTGCCATCCCTGCCGTGGGGGTTGCCCCATAGTTGAAAACATGTTTTGTTTATTCCCGTTTACTCTGGCAATCCAGCCGTGGGGGCTACCCCATGTTTAATTATCTGGCTCTCAGGCAGTGGGGGCTACCCCATGTATACACTACTAGACTCATTACCATATCGACTACTGACGTTAGTCATGTTTATGTGCCCTTAGCGTCGGTGTCTATCATCACTGACGTGCCATAGTCCATTAGTTCACGCCCGTCCTCTGCGGCACGGTGTGAGGTTTGTCAAACCTAATAGCGCTATTTAACTAATGACCCGTTCGCCATTGGCCTCGGCGATTAAGTCGATATAAAGGAGGGACTTGGTGATAGAGTTTTGGTCTATTGAACTTTAAACTGTCCAAGAGGACGAGGAATTACATTTCCTTAACCCATACTGTCCTACCCAAGAAGGACGAGGAATCCATATTCCTTAGTCCATTCCCAACCCACCGGGAATTACCATGCTTTGTAGAAAGTGTGAACTCACCTTAGATTAGCTCGGCAGATACACGAAAAGGTTACTTGAGCTATAAGTGGTCAACCACGTCCTAACATGGTTACCATACAAGTCAGGTCTAGGTTCAAGTAATGCACGTATGTTTACACATAACTTAACAGGTTATGAACACATATTGATCATAATAAACACGTTACACATGTCAAGTAAAACAATTAAACACGAAATGTCCAAACTTGTGCGGTTAGAATGCATTGGACTGAATTGTAAGTCCACTAACATCTTGTGCGAGTGGATCGTTGAAACCCAAACACTACCCGGCCCAATATAATAAAAGTAGTCCAGCATGCATACGGCCCAATAACCAAACATTGGTCTTGTGCGATCTGGATGGACTTGTGCGATCCGGATGGCTTGCGTGATTGTGTTTTGGGCTAAACGGCCCAACAACATAAGTGAAGTCCAATTGATGTGTGTGGCCCAAGCCTTGTGCGATCAGCACCGTCTTGTGCGATCCACAAGGTCTTGTGCGATCATGCAATGTGATGTTGTACCTAGTGCTTAATCAGTTGTACCCTAGCATGTTCTAGCTTGTGCGATTCACTTGTGCGACTGGACCCTTGTGCGATCAGAACCCTTGTGCGATTGCTATTGTATGATCAGTTATGGAAATCTCTAATTTTAAGGAAATCAGTTGCATTCTTTATTTGTCACAATCAATTCTAACAGTTTCAAACTTAACAAATACTCGATCAAACCAAGCAATCATCACTAATTCATATGAACTCAAATCATATTCAAAACATAACAACAACCTACACCTTAACTATTAGATCATGGGATTAAAATCATACAACACATCATGCTCGATCATGGCTTTAATCCGAGCATCCAAACACACAGCCGATTACTTGCAATCGGTTCTAGATCATTAATAACATCAAATGATTAACAACCCTATATTGATCTACAATACAATACATGTGGACCGATTATATGAACATCAACATTAACAGTTTACATCATCATCAATCATATATCATTCCTACATCATCATGTAGAGCATGTATAGCACAACATCATACAATCATAAAAGCAATAGTTAAAACGCTAACCGGTTGGAGAAAGAACAAGGATTGATCCGAATAGAAAGCTTAGAGAGAGATGAAGGTGTTGCCGTCGAGTTCAAGAGGAGAGAAAGATACTAGGGTTTTGTGTGTGTTATGTTTTGCAACAAATGAGAAACAACTCCCTAAGGATATGTGTATGCGTAAGAGGGAGTGGGCTGAACCCAACTTTGGGCTGCCCTTGGTCCGGATACAAAGAGTATGGCCCAAATAGGCTTGTGCAATCAGGTTGTTGTTGTGCGATTACATAATACATACATTCATATAACATAAAATCAAACATAACATTCAATAATCAACATGGTTCATATAATCACATAAGGTCTACATACGTTACATCAAAGTACAAGAATAGGTTTGAAATACGAGTTGTCACAGAAAGTGGTACTAAGATTAAGAGTTATACCGAGAGCAGTTTGAAATGTTTCCCAAAGGCGCGAGGTAAATCGACCATCACGGTCAGAGATGATATCACGAGGTGTCCCATGTCGACAAATGACTTCATCGATATAGATTCGTGCTAATCGTGCAACCTTATAGACTTCTCGTATCGGTAAGAAGTGGGCGGATTTCGCAAGACGATCAGCGATAACCCAAATGCTATCATGACCTGATGGCGTGCACGGAAGTTTCGTAATAAAGTCCATAGCTATACTCTCCCATTTACACATCGGGATCTCAGGTTGTTCGAGTAAGCCAGAGGGTCGTTGATGTTCAGCCTTAACTTTCGAACAAGTCAGGCATTTTGAAACAAAGAGAGCGATATCCTTCTTCATTCCAGGCCAGCAATCCCTGGAACGAAGGTCCTGGTACATCTTATCGGCACCGGGATGAATGTAATATCGAGACTTGTGGGCTTCAGTCAGCAATATCCCCTGCAAGTTATTGCGACTGGGTATCCAAATGCGATCGAGGTAGTGAAATATACCATTCGGTTTATTCACTGGTTGGCTTTCGGTTCCAAGAATTCGTTCTTCCTTCAAAGTGCGTTCGATGAAACAGGCGTGTTGAGCTTCGCGAATGAGAGCTTCGAGGTCGTTTTGGGCTTGAATATTACGAACACATGTAAATAGCTTCGTCGGCTAAGAGCATCGACAACGACATTTGCTTTGCCTGGGTGGTAGTGAATACGGATATACATGTATGAGACACCCCCATCCTTGGGAAGGAAATACGAATATAAATACTTGAGAAGTATCATTACAAAATATTGTTTAACGATTATTCCAAAAAATCAATAAACGTAATTTAAGTTAAAATATTTATTATTTTAACGAATAATTATATAACTTGGAATAATGATAAAGACACTTGGAAACGTAACTTAAAGGCACTAATTAATACTAAGTCAAGGCACGACCGCTCATCTAATAAGACCATAGTACATTGTAGGTAGTCGTGTACACCAGAGGACACTTTGAGTTACAGGCGGATTGGAAGAACGCAAAACTGTGAGTTCATGTCCCCCTTTTCTTTAAATTGTTTTGTTTATTTACTTCGGGGGTGAAATACATGTTACAAAAGGTTTACTTAGAATACAATTGGTATGGTTAGCCTAGAAAAGAACCATAGATCATGTGAATGGGTAGGCGTATACTTGAGGCCATCAATCCTCTTGTAGGACCGAGGGGCATGAGTGATAGATCTATTTGGGTGTAGCGAGCCCCATCCATGAGTCCGCCGAATGGGCCATGAGGTGACTATGTCTTACAGCCGGAAGCCCGGTACAAAGTCTGATAGGTTTGAGTCTTCCTGCACCATGTCACGTTTATTAATGTATTAGCTACACATTAATCGATCTGTTTCCTTGTTGCTTTCATACCGGGACTTATAAACTTACAAACATACTTACAATGATTTCAAAGGTTTACTCATACACACAAACAAACACATGAACTCGCTCAACTTTTGTTGATGTTTTCAAACTACATATATTTCATGGAATTTGTAAGTGGATCTGGCGGGCGTTGGAAGTTTTTATGTTGAGTTAGAAATAAAGATGTCATCCATGGTCTTTGAGTTTGGTCAGTGTGTCTTATTCCTGGACGAGACACGTCTTCCAAACCTTGGTGTTATTCAATATCTTTTGACGAGTCCATAAGGAACTCAGAAACAAATTGTACGGGTTGTAAAACTTGAATTTAAAGTCTACGTTTTTAAACAATGTTGTTATGATTTAAACTTATTTAATGGATGACAAATCTATGGTTTTATCATGTAGTGGTTGTTATGATTGAATGCAATGATATTAAGAAAGTCACACCATAATCACGCTTCCGCAAAAGTCAGGGGGTGACAACATGGTATCAGAGCCTCGATCGTAGCGAACTAGGATTCTTTCTCGAGTATAGACTACGATCATTAGGGCTCTCACGAAAATGTTTTCATAACATACTCTCATTACATACACGAAACGCCCAGGTCCAGGAAATAAACATTTTTACAAATAAAAGACACCAAATACATTTCAAAGAATTCGGTTATAATTCAGTCTGAGAGACTGGGGAGTTAGTCTAAGAGACTAGCTGGGTAGTGCAGTCTGAGAGACTGGGGAGTTAGTCTGAGAGTCTAGCTGGGTAGTGCAGTCTGAGAGACTGGGGAGTTGGTCTGAGAGACTAGCTGGGTAATTCAGTCTAAGAGACTGGGGAGTTGGTCTGAGAGACTAACTGGGTAGTTCAGTCTGAGAGACTGGCTAGTCTGAGAGACTAGTTGGGGCAGTCTGAGAGACGGGGAGGTTTAGCCTGAGAGGCTGGGTAATTCAGTTTTGGGAAACTGGGAAGTTTAGTCTAAGAGACTAGGGAGTTCAGTCTGAGATACTGGGTGTTTAGTCTGAGAGACTGGGTGTTTAGTCTGAGAGACTGGGTGTTTAGTCTGAGAGACTGGGTGTTTAGTCTGGGAGACTGGTTGGTTTAGTCTGGGAGACTAGGTGGGTTAGTCCGGGAGACTACGAAGGATAGAAAGTTTCATAATGTGAATACATGATGAATTATCTTGGCTTGCAATATACTAAGTGATAGTGATTGCTATGAATATACATGCTATGATTTTTACGTACCGGCACACATGTCACTTTATTTTAGAAAGCGAGTTATCAGACATTGATAACCCTACGGCCACCGCCACAGATAATGAGATTGCATCAGCGCCGGAGATATTTACGTCAGACACTGAGAGTGATCCTGACATGCTGACCAAGGACGAGGACGACTTCCAACAGTCCGCGCTACCAGATTTTGGTGATACTTTACCCTTGCTGATGGTTTCTCTGACAAGAATCCTTCTGTTACTCTTGTTTCAGTCCATGACCATCTCATCACTGGTCATCCCGATAGTGAGCTCACCATGGCCCCGATCCTTGATAATGCGCCTCCCGTGGACATTCCTTTCGAAGGTGGGCTACTCGACGAGTAGTTGATGATGACGTTGACATGCTTATTGATGGTCCTCCTGATGACGCCCATGAAGATGGAAAGTTATAACAAGAACGTTGTTACTAATTTCACTTCTTGAGACCCCTGTTATCAAGCTATTCTCTGAATCTAGTATACACTAGATTTCAGACTCCTTTGAGTCTGCGACATTTTCAGCTTTACAGACGGTCAGGTTACCGCTTTTTGCTACCGATCCAGACGACGACACTGCTATGACTGCTGCACTAACATCTGCTCGAGATCCCACACCTTTATACGACCCAGAGCCTGCTCCCGAGCTAGCTTCTGCTCCTTTTGGGTCAACTTGATGTTACACCTGCTGATCCTGCACCCTCGCCTGATCATGACCCTGTTTCTTTTGGTCTACCAGACAATGCACCCCTTATACCTAACCCAGTATCTGCACCTGATGATCTTCTCTTTTGGTTGAGACGTTTGTTCCTGCCCCTGCACCCGCTACTATTGCTCCTATGGAGACCGACGTCCATTGCACTGACATGCCTATCGCTTTCTTTCGGAACATACCCGCACCCCGGGAAGGTACTCTAGGTCAGCACCCGCATGACGACCCTTTAGCTACAGCAGCATTTTCCCCGACCTCACAGGTCGTGCCGTTTGCTACTATCACCTCTACACCGCATGACGAGCCATTTCGATGGTTCCTATCATACACTATACTGATTTTAGACCCTTACCATTCCTCACATTATGGAGGCTACACACGGGATGAGTTGCCCCTGTTACTACGGCTACAGTTTGAGGTTTTGAGTTATAGAGTTTTGGAGCCTGAGCTGACACCACGTCCTCCACCCTGTCTATTGCCAATATACTTTGGTCCTCCACATTTATCAAAGATCCCTTTGCGCTCTCACCTGCTACTATTACACTTTTCCTAGGTTTTAATGCTTGCCTCCTTACTACCGAGCAACGGATCAGTTAATTACTTCGACAGGTATACAAACTCAAGGAGAAGCTCGCTCATGTTAGCAGTTTGCTTTCTTCACTCCTTCACCTCAAATACCAGTATAGTTGGTTTCTGGATTAGGCAGATTGCATTACAATTGGGTAAAGACACTAATGACAAGCCGAGATTGTGGAGACTTTTGAAGACTACTTCTGACTACGTAATTTTGATACACTGATATACTTATTGGACAAGGGCAGGGTGACCCTGTGTCCCTTTTGATGTGATACATTTTGTAAGACAATGCAATTGTGGTCGGAGAATAATGAGAGCCCAATCATCATTAAACATGCGACAATACTTTGTGGCCAATAACCAATGAAAGCTCAGTCGCTATATCTTCGTTAAGCACGTTGTTGATCTATCTGTGTGTGCTATAATTATAATGCTACGTGCTTACTTGCTATGCTCTCATTAAACATAATTCCCAAATTTACTTGGTTATGCTATAATCATGCTATTGCTTGATTGGTTGATATGATGATCTATTATGTGTATGTACATATGACCTCTAAACAACTATATGCACTCCCTGGACAAATAAGACCTGACCTAACCAATCTTCTAAGAAGATGTCGATCCAAATAAACACCGATACCAACAATCATCTGCTGACGACAGAGGCAGAATTACAAGAACGCATCTTACAGGCTGTTGCACAGCGTGAGGCCCTTCGCTCCAAACCCGGCCGAGGTACCCCGGGAAATAACCCACCCAACGGCTGCACCTACGAGCAGTTCTTGAACCACAAACTGCGAGAATTTGATGGCACTGGGGGTACCTTAGATTTTGTGCGTTGGGTTGAGAAGACGGATTATGTTTTGCTAATTAAGTAAATGCGCCCCCGAACATCAGGTCACGTACATAGCTGGACTATTTGTAGATGGGGCTCTGTCATGGTGGAACCTTCAGGTTCAGACAATGGGCGAGACTGCTGCATATGCTTTGATGTGGGACGAACTAAAAGAACTGATGCGTAAAAGATATTGCTCTAGGGCAGAAGTCTAGAAGTTGGAGACTGAACTGTGGAACTTGAAAATGGAAGGTTCTAAGATAACTGAGTATGTACAGAGATTTCACAATTTATCACAAGTTGCTTCGCGTCTGGTGGAACCAGAGTTTAAGAGAATCGAACTCTTCATTGGGGGATTGGCACCTCAGATTCTAAGCCTGGTGACAACATCAAAACCCTCGACGATCACCGATGCTATCGACTTAAGTGTGGCGCTCACTGAAGAAGCGGATAGACTAGGGAAATTTTCCACTTCGGAAGAGAAAGAGGAGACTCCTGTAGAGCCATCTGGAGATAACCAGAGAAAGTTCGCAAACTTCAAAAAGGGTACTCGGATGAATAGCAAGAACAAGGCCAAAAAGGGAAAAGACTACATAGGTATCCTACCTAAGTGCGACAATTGTCTACGTTACCATGTCGGGCGATGTAAATATGGAAAATGTGATAACTGTGGCAAGAGGGGGCATCCCAAGGAGACTTGTAGGAAAGGTACTGAACCTAGAAATAGAGGCCAAGATGGTAGCAAGAATCACAGAGGAAACAACGACAACTATCAAGGCAGGACGAGAACTATCAAGGCAGGACGAGTGACAAACAAAAACGTGCTCAAGGTTGCCTTAACTGTGGAAGCAAAAAGCATTTCAGAAAATACTGCCCTAAGAAGAATCAGGCACAAGGATGAAAGCTCAATAGCGGAGCTAAGGAAGCACGCCAGAATCCGAACAAGGTTATCCATATGTTCCATAATAGTCAACATTATGCATCTGTGCTACTTGATATTATTACAAACTTTAGCTTCGCATCTCTAGAGTTAGAGAGTGTACTTGGTTTAGTAGCAAGTGAGTTAGATAACCTGTACTAACTAAAGGGAACTTCGACGATGTATTTGGAATGGATTAGTTGTCAAGCAATCTAGCAGAGATTGTTATCCACATTCCGATGACGAATGACGAAACGATCATGGTTCATGAAGCAGGATACGCCCTACGGATTATCCGTTGTTGAAGACATGGAGGTTTTCGTGTAAAGGATGTGTTGTTTTCTTGGCTCATGTCCTGGACAAGGGAACCGAAGAACCAAAACTCGAAGATATCCCTGTGATAAGGAAATATCTTGAAGTCTTCCCCGAAGACTTGCCAGAATTGTCTCCTCGACGACAAGTCGAATTTCGCATCAATTAGATTTCTAGGCGCCGCACCTGCAGTCAATGCACCTTAACGACTTACACCTTCGGAGATGCAAGGATTGTCAGTGTAACCTCAGTAGTTGATAGAGAAGGAAGTTAACAGACCAAGTTTTCCGTTTTGGGTAACCTCAGCTCTGCTCGTCAAGAGGAAGGACGATAGTTTCCGTACGAGCATCAACTTCCAGGAGCCGAACGAGCTAACCAACAAGAGTCGGTAACTCTTGCCGAGGATTAACAAATTATTTATTTAACTAACTGTGAGGATCCAACTGCTATTACACGACTGATCGATGATCGAGTGCCATTAGCTGTGAATTCAGCAAGAAAGGATACCGGGGAAATTGTGGGACAATAACTTGTTTTAAACACACACAAAAATTGTGCTTCCTACACAATGCACAAAAGAGTTTTACACAAAATACGAAACTTTGGGAACTTAGAAAACAGATACTTAGGACCCTTGGGAACCCAGGTCCAAACTCGTAAAGGTTGTTGCTTAAGAACCACGCCTGTTAACTCAAACAAACCCCATCATCCTGACATATATGCTATTTCCGTTGACCAAACAGAAAGTACTCAAGGTTCCTTTGTTGCAATCATCACTTTTGCTTCTAGCAGTAGATGTTTGCATCTCTACTCCCCTTAATGGTAGTTGCATCGCGTTAATTTTCTTCGCTGAGAGCGAACACACATTTGCTTCGATACTTGGTCATTTCGTCATTTTAGCAATTACTCATTGTTTCATTGCTTGGAAACTTATATGTTACACATGCACCATTTGCTACGCATGTGGTTTCGTTCCGAATAAACGATTCATTGAAGTACACATATTATTTTGCTAAAAGCTAACTATTGGTTTATGATTCGAATAACCTACATTATTGTAATTGTTGACTCCTTTGCTATCAAGTCAACACACATTCTTGAAACTTCTTCTCTTTCAAGTTACATTCATGGTTTATTTTCGTGACCATGCTGAAATTCCCTTGTTGATACATACGTTTATTGTCGAAATACGCTGAAACCAAGTTCAATTGCTTGAACTTATCCACTTCGCATATTCAATTTAAGACGCCATATGATGTATTGGGAATATCATATTCAAATATTATGCAAAGGTTCTTTTGTTTCGAGTCGTAGTAGACTTGATTGGTCTACGACTCCACTAAATCGTTTGTTGGTTTCAACACCTTGCGGTGATACTTTCACAAAATTAAAGTTTGCGCTAATTTGGTTGCGCACCTCACACACGGATCTAATTGTTTATTTATTGACTGTTCTAAATCCGTTCTGTTTATCACAATTAAAGCGGTCTCAACACAGTTGTGTGTTAAGGCAATGGTACATAGATTCATTTCATATCACGATGTACCTCCTAACGATTATTTCATTGTCGATCACATGCCTTGCAGTACTTAATACTTTTTTATCTTCGATCAGAAACAGTGGTTCTTTGATGTTCCGTATTCAATTGAAAACTCTATGACATTGTGTAAATCGAATCTTCAGATTGTCTCAGTACACTTTCATTTGATTTCAAGCACGGTGAACTTGTTCGGCCGCCACTATATTTGAATTATGTCATTACGACACCTTGTGGTGTCATTACAAATTTGTAGCTTGTGCTAATCATGGTCAACCGTTTCACACAAAACTACACATACTTTTGTTTGACCTGTCATTTAAACATTCATAACGCAACTACGAATTTAGGCAATGATTCACCGGATTCGCTTGTATTTCACTCGGTGTATTTTCGCAATCCAAGAATGTCAACACACTAATCCTTACAATTTAATTATTCGAAAGTTGACAGATCATTTTCATATTCAAGTTGTTGATTTTGAGATCATATAGCGGATGCTATGGTTCAGGAAAACTCATTTGCATATTGTGACCGATTGTTTGAGATTCCATTGGTCGAGACTCCTTTGTTACACCCCTGTTAACTGAGTTAGATTATACATTTATACATCCCGTGTCCTTTGACATCAAATGCTAGAACACATACCTTTTAACCACTGGGTTCTTGTTGTTGAGATACATACTTAGATGCACCTGATGTGAATAAGATTTGATTCGGTTTTACGGTTATCTACCTCAGTACTATTCATATACATACACGCATAATGTAACCCTAAGGAGTTAAGGTAGAACAAATTTCGAGGACGAAATTTTCTTAACAGGGGGAGAATGTGACAACCGTCAAATTTGCATGCATCCGTACAATTATAAAATGACGATTAGTGCTTAATGATTGTGCTGATTTACAAATGACTGCTTTCTGATTTCTGTATCATACTTACATGCTCATCACATTACATATTGTCACATCATTTTTACATGCAAACCTTAGTGACATAAACAATGCACAAAGCACGGTTAGCACAGTTAACGGATAACGCAGAAAAATGCTGATGAGGTTCAGTACATAGACAGACAGTATTTTGAGAACCAGTATGGGCGAGAAACCAAGTACTACATTAGTATGGTGTGTAGGGAAGTAAGGACCACAAATATGCTTTTCTAGGAAATAGTTTAAGTGCCTGAAAGTGCCTAAAACTTACCTAAAGTGCAGAATTCTGCAGAAAAATTAGCAAATTAGCTTTTTAATAAGCTAGTAACATGCAAAAACATGACTAAACGGTCCTAAATGCTTTCCTAAGTGTCGGGAATTATAAGTGTCACAAAAGGGTACATAACGAACACTAAACGGTATAGTTTAGCACTCTAACGAACCAGTATCAAACCAAACAATCGGACATTACCCGAAACACCAAAATTATACTAGAAGCATTGTTTTAATGTTTCTGAGCTAGTTATGATCCCCGAACATCATAACACCCCACTAAAAATATCTAGTAAATAACACTTGCAACTAACACTTGAAATGGAACCTTATCTAACTATATGGTTAAAACTTACACTTAGCCCCCCCCCCCCTTTGTGTGTGGACGGTCACAATGACCCCACCAAAATCACCACTAAATCTCATCAAGATCTTACATGATCTCCCTAGATATTGCTTGATCTTGCAATATATTATTGGATTTTATTTGATCTTATTAGATATGGTTAGATCTTTAGTTGATCTTGCAAGATATTATTGGATTTTATTTGATCTTATTAGATATGGTTAGATCTTTACTTGATCTTCCAAGATATTATTAGATTTTACTCGATTTATTAGAAGATATGCCTTGTACTAGATGACATAAAATCAATGGAAATCTTGATAGATTGGATAATAGATTATATAAACCCTTAGTCCTTAACTCATTTCATTATCTTCATCACCAACACAAACTCTCTCTCTCCCTCTTGCATACCTACGGCCAAGAACACCCCACCCCCATCCATCATCTTCAATCCTTTTCCAACCATTCTACATGTATACAAAGGTGTAAGGAGCTAAGTTAGGAAGCTTGGAGCTTTCGGAAGTCGAAGGACCTTCACCGTTTGCTTTTATCCACTTCATTTCTCCACTTGTTCATCCCTAGCCTTGAGCTAGTAGTAAGATCTTCTACACACCCTTTTACATCTTGTTTAGATGGTTAAAAGATGATATATGTTGTAAATCACAAGAACACTAAAGAACATAATCTTGAATCTTGAACATAAGCCTAACATATGATGAAATAGTGATGAAACTATGTTGTTTAGTGTGTGAATGATGTTTGCTTGTTATTTACTTGAGATTATGATGTTGATCATCATAAGGAGCTTGCTAGATTGTGATTAAACATATGATCTAGCAAGTTAGAGGATGATTATGTGTTAACACAAGAATATCATATATATAAGCATGAACTTGAATAATAAGATGATTTCTTGAAAAATAATAAAAAAAAGTAAGCTAGTAATCTTATGAATCTAAGATTTATGAGTGGTTTTCCAAAAGAACCAAGTTCAAAATGTGATTTTTAGAAGATCTTGATGCTTACTTAAATATACACTATTTTTGCTGATGAAATAAGTATAAGGGCACTTTGTTTACAAGAAAAGTTCAAAAGAATGATTTTTGGAAAAATCATCTAACAAGTTGTAAACACGCAAATCTTTCAAGAATGAGATTTTTAAAGTAATAAACACACTTTAAAGGGTAACTAAGTCTACTAAACATACTACCGAGTTACTACAAGTTTTGTGAAAGATCAAGTTCATGTTGTTATGTAAATTGTATAGTTTTTGCACTTGGTAAGTGTGGATTGATTATTGATTGCTTGCGATGATTTTTGAAAAGAAAATGATATGCTTAAATAGCATGGACACCTCCATTTTTAGGGGAAACTATGGCAAAATTTTCTAAAAATATAACACTTAGAAAAATATTTTCTAACAAGTATTTACAAGTGTATTTAACTATGGTTTTCAATATAAACTTTGCCATAGAATTTGTTACAAAAACACAAGTATTGGAGGTTGGTTTTTATAAACAATAATGAATAAATATGTATTCAGAATATATATTTACATTAAAGGCACTTGTTTGAATATTTGTATACTTGGTGAAATAGTTATATTATTTTAGGGTAAAATAATATAACTTAACAAAATACCATGAAATTTACTATCCGAAATATTACCAAAAATCACAAGGAATAAATATATAAGTTACACACATAGTATTGTGGAACCGAATGATAAAACGTAACTTACAAAATATTCAGGAAAATACGTTATGAATATATTTTTGGTAAATACCATTTTGGATACGAAAGAAATGAGAACATGACTTTATTATTATTACAAAGTTATATCATATTTTTGACAAGTAGAAAATATATTTTCTTGGTATATTTAGAAGATATATGATTTTTTGGAAAAATATATATTTTCTAGAAATACATTATTTTGGACAAAATAAGTTTATATATATTTTCTAAGTAAGACTTGAAAATATATTGTTTTGAAAATATATTGGGAATATGTTGGCATATTTTTATTTGGAATAATACACCGGAATACGACGCCAATACATGACAAGTTGTACAAATACAAGAATACGGATATACATGTATGAGACACCCCCATCCTTGGGAAGGAAATACGAATATAAATACTTGAGAAGTATCATTACAAAATATTGTTTAACAATTATTCCAAAAATTCAATAAACGTAATTTAAGTTAAAATATTTATTATTTTAACGACTAATTATATAACTTGGAATAATGATGAAGACACTCGGAAACGTAACTCAAAGGCACTAATTAATACTAAGTCAAGGCACGACCGCTCGTCTAATAAGACCATAGTACATTGTAGGTAGTCGTGTACACCAGAGGACACTTTGAGTTACAGGCGGATTCGAAGAACGCAAAACTGTGAGTTCATGTCCCCCTTTTCTTTAAACTGTTTTGTTTATTTACTTCGGGGGTGAAATACATGTTACAAAAGGTTTACTTACAATACAATTGGTATGGTTAGCCTAGGAAAGAACCAAAGATCATGTGAATGGGTAGGTGTATACTTGAGGCCATCAATCCTCTTGTAGGACCGAGGGGCATGAGTGATAGATCTATTTGGGTGTAGCGAGCCCCATCCATGAGTCCGCCGAATGGGCCATGAGGTGACTATGTCTTACAGCCGGAAGCCCGGTACAAAGTCTGCTAGGTTTGAGTCTTCCAGCACTATGTCACGTTTATTAATGTATTAGCTACACATTAATCGATCTGTTTCCTTGTTGCTTTCATACCGGGACTTATAACTTACAAACATACTTACAATGATTTCAAAGGTTTACTCATTCACACAAACAAACACATGAACTCTCTCAACTTTTGTTGATGTTTTCAAACTACATGTATTTCAGGGAATTTGTATGTGGATCTGGCGGGCGTTGGAAGTTTTTATGCTGCGTTAGAAATAAAGATGTCATCCATGGTCTTTGAGTTTGGTCAGTGTGTCTTATTCCTGGACGAGACACGTCTTCCAAACCTTGGTGTTATTCAATATCTTTTGACGAGTCCATAAGGAACTCAGAAACAAATTGTACGGGTTGTAAAACATGAATTTGAAGTCTACGTTTTTAAACAATGTTGTTATGATTTAAACTTATTTAATGGATGACAAGTCTCTGGTTATATCATGTAGTGGTTGTTATGATTGAATGCAATGATATTAAGAAAGTCACACCATAATCACGCTTCCGCAAAAGTCAGGGTGTGACATTGAAAATTGAAAACCAAAACCCAAGGGTTGAAAATAAAAAGCAAATCATCACCAACAGTCACATGGTTTGACCTTTAGGAACAAGTTATCTGTCACACCCCAACCGATGGCGGAATCATCGGGGCGCGGCACTAGGCGAATCAGATTGCTCAGGAGATTCCATAAAAACTATTTGTGATAATAATTAATGCGTTCATTATCCCATACTAACAAACAATTACAATCACATAAGTCGTCACACTTATTCTCTCGAACAACACAAACCCGACAACCTAGATTTTTAGTGAAGTTTCAAGACTTCCTAGCTTGATTGAGATAGCTTGAGATCTAACCTGCAACATACGTTAAAATAATGTCAATACAAAAGTATTAGCGAGTATACAGGTTTGATATGTAATAGCATAATAGATTTAAATGTGCTGCGAATCTCCAACATACATAAACGAGATACACGACATACATACTCATAAAACCGATACTACCAGCTAAGTCCTCGATGCTCAAATACGCGATGGCAAACTAGACCCCGTCGGGCGCAATAGTACTATACTAGTCATGGTGGGACGTTGCGAGTATAAGTCCTAGCACATATGTAACTAGCATCACGTATAACTATGCACGTAAGTCATTCGCAAGTGATAAGTAGTTTAAGCATTTGATATAATTCGATTTACACCCAAAAGTGCAAAAGCAAAAAGGGTTCAAGTATACTCACAGTGCGTATTCAGCAAGAACTCAACTTGGTTGGATTAATTTAGAGTGCGCCTGATTTAGTATGAACACGGAGTGGTAGTGTAAGCGAGGTGCGGTGAAAAGTTGAATAATAGGGCTAGTGGTAATCCGATCGGATGGCTATCCGGTCGGATGAGCTGGTTCGGTTGGCATGTTATCCGATCGGTTGGCATGTTGTCCGATCGGTTGACGTGTTGACCGGTCGGTTGACATGTTGTCCGATCGGTTGACGTGTTGACCGGTCGGTTGACATGTTGTCCAATCGGTTGACGTGTTGAAGTTGGTTTGCCGTTCGATCGGACAGCAGTCCGATTGGACGACAACTCGTTCAAATTTTCTCATTACGTCACACTCAATTGTTTCTGGAATGAATACAGGTGAATTGACTGAGACGGTGTGTCATCGTGTTAAACAACGGAAATTCCATTAAATCCGACCCGTTCTAACGGCCGGGAACCACCCCGTTCCATCAGATATGGCCGTTCTTGACGGTTTTTCCATGTTTAACCCGAAATCACACAACACTTTGATTAGATACATAGATTTTTGGTGAGATTGTTATAAAAATATGTGAAAATCACACAGATCTGAGTTGTTCATGGTGGAATGAAGTCACACTTTGAAGTTCATATGAACTCTTGATGACATCATCTTAGAACAACTCAAATCAGTAGATTTCACGGTTAAAAGTTGATTTTTAAAAGATAGAAAGGTGTAGAATCGAGTGTAGATCATAGAAGTACAAGATCTAGGTTGAGATCTTACCGGAATCGCGAGAAATCGAGAGATGAAGGGGGTTGGAGCGTCTGGTCGAACAGTAGTAGTCACATCAAGTGTTCTTGATGTGACTGAGGGGTATTTATAGGCAAGGAGGAGGAAATGATGGTGAGTGGGGGCCGTCCGTTCGGCTGGCCCATCCGATCGGCTGGCACATCCGATCGGCTGGCCCAGCCGTTCGACTGGCCTAGCCGTTCGGCTGGCCCATCCGTTCGGATGACCGATCCGTTCGGATGTCCTTCGGCGAGCTGCGTTTAGGTGTTCCGTTCGATTGTTAAGCGTTGCGATGGTTTGGTTACACACTTTCATATATTTATTTATTAATCACAAAAGGTCAAATATACGTATTCATACTTTCAAATATTCGGTGCGATAATCGAGTTACGAGTGGTCGCGGGTGCGCTTTCGAGTTTGCGATGTGTTGTGCCACAATGACTGACGGGGTACTACTTGCTCGTAGTGCCATCATCGTCACGACGGCTGGAGGGATAGTTCTTACCCGAAAGTCTTTGTTAGCGTTACTTGTTTGCGTTGCGACACATCACGGCCATCGAGGAGGGTAGAATAGGTCCTCACCCAATGTCATCGTGAGTGTTAGTATGTGCGATGCGATATAGTATGCGAAATATGCGAATATACTACGAAATAGCGATGTATGCGATATAGTTACATTATGATCAGAATCTCTGGTGCTAGGCGTAACGAGTGTAGCGAGTAGTAACAACGCACGAACGTGCGGGTTGTTATAGTCTCCCCTACTTTAGGAAATTTCGTCCCGAAATTAATCCAACAGGTAGACTTGTGGAAGTTGTCCCGTACGAGTAGCGATACAGCGAGTTAATTGACCGAGAGTTGACAAGCAAGAGCGTTTCGAGTAAGAGATAGATCGATTGCGATAGCGGGAAGCGACATAATGACAAAAGTAGCATCCCACGAGTTTGGTGTTTCAAAAGTACCTCGAGTCGCGAAGAATTTGTAAGTTCGATGCGATTGAAATTTTAAAGAACTTGAAAGGTTTCTCATAACGTAGGGTTAACTGAGTCGATTGTTAACCAACGTTGCAAGAAACGTTCGTTTTTAGATATTTAAAAGAAGTTTGGAAGGAAATCTTGAAAAAAAAAATTCTTATAACGTAGGGTCACATGAGTCGATGTTAACCAACGTTGTAAGAAAGTTTAGGTTTTAAACATTTTAAGGAATTCGAAAATGAAAACTGGGGTTACGGAAACTCTCCTATGACATGGGTTCAAGCTGAACTCGATGTCGAACCAACGTCTTAAGAAAGATTTCGTTTTGATATTGCAAAAAATTTTAGAAAAAGCTGGAGTTACGAACACTCTCCTATGACATGGGTTCAAGCTGAACTCGATGTCGAACCAACGTCTTAAGAGGGATTTCGTTTTGTTATTGTAAAAGTTTTTTTTTAAAGAATACTGGACTTATGAGACTTCCCATGGGCATGGAGTTAAGCTGATTCGATGTTACCTCCACATTGTGAGGAAATTTCACTTGTCCAATGGTTTTAATAAAAATTTTATAAAATATCAGTTTTTAACAGTTTGAAAAGTTAATTAACATCGAGCCCCACTTGGCACTTTCTCACGAAATTTTGTTAATATGGTTAAAACACTTATATATAGGAAGTACCAAGGGCGTATCCACCATGTTTCTCCCATATTACTTCCGTTTCGTGAGGCGGTGTCATGTGTGCCGATATGACACGGATAGAATTGCGCTTCCTCGGTCCAATCGATAGGAAGTCGGACCGAGTTGAAGATAGAATCGAATAGGTTAAACAGGCGAGTTGAATTACGAACGTAGCCATAACAGCGTGCGCGAGTAGCCTGTTGACACGAAAGATTGATGTGTCGTGTCTGGATAGGCGTCGAGCGATAAGCGAATAACGCGATTTCGATTAGATTCCACAATAAACCCACATGGCACGTTTCCACGAGAGTTTGCTAACATGGCGAAACACCACGTTCGACCAGGTTAGTTTTGTCCCGTGAAGCGATGTCATGCATACTAATACCACACAGACTGTGATGAATACCAAGCGATGAGCGACGAGCGATGAGCGGTACGCGATGAGCGGTACGCGATAAGCGAATAAGCGATAGACGATACACGATAAGCGATACGCGATAAGCGAGTAATGCGATTCGATTTAGTCTTCATAGCTTTACAATTTAACTAACGTTAAGCCCCATATGGCATCTGCCCACGAAAATTTGCTAGTATGGCTGAATCACTTATACATATAGGAAGTACCAGCGATGTATTTACCCTGTTCCAACCATACTAGATCTGTTTCGTGAATCGATGTCAGGTGTGCTCACGTAACACAGGTAGCGATAAGCGATAAGCGAATAGGCGATTAAGCGAATAACACAAACACAACACAAGTGAGGATGGTGGCGATAAACGAATTGCAATAGGCGGTGCGCGATAGCGACAACCGACGAGCGATAAGCGACGGTTGTTGTGTTGCAAGCGATGGGGATATGCGCGATTTATGCGATTCACTTCAATTGATTGAAACCACAGAGGTTAACTAACATTAGACCCCACATGGCCTTTTTCCACAAAAGCCTGCTGATATGACTAAAACACCTTGCTTTAACCATATGAGCTTCATCTCGTGAAGCGAGGTCATGTGTGCTAACTTAACACAAATATCACATATAACGGTAGGCGATAGCGATGGTGATAGCGATAGAGTGACACACAGCAAGCGATATGGCAATTTGCACGATAAACGGTAGCGATTCACATAAATAGCGGTAGCGATTGCGAGATAGATTTAAGCGATAATGCGATTGCGAGCGTGTTGACTTACGAAAAGCCTTGCGATGACATGCTTTGAGTTGCGATACAGACTTACGACCAGTCTTGCGTTGATGCAATTGCCCTGCGAGGTAGACTCTCTAGAGTCCATTGATGAGGCGATTGCACTGCGTTTGCATACTTACGACAAGTCTTGCGATAATGCGATTTAATTGTTACGCCTTGCGATTGAGTGTAGTGTGTCGAAAAATAATCATAATAGTATAATAGGTCTAGTAACGTTCAACTCCATATGGCACTTTCTTCACGAAACTTCGGTAGTATGATAAAGCACACCTTGCTTGACCCCTACTACTTACATCTCGTGAATAGGTGTCACCCTTTGTCGACATGGTCAAGACGCTTATACATAGGCATATCCACCACGCTCGACCATGCTTTTAACGTTATGGCACTATTAGAATTCACTACAATCTCCGTGCACTGACCAAAATAATCCTGTGTGCACCCGTGATTGCTCGTTCCTTGCACGTTTATCGTACCTCATCCTAAGAGTGTAGTGAGGGTAAAACACATTATATCGTGATATAGTACATAATATGTGTGTGATTCTAGACTAAGTGCGAATGCGAGAGAGAGTGCGAATCAATGTTGCGCATAGCGACAACATCAATTAGTAGGGATTGTTTCACACATGAAATTACGTCGAAAATTTGTTTCATTACAACACTATCCTACGTATGTCTGATGTCGAAAACCTTTGCTGGAGCTGCGGTTGTTGTACTCAAGTTCTTGATCCGGTGCGGCAGTTGCGGGTGAAGTGACCGTAACGGTTGCAGTTATTGCAATAGCGACAGTCAGCTCCGACCTGGTGATGGTAGGTACATGAGTAACACTGGGGATGAGCTCCAGTGTAAGCTCGTTTTGGAAACACCGGAACTGCTTGGAGAGGCTTCGGTTGCAGCAGTTCGGTTGTTGATGAGTTCGGGCTTAAAATCTTTCGTTTGCGGCTGGGTTTGTTGGTGTCTTGCGATGAGATGTCGTCGTTGGAGGATTCATCTGAGGACTCACTTGCAGAATCTTTGGCCGAGTTTTTGGAAGAACCGTCGGCAGATTTGTCAGAAGAATCGTCGGCAGATTCGTCAGAAGAATCGTCAGCAGATTTGTCAGAAGAATCGTCAGCAGATTCGTCAGAAGAATCATCAGCAGATTCGTCAGAAGAATCATTAGCAGATTCGTCAGAAGAATCGTCGACAGGATCGTCTGGAGAATTAATGGCGATTGCTTGATAAGCTTGTCTGACAGAATTTTTAGAGAAAATCCTTCCATGAGTCGTTTGTTGTTGATTTATGCGGCTAAGAGGTAGGTCTCTTCGATGGTAGTAGGTCTTGCAGCTTCGACGAAATCGCCCACACATTCGGGCAAGCCGCGAATGTACTTCGCGATGGCTTTTTCTGGAGTGTTGACTTGACCTGGGCAGATTGTGCTAAGCTGTTTGAACCTTGCGGTGTAGCCAGTATTGTCACCTTTGACTTGTTTGATTTCCCAAAATTTGTTTTCCAACTTCTGGACTTCGTGGGGCGGGCAGTACTCCTTCCTCATGAGTTCTTTCAACTCATTCCAGGAGAGAGCATAAGCTACGTGAATCCCACGTTTGTTGCGTTCGGCGGTCCACCAGTCGAGTGCTCGCGATTGAAATACTCCAATTGCGCAAGTGGTTTGGAAACGTTCGGGACACCCACTCTGACGGAGGGTCACCTCGACAGAATCGAACCACTGGAGTAGCTGAGAAACACCTCCTTCACCCGTGAAGACCATCGGATCACAGGCTTTGAAGTGTTTGTAGAGAAATGTAGGTTACGGCGCTTCTGTCTTGACGTCTTCCGAAGTTCGAGAGTTGCTAAGAGAGTGCACTTGAGTGACGATCTGAGGAATCATTTTGGCCACTCCCTTGACCACAAGTGAGGCAATCCTCTTTTCGTCCCTTCGTTTGGCTCGTCTCCTTGCTGACATTCTCGAAGCAGGGTTGTTGGAAGGCATCTAGACAGAGAGAGACTTGGAGTGAGATTCGATCATAATGATTTTAAGTTTTGCGATTCGATTGAGTGCGATCAAAACTTGTTGTAGGTAGTATAGTAATACATATACACATAGGAGCCACATAGGAGACACGAGAGTCCTAGGTTCTCACACATATGTTTTGCTTTGTACATATAAATAGTTGTAGTTTATATTTATGCACCTACATGTCGGTGTAGAATGCGCGAGGACGCGTTGAAGGAAGGAAGCGAGTCGTTAGACTTTAGTTTCGTTGCGAACATTCGGTTCTTGTTTTAGATTGCGATGGATGTGTGAGTTGTGTATTCATAATGCGGGGAGCGAAAATCGTTAAATCGAGAATTCGTCAAAGCATGAAATTTAAATCGTAAACTCGTAAGCGTAAATAAGTTCAACAAGCGTAAAACCGGCAAAGCATAGGCTAGAAAATTCGATAGAATGCCCTGGGTGTTTAGGCGTCGACTACCCAAGTACTTCAGCGATATTAAGAGAGTTCGTGCACGCGCGTAGACCTAGTAGACTATGCTTCCACTGGGATGCAGCTCATGGCATTCGTCCTCCTATTCCTCACGCGGCTCGAGTCCTTGATATAGCCGAGTCCTTGGTGAGAGCTTTTGGAAAACCATTTATGGAGTGGAACGGTTTGTTAAGGTATGCGTTTCACCCCTGACTTAACAACTTCATTCCCGACTGTGGTTGTGCTCACCAAAATAAATTCAAGAATTCCACTAGATTGAAATGGAGATTTCCGTCGAGATATGGATGTCACTCCTGACTCAACAGAAGGTTCTCGTGCTAGAATAATGCGCTGAGTGAGCGACCTATCGAGAGTTACTGGTTTTCACACCTCATCTCGACACGATCACTCGTTTATGTCATGCGAGTATCGTAAATCGTGTGTATTATGTTAGTCTTTGGAAAGACAAATAGTATTTAAGTCTTAGGAAAGACTTTCCTTGTGCGAAGCTGTAGTATGCGGTGTTTACACAGAGGCGTAGTTTTAGCAAATTCGAATAAGAGCAGCAAGTAGGCCCGTACAAACCCCACTGGGTTCGCACGAAGTCAGCCCGTTGGTACTTAGACTATAAACTAGGTCATTGCTAAGACTTCAACCCGGACTAGGTCGAATGTCTTACCTAATTCCCTATAGTTATGGCTCTGATACCAATCTGTCACACCCCAACCGATGGCGGAATCATCGGGGCGCGGCACTAGGCGAATCAGATTGCTCAGGAGATTCCATAACAACTATTTGCGACAATAATTAATGCGTTCATTATCCCATACTAACAAACAATTACAATCACATAAGTCGTCACAGATTTCTTATTCTCTCGAACAATACAAATCCGACAACCTAGATTTTTAGTGAAGTTTCTAGACTTCCTAGCTTGATTGAGATAGCTTGAGATATAACATGCAACATACGTTAAAATAATGTCAATACAAAAGTATTGGCGAGTATACAGGTTTGATATGTAATAGCATAATAGATTTAAAAGTGCTGCGAATCTTCTACATACATAAACGAGATACACGACATACATACTCACAAAACCGATACTACCAGCTAAGTCCTCGATGCTCGAATACGCGATGGCAAACTAGACCCCGCCGGGCGCAATAGTACTATACTAGTCATGGTGGGACGTTGCGAGTATAAGTCCTAGCACATATGTAACTAGCATCACGTATAACTATGCACGTAAGTCATTCGCAAGTGATAAGTAGTTTAAGCATTTGATATAATTCGATTTGATAGCAACATATGTTACACCCAAAAGTACATAAGCAAAAAGGGTTCAAGTATACTCACAGTGCGTATTCACCAAGATCTCAACTTGGTTGGATTAATTTAGAGTGCGCCTGATTTAGTATGAACACGGAGTGGTAGTGTAAGCGAGGTGCGGTGAAAAGTTGAATAATAGGGCTAGTGGTAATCCTATCGGATGGCTATCCGGTCGGATGAGCTGGTTCGGTTGGCATGTTATCCGATCGGTTGGCATGTTGTCCGATCGGTTGACGTGTTGACCGGTCGGTTGACATGTTGTCCGATCGGTTGACGTGTTGAAGTTGGTTTGCCGTTCGATCGGACAGCAGTCCGATTGGACGGCAACTCGTTCAAATTTTCTGATTACGTCACACTCAATTGTTTCTGGAACGAATACAGGTGAATTGACTAAGACGGTGTGTCATCGTGTTAAACAACGAAAATTCCATTAAATCCGACCCGTTCGAACGGCCGGGAACCACCCCGTTCCATCAGGTCTGGCCGTTCTTGACGGTTTTTCCATGTTTAACCCGAAATCACACAACACTTTGATTAGATACATAGATTTTTGGTGAGATTGTTATAAAAATATGTGAAAATCACTCAGATCTGAGTTGTTCATGGTGGAATGAAGTCACACTTTGAAGTTCATATGAACTCTTGATGACATCATCTTAGAACAACTCAAATCAGTAGATTTCACGGTTAAAAGTTGATTTTTAAAAGATAGAAAGGTGTAGAATTGAGTGTAGATCATAGAAGTACAAGATCTAGGTTGAGATCTTACCGGAATCGCGAGAAATCGAGAAATGAAGGGGGTTGGAGGGTCTGGTCGAACAGTAGCAGTCACATCAAGTGTTCTTGATGTGACTGAGGGGTATTTATAGGCAAGGAGGAGGAAAGGATGGTGAGTGGGGGTCGTCCGTTCGGCTGGCCCATCCGATCGGCTGGCCCATCCGATCGGCTGGCCCATCCGATCGGATGACCGATCCGTTCGGATGTCCTTCGGCGAGCTGCGTTTAGGTGTTCCGTTCGATTGTTAAGCAGTGCGATGGTTTGGTTACACACTTTCATATATTTATTTATTAATCACAAAAGATCGTATATACGTATTCATACTTTCAAATATTCGGTGCGATAATCGAGTTACGCGTGGTCGCGGGTGCGCTTTCGAGTTTGCGATGTGTTGTGCCACAATGACTGACGGGGTACTACTTGCTCGTAGTGCCATCATCGTCACGACGGCTGGAGGGATAGTTCTCGCCCGAAAGTCTTTGTTAGCGTTACTTGTTTGCGTTGCGACACTTCACGGCCATCGAGGAGGGTAGAATAGGTCCTCACCCAATGTCATCGTGAGTGTTAGTATGTGCGATGCGATATAGTATGCGAAATATGCGAATATACTGCGAAATAGCGATGTATGCGATATAGTTACATTATGATCAGAATCTCTGGTGCTAGGCGTAACGAGTGTAGCAAGTAGTAACAACGCACGAACGTGCGGGTTGTTACATTGTCCAAAGATAGAACATTAAACACTAAACATGTTATCGAAAATTTAGGCATCAAACAATTTCAGATTTCTTTAATCCCGCTCTAGTGCGCAAAGCAACAGCATCAACAATGACATCTTCATATTTCTTTATGGTCCCTGTAGAACATATTAAAAGATTAGTTAGGGAACCACATTTTCCCACATGGTCTTATAAAAACGTCACTTAAAGCATGTGCACGTAAAGTAACAACACATATCAGACGGACAGAGATTGGGTACCATGCATTTTCTTGACAAAGAGTTCCAATTCTCTTAAGTTGTGTTGTTCAAGGAGAGTTTGATTGAGGCCTCGGTAGGTAAAAGAAGCTATACATCTATCAAAAGGGTCATTTCTTGGTTTTGCAACTTCTAGTATCTTCCCGTATCCTTGCCTATCATAGCATGGAAATGCATTTTCACTTGTAACACCTATACCAGCACCCCATCCAGCATTCTCTACCTAAAGTATTAAAAATCATTATTAGTAATACTAAACCTGAAATTTTCCATCAGTTTAAAGATAACTAACTACCTTGCAAACAAACTCATCGGGCTCAACACATGTAAAGTTTAAATGAGCATTCTGCTTCCTTAACATTGAAGCAATTGGTTTATAGCCATCAAAGAATCCAGCTGCCCATTCAGCAGCATGGTTGTCAGTTGCGTACCCGCAATGCATACCTGATAACTGATCATCCATGAAGAATTTTAGGAATTAGTTGGTTACAGTTAAAGCAGTGTTGAATAACTGACTTACCTTTACAGAAGTGATAGGAGGTTTAAATAACGGCACGGCCATCTTTAGTACCCTGACACCATGATCAATGAGATACTGGGAGTACCATTTTAAAAAAAAGGTACCACTCGGGCTATTGTAGTCATAATTGTCACAAAAGAATGTTGAACAATCAGGTGGTGTACCCAAACTTGAGTCTTGTGTTGTTTCTGCAGCTTTCTCAAGAGACTTTCTTATGTATTTATCATAGCACTGCAAGGTAAATTAAAAGAAGAAGCAATTAGCCACTTATTATTATTTTAATCACAGTGTCTATCTCTGATACATGACTATGCTATCGACCTGGAAATGGAATACACCAGAGCAAGATGGGGGGTAACGCAATTCTCCGCAAGCACCTAAACCAACTTCAACCTCGAGAATGCTTAAATCCTGGAATAATTCATCAAATTCATCCCGAAAGCTACTCATATAGTCAGTGTATACCTCGACAGCAGTACGGTCTCCCAAAACACGCTCCTCATCAATTCCCCAAGTAAGGGTTTCAGTGTTTCGCGTTCCTTGTCTGTCTGTGAAATAGATATCTGGGTTTTTTTGTCCAATCTCTTTAATCCATTTAGGCAATGGAATGTGAGCATCATCACCAACACATTCATGAAATGACATTACAACCTGAATTCAAATCATGTAATTATATTTGTTTATCCTTCCTTGGATTTATTGAAAAACAAACAAACCTGCATCTTAAAACCCGACTGACGGATTATCGAAAAGAGTTGCTTGTAACCTTGCCAATTGTAGTCTCGGGGCTTGTTGGCCTCAACAATTCCCCAGCAGATATTAACCGTTATACCATCAACTCCAATTGACTTGAGTGTTGTTAGTTGACTCATCAGATCATGAGGACTATAAACCAGCTCACATTCCATGTTGATGATCCCCAACTGAAATAATTATTATAAAATGAAAATTCAATGCATTAATGTTGAGGTGAGGGAGGTTACAGGTGTTTCAATAGAAGACTCACCGGTAACATTACATAAACAGTAACAGGTTCTGTGCCTGCATAATTTGTTCTAGGTCCCTTCTTGATTTTTTTCTTCTTGCGATATTTGAAGGGTATACTATGCCGCATTCTGGCAAACGACTCATTTAATAATCGATCAATACAAACTTGGCATGAGTACGAACGAACAGGAGTACCTACCTGGATAGATATCGGCGATGAGTAATTGTACGAGCCATAGCGAATTGAACAAACCCTAACGCAAAACCAAATAACTAACTGCATGAGTAACCGGGTATCCCTATAATATAATATAATATAACTAGTCTAAGTACCCGTGTAATACACGGATGGCTAAACAACAAAAAGTTTATACTTTAATACGTAAATACTTTATTACAGGTTCGTTCGAATATTAAGATAAATAATATCTTATAAGAATTACTTAACGAATACATTTGATAATAGATTTTAAGAAATATGAATAATTTGTTAGGATTATAGTGTGTCATGAGTTGTCGATTTTAATCGCACATCCCTAATACTAAAAACCAAAATAGATATATATTATTTTAATCACACGTCCCTAATATCCAATTTTTACACTTTAACTTATGGCGAACATCTAATAGAACCGGTTAAAAACAACCTATGTTGACCTAATCATGTAATATCATTCATGATTGCCATTTAACAAAACGATGATAAATATGTACCACGACTGGACTTTCAAGCTGCATCAACGTCATCGCAGGCAATATTTTTTCCTTGAATCTTTGCACACTAAGACAACACAATGACGCACACACATACACATACTTTAATGATTCAACATGAAGAACAAATGTATTGAATAAGTCACCTGTACAGGATACACGACGGACCTTGATGAATAGATGCGTCACCGATAGGAATAGCTTTGACAAATTCATGTAGTAGATTAGACAACGATGTAGATCGTGAGCGGAGAAGATGAAAATAAGATTTTACCCATAAACACACCTTCTTAAGCTTGTTCATTGCAGGACATGGATTAAATCCAAAATCTAACTTTGCTTGCAATTTCTAATAAAGGATTCTCATTTCAATAGATATGAAACACAATTTTTTTTTTAAAGTTATAATTTAGACTAAATTAAATGCAATATAGTAATTTCTAGCTCATCTTTATCATAGTTTGTACAGCTCTATTTCGTTATAAAGATTGATTAACTTTAAAATGGGTCGGTTATCGGGTCAATTTTTCCCAAAGAAAAACCCGAAAAACCCAAAACCCGAAGAAAAAACCCGATGAACACCCCTACCTGTACGCATAACATTTTAAATGGATAAAGAGTTAGTATTATTTTTACAGTGAAAGCACATGCAAATATATGTATCAGACAGCTTAAATAAAATAAATGCAGATTGCCATATCATGTTGTGGTATTCCTTCTGTAATGCAAACGATCAAATCCAGTACAGCCTCCAACGCCTCCATGATCGCTGCTATAGCAAAAGGCGGAGGCACATAAATTACGGACGCGTTCGCCTTGGTTTCAGCTTTTGCATCTGCAACCGAGTTGAAAACAGGTAGCCCCAAATGCTCTGTTCCACCCTTCTTCGGAGTAACTCCACCAACCTACAAAACATTCATTCAAATATTAAAGAAACAATATTATTCATCCCCTGCAAACCTCATATACCAAAAAAGAAGATTTTACCCATAAACCCACCTTCTTAAGCTTGTTCATTGCAGGACATATTCATCCCCTGCAAACCTCATATACCAAAAAATAAGATTTTACCCATAAACCCACCTTCTTAAGCTTGTCCATTGCAGGACATGGATTAAATCCAAAATCTAACTTTGCTTGCAATATCTAATAAAGGATTCCCATTTCAATAGATATGAAACACATATTTTTTTAAAAGTTATAATTTAGACTAAACTAAATGCAATATAGTAATTTCTAGCTCATCTTTATCCCCTTTGTACAGCTCTAATTCGTTTTAAAGATTGATTATCTTTTGCTCTTGTAGACATGCATCTTTCATGCCGCTATGTTCTCTAACGATCTCTTCTAAAGCCTTTTGATCTTCATCATCATCTGTCTCAAGTTAAGAGTTGACTTCTTGCAACTTTGGAGCGGTAGAAAGTTTTGACTTAATGATACCAGGGTAGTTAGGACCAATTAACTGTGTTTTTGACTGTTGAAGATGAGCAGCCTTTACCCTAACCTGTATGTAGGGTTGTTCATTTTTATCCAAAACCCGAAAGCCGACCCGAATTTAAAGCCATCCGAACTCGAATTAGCGAATACCCGAAAAACTTAACCCGAGAAACCCGAACCGACCAACCCGAACTTTAAATGGTTAGGTTATCGGGTCACTTTTTCCAGGCCAAAAACCCGAACAACCCGACCTGAAACACGAAACCCGAAAAAAAAAACCCGAACATTTATTGTTTTTTTCTTATAAAAGTGTTTAGATTTAGAGTCTTAATAGATGGAACACTAAGTTTTGGGACTTTTAAATATTATAATAGCATATTGTCAACTAATCTTTGAACTTTGATGATATTTTTAAAGTAACAATATGAACTTTGATGATATTTTATAAAAAAAAAACATTTATTTTCATTTTACATCTAAATCCGAATAACCCGACACGAACTAACCCGAACCCGAATAACCCAAACCCGACTAACCCGAACTTTAAAATGGGTTGGTTATTGGGTCAATTTTTCCCAGAGAAAAATCCGAACAACACGACCCGAAAAACCCGAAACCCGAAGAAAAAACCCGATGAACACCCCTACCTGTACGCATAACATTTTAGATGGATAAAGAGTTAGTATTATTTTTACAGTGAAAGCACATGCAAATATTTGTACCAGACAGCTTTAATAAAATAAATGCAGGTTACCATATCATGTTGTGGTATTCCTTCTGTAATGCAAACGATCAAATCCAGTTCAGCCTCCAACACCTCTATGATCGCTGCTCCAACAAAAGGCCGAGGCACATAAATTACGGACGCGTTCGCCTTGGTTTCAGCTTTTGCATCTGCAACCGAGTTGAAAACAGGTAGCTCCAAATGCTCTGTTCCACCCTTCTTCGGAGTAACTCCACCAACCTACAAAACATTCATTCAAATATTAAAGAAACAATATTAATCATCCCCTGCAAACCTCATATACCAAAAAAATCTCAATCCAACAAACTAAAAAAGCATTTAGACCTAGTTAAAGAGAAGACCCAATCGATCACTTCTGATACATTCCATGTTCAACCAAGCCTTCAAAGTTTACACCTCTCACTTGTTAGATATCATATCAAATACCATCCAATCTGAAGAAATTGCCACCTCTGAATGATCTATTTATGCCGTAATGTTCGGTATAAGTTGAAGAGAAGACATACCTTTTCAATGTATTCAATGGTCATATTGTCAGTTATCTTTTTTCCTTGTTGGTCAGTCATATGAAACACTGTACAGGAAAGATAATCATCAATCACTTTATGATGCTATGTTGAAGTTTGATTGTAAAATGTGTGCATGCATACCATCCATGAACCATCCTCCATCAGAGGAAATGTAGGCTTTAGTAATAATGAGATCAAGGTCTGCAAGAATTTGAACCACTTCCAGCAATATTCCTGGCTTGTTTACACTGTCGACCTGTATAAAAATCCACTTACTCAGTCTAACAAATTATTATAGCTTATGATAAAGCAAAAAAAAAAATTGTGTTTCTGGAAAACGAAACTAATAGCCTTTTGGTAGCATAAAGATATAAACCTTTTGAAGAATTACACGAGATAACATTTTTGAACTACCTAATCCGCAGCGGGGTGCTATCACGACGCTGCACACCATAAACGAAAGCAAACCCGACTCATTAGCGTGACATCAGACTTTACACCAACGTAAGACAATAAATATATTGACTTTGAATATCAAAGTTTCAATGTTTGATAATATGTCAAAGTATCTAAAATAATGTTTGATCGGAGAAGTAAGAAAGGCATTGAGTGGTGAAAACAGAGGCATGATGATATATAAATGATGATGATTTTTCTTTTAGTGGGTTTTAGACTTGTATATATGCACACACATTAGCACACTTTTAGAGAATTGACAACTATGCACCCCAAGAAGACCACCAACATTGCAGCAAGATTTGATTTTTGTAGATCAACTTGAGCACAAATACATATCTAATATATATTCAGCAGCCATATAGTATCCATTGATCTAAAAGCCTATAAATAACCAGCATATCAAACTCAAAATTCAAAACAACACTTGCATTAACAAAGGCATCAAATTCAACTCAATTTGCAACATCAAAAGAAATGGAATGACGTTAGATCATAACTATTGAGCATTTATTACTTTGGTCATCTTAAATCACAAATCCGTATCGAAATAATCATGCAATTCTAATGCAAGCATTTCATCGACCAGCTGGTATGCATACTTCAATACCGTACTAAAAGATTTAATTTTGTTTAATTCACCCATATCATCATGAATTTAATCATTCCTGGTATAATAAAACCCTTACAATGTAAAATAGAAAAGATATTACCTACAAAATGTCTGATGAACTTACACAAAAAATGGCGAAGAAGATGAAGATTATGGTGATGTGTGCAATTCAAAATCCACTGGAACTGCTTAGACGCAATCCAAACCAGCAAGACCAATTACACCCGACCCGAAGTGTGTACAACGGGCCGGTCTTCGGTTCTTATATATAGCATTTTCCTGCTTTCTACACTATTGAACCTAAGCATGTAAACTAATATGGCAAAAGCAATGCAATCTGTGAAAACTAAGCTATCATATATATAATAGGAGACGCTATCAAATAAACATGGCAGAAAGGTACCTTCCTCAAACCAAGCAAGCGCAACATATACATGCCCTAAGAAAAAATTAAACATCAATCAAAAGCTATACCAATTATCTAATACCAAATCATAATACCATTCTATCAACCACAATTGAAATAAGTGTAGATTTTCACCTTAATAAAGTCTTGTCCCTGTTGACTCGCCTCTAACCAGCATATTTTGCACATTAAAAGCCTGCAATCAATATTGTTACCCAACTAATAACAATCGCCTCACATGTATATTCATTATGCAATCACGATCATAATAATCACCTCAACATTTACCCTCACACATATATAATAAAAAACCTGCTACTCATATCGCCATAGTTGTACTCATGTTTCTCTGTGCAACCAAACTGAAAGCAACCTCAAAACTTAGATTGTAAACATCAGGTAAGAACCCATATTGGAGCACCAAAAACCTAAAAGTCAATTGATTTTATGAAGATATATTAAAAATCCTTTCTGGGTGCTGAAAGTCATAGAATAATTATTAGATCTGTAAGAAAAACTAACCGATTAATCAAATGATGCTTCAAATTCGTGATCCATGAACTGAGCGTGAGATACAAACAACGTGAATCAAAAAACCGTAATCAACCAACAAATAATTCAGAAAACCTTTAATTGAAATGGGTAAAAAAAACTTACTTGTAGCGATTGTGACAATATAAATCAGAAAACCGTAATCAAGTAAAAAAAAAAAACAAAGGATTCGACAAATTGAATCAAAGTCATTGGTTATACGGTTAGAAAAAGACAAATATGAACAACACCTGTTAACTCGCGAAGTAGATAACGTTGTACAAACATTAACCATCAAAGTCATCAACAAAAACCCAATCAGAACCACCGACGCAGTCATTCTTCATAATCCTCTGAAAAAAAAGAACGATCTTCAACAAAGAAACATCATTTTTGGGGTTAAAGATGGAGGTTAGGGTTTACAAAACAATCATAAATAGAAGTATGAGATTTTGAATACTTGATACTGAATTTGATGAAATTAGGGTTAGAGTACGCATACCTTGGTCTTCAGACAGAAGAGTATAAGCTTGAAGAATTAGGGTTTGCGATGTTGTATCACGAAGAAGAAGCATGTTTCTCCAATCCACATACCTAAGTTTATATTGGAAACGCTTCCATATTTTCGCAAAAGATCTTCCGGTAATTGATGATTTGTTCAAGTTTCCATAATAATCAAAGGAGCCTTTGAAATTCGAATGAAGGATGTGGGAGGCGGTATATGAATTGAAGGAGAATTGAGAGATTTGAGATATTGGCGCCCAAATAACAATTATCTGGCCAAGGCCAAAGACCATTGCCACATCATGGTCAAATGGTCAAACTTATTTTGCTTTAATATAAAAGATAGATAATAATTAATAAAAATAAACCTCCTACTTTGATTGTAGTCCATTTAAGGGTGTGTTATATGTGGATGGCCGAAGTAAGTAGATAAGGATAAACATCATGATACATTGATGTCTTTAAAGAGACTAAGATTCAATTTTATCGCTCTGTGTGTTATCCCCTATGTTAATATGAACATTACAAACAAGTTATTGCACCATTGTGGCAACATGAAACATGACAACTATGGATTTATTGCAGGTTCGGATTGCACGTATTTTTAACACATATGGTCCTAGGATATGTTTGGATGATGTGCGTCAGTCGTGTTGTTAGCAACTTTTTTTCACAGGTAAAGTTGAAGACTATTTTTAATATATTCTTTAAAAAAAAATTAGTAGATTAATGATATAGGATGATTAGGATCACTTACTTACTGGTTATTACAATCACTTTTAATTACATTTCTTATTGAGATAGCTTGGTTTTTACAATTACAATCCTTTTTAGTTACATTTCTTATTGAGATAGGTTGGTTTTACAGGCCATTCGCAAACAACACTTTTATATATTTTACCCAGATGTACCTTTTAAAGAACTCATATATTCATACTTTCAATACATATATACTTACTATATTCATGCATGTTTCCCATTCGTCAATACACAAGTCATTAATGTAAATTTTATATAGAAAAATACAGAACAACTGAAAATGAACAATAACACCAGATGTAGTGGCAAAACAGTGACGGAAAAATTTTATTAGTTAACCAACCCTGAAAATTCCCAACCTCCGAAGATCTTACAATTGTAAGATCTGTAACAAACGATACAAAGAGATATAATCAACTGATTATTATCAGTTGATTAATCAGAAGGATACAACCAAAAATACAAAGATCCACTGGATGTACAACAATACTGAATCAACAACTCAACAAGATCTTCAACAGATCTACAACAGAACGGGGGAACTTGAAGAAGCTAGAGAGAAGATGAGAGGTAGGTGAAGTGCATAAAAGAGAGAATGAAACCTTAGATGACTGATGAGCTCTTATATACCCAGTCACAACAATGTTACACTTTATTCTACAAGAATGCAACAATTTGAAATGTTGTTGGTACACTTTATGTGCACGCGACTCGACTCAGTTCGATTCGGTTCGGTTCGACCCGGTTAGGTTCGGCTCAAGCCCGACGTCACGACATTCCTCCGTCGTGCGCCCCAGAGTTCGATACGCGAAGCATGGAGCGCCTCAAGCCAAGTCCCGTTTACACATCACCATGACATCATCATTGTGATGTCATGATGATGTCACAGATGATGTCATAGTTGAAATTGTGAAAGATTAGTCAACAAACGTTATCTGGACGTAACTTCTCATGTTGGGCTGAATGGTGAATTGGGCTTGCATGGATTTGGTTTGGGCTTATTATAAAATGACGAAAACATATGTGTGGGATGAAATCCTCTTGTATGGCGAAATCCCATATGAGACGAAATCACATGTGATTTCGTCTAGATATTGGATTTCGTCAATCCGATTTCGTCTGGTTCCTGATTTCGTCACTGTGTTACTATATAAGCACAAACACAGAACAGAAACATTGAGAGAAGTCTGAATAGATTTCACTGAGCGAACACATTGTAACACACACTGAGAGTTTACAGAGATCATTTGTAAACACCGCATTGTAACCGTTTTCTAGCATTAATACATTGAGTGTTAATCGTTGAATATTGTGTCTTACGTGTTCGTAACTTGGTTTAACTTACCCGTTTGGATTCCGCACTTTCGGGTTTGTCGGAAAACAGGGAATAGAGGTTACTCGATCCTCCGGGTGGACCTACAATTGGTATCAGAGCCAGGTTACCGATGTTGGTTTTAAAAAATTGGTATCAGAGCATTGGCTCGATTCCTTGTTAAAACCAAGTTTGTGTTCTTGATTTTTCTTAAGTTTTTAATGTGTTTTTCCAGATTTTTAGTTTAAAGTTCTTGCATTTCTGATAAACTGTTTAAAACCTTTAAAAAAAAACTTGATGTTTTGCTTTTAGTTTTTACAAAACCTTGGTTGAAATACATGTATACATGTGGAAATTTGGTTTTTACTAAACTTTAGTGCAAAAAAAATTGTTGTTCGGAAAGTTTATCGGTTGTTGGAAAAATAATAACTTCTTCGAGTTCATCAAGATATTCAAGTTGTTCTTGTTTTGTTCTTGATAATATCTGAATTTGATCTTAGTTTGTTAAATTATCGAGGTGTTTGTGACTATAATAATATTGTTTGATAATTGTGTTCAAGTGTCATGATGGTCTTTTGAAAAACTTGGCTTTTGTCTGAAAAGCATGGCTATTTGAAAAAGAAACTTCTTTTGTGTCAGTGGTAGATAAGGTTAGATTTGATAAATATCTCAATTGTCTTGTGTGTACAAATTGTCAACGAAAACACCAGGACTTCACTCAACAAATCTGGATGAAATCAATTCAGTCAACAATATCAAGCTAGAACAACAACTGGATAAGTGCTGGACAAAATCTCACTGGACGAAAACACTTGTATTTTCAGCATATTGTAATCACTTGTGTACTCCATCTTGGCCGAAATCACTCCATCTTGGTCAAAATCCCTTCATTCAGCGAAATCATCTATCTCCAGCCGAAATCACTCCTGGATATAATCCTCCTGGTCAACAATATCACCTGGTCGAAATCACCTGATCTTCATCTCTCCATCCGAAATCACCTATAACTGGGCCGAAATCACTCACCTCAACCAGTTTCGTTGCTCACTTCAACTTATCAGACAGATAAGAGAGGGACTTGAAAGTGTGTGAAGGCTTCTCAAATTTCAGTTTGGAGGTGGAATCGGAAGTTGATGTTGTATGTCGGCTGAAGTAGATAATGGTAGAAGCTGAACAAAAGTTCTTTGTTTTTGGCTGCTGAATGTTTAATCGAAGAGATAAGAGAGTTATCATCAGGGTTTTTCATTATAGATTTGTTTGGTAAAGTTTGTCTGCTCCTGCTGTGTTTGTATCGAAGAAAGAGAGTGAGGAGACTTTAACTAATTCTTTTTGGGCCTCTCAGATTTATTTTTGTGGTGATTTGGGCCTATTGTGTGGGCTCAACAATTTAAAGTGGATTGTTTTTCTCTTGGGGTCCATCAGTTATCAGCCCATATCCGTTATTCTTAATAGACAACTTCCAGCTCAACTATTTTTAATTTTTCGTGGAAGGTGGTTTGGGCCTTGTCGTTCATTTAGGTTTCGCATTTGGTGTTTCAAGTAATTATTCACAAATAACAATCCAATGTCGAGCTTCTTTCCGTTTCCACAATCAGCTCCACCTCCGGCTTTCGACCCAAGATCCTATTTTGGAGGAGTAGCCACACCTCAACCCCAATTTGACATAAATGCCTATCTTCCGAAGCCTCAAGTTGAACCACCCCAACCCCAATTTGATCCAGCTGCCTATTTTTCTAAACCTCAAGTTGCCACACCTCAACCCCAATTTGATCCAGCTTCCTATTTTTCTAAACCTCAAGTTGCCACACCTCAACCCCAATTTGATCCAACTGCCTATTTTTCTAAACCACCTCAAGCCCAATCTCAAAAAGGCAACCAAAATCCTTTCGAAAATCAAACAAATACATCCACGGCCAACTCAAATCAAACTGATGAAAGGTGTGACTGGTCTGTACAATGTGGAGGTGGAGATCAAAGAGGAACTGTGTTTTATGCTGAAATTGTCAAGAATGTCAATGATGGTAAATCTTCAGGAAATGATAACAGTTCAAGATATAGTGGCAGTACTGATGAAGATGGCTCAGGTGTGAGTGATTACAGTTCAGAATCGGACGTGAAGGAGGGAATAGATTCTGAAGCTGATAGTTTGTCGAATGATGCTAAGGAGAAATCTGACTTGATCAAGAAAGCTGCTGCTTCAAAAGAAATGGAGAAGATTTTCACTGAAGATGGATCTTTCTCTTCTCAGACTGCCTTTATGGCTAATGTCACAGCTTCTACAAGTCAGGTAAAATCTGAAACTCCAAGCACATGTAGTGATTGTGCTTATTTGAAACATGAATGTGCTAATGCTAAACATGCTTTTGAAGAATTAAAACATGAATGTGCTAATGCTAAACATGCTTTTGAAGAATTAAAACATGAATGTGCTAATCTTAAACATGAATCTGAAACAGTTCATGGTCACAATCAGAGTTTGGTTATTGAACTGTCTAAATGCAAAGAGGCAAACATGGCCTTAGCTCGCAATGAAAAGGAGTTTAAAACAGTTATTGAAACCCAAAAGAAAAGTGTTTCCGAATTAACAAAAACTGTTTTCAACAAACAAATTGGTATTAATAAGTACATTAATATCATTGAGGAAACCAAGAAAAAGCTAGTCGTGGCCAAGTGTGAATATGAAGCGATCAAGCTCAAATTGGAGAGTTATTCTAACTCCCGATATGTGCTTGATCACATCATTGACGTTCAGAAACTAAAGGGAAACGTTAAAGGCGTTGGTTATAGGAAGTGTCCACCCCCTTTGAGACACGACTATACCAAGTTGCCCGATGAGGAGGAAATGCCGCGTTTTGAGCCAACTGTACCTCTTGATTATGAGGAAGTTACAACTGGCTTAGGGTTCAAAACGGACAATTCATCGGAGGGCTCATCTGATAGCAAGGAAAAGTCATCATGTGCTTCAAATCAAAGTCCTCCAACCATTGAGGACTATGATTCTTCGGATGATGAATCAGATGTGAGTGATGAGGATAAATCTCTTGACGATAGAAAAGGAGTAGAAGTCCCCGTTGAGAATCATATTCTATGTGATCCTCCTACTCCTGCTGTGCAGTCTGCTGCTAGACAAGAGATAGTTCCTCTCACTGAGACAGTATCTACCATTAAAAGTGATAACGTGTTGTATACTTTGGTCGGTGATAGTAAAATTTATTCAGACAAAGATTTTCCAATCAAAAACGTCAATCAATCCTTGATTGATAAAGTGTTTGAAGATAATACAACTAAGTTTTTGGGAAAAGCGATTCCGAGAGTTTCAGTAACTCAGTGTGATCCTATTCCAAAAGCAGAAGTGAGGAAACAATTTGGAAACCAAAAATTACCGACTAAGCAACAACCTGTCGCTTTTAAGGGTAAACAACAACAACGAGCTCCAAAGTCTAAGGCTAAGGTTGAATCAAAAGGAGCTCGTTACAAGAAGAAAAACAAAGACATTAAATTTGTGGCCTCCAAGGGTACTGATAAAGTGGAGACTTTTGAAAATAAATCAAACACCGATTTTGTTCAAAAAGTCAGAATTTTAAAGCGTAATGCTCAAAACAATTACACCCAACACACAAACGGGTGTGAAGCTAGTACCTTGGGGTCTACAAATTCAACGTCAGATCATCGAACAGAATCTCCTTATTTTGTTGAAAGGAGATCATGCTTTAAATGCGGGGAGTTTGGCCACATTATCAGAAATTGCACAAACTCTCCGAAACCGAATTTTGTAGAAAGAGCCCCTTCTGAACAAGGTCACCAACAACGTCGTCCTGTGTCACCAAAAACTGACAAACGCACTGTTAAAGAACAGGAAACAAAACAACGACGTCAAAATGTGAAGGTGATCGAAAAGGCTTTAAAACCAGAAACTGTTAAAAGGAAACCAATTTTGTCACAACCGTTAAAACCGGAGATTTCTAAATCTGTAAATAATACACAATCCGGTAAACAAAAACAAGCTTGGAGACCTAAAACGGATAAAGTTTCAGCGGGAGTCTCACCAGTTCCAGGTCATCGCGAGGTTGAAATAACCTTTGTCGATGAACAGGGACGACCCAAGTCTATGAAGGCTTGGGTCCCTCTCTCCAACTAATCTCTGAGTGAGTGTGCAGGATGTTCCAGGAGGAACTATCGATAGTCATAGGATTGTTGATAGTGGAGTGTCCATGCACAAGAACGGCGACAAAGAAGTTGTTGCCTGTGATGGAGAGAAGAAAAAGAAAAAGAAAAGAAGACAGAATTGTCTGTCGAAAGAGATTAAAAGCTTCGACAAAATGCAAATCATTTCAAAGTTTGATTGTTCAAGGTTATAATCGGGTCCCCAGGATAGATTCAATCAAAATGTACTCACCTGCAACACGTTTGAAGTTCAAAATCAACAAGATGAACGTGCAGTGTACATTTCTACGCGGTGTGATTGAAGAAAATGTGTTTGTTGAACAAACCAACCGGGTGTGCGGATGCCTTGGCGTGGATTGAACAGCCGCACACTACTTCTGAAAGAGAAAGACAAAAACCTTCGCTGGTGCAATGTGGAAGACCAGCCGGACCCAAAGGTTTCTGATCTTGTTGCTGTGAAGAGATTTCTAAGTAGCTACAAAATCGACTTTGAAATCCACACCGGGTGGATATCCAGTTTGGGAGAGCACTCAGATTCCTTGCAATGCACGAAGCAGTTGCAGGATACGGTTTTAAAATTCTAATCTCTCTTTTACTTGTCGATATTTAAGCTGCTTTATGAATTATTATTATCTCGTACAGCACTCTTTGGCCAGACAATGTTGTCATGGTCCGCACCGCTTACCGACATGCCAACTCATTTTTTCCAAAATTCGATAAATCATTTCTGATTTAAAACTTAATTTTGGTAAACGGCATTGAGGTAAAACATGAGTTAACCGACATCGGAAAATCGTTTTTGTAAATACCTTTGTGTTTTAAAATTTATCTTAGTTTGTTGATTTTAGGGGGAGTAAATCCAAATTTGAAAATTCAAAAACATCGAAAAATTTCAAAAGCACAAAAACATTGGAAAAACAAAAATAAGTTTCCTGGCGAGCAAAAGAGAAAATGATAGTACATCAGTGGTCTGTCTAAACCTCTTTAAACCTTAAATGAAAAATGATAAGCAGCTCTATATAAGATGTATCGGTAGGCTCACAATCATTTTAAAGTGTGCAGGGTGATATAAACTTAAATCGACTGAAGACCAGGTGGGAACCATTCATTGGCATATGGTCTTAGTACCGAAATTTCGTTTGAGAGATTGCCGAGGTTCTGAGATATTCGGTCTTTATGCTGCTTATCATCTGGGTATCATGGTTGTTTCTTTTACCGAAAAATAACGGGGACGCAAGTCTAGATCTTCCATGATACCATACATACGTGTACATATTGCATACGACCTCAATAAGTGATTAACAATCACATGTCCAAACAAATAAGTGATAATATATCACATTTATCCGGGAGTCAAGTTCGTCTCTCTGCTGTGCGAAAGTACTGACCTGTTCACGGACTTGCTCTTGTGCCCCTCATGCATCTGAAAATCAAGTTCCTCATCAATAAGTGATTCTATCACATAGGGCTTGTTTTCAGTCAAAATAAGTGAGTTACTCACATTTTCATATACGGTCAAATAGATGATAATCGGTATACTCACCGGTAAGATGAACCCTCGTGCATACCTTGATACGGGAATGTGTCGTGATGTGGATGAACACCGGTCGGTAAGTATAAATCATACCTTAACGTATCCCCTCGCCATGATTACAAATGATAAGTTGAGCTTATGTGGACAACAATACCGATAATTGTTATAGGATGCTTATCTAAATGTTAACTAATTGAACAAAAAGAGCGTTTTGGCGTGACCGTACACTGATATGATTCTCTTACCCTCGAAACTCGCAAAAAGAATGTTTGTATATATTTACTTTTCTTAGTTTCTGCATCTTTGTATATATTTATTTATTGCTTTCCGTCTTTACATTTGAAAAATGAAAAATTCCAAAAAGATTTTAGGTGTGTTTTAATATAAACTTTATGAAAACCAAAAAGATTTTGCTTCTAGTTTATTTTTGATTGACTGATGTTGGAACTCAAGTCTATCCTACCCAAAATCCTGATTGTAAGCCGGAAAACAATTGCATCTTCATAAACTGTCGAAGTTAACAAGTTTTGAAAGTTAAAGGATTAAAATTGATCATTTGTTTAAACTTTCAAACTGTTGTCGGTTGGTAGTTGATTGAGATTTGATCTCATATGTGTCATTTGTTTAAATGTTAACTATATTCCAAGCGGTTGTTCTCATTATGCGTTTAGCTTTCTTACATGTGCAGATGCTAAAGGCGAGGAGAACATATTCGATGACAAGCTTTGGAATGAAGACACGACGTTGATGCAATCAGAAGATCAAGATGATCGGGTTGCAGTTGATCACTCATCAACACCACAAGGATCTAAAGTTTTGAAGTTCAAAAGATTCACGAGCAACATTCAAGGGGGAGTTTGTTGATACACTCCCTGATTATGTCACGTGAAGACTTTGAAGATTCTCCGACACAAAAGACATGGAAGCCGAACCATCACGAGTAGCGTCCAAGGGGGAGTTTGTTGGTACACTTTATGTGCACGCGACTCGACTCAGTTCGATTCGGTTCGGTTCGACCCGGTTAGGTTCGGCTCAAGCCCGACGTCACGACATTCCTCCGTCGTGCGCCCCAGAGTTCGATACGCGAAGCATGGAGCGCCTCAAGCCAAGTCCCGTTTACACATCACCATGACATCATCATTGTGATGTCATGATGATGTCACAGATGATGTCATAGTTGAAATTGTGAAAGATTAGTCAACAAACGTCATCTGGACGTAACTTCTCATGTTGGGCTGAATGGTGAATTGGGCTTGCATGGATTTGGTTTGGGCTTATTATAAAATGACGAAAACATATGTGTGGGATGAAATCCCCTTGTATGGCGAAATCCCATATGAGACGAAATCACATGTGATTTCGTCTAGATATTGGATTTCGTCAATCCGATTTCGTCCGGTTCCTGATTTCGTCACTGTGTTACTATATAAGCACAAACACAGAACAGAAACATTGAGAGAAGTCTGAATAGATTTCACTGAGCGAACACATTGTAACACACACTGAGAGTTTACAGAGATCATTTGTAAACACCGCATTGTAACCGTTTTCTAGCATTAATACATTGAGTGTTAATCGTTGAATATTGTGTCTTACGTGTTCGTAACTTGGTTTAACTTACCCGTTTGGATTCCGCACTTTCGGGTTTGTCGGAAAACAGGGAATAGAGGTTACTCGATCCTCCGAGTGGACCTACAAATGTCCAATTCTCGACCAGTTTCCTTTTTCACCTTCGTGTAACGCAAAGGGGCAGTCTAGGGCATAGGTGGCATGAGTCACCACGTAGGCCTGCCAAGTGGATGTCACATGGTGGCACGTGTCTTCTATAGAAAATAGAGGCGCCGCGTCACGCGACCGCTTTCTGCCATTGTCGTCGCGTAGCGCGACGAGACCCAAAACTGGGTTTTCTCGTTTTCAGTGTTGTTTTCCATCATGCGCGTTCGGGGTCTCGATTATGATTTGTTATAGGGCCTCTTCGAGGGTTTTATAACCCTGTTGTGTGGTCAGCCTCCAAGACGAACAACAGAACGAATAAGCTGAACAAGCTGTTGTGCGTTTAGCCTCGGAGCAAACGTCTAGCGATAATCAACGTTAGCATCATCACTACATATTTGGTAGGTAAAATCTTTTATAATGCGTTTTTGTATGGGTGTATAATGTTTGAGGGTTTTTGTGCTGGGTCAGATTATGGGTTTTGTGTTGATAAATTGTTAATTACCATAGGGTTTTTTAATGTTTGATATATTGGAAATTTTCGGTCTGTAAGGTGTTTTTCTGACGGGCTTAATGTTGGTTTTATGTTGTTAAAGTGTTAATTACCATAGATGTGAGATAGATGAGTTGGTTGTTCATCTGCTGACATAGTACACGGGTGTGTGCTGATTATGTGTTAATTATAATAAAATACAAACAAACACCAAAAATAGATATAATCAGCACATCTGATGTGCTGATAATGGAGAACGATTGAGGATATTGTTCTAATGTCGTTTTTGTTGATAATAGAGAATGATTGAGGATGAGGTGTTGATAATGAAGAATGATTTAGGATGTTATGCTAATTATATAGTGTAGTGCTGTTGATTGTATTTTTTTTGTGATAGTTCCTGCAGGTTGGTTTGATCATGGAGAGTTACTAGATCTTGGATATGTTAAAAAAATCAAACTTTAATTTGAATTAAACTTGCATTGATTTAGAGATATGTTAATAATTATTTTTAATTAGTTAAAAATAAATAGGGTCAAAAGGTCTAAATTACCCCTAAACTATTTTTTTATTGAGGGACACTTGCCAATTATGTGTTGGTTCTTAGACCATGGGTAATGGTTAATGCCCCTTAAGAGGCATTTTTTTGCCACATCACCGTTAGGCTAGAGGGTATGGGGTTCGTCCCGACCCCCGTCGAGGACCGGCGACGCCGGCACACCATCCTGCCCCCTCCCGTCCCCGTCCTCTCCGTCCTGCTCAAGACGTTGGCGACGGTCCGTTTTTGGTGGCCCCCCTTCATTTTTGAACGTTCAAAATAAAAAAAAAATTAAAATCTAACTTTATATTTAAAAAATTAAAAAAAAAACTAGATCTGAAACAGAAGATGTGATGCTTACTCTTACCAAGCGGAGAGAACGCCATTGATGGAGCTTCAAGCTCTCTCTGTCTACTTTCTCTCTCTAGAATTGTATAGAGATAGAGAGAAGCTGAGAAGACTGAGGGTTGTGTGTTTTTATTGGATAATGTTACATTTAGGTCCTTAAGGTTGTGTGTTTTTATTAAGTTGAGGACCTTAAGTTTTGAAGTATATAGTTTGAGAAAAAGTATTGCTTTTAAGTTTATGTTTTTTTTAAATTTATGTAATGTTTTTTAATATTAATGAAAATATTTTGTTAATTTATTTGTTAAATGTTAAAAAAAAAGTAGAAGATTAAAAAAATAAAAATCATAAAAGTGGTGGGGTCGGATCATCTAGGACCATCCTCCCATACCCTCTAGTTTTGTGGGATGGACCATCATTGGGAGGACTATGATGTGGCGTCTACGTGGCGGATCATCCTCCAAGGGATGACCATCACCATACCCTCTAGCCTCATAATGCTTCATGTAATGGTTAAGGCTTTTTAATACCCTTTCATTTATTAGTTTCCTTGTTTTTCTTCTTATTGGGCATTATTCTAGAAATGCTCATCCATCTTTATGCCTTATAATGCCCATGAGGGATTATCAAAACCTTTCATGCCCCTATAAAGCCCCATTACGTATGGTCTTACAGTTCTTACAAACATAAGTGTTTGAATTTGATCCCATTCCTATGGTATACATTACATCTAATGTCGTATATCAGTACATGACAATCATAGCAGCCTTGTATGTAATTATTGTTTAGGTGGGGTTACGTTTAATAGCAAAGTTATATTTGAAGTTAAAGTCTTAATGTCTTCCTTGAGTTTAAGGGTTTAAGATTGTCAATTACGGATCTTTGTAAATTCATTTTGATGTAAATTATATTTTTAGGATCATACTTTGATATAAACTATCTCCGACACCACCATCCACTATCAACAGGCCTCCCTACACCACTGCAAACGGTAAGCAGCCATATCCCTCCCAACTATACCCTCCGCTTTCTTCCTCACTCTCCATAACAGACCTTACACTACATTAAAAAACGACCCGAAATTAACCGAAACTGAATTAACCGAAAGTCGGTTAACGAATATTTTTTTTACCATCGGTTAACCGAAATTAACCGAACCGAATTATATATTTTTTTATATATTTCTACCTTTTATATCTCTATTTCATGTATTTCATGTAATAATACCTCTATTTCATTTATTTATGCCTTCATTTTATTTATTTATATCTTCATTTCATTTATTTATACCTCCATTTTATGTATTTAAACATTTATTCATGCGTTTATACCTCCATTTCATTTATTTATACATCCATTTCATATATTTATACATCTATTTCATGTATTTATACCTCCATTACATGTATTTCTAAGCAAAAAAATCAGTCCTTGTTTGAATTGGTTATTAACAGAAAATTAACCAAATCGAAAACCGACAAATTAACCGAACCGATTAACCGATGACTTCGGTTATGGTTACAGATAATGCTAATAACCGAACCAAACCAAACCGTGCACACCCCTACCACAAGCACAACCCTACACATTCTTTCTATTCACATAAAAGTTACAGAGAGAAACGGTATTAGAATGAAGGAGAGAGAGAGAGAGAATCGGAGAAAAATTAGAAGTTTCTTTTAAATTTGTTCGTGAAGCCTTGTAGGTGCTTTAAGGCCTAAACACACTATATTCCACATAAACCCATGTAATTAACTTGACATAAAAACAATACGTGTTTTGAGATTATTAAACAAACTGTCGTACTAGCAAAACTTACAATCCGGCCATAGAAGAGGTTCAAATTTCGTTTCACTCAGATTTTCTCTCTATCAGAATCTCAAGTCCATACTCTATTTCTCCTGAATCATGTTGGTCGTCCTCTCCAATGATTCCGGATTTATTCGTAATGGATTACAGATGGCCTCAGGTGATCCCTATGGAATCATGTGTATTTCCTACTTCGCAGCAGCTCATATGCCTTAAAGTTGTCGATCGTTTATTGCTCGTTGTTTGCCCTCTCATTTCAAGCTCTAGAGGTCTTCTCAGGTCTATTTCTCCCTCGTTATAAATTATGAGTATATATTGTTTGATATTTGTTAGAATTACATAGTAGGAATGACTATTGAGTGTCAGTTGTTTACAACATAGTAATGGGACTCGGGGCGGTCCGTTATGGAGGGGGAACAACGGGTTTTACCGCGTGATACACCACCGCCGGTGGTTTCCACAACGCGTTGAATTTATCACGTGTTTTACAAGTTTGAGTGGTGAGTTATTTTTAAATGAAGATGGGTGTGTGGTGAGTGATGGGCATTTCCAATAAAATTCATCACTAATAATGGAAAAATGCTTGATGACATGGCGGAACTTGATTGGAAGTTGTGAGTGATGAGTGATGGTCGCCCCTACCCCTCTAATAATGACTATTAAGTGTCAATTGTTTACAACTAGTTTGATTCTCGCACGTTGGGGCGGACAAAGATTTGGTCGGTTTTGATACACTTGTTGTAAAAAAATTTAGAAAAAAGAGTTAGCTTCCATTTTGCTCCGTGTGGTTTGGTCGTTTTAACGGTTTTGCCCCAAACCTTTAAAAAAACCCATTTTACTCCCTGATCTATAAAGCTAATCTCTATTTCACTCCCCGCCCATAACGCCATCCAATTCAACATTTAAATCCTGGTCACATGCCCCTCACATGAGGGCATTTGTAGTCTTTTCCCATCTAGATATTTTTAACATCTTTTTTATTGATAAAACAAAAAGGAGATGGCCCACCCCCATTATCTTCTTCTTCATCTTCATTAGCTGCAAGGATCTGTAAATCAACATGCAGGAAATAACATTAATAAAAGCACCAAAAAAATAAACAAAATAACCATAAACTAAACTTTTATCACACAAAAATTTGACCACGGCGAAGAAATCAAGCAAACCAAACCTGAAATTGTCGAGGAACAAATAGAAAGTTGAGAAACTGAAAATGTATCCACAGCAACCATCCATCTTCGAACCCCTACTCGGAGACAATAATCAAAACCTCCGGCACCACACCAAAACACCAAATTCAACCTCCGGCAAACTAAAACAAGAATCACACAGATTAAAAAACAAAATTGAACCTGCAAGCGGATGTTTCTGAATCTCTCCTGAGCATCAAACATTCTAAACCCTCAATCCGTCTTTGCATAAATCTCCCTCCTCTGCAGCTTCTTAACACTATTCACAAATCCATCACCACTACCACGTCGCCGCTTCTTCGGCACCACTCGCCGCCGCTTCTTTGCTATAACAACCCTCCTAAATATTTTCGACACCCTAAAAATAATTAAAAATATCCTAATATGTCTTAAAATACACCCCGTATACGAAAACGGACCCCGAATACCTTTAATATTATAAAAATTTAATAAAAATCAGAAAATGGAGTCGCTAGCGGGCCGCGTAGCCTTTAGCTACGTCTTACGCGGGGCGCGACGGCCTGGCCACCAGGCTTAACCCGGTACTGCCACGTGTCTGATACGCGTCGAGGCTACATCGGTGAGCTGACAAAGCTAGGCCCTACGGACCCTATGTCGCGGGCCGCGTAGGCCTTTCCTTTCTCTTACGCGGGCCGCGAAGGCCTGGTCAACCAGCCCTATATAATGGGAGCTTAGGCCTTCAGTCCCAACTCGCACCGAATTTCTTTTCTCTCTCAAATTTTCGCATAGCAATAGTAATATCCAGGTATAATACCCCCCTAATTAACGAAGTTCTGTCCCGTTGTAAGTATCATAACCCCGATTACGTATTAGATACGCTGCCCGATTGATCCAGGGTTCCGTAACGGCTGTCGAGGTTCTGCCCGACGTAGTTGTTGGAATACCATCTCGGGGAGGGTATTACTAATGTAAATATTGGGTTATTATACTAATGCGTGTGCATTTGTGTAAATTATAGATAATCACCAGGAAATCCCTAAAGGAAAACCTAAGACAGCAATGTGAGCAATCTCCTTTTTACAAATTGTTTTTACAAAACCTCACACAATTAATAATATATTAAACAGTTATTGAGTATTTGTATTCTACAATTATCGTCGGTATGTTGGGGTTTTGTATACAAAATTTGTTACTACCTTGCGAGGAGTAACATGAACACAAGTCGGGTTGACAGTACCGTGGGTGGTAATTAAAGTAGATGGAAACAAATGTAATTGCGCGACCGCCCTCAATACTGTACAATGGTTTTTACTAAACTTGATTAAAATGGGATTCACTCACCAGTATTTTCCACTGACAAAATGTTTTTAAACGCGTTTCAGGTAACAAAATGTGAAAGCCAAATAGAAGTCAGCTGGACAGCACTGAAGGCTTGGAAAAGTGGCTATAAAGTTACCTAAAATAAAGAGATGTTTTATTATATAAAATAGGGTGTATCCCTATGAAAATGTGTGTACTTAAAACTTGGGATTTTTTCCACGTGTTTAATATTATGAAAATGCGGTATTTTACTCTGATAAAATATTTCATAACTACGGTCCTGATGTGATTTCCGCTGCCAAAATGATAAACACAGATACCACCAAAACTGGTCGCGGCCGCCCGTTCCCGGGTTATTAGGGAACGGGGGTTGCGACATTTGCCACCACTCGCCGTCGGTTACACGGCCGTGGACTTGCCGTAATCCTCCCTCTATCCATCAGTCAAATTGACTTCCCCCAAATCTTGAAACCCTAAATCTGGTGCGCGCGTGTGTGTGTGTGTGTGTGTGTGTGTGTGTGTGTGTGTGTGTGTGTGTGCAAATAAAGATGAAGAAGAAGATAATGGGGGTGGGCCATCTCCTTTTTTATCAATAAAAAAGATGTTAAAAATATCTAGATGGGAAAAATACTAAAATGCCCTCATGTGAGGGGCATGTGACCATGATTTAACTGTTGAACTGGATGGCGTTAGGGGCGGGGAGTGAAATAGAGATTAGCTTCATAGATCAGGGAGTATAAATGGCTATTTTTAAAAATTTAGGCAAAACCGTTAAAACGACAAACCACAGAGAGCAAAACGGAAGTTTACTTTAGAAAAATGATAAAAAAAAAATATATATATAGAGTTAGTTCTAGAATTGATTTTCTTGAAGTTTCCTTTTTATTTTCAAAACATGAAGGGCTTAAATGGCAATTAAAGAAATCGATGATACATATATATGTTAGATACCCAGTTACTCATGCAGTTAGTTATTTGGTTTTGCGTTAGGGTTTGTTCGCTATGGCTCGTACAATTACTCATCGTCGCGGATATCATTATCTATCCAGGTAGGTACCCCTGTTCGTTCGTACTCATGCCAAGTTTCTATTGATTGATTTCTCACAAATTGTTTCGTTTCAGAAACAGACTCTCGAGGGAACAAGTGGCTATGGTAACAACATATATCTCTTTTCTTTTGCAATTAAACATAAAAATAAAAGTTAACTGATTTCATATTCAAGTTTTTGTGACCTTAGCCTGTGGCTTTTAACAAAACTATTGATTGCAAAATGAACCAGTTATTGTTTGCCAAATTCTTGTTTAGATAAACGAGTCGTTTGCCAGAATGCGGCATAGTATACGCGAAAAATATCGCAACAAGAAAACCATCAAGAGACCTAGAACAAATTATGCAGGCACAGAACCTGTTACTGTTTATGTAATGCTACCGGTGAGTCTTCTATTGAAACACCTGTAACCTCCCTCACCTCACCTCAACATTAATGCATTGAATTTTCATTTTATAATAATTTCAGTTGGGAATCATCAACATGGAATGTGAGCTGGTTTATAGTCCTCATGATCTGATGAGTCAACTAACAACACTCGAGTCAATTGGAGTTGATGGTATAACCGTTAATATCTGCTGGGGAATTGTTGAGGCCAACAAGCCCCGAGACTACAATTGGGAAGGTTACAAGCAACTCTTTTCGATAATCCGTCAGTTGGGTTTTAAGATGCAGGTTTGTTTGTTTTTCAATAAACCCAAGGAAGGAAGGATAAACAAATATAATTACATGATTTGAATTCAGGTTTTAATGTCATTTCATGAATGTGTTGGTGATGATGCTCACATTCCATTGCCTAAATGGATTAAAGAGATTGGCCAACAAAACCCAGATATCTATTTCACAGACAGACAAGGAACGCGAAACACTGAAACCCTTACTTGGGGAATTGATGAGGAGCGTGTTTTGGGAGACCGTACTGCTGTCGAGGTATACACCGACTGCATGAGAAGCTTTCGGGATGAATTTGATGAATTATTCCAGGATTTAAGCATTCTCGAGGTTGAAGTTGGTTTAGGTGCTGGCGGAGAATTGCGTTACCCCCCATCTTGCTCTGGTGAATTCCATTTCCAGGTAGATAGCAAGCATGGTCATGTATCAGAGATAGAAACTGTGATTAAAATAATAATAAGTGGCTAATTGCTTCTTCTTTTAATTTACCTTGCAGTGCTATGATAAATACATAAGAAAGTCTCTTGAGAAAGCTGCAGAAACAGCACAAGACTCAAGTTGGGGTACACCACCTGATTGTTCAACATTCTTTTGTGACGATCATGACTACGATAGTCCGCGTGGTACCTTTTTTTTAAAATGGTACTCCCAATATCTCATTGATCATGGTGTCAGGGTACTAAAGATGGCTGTGCCGTTATTTAAACCTGCTCAGACTTATGTAAAGGTAAGTCAGTTATTCAACACTGCTTTAACTGTAACCAACTAATTCCTAAAATTCTTCATGGATGATCAGTTATCAGGTATGCATTGCGGGTATGCAACTGACAACCATGCTGCTGAACGGGCAGCTGGATTCTGTGATGGCTATGATCCAATTGCTACAAGGTTAAGGTGGCATGATGCTCATTTAAACTTTACATGTGTTGAACCCGATGAGTTTGTTTGGAAGGTAGCTAGTTAGTTGGTTAGTTATCTTCAAACTGATGGAAAATTTCAGGTTTAGTATTACTAGTGATGATTTTTAATACTCTAGGTAGAGGAGGCTGGATGGGTTTCTGGTATAGCTGTTTCAGGTCAAAATGCATTTCCATGCTATGATAGGCAAGGATACGGGAAGATACTAGAAGTTGCAAAACCAAGAAATGACCCTTTTGATAGATGTATATATTCTTTTACCTACCGTGGCCTCGATCAAACTCTCCTTGAACAACACAACTTAAGAGAATTTGAACTCTTTGTCAAGAAAATGCATGGTACCCAATCTCAGTCCGTCTGATATGTGTTGTTAATTTACGTGCATATGCTTTAAGTTCCGTTTTTATAAAACCATGTGGTTCCCTAACTAATCTTGTAATATGTTCTACAGGAACCATAAAGAAATATGAAGATCTCATTGTTGATGATCCTGTTGCTTTGCGCACTAGAGCGGGATTAAAGAAATCTGAACGTGTTTGATGCCTAAATTTTCGATAACTTGTTTAGTGTTTAATGGTTTTATCTTTGGACAACTTGTTCCTAAAGGTCAAACCTTGTGACTGTTGGTGATGATTTGCTTTTTATTGTCAACCCTTGGTTTTAGTTTTAAATTTTCAAAAACCTTTGTAAAACTGGATGTAAACTGACTCTTACCAGAATTCAAAGTGATTTTGTTTGTCACATCACATAATTGGGTATGATCTCCATGGGTTTGCTAATAGTTTGATGGGTTTTTGTTTATATTTTGTTTTTGGGTGGATGAAATTATAACTGTTTGAAATATTTATAGAATTATCTACTTAAGATACAATTGCATAAAAAATATATGTAAAAAATTTTTGGTCTAGTGTTGGAATTTGGAAAATGTCTATGCCTCCAAAAGTTTCAGTCTTTCTAAAAACTAAACAGAATCTGTAATTAATTGAATTTGAAATTAGACTAGATTGCAAGCTCAGGCTGTTGGTGTTCCATATCAGAATCTGTACCCTACATGCCAGTTTGAAAAAAAAAATAGGAGTTTATATAATATTTATATATGCACAGGAAGCATTCGCGCGGCTTTGGAGAGGGATGAATGCGAGTTTAGATGTGGCACTGACTACAGTAAGTCTTTTGGTTAATGTCACACCCCAACCGATGGCGGAAACATCGGGGAGTGGCACTGAGCGAAACAGATTGTCCAAGAGAATCCATAACAACTATTAATACAATATATTAATCGTTAAAGTCCCATACCATCAACATATAAAGTAAAAACAGTTAATACAGATATTGTTCTCAAAGACAAATAGACTGTTCCGACAACTCAGATTTTATTCGTGGGTTTCAAGATCTCCTAACTTGATTCATCACAGCTCGGCTCGAAAAAAAGCTCGAACGAGCCGAGCTTAAACGAGCTCGAGCTCGAGCCCGAGCCTAAAAACAAGCTCGTTTTTTAAACGAGCCCGAGCCCGAGCTTCGGTTATCGAGCTCGAGCCGGCTCGCGTTTCTGTTTATATATATTTTTTATTAATATATTAAACATATATTTATATAATAATAATTACCATTTATATAAATATAAAAAATAACTAAATTATATGTATAATAATAATTACAATTAATATAAATTAATTAATAAATACTAAACGAATCGAGCCCGAGCCGAGCTCGAGCTTGAAAAATTACCTTCGAGCCGAGCTCGAGCTTTAGAAATAAAGCTCGAATCGAGCCGAGCTCGAGCTCGAGCTTTCATATGTTAAACGAGCTTGAGCTCAGCTCGGGCTCGGCTCGGCTCGTTTGCACCCCTAATCACAGCGAAGCATAGCATCCTAAACACGTGTCACATACATTAAAATAAAGTCAATACACAGAGTGTAAAGGTGAGTACACAGGTTTGATAGCATATAGTATAGCGAAAGCGTTTACGCATAACCAGCATGTAACACGTAGAAATGTGAATCAAGTAAGCTATTGACAATGACGTATGCAACCGACATGACTGCGAGTTGTAGAATGCGCAACACATTATCACCACTGTGACCATGTGAAGTAAAACCCTTAACAACCCCTGTCCACGACAGGTGCTGAGTCCAAACTATAGTACTATCGTTGCTAAGGTGTCAGGCAAACAATCACTGTGTAAACATAACTACAAACATTCATCGAGTCACGTATAACATGCGAGAGTGGTTAGCGTTAAAAGGGTTTGCGTTGTGTGTTGATGTGATTTGATATAGGTAACGTATGTAACACCCAAAGTGCGTTAACAAAAAATGGGTTCGAGTATACTCACAGTATGTGTTTAGTAAATAAACACAGCCTTGGATTAAAGGGAGCGCTTTGGAGTTAGCCTGATCAGAGAACAACAGTGTAAGCGTTGAACAGCGTTAACAGAGTGAAGTGTCGAATGGTGAGTCGATCGGATGATCATCTGGACGGATGGTCATCATTCGGGCGGCTGATCATTCGAGTGAGATGCAAGTAGGGGTGTTCATCGAATCGAATATCGAATTTTCGAATTATTCGAATCGAATTAATCGAATAATTTTTTTTTTCTCTTGAATTCGAATTCGATTCGAATTCGAATAAGACACATACTATTCGATTCGAATTCGAATAAAAACTTCAATTCGTATTCGCTTCGTATTCGAATAAAAATTCGAATTCGAATCGAATTCGAATAAATTCGCTTCAATTCGTATTCGCTTCAATTCGTATTCGCTTCGTATTCGAATAATAGATATGGTATTTGGTTGATGGTTCATCATGTCATGGGCCATATGCCCATATCATATGTAATGGGCTTAGTAATAACTTAAATGGGTAATTTTATATAGCCCAATTAATTTATATATGTATTAAATTTTAAATTATATATATTATATATATAAAAATAAAAATACATGTATAATTCTTATTCGAATTTCGAATCGAATCGAATTTAAAATTGTAAATTCGTATTCGATTAACTTGACTCGAATCGAATCGAATCGAATTCGAATTCGAATTCTTGCGACTCGAAACGAATTCTTGATAATCGAATCGAATTCGAATCGAATTTCGAATTTTTCGAATCGAAACGAATTCTGAACACCCCTAGATGCAAGTGTTTGTAAATTGTTTTGAAACTTCAAAATTTTCGTTGTAGCATTTTGGAAAATGTGAAGTATCTCTATATGTCAAGTCATCCAGTGGGATGGTCATCCGGGCGGATGGCCATTCGATCGGATGGCTATTCGTTTAAAAGCGAAATTCTTTGAAGTTTTGTCAAGTTGTTTGAGTGCTGAACTTATGGAAAAAGGGCGTGTCACCTGTCGAATAGTCATTCAATCGGCGATCTGTTTTGAAAATTTTACAAGTTTTCTAAGTTGAAAGTTTTGAGTTTTGACGGAGACGGCATGAAGACGTGTCAAACAACAGAACCCATACCAAGTCCAACTCAGTCGATCGGATGGGAATCACCCCATTCGATCAGCCTAACTATTCTCGATGGAGTTTCATGTTCAACCCGTGAATCGGTCGTCTCTTCGGTGGAAATACATTCTCAGATCGGTCCTTAACTAGAATATGAGGAGAAAACCTGAACGAGTCTGAATTTCACAGGTTTTGTAAAGAAAGTGAAGAAAAGTTGAAGATAAGTGTGAAAACAGTTGATAAATTTCGAAATCTTGTTGAGATTTGTGTGAAATCATGTAGAAATCCTTTAGATCTGAAAAAACTTTGATGGGATGAGGTCACACAACAGTTTTCATCGGAACCCGTGATGACATCACCTTCTGTAGGTCCACCCGGAGGATCGAGTAACCTCTGTTCCCTGTTTTCCGACAAACCCGAAAGTGCGGAATCCAAACGGGTAAGTTAAACCAAGTTACGAACACGTAAGACACAATATTCAACGATTAACACTCAATGTATTAATGCTAGAAAACGGTTACAATACGGTGTTTACAAATGGTCTCTGTAAACTCTCAGTGTGTGTGTTACAATGTGTTCGCTCTCAAATCTATTCAGACTTGTCTTACCATGTTCTGTCTGATGTCTGTGTATTTATACTAGATGACTGACGAAATCAAGTGGTCCACGAAATCTGATCAACGAAATCCCATCATCATGACGAAATCACCCTGATTTCGTCACCTCTGAGGTTTTCGCCATAAGGTGTTTTCACCAAAGGTGTTTTCACCAACATAAGGGATTTCGTCACAAGTGTTGGGCCAATGGCTTGGGCTTGGACTTTGTCAACTGGGCTTCTACATGGATGGGCCAAACAAACAAACAGACAAACAAACAAGCTATACTAAATGCAAACTGCACACACGCAGTTGCATTTACACAAATGTTACAAAGTAAATCACATACCGAGTCAAGACAGGAGGTTGTCTTGACTACGGCCTTCACTTCGTAGCCGAGTCGAACCGAGCCGAGCCGTATCCACAAAATATCTATCAACAAACTCCCCCTTGGATGCTGCTCGCGAGGTTCGTAATCTCGTTCTCCATCTCTTGATGGTTCTTTTTCTCGGAAAGGATCTTCAAAGTCTTCACGTGTTGCAAGTAAGGAGTGTATCAACAAACTCCCCCTTGAATGATGCTCGTGAATCTTTTGAACTTCAAAACTTTAGATCCTTGTGGTGTTGATGAGTGATCAACTGCAACCTGATCATCTTGATCTTCTGATTGCATCAACGTCGTGTCTCCACTTTACGGCTTGTCATCTGACACGTTCTCTTCGCCTTTAGCTGATTCTGATGTCGCATCTGCACATACAAGAAAGCTAAACACGTAATGAGAACAGCCGCTTGGAATTTAGACAAATTAAACAAAAGACACATATGAGATCAAATCTCATTTAAACACCGACCGACAACAGTTTGAAAGTTTAGAAAATTGATCAATTTTAACCTTTTAACTTTCAAAACTTGTTAACTTCGACAGTTTATGAAGGTGCAATTGTTTTCCGGCTTAGAATCAAGATTTTGGGTAGGATAGACTCGAGTTCCAACATCGGTCAATCAAAAATAAACTAGAAGCAAAATCTTTTTGGATTTTATAAAGTTTATATTAAAACACACCTAAAATCTTTTTGAATTTTTTTATTTTTCAAATGTAAAGACGGAAAGCAATAAATAAATATATACAAAGATGCAGAAACTGAGAGCAGTAAACAAATATTTACAGACATTCTTTTTGCGAGTTTCGAGGGTAAGAGAATCATATCCGTGTACGGTCATGTCAAAACGCTCTTTTTGTTCTTATAGTTAACAATTAGATGAGCATCCTATAACAATTATCGGTATTGTTGTCCACTTAAGCTCAACTTATCAGATGTAATCATGGCGAGGGGATACGTTAAGGTATGATTTATACTTACCGACCGGTGTTCATCCACACACGACACATTCCCGTATCAAGGTATGCACGAGGATTCATCTTACCGGTGAGTATACCGTTTATCATCCGTTTGACCGTATAAAAGATGTGAGAAACTCACTTATTTTGATTGAAAACAAGCCCTATGTGATAAAATCACTTATTGATGAGGAACTTGATTTTCAGATGCATGAGGGCACAGGAGCAAGTCCGTGAACAGGTCAGTACTTTCGTACAGCAGAGAGACAAACTTGACTCCTGCAAAGAATCTATGATATATTATCACTTATTTGTGTGGACATGTGATTGTTGATCACTTATTGAGGTCGTATGCAATATGTACACGTATGTATGGTATCATGGAAGATCTAGACTTCGTCTCCGTTTTGTTTCGGTAAAAGAAACAACCATGATACCCAAATTATAAACAGCATAAAGACCGAATATCTCAGAATCTCGGCAATCTCTCAAACGAAATTTCGGTACTAAGACCATATGCCAATGTGTGGTTCCCACCTGGTCTTCAGTCGATTTAATATTTATATCACCCTGCACACTTTAAAATGATTGTGAGCCTACCGATACATCTTATATAGAGCTGCTTAACATTTTTCATTTTGCATTTCAGTTCGAAGAGGTTTCAACAGACCACTGATTTACTATCATTTTCTCTTTTTCTCGCCAGGAAACTCATTTTTGTTTTTCCATGTTTTTGAGTTTTGAAATTTTTCGATGTTTTTGAATTTTTCAAATTTGGATTTACTCCCCCTAATAATCAACAAACTAAGATAAATTTTAAAAAAACACAAAGGTATTTACAAAAACGATTTTCCGATGTCGGTTAACTCATGTTTTACCTCAATGCCGTTTACCAAAAATAAGTTAATCAGAAATGATTTATCGAATTTGGAAAAATGAGTTGGCACGTCGGTAAGCGGTGCGGACCATGACAACATTTACGAGTTTCATAGTGAAACAATCACATGTGAGGTGATATTCGAGTTCAACGTGTCAGGTCAAAGAGTGCTGTACAAGATGATAATAATTCACAAAGCAGCTTAAATATCGACAAAGATAGGAGAGATTAGACATTCAAAACCGTATCCTGCAATTGTTTCATGCATTGCAAGGAATCTGAGCGCTCTCCCAAACTGGATATCCACCCGGTGTGGACGTCAAAGTCGATTTTGTAGCTACTGAGAAGTCTTTTCACAGCAACAAGATCATAGACCTTTGGGTCCGGCTGGTCTTCCACATTGCACCAGCGAAGGTCTTTCTCTTTCAGAAGTAGTGTGTGGTTGTTCAATCCAGGCCAAGGCATCCGCACACCCGGTTGGTTTGTTCAACAAACACATTTTCTTCAATCACACCTCGAAGAAATGTACACTGCACATTCATCTTGTTGATTTCGAACTTCAGACGTGCTACAGGTGTGTACATTTTGATTGAATCTATCCTGGGGACCCGATCAAAAACCTTGAACAATCACATTTTTGGAATGATTTTCATTTTTTCGAAGCTTTTCAATCTCCTTCATCCGAAATTTCTTCTTTTCTTTTTCTCTCTCCATCAAAGGCAACAACTCCTAGATATGATGATGTTTCGGAGCCTTATGTCGCCGATCTTGTGCATGAACATTCTACTATCAATAATCCTATGACTATCGAAAGTTCCTCCTGGAACATCCTGCACACTCACTCAGAGATTAGATGGAGAGGGGGACCCAAGCCTTAATAGACTTGGGTCGTCCTTCATCATCGAGGATTGTGACTTCGATTTCCTGATGATTCGGAATGGATTGAGCTTCCCCTGAAACAGTTACCGATTTTGGTTTCCAAATCTGTTTTTGTTTTTCATTTTTAATTTCTAACTTAACAGACTTTGTTTGGACAACCTCCGGTTTTAACGCCTTTTCAACTTCTTTGACGTTTTGACGTCGTTGTTTTGTTTCTTGTTCTTTAACAGTTCTTTTATCATGTTATGGTGAAACAGGATGACGTTGTGGGTGAACCTTTTCAGGTGGTGCTCTTTCAACAAATTTCTCTTTTGGAGTGTTTGAGCAGTTCTTAATGATATGCCCAAACTCCCCACATTTAAAACACATTCTCCTTTCCACAAACTTAGGAGAATTTGATCGACCAACAGATGTCGAATCCGTAGAACCTGAGGTACTTGCTTTTTCATCACACCCGTTTGTATGTTGAGTGTAATTGTTTTGGCTGTTACATTTTAAAATCTTGACTTGTTGGATAAAATCGGTGTTTGATTTGTTTTCAAAAGTCTCAATTTTATCAGTACCCTTGGAGGCCACAAACTTAACGTCTTTGCATTTCTTCTTGTAACGAGCTCCTTTTGTTTCAGCCTTTGGTTGTGTCACCATAGGCTTTTGAGCTCGTTGTTGTTGCTGTTTACCCTTAAAAGCGATAGGTTGTTGCTTCGTTGGTGATTTTTTATTTCCAAATTTTCTTCTAACTTCAGCTTTTGGAATCGGATCACACTGAGTTACTGAAACTCTCGGGATCCCCTTTTCCAAAAACTTACTGGTAGTATCTTCAAACACTTTATCAATCAAAGATTGATTGACATTTTTAATTGGAAAAGTTGTGTTTGAATAAATTTTATCATCACCAACTAAAGTGTACAACACGTTATTACTCTTAACGGTAGACACAGATTTCTTGTCATTCTTGACAGGATCTATCACTTGTTTGACAACTGGTTGAACAGCAGGAGTAGGCGGATAACAAAGAATATGATTCTCAATTGGAATTTCTACTCCTTTCATCTTGTCAAGTGATTTATCCTAATCATGCATATCTGATTCTGGTTCATCATCAGACGACTCATAGTCCTCAATGATTGGAGGACTTTGTTTCGTAGATGTTGAAGTTTCTGTTTGCTCAGATGATGTACATGAAGAACTGTCCGATTTGAACCCTAGGCCAGTAGTAACTTCCTCATAATCAAGAGGCACACTGGGTTCAAAACGAGGCATATCCTCTTCATCGGGCATTCTGGTATAGTTGTGTCTCAAAGGGGGTGGACACGACTTATACCCAACGCCTTTCACGTTCCCTTTCAGCTTTTGAACGTCTATGATGTGATCAAGCACATATCGGGAGTTAGAATAACTATCCAATTTGAGCTTGATCGCATCATGCTCGCATTTGGCAACGGCTAGCTCCTTTTTGGTTTCCTCAATGATATTAATGTAGTTATTAATACCAATTTGTTTGTTGAAAACAGTTTTTGTTAATTCGGAAACACTTTTCTTTAAAGTTTCAATTACAGATTTAAAATCCTTTTCATTTCGAGCTAAAGCCATGTTTCCCTCTTTGCACTTAGACAGCTCAATCACTAAATTTTGATTATGACTGTGAACCTTTTCAGATTCCTCTTTCAATTCTGCACAAGCATTACAAACACTAGGAGTAGGAGGATCAAAATTTACCTGACTTGTCGAGGCCGAGACATTTGCCATAAAGGCAGTCTGATAAGAAAAAGATCCATCTTCAGAATGATAATCTCCCGCATTCGAGCTTTCTTCATCTGAACTCCCGCTATAACCCGAGCTGTCGTCACTTTCAGAAAATTCTTCCTTGTGAACGTGCTTGATGTGATTAATGATCTTCGCATAACATGCACTTCCTCCTCCCAACTGTACGGACCAACCACATCCTTCATCAGCTTGAACAGTCAATGCTCGATTGGTGTTTGAAGGTCCAGACTGGTTCTGGTTCTGGTTCCGACTGTTGTTCACCGCTACTATCCTTCGTTCATGATTGTCTTGATTTGAATTAGAAGTACTAGTCTGATTTCTGAACGGATTCTGATTGCCTTGCTTGCTTGGTCAGGTGCACTCACGTTTGAAGTGACCCTTTTCGCCACAATGGAAACATGTAACCATATCTTTATCAAACCTGTACTTCGTATCATCTTTTCCTTCCAAGCTTGTTCTTCCAGTTCGAGTCATGAAATCCTTTGCCCTTCTAACAGCACTTGCAAACGCCCACTTGATATCCATTAACTCCATTTCATCACGGTCTATCTGCTGATAATCTTCATTGGTCATATTGATGTTTCCAATTTGACCTGCTACCAATCCACAGTAGGAACTGAACATTGTGTTGAGAAGTTCCAAATGTTCCTTTGCAACTTCTACACTGACTTTTGAAAGATTGGAAGTATCAACTCTGACAGTGTTGGTGTTTTGGGGTGAAGGATTGTTGGTATAATGCGCTTGTTGTCGTTGTGGTTGGGCTTGAGGTGGAGGTTGAGGTATGGATTGTGACATGTAAGCACTTTGATTCCACTGTGGAAATGGTGATGAGCTTGTATTGGACACAAACGCCGTTTGAAGCTTCGGTTGCTGAATGGAACTAGAACTAGCTGAAGGACCAAAACCAGGCAAATACATTTCTGTGTTTTGAGGAGGTGCAGTTGCAATCCTTTTAGCTTTCTGAATTTCCTCTTCGTTCTTGTGCTCCAAGTTCTGAATGAATTCATAAAGACTGACATTGGCTGCATCCAGAGCGCCCGTATGCTTTAGAAGCTCAATGAATGGACTCCACTTAGGAGGTAGAGCATCAGCAAATCGTGCAACCATTTCCGGATGAGTTGCAGCAACACTATAAGAACTCATTTCACTAATCAAATGATAAAAACGAGAAGTCATATCATTTAGAGTTTCATTCTCCAAGAACTGAAATGATTCAAACTCTTTCTTCAATAGATCATGGCGTGTCTTTCTAGTAGCTGCATTTCCTTCTCCTCTCGCTACCAATGCATCCCATAAACCTTTCGTGGTCTTACAATATGAGAATTGATGAAAGATGTCTCTATGAAGTGCTTTAGTGAGAATAGCATACGCCTTCTTCTCCAGATCACATGCCTTTTTGTCGGCTTCTTGCATATTATTGAAAGTTGTCGCATTTGATCCTGCTTCTTCAAGAGCTTCACTAAATGCAGAGGTGAAACACGTCCATAATTCTGTGTTTTGCCCTTGAACGTAATTATGGAAACGACCCTACCATGATGGATAGTCGTTCATGTAATTTAACTTTGGCGGGCGATTGTTGCTACCCGTCTCATTCTCACTAAGCAAAAGATTTTGAATGCTCTGATTTTGATTCGACACCATTGCCCATTGACTTGAACTAATAGTTTGTTGTTTTTTAGGTATGGTACTCGCTAAATATTCGGCCATCGACATCTGTTTTTGAGCTGGTTGTGGATCCGTACTCCAATCCCAAGGACTCGTACAACTCATATTTGATATCAGAATGATAACACCTGGTCAAACACTTGAAAACACAAAGTTAGATACCTTTTGCAAGTCCTTTGTTTAAAATCACAGGAATAAGAATGTTTGACGAAATCCAAAAGTGATTTCGTCGATGTTACATGTGATGAAATCTGTTTGATTGATTGGCGACGAAATCCAAAAGTGATTGGTTTGACGAAATCAGAATGTGGACAAGTTTGACGAAATTAGAATGTGGACTTGATTGAATTAGACGAAATCGAGTGATTTCGGTGACAAGTATGAGAGACGAAATCGGATTTCGTTGAGTGTAATGTTTGAACTGTTTTGTGATTTGGTTGCAGATGTTGGACGAAATCAGGTGGATTTCGTTGACTGAAATTCAAGATGAAATCGGATTTCGTTGAGAAGTGTTTTCGTCCAGAGCCTGATATTGTTGACTTGAAGTGATTTCGACTGGAGAGAGACTTGAAGTGATTTCGGCTGGAGAGAGCTGATTTCGTGGGAATAGCGCCAAGATCAAGTGATTTCGCTGTATGACAAGATGATTTCGTGGGAATAAGTGATTTCGTGGAGAGTTGTAATTCCAACTTGATTTCATCCAGGCTGTTGACAAGATGATTTCGTCCAATCAACAAGATGAAAGGTGATTTCGTCCTGCAACTACTAGTGATTTCACCCAGCTTGATTTTGTTGACCAGGGTGTTTTCGTTGACAATTTAACCAGACAACAAGATATTTTCCCAAACCTTATCCTTATCTTCTGACAACAAAACCTTCTATTTCAAACTCACCATGCTTTTCAGACTTTTCTTACCAACTATCATGATGCAAATGTACGCAATATTCAACTTAATATATTATAATCAGTAACACTTTAACAATTCAACAATATAGAATCAAAATCAGATATTATCAAGAACATAAACAAGAACAACTTGAATATATTATGAACTTGATGAGTTTTTAGGTCACCGATAAATTTTCGAACACCAATTTTGCAAGAAACTTCAATAAAAAAACCTTAATACAACATGTATAACAAAGATTTTAACAAGGTTTTGAATGAACTAACGGCAGAATACAAGATTTTCAAGACTTTAACACTAGATTTTCCAGAAAAGTTGAAATTCAAAGCTCAAATCTTAAAGAACAATTTCTAAAAATGCATGAAAATCTTTCAAAACATAAGATAAACAAACTTGGTTTTAACAAGGAATCGAGCCAATGCTCTGATTCCAATTGTAGGTCCACCCGGAGGATCGAGTAACCTCTGTTCCCTGTTTTCCGACAAACCCGAAAGTGCGGAATCCAAATGGGTAAGTTAAACCAAGTTACGAACACGTAAGACACAATATTCAACGATTAACACTCAATGTATTAATGCTAGAAAACGGTTACAATACGGTGTTTACAAATGGTCTCTGTAAACTCTCAGTGTGTGTGTTACAATGTGTTCGCTCTCAAATCTATTCAGACTTGTCTTACCATGTTCTGTCTGATGTCTGTGTATTTATACTAGATGACTGACGAAATCAAGTGTTCCATGAAATCTGATCAACGAAATCCCATCATCATGATGAAATCACCCTGATTTCGTCACCTCTGGGGTTTTCACATCAATGAACTATGCTTGAAAACGAGCTGAGAGCGTGTGAGTCAGATAGGGCTGTCACATCAATGAACAGTTGATGTGACAGGTGAGTATTTATAGGTGGGGAAGAGATAAGGCGGTGGAGTAGTGGGTCGGATGGCCAGTCGATCGGATGGTCATCCGGACGGATGGCCATTCGATCAAAAGGTCATTCGATCAGACGGCTTGTGCCCGTTGGTTTTCCGACTTTCGTTTCGCGCGTTGAGTGTTGCGTTGTGTTTAAGCAAATTGCGAGTGAGCGTTGTGATAGTATTAACAAGTAGGTACACAAATAACATAACACATAAAAAGCATAAAGGTAAATTCTGCGTTTCGAGCTTGTGATGAGATTGCGATGCGATTGCGTTTGCGAATAACATCCCAAAACGTATACGAGGCACACACACAAGTAGAGCACATAATAACACACACATAGAACAATATCAGTAACTGCGTTTCGAGTTTGCGATGCGATTGCGATGTGATAGCGTTAAGTAATAATAGTGTTTAGTTGTGATTTCTGCGTTTATCGCATTGTTACTTCACTTAGTAGTAAATCGTAGTTTAAAATATTGTTAACCATATCGTTTATCGAATCTCGAGAGTACAAAGCAATAATTAAGCAAGAAAAGCAATAGTTAAGCATGAAATGATAGATCTGTCTTTTCTTATTACAACGACCCGAAAGGTCGGGTTGTTATAGCCTCCCCTACTTTATGGAATTTTTTCCCGAAATTAAGGCGCAGGCGTAACGAAGAGATGTGGATATGTAGCTTTCATATCACTTTCGAGTTCCCAGGTGAACTCGGCGCCGCGTTTGCCTTCCCAGTGAACCTTCACTATAGGAATACGTGAGCGTAAAAGTTTCTTGGTCTCTCGGTCCATGATTTCTACTGGCTTTTCCACGAAGTGTAATGTTTCATCCACTTACAAGTCTTCGAGAGGGACATGCAAATTCACTTCGGCTAGACACTTTTTGAGGTTCGAAATGTGAAAAGTCAGGTGTACGTTGCTGAGTTCCTTCGGTAACTCGAGTCGGTAGGCCACTTTGCCAATTCTTTCCAGAATCTTTAAGGGTCCAACATTTCGAGGCACTAGCTTTCCTTTCTTGCCGAATCGGATCACCCCCTTCCAAGGTGAAACTTTTAGGAGTACGTGATCGCCAACTTCGAACTCAATAGCCTTGCGGCGTTTATCGGCGTAAGTCTTTTGACGACTCCACGCTTTCAAGAGATTGTCTCGTATTTGGAGGATCTTGTCAGTCGTTTCTTGTAATAACTCAGGACCGGTAATCTACGTGTCTCCGATCTCGTGCCATACAATAGGCGATCGACATTTTCTTCCATATAATGCCTCAAACGGTGCCATTTGAATGCTAGAGTGATAACTGTTGTTGTACGAGAATTCGACTAAGGGTAAATGCGAATCCCAATTACCACCAAAATCTATAACACACGAACGAAGCATGTCTTCAAGGGTGCGAATCGTGCGCTCAGTCTGGCCGTCGGTCTGGGGATGGAAAGCGGTACTAAGATTAAGAGTTGTACCGATAGCAGTTTGAAATGTTTCCCAAAGGCGCGAGGTAAATCGACCATCACGGTCGGAGATGATATCACGAGGTATTCCATGTCGACAAATGACTTCATCGATATAGATTCGTGCTAACCGTTCAACATTATAGCCTTCTCGTATCGGTAAGAAGTGGGTGGATTTCGCAAGACGATCAGCGATAACCCAAATGCTATCATGACCTGATGGCGTGCGTGGAATTTTTGTAATAAAGTCCATAGCTATACTCTCCCATTTACACATCGGGATCTCGGGTTGTTCGAGTAAGCCAAAGGGTCGTTGATGTTCAGCCTTAACTTTTGAACAAGTCAGGCATTTTGAAACATAGAGAGCGATATCCTTCTTCATTCCAGGCCAGCAATCCCTGGAACGAAGGTCCTGGTACATCTTATCGGCACCAGGATGAATGTAATATCGAGACTTGTGGGCTTCAGTCAGCAATATCCCCCGCAAGTTATTGCGACTAGGTATCCAAATGCGATCGAGGTAGTGAAATATACCATTCGGTTTATTCACTGGTTGGCTTTCGGTTCCAAGAATTCGTTCTTCCTTTAAAGTGCGTTCGGTGAAACAGGCGTGTTGAGCTTCGCGAATGAGAGCTTCTAGGTCATTTTGGGCTTGAATATTACGAACACATGTAAATAGCTTCGTCAGCTAAGAGCATCGACAACGACATTTGCTTTGCCTGGGTGGTAGTGAATACGGATATACATGTATGAGACACCCCCATCCTTGGGAAGGAAATACGAATATAAATACTTGAGAAGTATCATTACAAAATATTGTTTAACAATTATTCCAAAAATTCAATAAACGTAATTTAAGTTAAAATATTTATTATTTTAACAAATAATTATATAACTTGGAATAATGATGAAGACACTTGGAAACGTAACTCAAAGGCACTAATTAATACTAAGTCAAGGCACGACCGCTCGTCTAATAAGACCATAGTACATTGTAGGTAGTCGTGTACACCAGAGGACACTTTGAGTTACAGGCGGATTCGAAGAACGCAAAACTGTGAGTTCATGTCCCCCTTTTCTTTAAACTGTTTTGTTTATTTACTTCGGGGGTGAAATACATGTTACAAAAGGTTTACTTACAATTCAATTGGTATGGTTAGCCTAGGAAAGAACCATAGATCATGTGAATGGGTAGGCGTATACTTGAGGCCATCAATCCTCTTGTAGGACCGAGGGGCATGAGTGATAGATCTATTTGGGTGTAGCGAGCCCCATCCATGAGTCCGCCGAATGGGCCATGAGGTGACTATGTCTTACAGCCGGAAGCCCGGTACAAAGTCTGCTAGGTTTGAGTCTTCCTGCACCATGTCACGTTTATTAATGTATTAGCTACACATTAATCGATCTGTTTCCTTGTTGCTTTCATAACGGGATTATAAACTTACAAACATACTTACAATGATTTCAAAGGTTTACTCATACACACAAACAAACACATGAACTCGCTCAACTTTTGTTGATGTTTTCAAACTACATGTATTTCAGGGAATTTGTAAGTGGATCTGGCGGGCGTTGGAAGTTTTTATGCTGCGTTAGAAATAAAGATGTCATCCATGGTCTTTGAGTTTGGTCAGTGTGTCTTATTCCTGGATGAGACACCTCTTCCAAACCTTGGTATTATTCAATATCTTTTGACGAGTCCATAAGGAACTCAGAAACAAATTGTACGGGTTGTAAAACTTGAATTTGAAGTCTACGTTTTTAAACAATGTTGTTATGATTTAAACTTATTTAATGGATGACAAATCTATGGTTTTATCATGCAGTGGTTGTTATGATTGAATGCAATGATATTAAGAAAGTCACACCATAATCACGCTTCCGTAAAAGTCAGGGTGTGACAACTTGGTATCAGAGCCTCGATCGTAGCGAACTAGGATTCTTTCTCGAGTCTAGACTACGATCATTAGGGCTCTCATGAAAATGTTTTCATAACATACTCTCATTGCATACACGAAACGCCCAGATCCAGGAAACAAACATTTTTAGAAATAAAAGACACCAAATACATTTCAAAGAATTCGGTTATAATTCAGTCTGAGAGACTGGGGAGTTAGTCTAAGAGACTAGCTGGGTAGTGCAGTCTGAGAGACTAGCTGGGTAGTGCAGTATGAGAGACTGGGGAGTTGGTCTGAGAGACTAGCTGGGTAATTCAGTCTAAGAGACTGGGGAGTTGGTCTGAGAGACTAACTGGGTAGTTCAGTCTGAGAGACTGGGTAGTCTGAGAGACTAGTTGGGGCACTCTGAGAGACTGGGAGGTTTAGCCTGAGAGGCTGGGTAATTCAGTTTTGGGAAACTGGGAAGTTTAGTCTAAGAGACTAGGGAGTTCAGTCTGAGAGACTGGGTGTTTAGTCTGAGAGATTGGGTGTTTAGTCTGAGAGACTGGGTGTTTAGTCTGGGAGACTGGTTGGTTTAGTCGGGGAGACTAGGTGGGTTAGTCTGGGAGACTAGGAAGGATAGAAAGTTTCATAATGTGAATACATGATGAATTATCTTGGCTTGCAATATACTAAGTGATAGTGATTGCTATGAATATACATGCTATGATTTTTACGTACCGGCACACATGTCACTTTATTTTAGAAACCGAGTTATCAGACATTGATAACCCTACGGCCACCGCCACAGATAATGAGATTGCATCAGCGCCGGAGATATTTACGTCAGACACTGAGAGTTATCCTGACATGCTGACCAAGGACGAGGACGACTTCCAACAGTCCGCGCTACCAGATTTTGGTGATACTTTACCCTTGCTGATGGTTTCTCTGACAAGAATCCTTCTGTCACTCTTGTTTCAGTCCATGACCATCTCATCACTGGTCATCCCGATAGTGAGCTCACCATGGCCCCGATCCTCGATAATGCACCTCCCGTGGACATTCCTTTCGAAGGTGGGTTACTCAACGAGTAGTTGATGATGACGTTGACATGTTTATTGATGGTCCTCCTGATGACGCCCATGAAGATGGAAAGTTAGAACAAGAACGTTGTTACTAATTTCACTTCTTGAGACCCCTGTTATCAAGCTATTCTCTGAATCTAGTATACACTCGATTTCAGACTCCTTTGAGTCTGCGACATTTTCAGCTTTACAGACGGTCAGGTTACCGCTTTTTGCTACCGATCCAGACGACGACACTGCTATGACTGCTGCACTAACATCTGCTCGAGATCCCACACCTTTATACGACCTAGAGCTTGCTCCCGAGCTAGCTTCTGCTCCTTTTGGGTCAACTTGATGTTACACCTGCTGATCCTGCACCCTTGCCTGATCATGACCCTGTTTTTTTTGGTCTACCAGACAGTGCACCCCTTATACCTAACCCAGTATCTGCACCTGATGATCTTCTCTTTTGGTTGAGACGTTTGTTCCTGCCCCTGCACCCGCTGCTATTGCTCCTATGGAGACCGACGTCCATTGCACCGACATGCCTATCGCTTTCTTTCGGAACATACCCGCACCCCGGGAAGGTACTCTAGGTCAGGACCCGCATGACGACCCTTTAGCTACAGCAGCATTTTCCCCGACCTCACAGGCCGTACCGTTTGCTACTATCACCTCTACACCGCTGGACGAGCCATTTCGATGGTTCCTATCATACACTATGCTGATTTTAGACCCTTACCATTCCTCACATTATGGAGGCTACACACGGGATGAGTTACCCCTGTTACTACGGCTACAGTTTGAGGTTTTGAGTTATAGAGTTTTGGAGCCTGAGCTGACACCACGTCCTCCACCCTGTCTATTGCCAATATACTTTGGTCCTCCACATTTATCAAAGATCCCTTTGCGCTCTCACCTGTTGCTATTACACTTTTCCCAGGTTTTAATACTCGCCTCCTTACTACCGAGCAGCGGATCAGTTAATTACTTCGACAGGTATACAAACTCAAGGAGAAGCTCGCTCATGTTTGCAGTTTGCTTTCTTCACTCCTTCACCTCAAATACCAGTATAGTTGGTTTCTGGATTAGGTGGATTGCATTACAATTGGGTAAAGACACTAATGATAAGCTAAGATTGTGGAGACTTTTGAAGACTACTTCTGACTACGTAATTTTGATACACTGATATACTTATTGGACAAGGGTAGGGTGACCCTGTGTCCCTTTTGATGTGATACATTTTGTAAGACAATGCAATTGTGGTCGGAGAATAATGAGAGCCCAATCATCATTAAACATGCGACAATACTTTGTGGCCAATAACCAATGAAAGCTCAGTCTCTATGTCTTCGTTAAGCACGTTGTTGATCTATATGTGTGTGCTATAATTATAATGCTACGTGCTTACATGCTATGCTCTCATTAAACATAATTCCCAAATTTACTTGGTTATGCTATAATCATGCTATTGCTTGATTTGTTGATATGATGACCTATTATGTGTATGTACATATGACCTCTAAACAACTATATGCATTCCCTGGACAAATAAGACCTGACCTAACCAATCTTCTTCTAGGAAGATGTCGATCCAAAGGAACACCGATACCAACAATCATCTGCCGACGACAGAGGCAGAATTACAAGAACGCATCTTACAGGCCGTTGCACAGCGCGAGGCCCTTCGCTCCAAACGCGACGGAGGTACCCCGGGAAATAACATACCCAACGGCTGCACCTACGAGCAGTTCTTGAACCACAAACCTCGAGAATTCGACGGCACTGGGGGTGCTTTAGCTTTTGTGCGTTGGGTTGAGAAGACGGATTATGTTTTGCGATTAAGTAAATGCGCCCCCGAACATCAGGTCACGTACATAGCTGGAGTATTTGTAGATGGGGCTCTGTCATGGTGGAACCTTCAGGTTCAGACAATGGGCGAGACTGCTGCATATGCTTTGACATGGGACGAACTGAAAGAACTGATGCGTAAAAGATATTGCTCTAGGGCAGAAGTCTAGAAGTTGGAGACTGAACTGTGGAACTTGAAAATGGAAGGTTCCAAGATAACTGAGTGTGTACAGAGATTTCACGATTTATCACAAGTTGTTTCGCGTCTGGTGGAACCAGAGTTTAAGAGAATCGAACTCTTCATTGGGGGATTGGCACCTCAGATTCTAAGCCTGGTGACAACATCAAAACCCTTGACGATCACCGATGCTATCGACTTAAGTGTGGCGCTCACTGAAGAAGCGGATAGACTAGGGAAATTTTCCACTTCGGAAGAGAAAGAGGAGACTCCTGTAGAGCCATCTGGAGATAACAAGAGAAAGTTCGCAAACTTCAAAAAGGGTACTCGGGTGAATAGCAAGAACAAGGCCAAAAAGGGAAAAGACTACATAGGTATCCTACCTAAGTGCGACAATTGTCTACGTTACCATGTCGGGCGATGTAAATATGGAAAATGTGATAATTGTGGCAAGAGGGGGCATCCCAAGGAGACTTGTAGGAAAGGTACTGAACCTAGAAATGGAGGCCAAGATGGTAGCAAGAATCACGGAGGAAACAACGACAACTATCAAGGCAGGATGAGAACTATCAAGGCAGGACGAGTGACAAACAAAAACGTGCTCAAGGTTGCCTTAACTGTGGAAGCAAAAAGCATTTCAGAAAATACTGCCCTAAGAAGAATCGGGCACAAGGATGAAAGCTCAATAGCGGAGCTAGGGAAGCACACCAGAATCCGAACAAGGTTATCCATATGTTCCATAATAGTCAACATTATGCATCTGTGCTACTTGATATTATTACAAACTTTAGCTTCGCATCTCTAGAGTTAGAGAGTGTACTTGGTTTAGTAGCAAGTGAGTTAGATAACCCGTACTAACTAAAGGGAACTTTGACGACGTATTTGGAATGGATTAGTTGTCAAGCAATCGAGCGGAGATTGTTATCCACATTCCGATGACGAACGACGAAATGATCATGGTTCATGAAGCAGTATACGCCCTACGGATTATCCGTTGTTGAAGACACGGAGGTTTTCATGCAAAGGATGTGTTGTTTTCTTGGCTCATGTCGTGGACAAGGCAGCCGAAGAACCAAAACTCGAAGATATCCCTGTGATAAGGAAATATCTTGAAGTCTTCCCCGAAGACTTGCCGGAATTGTCTCCTCGACGACAAGTCGAATTTCGCATCAATTAGATTTCCAGGCGCCGCACATGCAGTCAATGCGCCTTAACGACTTACACCTTCGGAGATGCAAGGATTGTCAGTGTAACCTCAGTAGTTGATAAAGAAGGAAGTTAACAGACCAAGTTTTCCGTTTTGGGTAACCTCAGCTCTGCTCGTCAAGAGGAAGGACGATAGTTTCCTTACGAGCATCAACTACCAGGAGCCGAACGAGCTAACCAACAAGAGTTGGTAACTCTTGCCGAGGATTAACAAATTATTTATTTAACTAACTGTGAGGATCCAACTGCTATTACACGACTGATCGATGATCAACTCCCATTAGCTGTGAATTCAGCAAGAAATGATACCGGGGAAATTGTTTGACAATAACTTGTTTTAAACACACACAAAAATTGTGTTTCCTACACAATGCACAAAAGAGTTTTACACAAAATACGAAACTTTGGGAACTTAGAAAACAAATACTTAGGACCCTTGGGAACCCAGGTCCAAACTCGTAAAGATTCTTGCTTAAGAACCACACCTGTTAACTCAAAGAAACCCCATCATCCTGACATATACGCTATTTCCTTGACCAAACAGAAAGTACTCAAGGTTCCTTTGTTGCAATCATCACTTTTGCTTCTAGCAGTAGATGTTTGCATCTCTACTCCCCTTAATGGTAGTTGCACCGCGTTAATTTTCTTCGCTGAGAGCGAACACACATTTGCTTCGATACTTGGCCATTTGGTCATTTTAGCAATTACTCATGGTTTCATTGCTTGGAAACTTATATGTTACACATGCACCATTTGCTACGCATGTGGTTTCGTTTCGAATAAACGCTTCATTGAAGGACACATATTATTTTGCTAAAAGCTAACTATTGGTTTATGATTCGAATAACCTACATTATTGTAATTGTTGACTCCTTTGCTATCAAGTCAACACACTTTCTTGAAACTTCTTCTCTTTCAAGTTACATTCATGGTTTATTTTCGTGACCATGCTGAAATTCCCTTGTTGATACATACGTTTATTGTCGAAATACGCTGAAACCAAGTTCAATTGCTTGAACTTATCCACTTCGCATATTCAATTTAAGAAGCCATATGATGTATTGGGAACATCATATTCAAATATTTATGCAAAGGTTCTTTTGTTTCGAGTCGTAGTAGACTTGATTGGTCTACGACTCCACTAAATCATTTGTTAGTTTCAACACCTTGCGGTGATACTTTCACAAAATTAAAGTTTGCGCTAATTTGGTTGCGCACCTCACACACGGATCTAATTGTTTATTTATTGACTGTTCTAAATCTATTCTGTTTATCACGATTAAAGCGATCTCAACACAGTTGTGTGTTAAGGCAATGGTTCATAGATTCATTTCATATCACGATGTACCTCCTAACGATTATTTCATTGTCGATCACATGCCTTGCAGTACTTAATACTTTTTCATCTTCGATCAGAAACAGTGGTTCTTTGATGTTCCGTATTCAATTGAAAACTCTATGACATTGTGTAAATCGAATCTTCATATTGTCTCAGTACACTTTCATTTGATTTCAAGCACGGTGAACTTGTTCGGTCGCCACTATATTTGAATTATGTCATTACGACACCTTGTGGTGTCATTACAAATTTGTAGCTTGTGCTAATCATGGTCAACCATTTCACACAAAACTACACATACTTTTGTTTGACCTGTCATTTAAACATTCCTAACGCAACTACGAATTTAGGCAATGATACACCGGATTCGCTTGTATTTCACTCGGTGTATTTTCGCAATCCAAGAATGTCAACACACTAATCCTTACAATTTAATTATTCGAAAGTTGACAGAACATTTTCATATTCAAGTTGTTGATTTAGAGATCATATAGCGAATGCTATGGTTCGGGAAAACTCATATGCATATTGTGACCGATTGTTTGAGATTCCATTAGTCGACACTCCTTTGTTACACCCCTGTTAACTGAGTTACACTAGCTTATACATTTATACATCCTGTGTCCTTTGACATCAAATGCTAGAACACATACCTTTTAACCACTGGGTTCTTGTTGTTGAGATACATACTTGGATGCACCTGATGTGAATAAGATTTGATTCGGTTTTACGGTTATCTACCTCAGTACTATTCATATACATACACGCATAATGTAACCCTAAGGAGTTAAGGTAGAACAAATTTCGAGGACGAAATTTTCTTAACAGGGGGAGAATGTGACAACCGTCAAATTTGCATTCATCCGTACAATTATAAAATGACGATTAGTGCTTAATGACTGTGCTGATTTACAAATGACTGCTTTCTAATTTATGTATCATACTTACATGCGCATCACATTACATATTGTCACATCATTTTTACATGCAAACCTTAGTGACATAAACAATGCACAAAGCACGGTTAGCACAGTTAACGGATAACGCAGAAAAATGCTGACGAGGTTCAGTACATAGACAGACAGTATTTTGAGAACCAGTATGGGCCAGAAACCAAGTACTACATTAGTATGGTGTGTAGGGAAGTAAGGACCACAAAACTGCTTTTCTAGGAAATAGTTTAAGTGCTGGAAAGTGCCTAAAACTTACCTAAAGTGCAGAATTCTGCAGAAAATTCAGCAAATCAGCTTTTTAATAAGCTAGTAACATGCAAACACATGACTAAACGGTCCTAAATGCTTTCCTAAGTGTCGGGAATTATAAGTGTCACAAAAGGGTACATAACGAACACTAAACAGAATAGTTTAGCACTTTAACGAACCAGTATCGAATCGAACAATCGGACATTACCTGAAACACCAAAATTATACTAGAAGCATTGTTTTAATGTTTCTGAGCTAGTTATGATCCCCGAACATCATAACACCCCACTAAAAAAAATCTAGTAAATAACACTTGCAACTAACACTTGAAATGGAACCTTATCTAACTATATGGTTAAAACTTACACTTAGACCCCCCCCCCCCCTTTGTGTATAGACGGTCACAATAACCCCACCAAAATCACCACTAAATCTCATCAAGATCTTACATGATCTCCCTAGATATTGCTTGATCTTGCAAGATATTATTGGATTTTATTTGATCTTATTAGATATGGTTAGATCTTTACTTGATCTTGCAAGATATTATTGGATTTTATTTGATCTTATTAGATATGGTTAGATCTTTACTTAATCTTGCAAGATATTATTAGATTTTACTCGATTTATTAGAAGATATGCCTTCTACTATATGACATAAAATCTATGGAGATCTTGATAGATTGGATAATAGATTATATAAACCCTTAGTCCTTCACTCATTTCATTATCTTCATCACCAACACAAACTCTCTCTCTCTCCCTCTTGCATACCTACGGCCAAGAAAACCCCACCCCCATCCATCATCTTCAATCCTTTTCCAACCATTCTACATGTATACAAAGGTGTAAGGAGCTAAGTTAGGAAGCTTGGAGCTTTCGGAAGTCGAAGGACCTTCACCGTTTGCTTTTATCCACTTCATTTCTCCACTTGTTCATCCCTAGCCTTGAGCTAGTAGTAAGATCTTCTACACACCCTTTTACATCTTGTTTAGATGGTTAAAAGATTATATATGTTGTAAATCACAAGAACACTAAAGAACATAATCTTGAATCTTGAACATAAGCCTAACATATGATGAAATAGTGATGAAACTATGTTGTTTAATGTGTGAATGATGTTTGCTTGTTATTTACTTGAGATTATGATGTTGATCATCATAAGGAGCTTACTAGATTGTGATTAAACACATGATCTAGCAAGTTAGAGGATGATTATGTGTTAACACAAGAAGATCATATATAAGCATGAACTTAAATAATAAGATGATTTCTTGAAAAATAATAAACAAAGTAAGCTAGTAATCTTATGAATCTAAGATTTATGAGTGGTTTTCCAAAAGAACCAAGTTCAAAATGTGATTTTTAGAAGATCTTGATGCTTACTTAAATATACACTATTTTTGGTGATGAAATAAGTATAAGGGCACTTTGTTTACAAGAAAAGTTCAAAAGAATGATTTTTGGAAAAATCATCTAACAAGTTGTAAACACGCAAATCTTTCAAGAATGAGATTTTTAAAGTAATAAACACACTTTAAAGGGTAACTAAGTCTACTAAACATACTACCGAGTTACTACAAGTTTTGTGAAAGATCAAGTTCATGTTGTTATGTAAATTGTATAGTTTTTGCACTTGGTAAGTGTGGATTGATTATTGATTGCTTGCGATGATTTTTGAAAAGAAAATGGTATGCTTAAATAGCATGGACATCTCTATTTTTAGGGGAAACTATGGCAAAATTTTCTAAAAATATAAACACTTAGAAAAATATTTTCTAACAAGTATTTACAAGTGTATTTAACTATGGTTTTCAATATAAACTTTGCCATAGAATTTGTTACAAAAACACAAGTATTGGAGGTTGGTTTTTATAAACAATAATGAATAAATATGTATTCAGAATATATATTTACATTAAAGACACTTGTGTGAATATTTGTATACTTGGTGATATAGTTATATTATTTTAGGGTAAAATAATATAACTTAACAAAATACCATGAAATTTACTGTCCGAAATATTACCAAAAATCACAAGGAATAAATATATAAGTTACACACATAGTATTGGGGACCCGAATGATAGAACGTAACTTACAAAATATTCCAGAAAATACGTTATGAATATATTTTTGGTAAATACCATTTTGGATACGAAAGAAATGAGAACATGACTTTATTATTATTACAAAGTTATATCATATTTTTTACAAGTAGAAAATATATTATTTTGGAAGTAAGAATATATTTTCTTGGTATATTTAGAAGATATATGATTTTTTGGGAAAAATATATATTTTCTAGAAATACATTATTTTGGATAAAATAAGTTTATATATATTTTCTAAGTAAGACTTGAAAATATATTGTTTTGGAAATATATTGGGAATATGTTGGCATATTTTTATTTGGAATAATACACCGGAATACGACGGCAATACATGGCAAGTTGTACAAATACAAGAATACGGATATACATGTATGAGACACCCCCATCCTTGGGAAGGAAATACGAATATAAATACTTGAGAAGTTGACGGGTGGTCCGTAGGACAACCCTTAAAAGGTCTAAATATATGCACATTCCATGCTTTATTCAGTTAATTGCTTGAACTTGGTAACCACTCTATATTTGATAATGTAGGTGTTAAAGTGCTCAAGATGCGGATTTTATGATGATTGGATGGATGTCGCAAGTGATGGAAACAAGTTTGGGTCATGAGAGAGTTAACAAGAAAACAAACCGTAACCTACGGCAGAGGGCCGTAGGTTACGGCCTTCACTGAAGCCATTATGCACCGCCGTAAAACAGGAGCCCCCAGCCGTAAGGCTTAATTGCTCGCCGTAACCTACGGCAGGCGGCCGTAGGTTACGGCTCCGTGTTGACATGTTGACTAGCTTACTGCCGTAACCTACGGTAGGCAGCCGTAGGTTACGGCGCCGACTGGGCTCAAAGTGTAACTTACACATTAAATGGTCATTTGGAGAAGATTTATGGGGTCTAATCATCTTCTTTCGGTTACAACCTGCTTGTGAACGAGTTTTGGAGAATTTTTAGAGACTTTGGCTTGGAAAAGACTTGTCTAATCATTAGTTTTGGTGGCTTTGATCTTTATGAACGATAAGACTATTGCTATGATGTTTGTTCAAGCCATGAGTGGCTAAACTTTGGATGATTATCGTGGGTTGAAGGTTTGTGTAAGACTTTGTGTTTTGATTTTATATTTCTAGAATAATGAACCCTTCTCTATGATTTGTTTGTTATGGTGTGTGATTGCTTGCTTGTAAATTGTTAATTGTTAATTAGTGTGCTAATCTTGTTCGAAACTATACGTTCTTGGTGTCGTTGGCAATCGAGATATCATAGGTAGAATCATGATTGAGTGTTGATTAATTGGTCATCGGGTAACAACCTCGCGTTCTAGGAATCCGAGTACTTAGTTCCCTTTCACCACATCAAGTAGTCATACATGAATCATGTCTATGTGATTCTTTCTAGTTGAATGATAGCACAAATGTCGGAGCAAACCGGAAATTTAAGATAGTCATTTGTCTCTAATTTTGCTTACAACCAAAACTTTTCTTTCGCAATCTATTTAGTTAAATTTAGTTTTTAAAACCAAACCAATCAAAATCAACTCTTGAATTTTATTTTATTTGCAATTAGGTTAATTTATTCAAAGTTAGATACTCTAGCAAATAACACATTTTCCACAAACTCCCTGTGTTCGATACCCACTTACCGCTAGCTAATTAGTTGTATTTGGATTAAATTTGATTGTGACCACGACATCACGTCAAATTTTGGCGCCGTTGCCGGGGAGTAGTGCGCAACGTGTGTTATTTTTGATCTTTTTAAGTTTGTTATTTTTCTTGTTTACGCTGGGTGTGTTAGTGTGCAGGTATTGACAGGTGCATGCGTACTAGGAGCTCTCACAAGCTTTCACCATTAGCATTTGATTCGGAAATTGAACGAAATTTGAGAGGAAACAGAATATTGTTAAGGGAAAACAGAATCAGTGGTTCACCAACAACACCAACTACACCAATTACACCACTTAGATACATGGATCCACCACCACCACCCACTACGGGTGAACTTATACCACCTTTCATACCATCATCCACTCAACCTTCACCAAATACTACCATTCCTATATCCACACCAGAAATCAAACCAACCAACACTACTTTACCCGAGAACACTCAATCTGAATACTCTTTTAGCTATCAACCTACATCATCTACCGTTCCATCCTATTCAACATTCTTCCCATCATCCGGTCAACCATCATCATCACAAATACCACCACCTAACCTATTTCAACCCGGTCCATCCATTATTCATTCTACTCCATTTCAACCGGGAGTACAATTCCAACATACTTCGGGAGTAAGACAAGATGGGTATGACGATGGGTATGATGACGATTTTGGGGGATACGGTGAAGAAGGATACATGTATGGAGGTGATGGAGACCAAGGAGAGTATAATTTTGTGCAAAGTCGGGGTGTGAGTCAAGGGATGCAAGGTTATGGAAGAGTTCAACAAATTGTTCTTCGACAACAAGTGCCACCACAAGGTCCACAGATTCAAAGGCAAGTGCAACAACAACAAAATGTGAGGGCAATGTTCCAACCACTTCCACAACACTTTGGGCCTCCACGAACGCCAGTTCAAAGACCAATGGGTCCTATACGTCCAAGAGCTCGGGTGGGTGTACCGAGACGACATCTTCGAGAACATGCTAGAGGTATAGAGGCACATTTTAGGCCGGTAATTACTCATAATCCTTCACCGGTGGTTATTCCTCACAACAACCAAGGAAGAACCTTTGAAGTAAGGACTAATTCACTGCAAAGTTTGCTGAAATATAAGGGGCTAGCAACAGAGGAACCTTATTTTCATTTGGAGGCCTATGATTCAATTTGCAATACTCTTGGGAGTCAAGGTTTTTCGGCCGATGATGTTAAGTTAGTCTTGTTTCAATTTTCGTTGGAGGAGAAGGCAAAGAAGTGGTTCTATACTTTGCCTTCAGCATCGATTTATACTTGGGCGGAAATGCAACAAATATTTTTGGATGAATTTTACACCGCTCAGAAGACCAATGATGCTACGAAGGGTTTGAGGAGTTTTCAGCAGCAACAAGGTGAGATGTTCCATGAGGCCTTTGAGCGTTTCAACATGATGATTAAGAATTGTCCTCACCACGGAATTGAACTTTGGGAATTAATGAATGCTTTCCACGAGGGGTTGAGTGCCGAAGACGCTCGTGACTTAATGTCTATTACCGGTGGCACTTTTGGTACGAACTATGAGCAAGATGATTGGGAGTCTTTGGAGAAAATGGCCATTACTTCAAAGAGGAAAGCTCAAGCATCAAGGAGAGCACGACCGGCCATTACCCGAACACAAGTGCATGCGGTTGATGATGGTAATGTTCAACCTTCTAACCAAATTTATGATGTTTGTGTTGTTTGTAATGAGATAGGTCATGCGGCTGAAAATTGCCAAGGAGGTGATGGGCAATACGAAGAGGTTCATGTTGTGCAAGGTCAAGGAGGGGGTGGTAGGAACTTTAACATGAATTCTAACACTTACCACCCCGGGTTGAGGAACCACCCAAATTTTCGGTATGGGAACCCTTCAAATCAAGCTAACCCGAATTTCCAAGGAAACCAAGGATTTCAAAGGAAATATCAAACGGGTCAAAGCTTTTTGGGTGGAAACGAAGTAATGGAGATGTTGAAGGCGATGCAAGTTGAAATGCAACGAATGAATCAACGTGATGAGGTTCGGGTGCAAAAGGACGAGGCCCGTGATAAAGCGATTCAAACTTTAACCACCCAAATGGGTCAACTTGCAAGTGAAGTGGCGATATTGAAGAAAGCAAAAGGCCAACTACCAAGTGACACGGTGATAAATCCCAAAAACATTAAAAGTGTTAATATCAATGTGGTAAGCACCGTTCCTAGTACAAAATTTAATGAAACATTGCTAACTTCTTCGTCTCAAGTGAATGCAGGTTTGGAAAAAGATGCCGAAATCGAGAATGATAAAGAGTATGGAGCGCCAATCGTACCTATCCGAGTGGGGAAACTAAAAATTCCTCATGCATTGTTGGATTATGGGGCGAGCATGAGTGTGTTACCGGGTGAGCTATATGACATGTACGATTTCGGTCCGCTTGAAGATGTAGACACCATGGTGAGCTTGGCGGATGAGAGTTGGAGGCGTCCACGGGGAATGGTTAAGAACGTTATGATGCGGTTGGGAGAATTTGAATACCCGGTGGATTTTCTGGTTTTAGATTATGCTACTACCACGATGGCGTCACAACAAAGGGTGATTTTGGGTCGACCGTTTCTCTATACGGCAAATGCTCAAATCGATTGTAGAGAAGGAATCATTGCTATGACCGAAAAGAACCGTAAGTTGTCATTTGATGTTCAGACTAAGATGATTAATTACGATTTTGTTGTAGCGAAGGATATCGGGTATAGTGAAAAGGTGTTTCAAAGAATGAGAAGAAATCACCCACCGGATCGTGAAGAAAGGCATATGGGTTCAAGCAAGAGCGTATTTGATTACCCACCGAGTCAAAACAAGATGGATGCATTTTGCTCAATGGCACGAGGAAGTGATGGAGATGGCAGGAACCGCTTCTTTGAGCCACCTTAAATAGGGGTGGCATGGTCTGGCTGAAGACCTGAAAACTTAGCGCTGCTCGGGAGGCAACCCGAGGTTCTTCACTGATCTTGTTATTTCTTTAGTTTTCTATGTTTCAGGGCCATGGCAACATTCAAGTGTGGGGAGGATGTACGGATATTTGTGTGAAGGTGGTGATAGAAAGTCGGATTATCTACAACATCTGTTTTGTCAAACTTCACCAGGTCATGTACTCTTTCCTTAGTCTTGATATGTTCTTTAGCTTTGAAATATTGGTAGTTAGTTTGTTTGCTTTTGTTTAAAAAAATAAAAAAAAATACAAAAAGAAACTCGGGGTTGAGAATATTAGCAAAGGCTAATGTTGTTGGTTAAAAGCGATCCTTCCCTCAAAGTCATACATTGGGACAATGTATCCCAAGTGTGGGGATGGGGGAATTTTTGAGAAATTTAAAAAAAAAATTGTAAATCCGAGAAAAATTGTCAAAATTTGAAAGCTTGATTTTGTTCCGCTTGACACGCCGACTATAACAACTCGTATCAAAAGTCCTATTTATTTTATTAGTGTATCCAAAAGGAAACCCTAATTGAGACACCCAAGTGATTCTACACAAACCCTAAAATTTTCAGAATAATTGGAATTAGGATCAGGGCCCCTAAAACTCAAGGGGGGTAAAACCCTATTAACGATTATCCTTATAAAATGCTGTCGAAATAGAATTTTCATGCAACGTCGACTCATCAGGGCTAGGTAGGTGACAAAGCAGGCCTACCCTACTTTGACACCCCAGGCGATACGCGGCACGTACCGCAGATTCTTTCGCGACTAGCGGGAGGTGCAAATTTTGGGTATAAATAGAAGGGCCTGGTACTTGCATTCTGTTGTTCGTTCGACAAAAAATTCACAAAATACACTGAGTTACGTTCTGTTTACCACAATTAACACACACGGATCACTAATCGACGCCGCAATCAGGGTAATAACTCGATCGCTGATACGATTCAATGTCTGATTGATTAAAATATCCAATGGATGTTTAAGTGCTGCCCACATTAGGGTTATGCTTTGTCATTCGTCGTTAATTCGATGGATGTTTAAGTATCGCACTTTGTCATTCGTTGTGAGAGTTTGATCTCGTGAATTATCGTAAAAGCTGTATTAAGTTACTGACTGAATTGTGTGCCTGTTATTAATTTAGGTTAAAAGGCTAATCAGTAGGCTAAACTCTGCCCGTATAAATCTGCAATGTGAGTCATTCTCTTTTTATCAACTATTTTTACAATACCTCAAATTATTTTCAAAATTTATAATTACAGGGACTAAGTCGTGGATATCTTAAATCACTGGCTAGTGGGGTATTGTGCACATTACGAATTTTATCCCAGTTAGGTTCATTGACCTACTAGGGAAAATCATCACTATTTAGGTTCATTGATCTAATAGTGGTATGACCATCGTCACCATTGTGACATGTCACCATTGTGACACAGCGCCAGATAAAAATAAAATAAAAGCCATTGTAATCGCTCTTATGCTGTAATTAATAACTATGCATCATTTTGTGTAAATAGAATGATTCACTCAGTATTTCCCGCTGACAAAACCTTTTTCAAACATGTTTCAGGTGATCTGTTATGATCCAGTATAAGTGTCGTGAAGCACTACAAGCTTAAGGAAGTGGCTCATGATAAAATAAAGAAACATGTTTTGTAAAATAAAGATTTCTTCGTGAAATCAAAGGATTGTAAATTACCGGGGTTTTATCCCGAGTTGTGAAATAAAATAATCGGGAAATATTTCAGTTTTAAAAAGATCCTGACGATAAACGTCCGCTGTTAAACTCAATTAATTAAATATCACGGGATTTCTGTCCCGTGGCTCCTGAAACGGGTCAAACCGGGTCGGGGGCCGTGACAGAAAAAGGTGGTATCAGAGCCACTGATCGAGCCACTGATTTAAGCCAATTAAGTATTTAGAAAATACTTAATTTTTATTAATTGCTATTTTGTGATTATGTGTTTTATTATCTGACTAATTGTGTACAGTATGGGCAGATCTTTATATGCTAGCCAATATAGCAATTAATGCAAATACTTAAATAATTTGACCCAAGCTTTAGCATCTTTATTATCTACAGTCTAGAAACCTTATTCAGTAAATAAATACATTTATAAATAAAACCTAGTGTGCTTTAACTTTCAGTTATTTTGTAGTTACACAGTCTGGAATAATATTTAAAGGTTTCCTATTTTGTTATAATTAGTAATGGTGTGTATTTTGCATAACAGCATGAGTGACTTGTCTGACGCCCTTCAGAATTTAAATCTCTATCCGGTAAGAATAGAAGTTTCCAGAGATTTCAATAGGTATATACCAGACATAGAAGAACCTATAGAATTCAATGCTTTACCTCTCGAGAAACCCAAGCCTAAGAAAATAGAAATTGGAGAAAACTCTAGGCAAATTGAGGGGTTACCATCTCAGGAAGAACTAGATTTTATATTGATAAGCTATAATACTATTAAGCCTATTAATGAAAATGATTTTATTCATTCTCTTGAAACACAACTACCAATGAACTTAGAACCAGCTATTCCAAACCCTTCAATCCACTCGCAAATAGACGAATGGTTGACTAATGAAATACAGTTACAAAACAATCCCTATAAGTTTTTTTCCTCAGTGCAATCCAGAACCTTTACCAAATCCACCAATAAGTAACGGGAATATGGCTGAACTCCACCACTTTGGCGAAGAACTAATAGATGCTGGGAATAGGATCCAAGAGATTGGGGGACAGATCTCCTGAAAATACGATGAGAGGGAACGCCGTTACTAGAATATCATATGACAAAGGATATGGGATTTATGAAACTGTGATTGTGTAATAGTAATAGTAAAATCAGTATGTGTAAAATAAATAATAAAACAGGTGTATATAGAAGCATGATATAATCTATAAAACAAATGAAATTTTAGAAAGTTACAATTTTGTTTGTATATTCGATTACGGGATTATGTGCAATTAATTGTGACATTGGATTATTTCTTTTATACTAATTATTTATCTATAAATTAGTTATCAGATGGAAAACGCTAATAATGAACCAGTTAATGAGGTTAATCAATCTAAGCAACAACCGGGGGATCAATATATGACCAGGCAGGATATAGAAAATATCGTTGCTCAAGGGATAGCCAACGCTATTCCAGCAATAGTTGCTCAAGGGATAGCCAACGCTATTCCATCAATCGTTGCTGCTGTTAAAAATCCAATCGAACCGCAACAAATCATTCCTAGCAAACGTATTTCTGAAGATAACTTCAGTAATAGTATAAACGGAGGCAATAATCATACTAATCATGAGAATGAACCACGACAAGCTCCGCTCCCTAAGAAAATGAAAGCTGCAACGCCTGGTTGCACTTACAAAGAATTTCTTGCATGTAAACCCACTGAGTTTGCAGGCAATGAAGGAGCGACTGTGGCACTGCGTTGGTTAGAGAAAACCGAGGTAGTAATTGCCATAAGTAAATGTGCTCAGGATGATCAGGTCATGTACGCGTCAAACCTTTTCAAAGAAGGGGCGCTAGAATGGTGGAATACGGTGTTACAAGCAAAAGGAAGAAGGATGGCATATGCTATGAATTGGGAAGAATTTAAGAGCTTTGTAGAAAGAAAATTATGTCCCGAGTATGAAAAGGAACAAATGAAAAATAAGTTTCTAACCCACTGGATGGTGGATGTAGATTGTCGAGGGTATACTTCAACATTCTTCGAGTATGCTCGAGTGGTACCAACCCTGGCTTCGCCAGAGCCGGTACTTATTTCTCGTTATATTTGGGGATTGATTTCTGAAATTCGTAATATCGTCAAGGCTGCGAAACCTCGCACGATTGATGATGCGGTGGATTTAGCCAATACTCTGACTGATGAACTAGTACGGACAAGAGAAGAAAATAGAAGGAAGGAAGTAGCCCAAAAGATTACTCAAGGATTCCATCCGGGTAACCATAACAATTTCAAGAGAAGAGGAAATGGGCAATCTTCCACTAACCCATTTTGCAATTTTTGCAAAAGGAAGCATTTTGGAAGATGCAAAGGATATTGCATTTTTTGCAAAATTCCGGGGCATCAAGAAGAAGACTGCAGGAGGAAGAAATTTTCAGTCTGCTACAACTGTGGAGAAGCTGGACATCTTAGACCAGACTGTCCAAAACTGAACAAACCATCTGACAATAAAGCCAAACCTACAGAAGGAGCAAAAAGGAATGTAAGAGCCTTCCAACTGACTGCTCAGGAAGCAGAGCTCATTCCAGATGTGGTAGCTGGTACGTTCTTAGTTCACAATGGTTACACAAAAGTATTATTTGAGTCTGGTGCAAACCAAAGTTTTATAAATACTTCATTCTGCCAAACTCTTAACTTACCTTTAATCAGCATTAGGCCAATTTCTACAGTAGAATTGGCAGATGTGAATTCAGTTAAAATAAATAAGGTTCTGCAAAACGTAAAAATAGAACTTTTAAGTCATAAATTTTCTGCAACCCTATTATCTATGAAATTAGTTGAATTCGATGTTGTAGTAAACAACCATGCTCGAATTATCTGTGATAAGAATTCCATAGAAATTTGTGCACCCACTGGAGAAGTAATAATGATTACAGGAGATAAGCCATGTAAACCCATAAAAATTCATATCAGTAATGAAAGTTGCTAATTATGAACAAAAGCAAGGAATAGTATATATGATTTCAGTAATCATTAATACTAAAGATAAAGAACTTAAGGAAATTTCTGTAGTTTCAGAATACCCAGATGTATTCCCAGAAGAGTTACCAGGGTTACTACCAGATAGAAAGGTAGAATTTAGGATTCAGCCAATCCTAGGAACTACACCGATAGCCAAGGCACCTTATCGGTTAGTTCCTACAGAAATGTTAGAACTGAAAAAGCAATTAGATGAATTATTAAGTAAAGGTTTCATACAACCTAGTTTATCCTCATGGGAGGCACCATTGTTGTTTGTTAAGAAAAAGGATGATTCGATGAGAAAGTGTATTAATTATAGGGAATTAAATAAGGTTACAATTAAGAATCGATACCCATTACCTAGAATTGATGATCCATTCGATCAATTCCAGGGAGATAGATATTTTTCTAAGATCGACTTACGTTCCGGTTATCATCAATTGAAAGTACAAGAGGAAGACATACCTAAAACTGCTTTCAGAACTAGGTATGGTCATTACGAGTTTACAGTTATACCCTTAGGATTAACGAATGCACCTACAGCATTCATGGACGTGATGAATAGGATCTGTAAACCGTATTTGGATAAATTTGTAATTGTCTTCATAGACGATATACTTATATATTCAAAAAGTCAGGGGGAACATTGCCAACATTTGCATGCACTCTTAACTTTGTTAAGAAAAGAAAATCTTTACGCCAAACTCTCGAAGTGTGAATTTTGGATGTCAGAAGTGCAATTTCTATGTCATATGGTGAATCATGAAGGTATTCACGTAAATCTTGATAAGATAGCAGCAATTACCAAATGAAAGGTTCCGCAATCCGCAATGGAAATTAGGAGTTTTGTAGGTTTAGTTGGATACTATAGACGGTTTATTAAAGGGTTTCTCCCAGATAGCTATACCATTAACTAAGCTAATCTGTAAAACAGTTAAGTTTGAATGGGGACCTAAACAAGAAGAAGCCTTTAGGATCTTAAAGCATAAATTAACAAAATCCTAGCCTTACCAGAAGGAACAGAAGATTTTAAAGTATATGGTGATGCTTCAAAGCTAGGATTTGGATGTGTATTAATGCAACGCAAAAAGGTAATTGCGTATGCATCAAGGCAATTGAAAAAGCACGAAGAAAACTATACCACTCATGACTTAGAATTAGGAGTTATAATTTTTGCCCTTAAGATTTGGAGACATTATCTGTATGGAAGTAAGTTTACAGTCTATACGGATCATAAGAATTTAATATATATATTTGGGCAAAAAGAATTAAACATGAGGCAAAGGAGATGGATGAAAATCCTAAGTGACTACGACTGTGATATTCAGTATCACGAAGGAAAGGCTGAAGACGGCTAGAGATCGCCAAAAGAGTTATACAGATAATAGACGAAAACCGTTGGAGTTTCAAGTTGGAGACAAAATGCTATTGAAAGTATCTCCTTGGAAAGGAGTTGTTAGATTCGGTAAGAAAGAAAAGCTAAGTCCAAGGTACGTAGGACCATTTCCAGTCATCTAACATATAGGACCAGTTGCTTATAGTTTAGAACTACCAGGAGAGTTAACTGGAGTACATGATGTATTTCAAGTATCCAATTTCAAGAAATGTCTATCAGACGAATCTTTGGTAGTACCTCTCCAAGATATAGAGGTAAACGAAAAGTTAAAATTTGTTGAGAAACCTCTTCAGATAGAAGATCGAAAGGTGAAATTTCTTAGGCACAAACGACTAGTGCTAGTTAAAGTTAAGTGGGATTCGAAGAGAGGAGCTGAATACACTTGGAAGCTGGAATCAGAGATGAAGCGAAAGTATCCTCAATTAAGGTGGGGAGAATGTAACAACTCGTATCAAAAGTCCTATTTATTTTATTAGTTTATCCAAAAGGAAACCCTAATTGAGACACCCAAGTGATTCTACACAAACCCTAAAATTTTCAGAATAATTGGAATTAGGATCAGGGCCCCTAAAACTAAAGGGGGGTAAAACCCTATTAACGATTATCCTTATAAAATGCTGTCGAAATAGAATTTTCATGCAACGTCGACTCATCAGGGCTAGGTAGGTGACAAAGCAGGCCTACCCTACTTTGACACCCCAGGCGATACGCGACACGTACCACGGATTCTTCCGCGACACGTACCGCGGATTCTTCCGCGACTAGCGGGAGGTGCAAATTTTGGGTATAAATAGAAGGGCCTGGCACTTGCATTCTGTTGTTCGTTCGACGAAAAAATTCACAAAATACACTGAGTTACGTTCTGTTTACCACAATTAACACACACGGATCACTAATCGACGCCGCAATCAGGGTAATAACTCGATCGCTGATACGATTCAATGTTCGATTGATTAAAATATCCGATGGATGTTTAAGTGCTGCCCACATTAGGGTTATGCTTTGTCATTCATCGTTAATTCGATGGATGTTTAAGTATCGCACTTTGTCATTCGTTGTGAGAGTTTGATCTCGTGAATTATCGTAAAAGCTATATTAAGTTACTGACTGAATTGTGTGCCTGTTATTAATTTAGGTTAAAAGGCTAATCGGTAGGCTAAACTCTGCCCGTATAAATCTGCAATGTGAGTCATTCTCTTTTTATCAACTATTTTACAATACCTCAAATTATTTTCAAAAGTTATAATTACAGGGACTAAGTCGTGGATATCTTAAATCACTGGCTAGTGGGGTATTGTGCACATTACTAATTTTCTCCCAGTTAGGTTCATTGACCTACTAGGGATAATCATCACTATTTAGGTTCATTGATCTAATAGTGGTATGACCATCGTCACCATTGTGACACGGCGCCAGATAAAAATAAGATAAAAGCCATTGTAATCGCTCTTATGCTGTAATTAATAACTATGCATCATTTTGTGTAAATAGAATGATTCACTCAGTATTTCCCGCTGACAAAACATTTTTCAAACATGTTTCAGGTGATCTGTTATGATCCAGTATAAGTGCCGTGAAGCACTACAAGCTTAAGGAAGTGGCTCATGATAAAATAAAGAAACATGTTTTGTAAAATAAAGATTTCTTCGTGAAATCAAATGATTGTAAATTACCGGGGTTTTATCCCGAGTTGTGAAATAAAATAATCGGGAAATATTTCAGTTTTAAAAAGATCCTGACGATAAACTTCCGCTGTTAAACTCAATTAATTAAATATCACGGGATTTCTGTCCCGTGGCTCCTGAAACGGGTCAAACCGGGTCGGGGACCGTGACACCGACACCTATTCCTAGTCTTTTCTTGGTGAGAATTTGGGCCACATATGATTGTTATTGATATTTCTTTGTTTGAGTGGCGGTGTGTGTAGTGTGTTAATAGAACTTGTGTGTGAATACTTGATAAATCCTAGAATTAGCATGCTTTTGGAAATGATAGGGGACTTTTAGGTAGCCTCGTCTAGATGTGTGAGAGTGCGGGATTGGTGGGTTGGACCTCATACTTTACATATATGAGCTTGGTATTGTGAGGGGTGGGGGTTTGGTCCTTAGAAAGCCACGTTTGAGCCTTAAACCATTCGGTTGTGACCCAAGCCTACTTCTTATATAAACTTTACCTATTGAGATGACCCGGTTTGGGAAATTTAGTATGTAGTGTTGATGTTCTTGTATATATTATTGAAGTGTATGAAAAAAAAAAGAAAAAAAAAAGAGAAAAATACAAAAAGAAGAATTTAGTTGTGATTAATAGTTGAAAAGTTGAAGATGTCTTGTATATAGTTGATGTTGTTTTGTTTAGTAGTAAAAATAAAATCGGGTCAAATCAATTAGCTCTTTCATATGTATTCTATTCCACCATTTTCCTACCTTTGCACCTAGCCCCGTTACAACCCGTAAATCCCTTTGATTCATAAGCATGCTAGATATTTGTTAGGAGGAAACTTGATTTTTATACAAGCTTATTGTCGCACACACACATACACGCATTGAGTGGTTTCGCATTACATGCTAATATTTCTTGCTACCGAGAATTTTTGTAAGGGGTGTGTCTTGTGGTATGATTGAAAGTTAGTAGAAGGACGGCACATTTTAGCTTGGTTTGCACGTTGATCGCTTGTGGTGTTGAATAATTTTCGAATGGGTTGCTTGGGACAAGCAACGGGTAAGTGTGGGGATGTGACGGGTGGTCCGTAGGACAACCCTTAAAAGGTCTAAATATATGCACATTCCATGCTTTATTCGGTTAATTGCTTGAACTTGGTAACCACTCTATATTTGATAATGTAGGTGTTAAAGTGCTCAAGATGCGGATTCTATGATGATTGGATGGATGTCGCAAGTGATGGAAATAAGTTTGGGTCATGAGAGAGTTAACAAGAAAACAAAAGAAAAAATTCACTGGTCACCGTAACCTACGGCAGAGGGCCGTAGGTTACGGCCTTCACTGAAGCCATTATGCACCGCCGTAAAACAGGATCCCCCAGCCGTAAGGCTTAATTGCTCGCCGTAACCTACGGCAGGCGGCCGTAGGTTACGGCTCCGTGTTGACCTGTTGACTAGCTTACTGCCGTAACCTACGGCAGGCAGCCGTAGGTTACGGCGCCGACTCGGCTCAAAGTGTAACTTACACATTAAATGGTCATTTGGAGAAGATTTATGGGACCCTTCTCTATGATTTGTTTGTTATGGTGTGTGATTGCTTGCTTGTAAATTGTTAATTGTTAATTAGTGTGCTAATCTTGTTCGAAACTATACGTTCTTGGTGCCGTTGGCAATCGAGATATCATAGGTAGAATCAGGATTGAGTGTTGATTAATTGGTCATCGGGTAACAACCTCGCGTTCTAGGAATCCGAGTACTTAGTTCCCTTTCACCACATCAAGTAGTCATACATGAATCATGTCTATGTGATTCTTTCTAGTTGAATGATAGCACAAATGTCGGAGCAAACCGGAAACTTAAGATAGTCATTTGTCTCTAATTTTGCTTACAACCAAAACTTTTCTTTCGCAATCTATTTAGTTAAATTTAGTTTTTAAAACCAAACCAATCAAAATCAACTCTTGAATTTTATTTTATTTGCAATTAGGTTAATTTAGTCAAAGTTAGATACTCTAGCAAATAACACATTTTCCACAAACTCCCTATGTTCGATACCCACTTACCGCTAGCTAATTAGTTGTATTTGGATTAAATTTGATTGTGACCACGACATCACGTCAGAAGTATCATTACAAAATATTGTTTAACAATTATTCCAAAAATTTAATAAACGTAATTTAAGTTAAAATATTTATTATTTTAACGAATAATTATATAACTTGGAATAATGATGAAGACACTTGGAAACGTAACTCAAAGGCACTAATTAATACTAAGTCAAGGCACGACCGCTCGTCTAATAAGATCATAGTACATTGTAGGTAGTCGTGTACACCAGAGGACACTTTGAGTTACAGGCGGATTCGAAGAACGCAAAACTGTGAGTTCATGTCCCCCTTTTCTTTAAACTGTTTTGTTTATTTACTTCGGGGGTTGAAATACATGTTACAAAAGGTTTACTTACAATACAATTGGTATGGTTGGCCTAGGAAAGAACCATAGATCATGTGAATGGGTAGGCGTATACTTGAGGCCATCAATCCTCTTGTAGGACCGAGGGGCATGAGTGATAGATCTATTTGGGTGTAGCGAGCCCCATCCATGAGTCCGCCGAATGGGCCATGAGGTGACTATGTCTTACAGCCGGAAGCCCGGTACAAAGTCTGCTAGGTTTGAGTCTTCCTGCACTATATCACGTTTATTAATGTGTTAGCTACACATTAATCGATCTGTTTCCTTGTTGCTTTCATACCGGGACTTATAAACTTACAAACATACTTACAATGATTTCAAAGGTTTACTCATACACACAAACAAACACATGAACTCGCTCAACTTTTGTTGATGTTTTCAAACTACATGTATTTCAGTGAATTTGTAAGTGGATCTGGCGGGCGTTGGAAGTTTTTATGTTGCGTTAGAAATAAAGATGTCATACATGGTCTTTGAGTTTGGTCAGTGTGTCTTATTCCTGGACGAGACACGTCTTCCAAACCTTGGTGTTATTCAATATCTTTTGACGAGTCCATAAGGAACTCAGAAACAAATTGTACGGGTTGTAAAACTTGAATTTGAAGTCTACGTTTTTAAACAATGTTGTTATGATTTAAACTTATTTAATGGATGACAAATCTCTGGTTTTATCATGTAGTGGTTGTTATGATTGAATGCAATGATATTAAGAAAGTCACACCATAATCACGCTTCCGCAAAAGTCAGGGTGTGACATTGAAAATTGAAAACCAAAACCCAAGGGTTGAAAATAAAAAGCAAATCATCACCAACAGTCACATGGTTTGACCTTTAGGAACAAGTTGTCCAAAGATAGAACATTAAACACTAAACATGTTATCAAAAATTTAGGCATCAAACACGTTCAGATTTCTTTAATCCCGCTCTAGTGCGCAAAGCAACAGCATCAACAATGACATCTTCATATTTCTTTATGGTTCCTGTAGAACATATTAAAAGATTAGTTAGGGAACCACATTTTCCCACATGGTCTTATAAAAACGGAACTTAAAGCATGTGCACGTAAAGTAACACCACATATCAGACGGACAGAGATTGGGTACCATGCATTTTCTTGACAAAGAGTTCAAATTCTCTTAAGTTGTGTTGTTCAAGGAGAGTTTGATTGAGGCCACGGTAGGTAAAAGAAGCTATACATCTATCAAAAGGGTCATTTCTTGGTTTTGCAACTTCTAGTATCTTCCCGTATCCTTGCCTATCATAGCATGGAAATGCATTTTCACTTGTAACACCTATACCAGCACCCCATCCAGCATTCTCTACCTAAAGTATTAAAAATCATCATTAGTAATACTAAACCTGAAATTTTCCATCAGTTTAAAGATAACTAACTACCTTGCAAACAAACTCATCGGGTTCAACACATGTAAAGTTTAAATGAACATTCTGCTTCCTTAACATTGAAGCAATTGGTTTATAGCCATCATAGAATCCAGCTGCCCGTTCAGCAGCATGGTTGTCAGTTGCGTACCCCCAATGCATACCTGATAACTGATCATCCATGAAGAATTTTAGGAATTAGTTGGTTACAGTTAAACCAGTGTTGAATAACTGACTTACCTTTACAGAAGTGATAGGAGGTTTAAATAACGGCACGGCCATCTTTAGTACCCTGACACCATGATCAATAAGATACTGGGAGTACCATTTTAAAAAAAAGGTACCACGCGGGCTATCATAGTCATGATCGTCACAAAAAAATGTTGAACAATCAGGTGGTGTACCCCAACTTGCGTCTTGTGCTGTTTCTGCAGCTTTGTCAAGAGACTTTCTTAGGTATTTATCATAGCACTGCAAGGTAAATTAAAAGAAGAAGCAATTAGCCACTTATTATGTTAATCACAGTTTCTATCTCTGAAACATGACCATGCTTGCTATCTACCTGGAAATGGAATTCACCAGAGCAAGATGGGGGGTAACGCAATTCTCCGCAAGCACCTAAACCAACTTCAACCTCGAGAATGCTTAAATCCTGGAATAATTCATGAAATTCATCCCGAAAGCTTCTCATGTAGTCGGTGTATACCTCGACAGCAGTACGGTCTCCCAAAACACGCTCCTCATCAATTCCCCAAGTAAGGGTTTCAGTGTTTCGAGTTCCTTGTCTGTCTGTGAAATAGATATCTGGGTTTTTTTGGCCAATCTCTGTAATCCATTTAGGCAATGGAATGTGAGCATCATCACCAACACATTCATGAAATGACATTACAACCTGAATTCAAATCATGTAATTATATTTGTTTATCCTTCCTTGGATTTATTGAAAAACAAACAAACCTGCATCTTAAAACCCGACTGACGGATTATCGAAAAGAGTTGCTTGTAACCTTGCCAATTGTAGTCTCGGGGCTTGTTGGCCTCAACAATTCCCCAGCAGATATTAACCGTTATACCATCAACTCCAATTGACTTGAGTGTTGTTAGTTGAGTCATCAGATCATGAGGACTATAAACCAGCTCACATTCCATGTTGATGATCCCCAACTGAAATTATAAAATGAAAATTCAATGCAATGTTGAGGTGTGGGAGGTTACAATAAAGTACACAGAAGAAGACTCACCGGTAGCATTACATAAACAGTAACAGGTTCTGTGCCTGAATAATTTGTTCTAGGTCCCTTCTTGATGTTTTTCTTCTTGCGATATTTTAAGGGTATACTATGCCGCATTCTGGCAAACGACTCGTTTATCTAAACAAGAGTTTGGCAAACAATAATTGGTTCAGTTTGCAATCAACAGTTTTGTTAAAAGACACAGGCTAAGGTCACAAAAACTTAAATCTGAAATCAGTTAACTTTAATTTTATTTTTAATTGCAAAAGAAGAGAGATATATGTTGGTTAAAACAAAACAAAACAAAAGATCCATTGATGATAATCGATCGTGTTCTTACCATAGCCACTTGTTCCCTCGAGAGTCTGTTTCTGAAACGAAACAATCTGTGAGAAATCAATCAATACAAACTTGGCATGATGAGTACGAACAGGGATACGTACCTGGATAGATATCGGCGATGAGTAATTGTACGAGCCATAGCGAACAATAAACCCTAACGCAAAACCAAATAACTGCATGAGTAACTGGGTATCCCTATAATAATAATAATATAATAATAATCTATACTATAAACCAATTTTGGGACACATGTCATTCATTGGAGCCATCTATTTTTTTATTTTCTCATCTTTATCTCCTACTTAATTATAGATAATTAATATTAATTAAAAGATAATTATAAAATTAAATTTAAACAATTCGTATAGGAGATAATATAATCTTTTGAAATAGTGCTTAACGCATACAATACATGAGGTTCTTAAAAATATAACTTTTTTTCATTATTTAATATATAAAATAAAATTTACTCAACCCGTACAATACACAGAGTTCTTAAAGATATAACTTTTTGTTGTTTAATATATAAAATTACATTTATTCAACCCATGTAATAAATGAGATTTTTAAAGATATATTTTTTTATTATTTGGTCCATAAAATTACATTTATTCAGCCCGTGTAATAAACGAGGTTTTAAAAATATTTTTTTTTATTATTTGATATATAAAATTACATTTATTCAACCCGTGTATTACACGGGGTTCTAACCTAGTAATTAATAAAAATAAACCTCCTACTTTGATTGTAGTCCATTTAGGGACGTGTTATATGTGGATGGCCCAAGTAGATAAGGATAAACGTCATGATACGTCGACATCTTTAAAGAGACTTGGAACTTACAATCTAAGGCTTATAAAGATTCCCTTTTATCGCTTGCTGCTTATGTTATCCCCTGTGTTAATATCAACATTACAAACAAGTTATTGCACCATTGTGGCACCATGAAACATGACAACCATGGCTTTATTGCAGGTTCGGATTGCACTATTTTTAACACATATGGTTCTAGGATATGTTTGGATGATGTGTCAGTCGTGTTGTTAGCAACTTTGTTTCACAGGTAAAGTTGAAGACTATTTTTAACATATTCTTTAATTAGTAGATAAATGATATAGGATGATTATGATCACATACTGGTTATATTACAATCACTTTGTAATTACATTTCTTATTGAGATAGCTTGGTTTTTGCAATTACAATCCTTTTTAGTTACATTTCTTATTGAGATAGGTTGGTTTTATAGGCCATTCGCAAACAACACTGATATATATTTTTATCCAAATTTACCTTTTAAAGAACTCATATACTTATACTTTCAATACATATATACTTACTATATTCATGTTTCCCATTCGTCAATGGACAAACACGCAAAAGCCTGCGAGGATAATCAACATTCCTTTATCCCTTTTGCCTTTGATACCTTTGGCTCGCTAGCCCCAGAAGCCATCCGATTTCTTGAACGGGTCCAACGGGTTGTTCACAGCAACATTTCGTCTCCTAGAGATCGGGGTTTCGTTTTTACTAGGTTAGGTTCCGCTATTCAAAAGGGGGTAGCGGCGCAGCTTGTTGCCCGCTTACCGGCTATCTTGGTGTAATTTGTTTGACCTTATATATAAAACTATTATCTTGATTCGTCAATACACAAGTGATTAATGTAAAATTTATATAGAACAATACAGAACAACTGAAAATGAAAACACCAGATGTAGTGGCAAAACAGTGATGGAAAAATTTTATTAGTTAACCAACCCTAAAAACTCCGAACCTCCCAAGATCTTACAAATTGTAAGATCTGTAACAAACAATACAAAGAGATATAATCAACTGATGATTATCAGTTGATTAATCAGAACGATACAACCAAAAATACAAAGATCCACTGGATCCACAACAATACTGAATCAACAACTCAACAAGATCTTCAACAGATCTACAACAGAACGGGAGAACTTGAAGAAGCCAGAGAGAAGATGAGAGGTAGGTGAAGTGCGTAAAAGAAAGAATGAAACCTTAGCTGACTGATGAGCTCTTTTATACCCAGTCACAACAATGTTACACTTTAGTCTACAAGAATGCAACAATTTGAAATGTCCAATTCTCGCTCAATTTATAGATGGAGTTCATCCTCGTCGCGTCGCGCGACCAGATTCCTTTTTCACCTTCGTGTAACGTGAAGGGGCAGTCTAGGACATAGGTGGCATGAGTCACCACGTAGGCCTGCCAAGTGGCTGCCACATGGTGGCACGTGTCTTCTGTCGAAAATAGAGGCGCCGCGTCACGCGACCGCCTTCTGCCATTGTCGTCGCGTAGCGCGACAAGACCCAAAACTGGGTTTTCTCGTTTTCAGTGCTGCTTTCCGTCATGCGCGTTCGGGGTCTCGATTATGATTTGTTATATGGCCTCTTCGAGGGTTTTATAACCCCGTTGTGTGATCAGCCTCCAAGACGAACAAGTTGAACAAGCTGTTGTGCGTTTAGCCTCGAAGCAAACGTCCAACGATAATCAACAGTTAGCATCATCACTACATATTTGGTAAGTAAAATCTTTTATAATGCGTTTTTGTATGGGTGTATAATGTTTAAGGGTTTTGTGCTGGGTCAGATTATGGGTTTTGTGCTGATAAATTGTTAATTACCATAGGGTTTTGTAATGTTTGATATACTGGAAATTTTCGGTCTGTAAGGTTAAAATACAAACAAACACCAAAAGTAGATATAGTCAGCACATCGGATGTGCTGATAATGGAGAACGATTGAGGATATTGTTCTAATGTCGTTTATGTTGATAATGTAGGATGATTGAGGATGATGTGTTGATAATGGAGAATGATTGAGGATGTTATGCTAGTTATATAGTGTAGTGCTGATTGTATTTTTTTGTGATAGTTCCTGCAGGTTGGTTTGATCATGGAGAGTTACTAGATCTTGGATATGTTAAAAAATTCAAACTTTAATTTGAATTAAACTTGCATGGATTTAGAGATATTTTAATAATAATTTTTAATTAGTTAAAAATAAATATGGTCAAAAGGTCTAAATTACCCCTAAACTAATTTTTTTATTGAGAGATACTTGCCAATTATGTGTTGGTTCTTACAGTTCTTACAAACATAAGTGTTTGAATTTGATCTCATTCTTATGGTATACATTACATCTAATGTCGTATATCACTACATGACAATCATAGCAGCCTTGTATGTAATTATTGTTTAGGTTTAATAGCAAAGTTATTTGAAGTTAAAGTTGTAATGTCTTCCTTGAGGTTAAGGGTTTAAGATTGTTAATTACGGATCTTTGTAAATTCATTTTGATGTAAATTATATTTTTAGGATCATAATTTGATATAAACCATCTCCGACACCACCATCCACTATCGACAGGCCTCCCTACACCACTGCAAACGGTAAGCAGCCATATCCCTCCCAACTATACCCTTCGCTTTCTTCCTCACTCTCCATAGCAGACCTTACACTACGCTAAAAAAGGCCCATAGCCACACAAAAAAGTGTGGCGATATTCCTTCAGCTAAACTTCTTTTTTCAACTTAAGTGTGACCAAAGGTTGAGTCATCATAGGATTACGTTTAGTGGCCGTAAAAGCTTAAAAGTGTGCCTAAATGGTACCAATACTATCTCTCACACGCCATACACACACACTCACTTCTCTCTTTCTTAACTTCCAAGATACCCCACAAGCACAACCCCACACATTCTTTCTTTTCACATAAAAGTTACAGAGAGAAACGGTATTAGAATGAAGGAGGGAGAGAGAATCCGAGAAAAAATAGAAGTTTCTTTTAAATTTGTTCGTGAACCCTTGTAGGTGCTTTAAGGCCTAAACACACTATATTCCACATATACCCATGTAATTAACTTGACATAAAAACAATACGTGTTTTGAGATTATTAAACTAACCGTCGTACTAGCAAAACTTACAATCCGGTCATAGAAGAGGTTCAAATTTCGTTTCACTCAGATTTTCTCTCTATCAGAATCTCAAGTCCAAACTCTATTTCTCCTGAATCATGCTGGTCGTCCTCTCCAAGGATTCCGGATTTATTCGTAATGGATTATAGATGGCCTCAGGTGATCCCTATGAAATCATGTGTATTTCCTACTTCGCAGCAGATCATATGCCTTAAAGTTGTCGATGGTTTATTGCTCATTGTTTGCCCTCTCATTTCAAGCTCTAGAGGTCTTCTCAGGTCTATTTCTCCCTTGTTACAAATTATGAGTATATATTGTTTGATATTTGTTGGAATTACATAGTAAGAATGACTATTGAGTGTCAGTTGTTTACAACATAGTAAGGGGACCCGAGGCAGTCCGTCATGGAGGGGGAACAACAGGTTTTACCGCGTGATAAACCACCGCCGATGGTTTCCACAACGCATTGAATTTATCACGTGTTTTACATGTTTGAGTGGTGAGTTATTTTTAAATGAAGATGGGTGTGTGGTGAGTGATAGGCATTTCCAATAAAATTCATCACTAATGATGGAATAATGATTGATGACATGGCGGAACTAAATTGGAAGTTGTAAGTGAGTGATGAGTGTTGGGCGCCCCTACCCCCTAATAATGACTATTAAGTGTCAATTGTTTACAACTAGTTTGATTCTCGCACGTGGGGCAGACAAATATTTGGTCGGTTTTGATACACTTGTTGTAAAAAAATTAGAAAAAAGAGTAAACTTCCATTTTACTCCCTGTGGTTTGGTCGTTTTAACGGTTTTGCCCCAAACCTTTAAAAATACACATTTTACTCCCTGATCTATGAAGCTAATCTCTATTTCACTCCCCGCCCTAACGCCATCCAATTCAACAGTTAAATCCTAGTCACATGCCCCTCACATGAGGGCATTTTAGTCTTTTCCCATCTAGATATTTTTAACATCTTTTTATTGATAAAACAAAAAGGAGATGGCCCACCCCCATTATCTTCTTCTTCTTCATCTTCATTAGCTTCAAGGATGTGTAAATCAACATGCAGGAAATAACATTAATAAAAGCACCAAAAAATAAACAAAATAATCATAAACTAAACTTTTATCACACAAAAATTTGACCACGGCGAAGAAATCAAGCAAACCAAACCTGAAATTGTCGAGGAACAAATAGAAAGTTAAGAAACTGGAAAGGTAGCCACAACCATCCATCTTCGAACACCTATTCGGAGACAATAATCAAAACCTCTGGCACCACACCAACACACCAAATTCAACCTCCGACAAACTAAAACAAGAATCACACAGTTTAAAAAACAAAATTGAACCTGCAAGCGGATGTTTCTAAATCTCTCCTGAGCATCAAACATTCTAAACCCTCGATCCATCTTCGCACAAATCTCCCTCCTCTGCAGCTTCTTAACACTATTCACAAATCCATCACCACTACTGTTGATACATATCGTGTGGATACGGCTCGACTCGGTTCGACTCGACTACGAAGTGAAGGCCGTAGTCAAGACATCCTCCTGTCTTGACTCGGTATGTTATCTACTCCGTAACGTTCGATGTAAATGCAAACTGCGTGTGTGCAGTTTGCATATTGTTCATGTTTATGTATTGTGTCTTGTTTATGTTTGGCCCAACAGTGAGAAGCCCAATCCCACATGTGATGAAAACTAGGCCCAACCACATATGACTAAGTCTGAGCCCAAGTTTATGTAGGACGAAATCACAGGGTCAAACAAGTGACGAAAACACTTGTGGTGAAAACCACTATGGCGAAATCCCCATAGTGGACGAAATCCATGTGATTTCGTCGAAGTCTTGGATTTCGTCGACCTGTTTTCGTCAAGAACTGGTTTTCGTCCATCATCTACTATATAAGCACAGACATCAGACTGAACACGGTTACGAAGTCTGAATAGATTTCTTTGAGCGAACACTGTAAACACACACACACAACTGAGAGTTTATAGGTTTATCTTGTAAACATTGCTTTGTAACGGTTTCATACGAGTTAATACAAGTGTTAATCGTTGAATCTTTGTGTTTGTGTTCCTAACTTGGTTTAACTTACCCGTTTGGATTCCGCACTTTCGGGTTTGTCGGAAAACAGGGAATAGAGGTTACTCGATCCTCCGGGTGGACCTACAATTGGTATCAGAGCATTGGCTCGATTCCTTGTTTAAACCAAGTTGTTTTTCTTGTGTTTTTCAAAGTTTTATAGGTGTTTTTCTTGATATTAGAACTTAAAGATCATACATTTTCTGGAAAATCACTTTAAAATTCTCGAAAAACCTTGTGTTTTGCTGTTTGTTTTATTAGAAACCTTGTTAAAACTTATGCATATTTGTTAGAATTGGGTTATTATTGAAACATTGTGCAAAACTTGTGCTCAGAAATTTTCCAAGTCACCGGTAAACTCATAATTTCGCCGGATATATCATAGAGTTCATCCTGTTCTTCATATGTTCTGGGTTTCATATTTTAATATTTGAAGATTTGAGCTTTTACGAATTATTGTTGTTGATTATAAAATAGTTGTTTGACAAATGTGTACAAGTATCATGATGAATTGTTGAAAATAAGAAGCTTCGAAATCAGGAAAGTATGGTGGTTTGACAAAAGAAGTCTTTGTTGTCAGTAACTGATAAGGTTTGGTTTGCAAAATGTCTTGTTGTCTGGTTATAATTGTCAACGAAATCACAGTGATTGCACCCATCTTGTCTTTGCCGAAATCACCTATGTCCAGTCAACGAAAACATTTCAGTTAGTCAACAATATCAAGCTGCTGGACATCATTCAACTTGGACGAAATCACTCCCTGAAGACCTAACCGAAAACACTTGCTGGCCAAAAACACCCTTGCTGAAATCATCTATCACCGAAAACAGATTCACCTATCACTGAAATCACCTATCACTGAAATCACCTATCACTGAAATCACCTATCACCGAAAACAGATTCACCTATCACCGAAAACACCCTTGCTGAATTCACCTTTCACGAAATCACCTCCCTTGTTGCCGAAATCCCTTCTGGCCGAAATCAACTTCTGGGCCGAAATCAGTTCTGGGCCTTTCATCAGTTCTGGGCCGAAAACACTTATCAACGAAATCCCATCTCTTCCGAAATCACTTGTTGTTTTCGTCATTCATACTAGTGATATTTCTTTGTGATATTTCTAACAGGAGATTTTTATTTCATATAGGAGATTTTTATTTCATTGATTAACTGTTTGTTTGAGTGATTAAACAGGTTTTTCAACATCATACATCAAAAATGAGTTCGAACTGGTGGGGTAATCCGTCACGTTTATCTCCATCATGGGCCGAATCTCCTACGCCTGCTTCTAATACGAAAAGTAAGTATACAAACACGCGTTTTTCGCCATCATGGGCTGAATCTCCGGCACCCGCATCTTCGCAAGCGAATCAAACATCGACCGGTCAATGGGCGTTTGTTTCAAATCAAACAACAAGTATTCAAAGTATACTCCTCAGCGAAAGCGAGACCGGAAGTCTGAATCGTCCACCGAAACTGATGCACCTAAACGAATATCCTGGTTGGGTTGATAGATTTCAGACGTACGTCAATGGGCAAAACACGGAACTGTGGTTACGTTTTACTACATATTTCGATCAAACTCTTGAGGTTGCCGCTTCAACTGCCGCTACATTTGCAGATCTTTCGGAAGACCAGAAAAAGGTATATGATTTAGAAAAGAAAACATTTGCTATTCTGACTCAGGCGATGAGCAAGGATATATATCATCAGTTTGTCAGTTTCAAGACGTCAAAGCGATTGTGGGATGCATTGAAGACAAGAGGTCTAGGAAATGAAAAGTCACGTCAATTGCGACATGATTTACTCAAAAAGGAGTTTGATGGTTTCACTTGTATGGAAAATGAATCTTTGGCAGATATGACAAGTCGATTTCATCACTTGCTGACTGAATTGAGCAATTATGAGGTAGTAACAACTCCAACACAGGTTGTCACAAAGTTTGCCGATGCACTGCCACCTCATTGGAATAGTTTCTTGGAAATCCTGAAATACAATGGCACATTGGCTACGACAAACATCAATGACTTCGCTCAGCTCTTGGAGAACAAAGATCAGGAAGAAATCCTAAAGGCAAAAAGGGTTCCAGTGCGACAAAATACTGATATGTATTATGGAACTCCTAGCACTTCTACAATACAAGTGCGACATAATCCTGATATGTATTATGGAACTCCTAGTACTTCTGCAAGACCTGTTTCACATGCTCCACTTCAGATGGTGTTTGTCACAAGCACAGATTTGTATGGAAATCAGATACAAGTTCCTGTAAAGCCAGCTCCAACAACAGATATGTATGGATATCCACTTCCACCTTCCTCAATACCAAAGGTTGTTGCACCAACCACTGATTTGTATGGGAATCCACTACCTGTGCAACAGCAAGCATGTTATGGTAGCACGTCATCAGCTGGTCAGCCATCTAATACAGTACGACTGGACACATCAAGCTTCTCCAAAGTTAACGTTGAAGTAGCTAAGGATCACATGGAGATATTGAACACATTGGTGAGCGCGTATTGTGGGTTGATAGCAGGTCAGATCGGGAACATCAATCTGACTCAAGAAGATTACCAGCAGATATAAAAAGAGGAGATGGATATGATGGACATCAAATGGGCTTTCGCCAGTGCTGTAAGGCGAGCTAAAGACTTCATGGAACGGACGGGTCGAACCAGCTTGGAAAGCAAGAAAGACACCAAGTATGGGTTCGATAAGCAGTCTGTTAAGTGCTTTAACTGTGGCGAACGTGGTCACTTCAAGAGGGAATGCACAAAGCCAGCTCAACATGGGAACCAGAATCCTTTCAGAGGTCAAGGAGGCAACCAACAGAATCAGAATCAACCCAGGAATGATGATCGCACCTTGGTCCCTGCAAACAATCAAGCAGGACCATCGAACACCAATCAAGCTCTTGTGGTGCAAATAGATGAAGGTTGTGACTGGTCAATGCAATTAGGCATTGGTGATCAAGGAGGAGCAGCTTGTTTTGCTGAAACTACTAAGGATTTGAAGCACGCCAGTGGTGGAGAATCTTCCACTAGTGGTGGTGAATCTTCAGATGAAGAGAGTTCTGGTGATTCAAGGAGTTCAGATGAGGAAGTCTCAACCTCAGGCGAAGATTTTTCTGATGATGTATCTAGTGGGAGAATCGATGAAGATATCGATGAAGTGTTAGGAGAAGCTGCAGCAAGGAATGATAGAAGATCTATTCTGGTGGATCAAGCTGCTTATTCTTCTTCTTCTCTTCTTTCAGCCTTTATGGCTAATGGCAGCAGTTCATCAAGCCAGGTATGTGTCAATGAACCAACTGTTTTTAATTGTGATAATTGTGCTAGCTTAAGTGTTAAATGTGCTGATTTGGATGCTAATATGTCTGATTTGCAAAGCAAACATGATGCTTTAAATGCTGAATTGTTTGACTTGCAAAACAAACATGTTTCTTTTGATGCTAAGTGGTGTGATTTGCAAAGCAAACATGAGGCTTTGCAAAACAAATTTGAAGTGACAAATATGCACAATCAAAAGTTGATAGTGGATCTTTCAAAATGCAAAGAGGCTAACATGTTTTATGAAAACCATGAAAAGGAATTTAAAACGATGGTTGAAACTTTAAGAAAAGATAAAACCGAACTGACAAAAATGGTTTCAAGAAAACAAACTGACATAAACCTTTATATCAATCGTCTTGAAAGCATGCAAAAAGAGTTAGCCTGCACAAAGTGTGAAAGTGAGGCTATCCGGCTTAAACTAGACAGTTATTCAAACTCTAGATATGTGCTGGATCACATCATTGGCACACAAAAAGAGAAAAAGGATGTCACGTGCATTGGATATAAGAAATGTCCACCACCTGTTAGACAAAATTATGATGCACTGCCTGATGAGGAGTTTAGAACTCATTATGAAGAATTTGTTCCTTTAGACATTGAGGAATTTGCAACGGGACTTGGATATAAACCGGAAGTACCATCAGATTTGGATGTGTCAGCCGATACAAGTGTGTCTTCTGCTGAACTGAATCAGGATCCTCCAGTCATTGTTGAGGATACTGATTCTTCAGATGATGAATCTAATGATACTGACTCAGCACAGTCAGATGCGGGAATCAAAGAAGAGGACATACCTCTCGAGAATCATATTCTATGTGATCCTCCCGCAAAACCTGCTACGACTGTTCTGACTGAGTCCACGTCTACTTCCGCACAAGAGTCTAAGAGTGTGAATTTGCTGTACACTCTTGTTGGTGATGATAAAATCTACTCTGTCAAAGATTTTCCTATTAAGAATGTTAATCAATCTTTAATTAGTAAAATTTTTGAGGATTCAACAAGTAAGTTTTTGGGAAAGACAGGATCACACGTTGTGGTAACACAGTGTCCTCCTATCCCAAAGGCTGAAGTTAGAAAACAATGTGGCAATCAGAAATTACCAACAGTGAAAAAGCAGCAAAATCACACCAAACCTAAAAGTAACTCACCGACTCAATGGCAAAAGAAACAGACCAAGAAAAAGGACAAGAAAGTGAACTTTGTGAAATCGAAGGGAACAGATAAACTTGAACCATTTTCAGATAAATCTAACTTAGATCATGTCATTCAAGTTAATTCTTTGAAAAGAAACGAACCAAACAGTTCAAAACCTAGTACCTCGGGATCACAAAGTTCATCGAAAAGACAATCACATGATACTACGGGGTTTGTAGAACGTAGATCATGTTTTTCATGTGGCACATTTGGACATATTATTCGAAATTGTCCATATCTTCATAAACAAAAAGCCAAAGTTGATGATCCCCGTGACCAAATTGACCGCAAGCGATCTGTTTCATCAAAACCAGATCCCCGTCTTGTAAAAGAAAGGGAAAAGAAACAGAAACGCCAACAGGTCAAGAAAATTGAAAAGGCGATTAAAACCGATGTGGTTAACAAAACATCTGTTTCTGTCAAACCAGACAATTCAAAAACTTCAGACAATCATGAAGTTAAGATTTTAAAGAATAACACTGGTAAAACAAAACAAACCTGGAAACCAAAAATGGTTATTGAATCAGGGGGAACATCACAATTTCCACAACATCGAGAAGTTCAAGTAACTTATGTTGATGAAAATGGAAGACCCAAGACCACAAAGGCATGGGTCCCCATCTCCAACTAATCATGTGAGTACATGTGCAGGGTGTTCCAGGAGGAACTTTCAGCAGTCATTGGATTGTTGATAGTGGGGCATCCAGGCACATGACAGGCGACATGAAGCTTCTCTACGACGTTAAATCTATTAGAGGAGGTTATGTTGCTTTTGCTGGAGATAAAGTCGGATATATTACTGGAGAAGGAATGGTATCCAACGGGGTTGTAAGTTTTGACAAGATCAACTTTGTACAACAACTTGATCACAATCTTCTCAACGTTTCACAAATCTGTGATAAACAGTTTTCAGTACACTTTGATGCAAATGGATGTTACGTGCTGAAACCCGGCTTCAAGATTCCAAAAGAATGGATTCTCTTATCTGCTCCAAGGATAAATGATTTGTATGTCCTTGATATGAGTCAAGCTGTTACAACGACTGCACAAGCAACTTATTTCATTACAAAAGCCACGGAAAAAGACTCAATCTCTTGGCACAGACGTATGGGTCACATTCACTTACGGAAAATGAATCATTTGGTGTCGAATAAATTAGTGAATGGTGTTCTTCTGAAAAATTTCCATCTTCAAGACGTCTGTGTTTCATGCCAAAAAGGAAAGCAAACGAAGAAACGACATCTGACAAAGAAGATCAACACGATGGCAGATCCTCTTGAATGTTTGCACATGGATTTGTTTGGTCCTGTCAAGCACAAAAGCATCAGGAATGATCAATACTGCCTTGTAATAATGGATGATTATTCAAGATTTTCTTGGGTGGCGTTTATGGCTCACAAGAGTGCAACTTTCGGTATTATCAAAAACTTGATCATTCAGATTGAGAATTTGTATAAGTTGAATGTTAGACGGATACGCAGCGACAATGGTACTGAATTTAAAAATCAAGCCTTGGCGGAGTTTTGCACATCAAAAGGTATTCTTCACGAATTTAGTGCGGCTTATACTCCTCAACAGAACGGCGACGCTGAACGTAAAAACCGTACATTGATCGAGACTGCTAGGACTATGTTGGTAGAGTCGCAGTTGCCCATTCCATTCTAGAGTGAAGCTGTGGCCTCCGCATGTTACACGATGAATCGAGTCCTTACAGTCAAAAGACACAACAAGACCTGCTTCGAGCTTCTTCAGAAATGGAAACCAGATTTGTCATATCTTGAACCGTTTGGACCTCCTTGCACAATGATCGATCCTAATGGAAAGTTTGGGGCAAAAGCTATTGAAGGTCACTTTCTTGGTTATGCCACCCCGAACTTAAGAGTCTGGAATCTAGAGACTAAAAGGGTTGAAGAATGGTCTGAGGTCAGAGTACAAAGGCACACATTGCCAGTCAGATGTCCTGGTCAGCCATGGATGTTTGAGTACGATGACTTTTTCAATTCGATCAATGTTGAAGCAGTTGAAGAAACTGTTGCGGCAAGGATGTTTTTCGAGAGTGACAACGCAACAGATTCACCGTTGGTTCGTCCAATTATTGTCAATCAAGAGCCATCTTCAGTGAACAATAATGCTCTCGACAATGAGGATTTCATGATGCAACCGAACTGAACGAATCTTCAGAGGATGAAGAATTTCTAGATGCTGATCAAGAAGCTCCTACATCAGCAGTACATGGTACTTCAGAGGCTACACCTCCAGTGGACGCCCCTATAACAGCTGAAGCTACTGCATCATCCTCTTCGTCAGTTCCGGGTATTGAATTGGTTGTTGATCTAAATCTCAACAATCTGGGTACAAACATTCCAGTTCCGAAAAACCCTCAAACAAGAATTCACAATACCCATCCTCAACAAAACATCATAGGCAATATACAAAGTGGCATACAAACAAGAAACATGTTGCGAAACAACAACAACGCAGGCCTGTATGCGGCGATTCGAGAATCTGGTCAACAAAACGATTGGTCTTTCGCGTGTTATGTCTCACAGGAAGAGCCAAAAACTTGGAAAGACGCTTTGAAAGATAACTCTTGGGTTGAAGCTATGCAGGAAGAACTGCAACAATTCCAGAAACTTGGTGTCTGGAAGCTCGTAGAGAAACCTGCTGGTTATAAGAAGATTGGTACCCGTTGGGTGTATAAATGCAAAAAGGACGACCGTGGAATCGTTATTCGCAACAAAGCAAGATTGGTCGTTCAAGGTTTTCGTCAGATTGAAGGTATAGACTACAACGAAGTGTATGCACCTGTTGCACGTCTGGAAGCAATTTGGATCTTTCTGGCTTATGCCTCATTCAAAGGATTCAAGGTCTACCAGATGGACGTCAAAAGTGCATTCTTACATGGTCTAGTGGAAGAAGAGGTGTATGTTGAACAACCTCCAGGTTTTGAAGATCCTATCCATCCCGATCGGGTTTGGTTGCTGAACAAAGCTCTCTATGGTCTACATCAAGCACCGCGAGCTTGGTACGCAACCTTATCAAATTATCTGTTGGAGAATGGATTTCGCAGAGGTCTTATTGATTGCACTCTCTTCATAAAAGAACAAGATGGAGATCTTCTACTGGTTCAGGTATATGTGGATGATATTATATTTGGTTCTACTAACAATGTTATGTGTAGGGATTTCGAGCGTGTAATGCAGGATAAATTCGAGATGAGCGCTATGGGGGAGATGACTTTCTTTTTGGGCTTGCAAGTGCAACAAACGAGGTCTGGGATTTTCATCCATCAGACTAAGTATGTCTAAGACATCTTGAGCTGATTCCAGATGTCTGACACATTGCCCATTGGTACCCCACTGCAGCAAAATCACGGAATCAATCCAGATTTGAAGGGTGAAGTTGTTAGCTCTTCATACTACCGCGCGATGATTGGATCCCTTATGTACCTCACAGCATCAAGACCAGATATAATGTATCCAACATGCCTGCTAGCCAGATATCAAGTGAACCCGAAGGCCTCACATCTTACATCTGTAAAAAGGATTTTTCATTATTTGAAGGGTTGCCCAGACACCGGTCTATGGTACCCTAAGGATGATAACTTTGAATTAGTCGCTTTCAGTGATTCTGATTTTGGCGGATGCAAAATCGACGGCAAATCCACAACGGCTGGATGCCAGTTTTTAGGAACTCGCCTCGTAACGTGGCAGTGCAAGAAGCAGACTTGTGTCGCTACATCAACTTGTGAAGCCGAATACATTGCTGCCTCAAGTTGTTGCTCCCAAGTCCTGTGGATACAACAGCAAATGCGCGATTATGGTTTTGAATTCCTAACTACTCCTATTTATGTCGATAATTCTGCTGCCTTATCTATCACTAAAAATCCTGTGCAGCATTCAAAGACTAAGCACATCGAAATTAAATATCACTTCATACGTGATTGCTTTGATAAAAGGCTAATCGATGTTGCTTACGTCCACACTGATGACCAACGTGCCGACCTTTTTACCAAAGCATTTGATAAATCAAGATTTGACTTTTTATTATTGGTAAACGGCATTAAGGTCAAGCAAGAGTAATCCACATCGGAAAATCGTTTTTTTTTTTTTTTTTTGTAAATATCTTTGTGTTTTTAAAATTATTTTAAGTTTGTTGATTTTAGGGGGAGTAATTCCAAAATTTGAAAATTCAAAAACATTGAAAATTTTCAAAACCCAAAAACAATAGAAAAACAAAAATGAGTTTCCTGGCGAGTAAAAGAGAAAATGATAGTATATCAGTGGTCTGTCTAAACCTCTTTACACTGAAAAGAAAAATGAAAAATGTTAAGCAGCTCTATATAAGATGTATCGGTAGGCTCACAATCATCTTAAAGTGTGCAGGGTGATATAAACCTAAATCAACTGAAGACCAGGTGGGAACCACTCATTGGCATATGGTCTTAGTACCGAAATTTCGTTTGAGAGATTGCCGAGGTTCTGAGATATGTGGTCTTTATGCTGTTTATCATCTGGGTATCATGGTTGTTTCTTTTACCAAAACAAAACGGAGACGAAGTCTAGATCTTCCATGATATCATACATACGTGTACATACTGCATACGACCTCAATAAGTGATCAACAATCACATGTCCACAAAACAAGTGATAATATATCACATTCTTCCGGGAGTCAAGTTCGTCTCTTTGCTGTACGAAAGTACTGACCTGTTCACGGACTTGCTCTTGTGCCCTTCGTGCATCTGAAAATCAAGTTCCTCATCAATAAGTGATTCTATCACATAGGGCTTGTTTTCATCAAAATAAGTGAGTTTCTCACATCTTTTCATATACGTCAAAACAGATGATAAATGGTATACTCACCAGTAAGATGAACTCTCGTGCATACCTTGATACGGGAATGTGTCGTGATGTGGATGAACACCGGTCGGTAAGAATAAATCATACTTTAACGTATCCCCTCGCCATGATTACATATGATAAGTTAAGCTTATGTGGATAACAATACCGATAATCGTTATAGGATGTTTATCTAAATGTTAACAAAAAGAACAACAAGAGCGTTTTGGCATGACCGTACACTGATATGATTCTCTTACCCTCGAAACTCGCAAAAAGATTGTTTGTATATATTTACTTTTCTTAGTTTCTGCAACTCTGTATATATTTATTTACTGCTTTCAGTCTTTACGTTTGATATATTCAAAATACCAAAAAGATTTTAGGTGTGTTTTAATTTAAACTTTATAAAAGTCAAAAAGATTTTATTTCTGCTTTAGTTTTGATTAACCGATGTTGGAACTCAAGTCTTCGTTGCCTGAAATCTGATGAAAACCAAAACGACTGAATCTTCATAAACGGTCAGAGTTTGCAAATTTTTGAAAGTTAATAATCAAAATTGAAAAATCTGTTAACTTTTCAAACTAACTGTAGGACGGTAGTTGAATAAGAATTGGTCACCTGTGTGTCATTTGTTTTATGTTAACTATATTCCAAGCATTGTTCTCATTACGCGTTTAGCTTTCTTGCATGTGCAGATGCTAAAGGCAAGGAGAACATGTTCGATGATAAGCTTCGGAATGAAGACACGACGTGAAGGCACTCAAAATGATAAAGATGATCGAGTTGCCGCTGATCAATCACCAACACCACAAGGATCTCAAGCATTGAAGTCAAAAGATTCCCAAGCATAATCAAAGGGGGAGTTTGTTAACACACTACCTAAATGAAAAGGGAGTTTGTTGATACACTTTCTACTTACGACGCGTGAAGACTTTGAAGATCCTACGACAAGAATGAATGAACCATCAAGAGATGGAGAACGAGATTACGAACCTCGCGAGCAGCATCCAAGGGGGAGTTTGTTGATACATATCGTGTGGATACGGCTCGACTCGGTTCGACTCGACTACGAAGTGAAGGCCGTAGTCAAGACATCCTCCTGTCTTGACTCGGTATGTTATCTACTTCGTAACGTTCGATGTAAATGCAAACTGCGTGTGTGCAGTTTGCATATTGTTCATGTTTATGTATTGTGTCTTGTTTATGTTTGGCCCAACAGTGAGAAGCCCAATCCCACATGTGATGAAAACTAGGCCCAACCACATATGACTAAGTCTGAGCCCAAGTTTATGTAGGACGAAATCACAGGGTCAAACAAGTGACGAAAACACTTGTGGTGAAAACCACTATGGCGAAATCCCCATAGTGGACGAAATCCATGTGATTTCGTTGAAGTCTTGGATGTCGTCGACCTGTTTTCGTCAAGAACTGGTTTTCGTCCATCATCTACTATATAAGCACAGACATCAGACTGAACACGGTTACGAAGTCTGAATAGATTTCTTTGAGCGAACACTGTAAACACACACACACAACTGAGAGTTTATAGGTTTATCTTGTAAACATTGCTTTGTAACGGTTTCATACGAGTTAATACAATGGAGTGTTAATCGTTGAATCTTTGTGTTTGTGTTCCTAACTTGGTTTAACTTACCCGTTTGGATTCCGCACTTTCGGGTTTGTCGGAAAACAGGGAATAGAGGTTACTCGATCCTCCGGATGGACCTACAACTACCACGCCGCCGCTTCTTCGCCACCACTCGCCGCCGCTTCTTTGCCACCACTCGCCGCCGGTTACACGGTCGTGGACTCGCCGTAATCCTCCCTCTATCCATCGATCAAATTGAATTCCCCCAAATCTTGAAACCTTAAATCTGATGTGTCTGTTTGTGCAAATAAAGATGAAGAAGAAGATAATGGGGGTGGGCCATCTCCTTTTTTTATCAATAAAAAAAATGTTAAAAACATCTAGATTGGAAAAGACTAAAATACCCTCATGTGAGGGGCATGTGACCTGGATTTAACTGTTGAATTGGATGGCGTTATGGGCGAGGAATGAAATAGAGATTAGCTTCATAGATCAGGGAGTATAAATGACTATTTTTAAAGATTTAGGCAAAACCGTTAAAACGACCAAACCACAGAGAGCAAAACGCAAAACGGAAGTTTACTTTAGAAAAATGATAAAAAAATATATATATATAGAGTTAGTTCTAGAATTGATTTTCTTGAAGTTTCCTTTTTATTTTCAAAACATGAAGGGCTTAAATGGCAATTAAAGAAATCGATGATACAAATATATGTTAGATACCCAGTTACTCATGCAGTTAGTTATTTGGTTTTGCGTTAGGGTTTGTTCGCTATGGCTCGTACAATTACTCATCGTCGCGGATATCATTATCTATCCAGGTAGGTACCCCTGTTCGTTCGTACTCATGCCAAGTTTCTATTGATTGATTTCTCACAAATTGTTTCGTTTCAGAAACAGACTCTCGAGGGAACAAGTGGCTATGGTAACAACACGATCGATTATCATCAATGGATCTAGCTATCATCCTTTTGTTTTGTTTTGACCAACATATATCTCTCTTCTTTTGCAATTAAAAATAAAATTAAAAGTTTAGCCTGTGGCTTTTAACAAAACTATTGATTGCAAAATGAACCAGTTATTGTTTGCCAAATTTTTGTTTAGATAAATGAGTCGTTTGCCAGAATGCGGCATAGTGTACCCTTAAAATATCGCAAGAAGAAAAACATCAAGAAGGGACCTAGAACAAATTATTCAGACACACAACCTGTTACTGTTTATGTAATGCTACCGGTGAGTCTTCTATTGAAACACCTGTAACCTCCCTCACCTCACCTCAACATTGCATTGAATTTTCATTTTATAATAATTTCAGTTGGGAATCATCAACATGGAATGTGAGCTGGTTTATAGTCCTCATGATCTGATGAGTCAACTAACAACACTCGAGTCAATTGGAGTTGATGGTATAACCGTTAATATCTGCTGGGGAATTGTTGAGGCCAACAAGCCCCGAGACTACAATTGGGAAGGTTACAAGCAACTCTTTTCGATAATCCGTCAGTTGGGTTTTAAGATGCAGGTTTGTTTGTTTTTCAATAAACCCAAGGAAGGAAGGATAAACAAATATAATTACATGATTTGAATTCAGGTTTTAATGTCATTTCATGAATGTGTTGGTGATGATGCTCACATTCCATTGCCTAAATGGATTAAAGAGATTGGCCAACAAAACCCAGATATCTATTTCACAGACAGACAAGGAACGCGAAACACTGAAACCCTTACTTGGGGAATTGATGAGGAGCGTGTTTTGGGAGACCGTACTGCTGTCGAGGTATACACCGACTGCATGAGAAGCTTTCGGGATGAATTTGATGAATTATTCCAGGATTTAAGCATTCTCGAGGTTGAAGTTGGTTTAGGTACTTGCGGAGAATTGCGTTACCCCCCATCTTTCTCTGGTGAATTCCATTTCCAGGTAGATAGCAAGCATGGTCATGTTTCAGAGATAGAAACTGTGATTAAAATAATAATAAGTGGCTAATTGCTTCTTCTTTTAATTTACCTTGCAGTGCTATGATAAATACATAAGAAAGTCTCTTGAGAAAGCTGCAGAAACAGCACAAGACTCAAGTTGGGGTACACCACCTGATTGTTCAACATTCTTTTGTGACGATCATGACTACGATAGCCCGCGTGGTACCTTTTTTTTAAAATGGTACTCCCAATATCTCATTGATCATGGTGTCAGGGTACTAAAGATGGCTGTGCCGTTATTTAAACCTGCTCAGACTTATGTAAAGGTAAGTCAGTTATTCAACACTGCTTTAACTGTAACCAACTAATTCCTAAAATTCTTCATGGATGATCAGTTATCAGGTATGCATTGCGGGTACGCAACTGACAACCAGGCTGAACGGGCAGCTGGATTCTATGATGGCTATAAACCAATTGCTACAAGGTTAAGGTGGCATGATGCTCATTTAAACTTTACATGTGTTGAACCCGATGAGTTTGTTCGCAAGGTAGTTAGTTAGTTAGTTAGTTAGTTATCTTCAAACTGATGGAAAATTTCAGGTTTAGTATTACTAGTGATGATTTTTAATACTTTAGGTAGAGAATGCTGGATGGGGTGCTGGTATAGCTGTTTCAGGTCAAAACGCATTTCCATGCTATGATAGGCAAGGATACGGGACGATACTAGAAGTTGCAAAACCAAGAAATGACCCTTTTGATAGATGTATATATTCTTTTACCTACCGTGGCCTCAATCAAACTCTCTTTGAACAACACAACTTAAGAGAATTTGAACTCTTTGTCAAGAAAATGCATGGTACCCAATCTCCGTCCGTCTGATATGTGTTGTTACTTTACGTGCATATGCTTTAAGTTCCGTTTTTATAAAACCATGTGGGAAAATGTGGTTCCCTAACTAATCTTTTAATATGTTCTACAGGAACCATAAAGAAATATGAAGATTTCATTGTTGATGATCCTGTTGCTTTGCGCACTAGAGCGGGATTAAAGAATCTGAACGTGTTTGATGCCTAAATTATCGATAACTTGTTTAGTGTTTAATGTTTTATCTTTAGACAACTTGTTCCTAAAGGTCAAACCATGTGACTGTTGTTGATGATTTGCTTTTTATTTTCAACCCTTGGGTTTTGGTTTTCAATTTTCAAAAACCTTTGTAACGGTTTCACCTAAAAGCTATCAAAACCAACCTCCTTTGGGTTTGGAAGAAAAAAGGGACGGGTCGAACGGGTTTAGAAGAAAAAAAAAAGGAACGGGTTACAGAATCAACTATCAAGGGTTTCTTGAAGACTCGCATACTTTCTTCTCTACTTCTCAGTTCTCACTTTCAGAGAATCAAAGACTCGCATACTTTTCTCCGATCAATCGCAGCCGACCGTTCTCCGATCCATCACTTTCAGATAAACTTTTCTCGAATCTAGGTTCATCGTCCCTTCTCTAACGGCGACGACGGTGGATACGGTATTAGCTGCTAATATTTGTTGTACAAAATCAGAACAAAAGTTCAATCTGGAACTTTGAGGTACACATAACTTTTTATTATGTTTCTGATCATTTATTGCGGCCGTGATTCTGTTGATACTAACAATTGCGCAGACGTTTTATGGTGTTTATAGGTATTATAAGCCACCTTCTTGATTTTTGGATTGCATATGGTTTGATGGTTTTTGTTTGTCACATCACATATTTGGATATAATCTACATGGGTTTGCTAATAGTTTGATGGGTTTTTGTTTATATTTTGTTTTTGGGTGGATGAAAATATAACTGTTTGAAATATTTATAGAATTATGTACTTAAGATACAATTTTTGCATAAAAAATATATGTAAAAATTTTTTGGTCAAGTGTTGGAATTTGGAAAATGTCTTTGCCTCCAAAAGTTTCACTCTTCCTAAAAACTAAACAGAATCTGTAATTACTTGAATTTGAAATTAGACTAGATTCCAAGCTCAGGCTGCTGGTGTTCCATATCAGAATCTGTACTCTACATGCCACTTTGAAAAAAAAAAATAGGAGTTTATATAATATATATATGCACAGGAAGCATTCGCGCGGCTTTGGAAAGGGATATGAATGCGAGTTTAGCTCTGGCAGTGCCTACAGTAAGTCTTTTGGTTAATTTCGCTATTTGGTTGATCGGTTTCGATGATTGGATATTTACAGTTGCTGTATGCTTTTTTTACTAGGTGGGATATATGCCCTGTTATGACATTTTCAGTTAATTCTCACCATCCATTGCACACAGAATAAAAAGGCAACACAATAAACAACTTAAAATTGTATAATGAATTGCCAAAATGTCAATAGATCATCATCGCTCATTGCCAATATACTTGGTATCAAAAGACGCTAAGCGATTCCAGTTTTTATATGTTCACTTTATCGATTCCAGTTTTTATATTTGTTGATCACGAATTTGACAAGATGCATGATATGATCATGGAAGTATGGAACATGGATGGAGGAATAAAGGGACTATTCGCAGGAGTCGGTTCACGTGTTGCACGTGCAGGCCCATCAGTGGAGTAATTAATGCATATTAGTCATCATCAAAAAAAAAAAACTGACCTGACCCGGACCCGTTCTGACCCGGACCCGTTCTGACCCGGACCTGTTCCGACCCGGACCCACCCGAACCAAAACAACCTTTTTTTTATAATTGACCCGTTTTGACCCGAACCTGTTTTGACCCGAACCCGTTTTGACCCGAACCCGTTTTGACCCGAACCCGTTTTGACCCATGACCCGACCCAACCCGTTTGCCAGGTCTATTTTGCGGTAATGATTTTCTATTAGATTTTCCTTCATTTCTTTTGTAACATGTCACTTTTTCTAGATCTTTACTTTTTTCTCTGACCGTTCGTTTGTGAAAGGTTGGTCGTTTCTACCTCACAATCCTGCAATTACGGGGTGTTGGATAAACATTAATAAAATGGAAAACAAATTGGTTATAAATGGTAAAAGCATTCAAATTTCATTAAAGGAAAGATTGGGACTCGGAGGGAAATCCGGTTTTGGATTGATCTTTGGGTGGGGAGTATGTCGCTTAGAGATAAGTGGCCGCGACTTTTTGAGCTTGAAACACAAAAATTATGTAAAGTGGCGGATAGGGTGGGGCAGGGTGGGGTAGGGTGGTGACAACTGGAAGTGGTCTAGAAACCCGGATTCGGCTGAGGAGCTGCTAGAATTGCAGGATTGCCAGGGGCTAGTAGCAAGGACAATGTTATATGGGGTGAAAGACCTACGGATCTGGTTGGGAGACGAGTCAGGGGGATTTTTTGTCAAATCGGTTAAATCTTTACGGGAGAAGGATATGGGGAACATGGGGCTTTTCATGTTTTAGTGGTGTAGGTGGGTTCCGCTCAAGTGTAACATCATGGCTTGGAGGGCGAACATGGATATATTAGCTACTAGGGAGAATCCGCGCAAGAAACAATCAACATTCCATCGACTTCATGTATATTCTATGAAGAGGAAGAAGAGTCAGGTGAACATTTGTTTACGTTTTGTCTGTTTGCGAATAGAATTTGAATGTCGTTTAGTGCTTGGTGCAACACACCCCCATTTATATGATTTTTTCCTTTAAAGATCTCATGGAAGCTCATGGTTTCTTAAACCTTGGATCTAAAGGAAAAGAGATCATCCACGGTATCTATTAGACATAATATATTGTTTCCATATTCTAGATATTAGATTGATTTACATTAATTATGTTTCCATATTGTATTCTATTTAAACTCTGTACATGTTTCATTATGAGGTCAATACATACAAAACACAATTACTCTGATTCACTTGGTATCAAAGCCAATCTCCTAACCCTAATTCTGCCGCCACCCTTATTCCTCGGATCTGCAGCCTTCTGCGATCTTTCTCCACAGCCAAAACAATGGCCCTTCTTGCTTCATTCACCACAGCCGAGAAAACCAGCCATAATTCTCACAAATTCGCCTTTACCCTTTCACCCTCTAACTATGGTCACTGGAAAACCATGATACATCCTTTCCTTGTCACAAACAAACTTTTTGATTACATTGATGGGACTATCCCATGTCCAGATCCTATCATCACTGTCCCTAACACAGACACTACATTACCTCCTACAACTCGGCCAAACCCTAACCATACACAATGGGTTTCTAATGATGCTCACGTACGAATGTTGCTTCTGTCCACCATCTCTGAAAGTGCATTCCAGCACATTCAGGGCACCACTTCTAGGGAGTTATGGCTAGCCCTAGAACGCGCCTTTGCCCCGCATTCAATCTCTTGTGAATATACTTTGAAATCACAATTGCTCAGAATTCAAATGCACCCAGATGAATCATCCACTGCTTATCTTACCAGGGCCAGAGAGTATGTTGATGCATTAGCCAATATAGGTGAACCCTTAAAAGAAAAGGATCTTGTCATGCTTGTTGTGATTGGCCTTCGTGAGGAATATGATGGCTTCAAATCACAAATTGTGGGTCGTTCATCACCTACTCCCTTTTCTGACCTCTTTGCATTACTTGCTAATCATGAGTACATGATAAAGAAACCAGATCCATCTCCTGCTCAAGCATTCACGGTCACCAGCACCCGTCCCACTCCGCCCTCTGCAGCCCTGTCTTTACCAGCCGATACTGTTCAGGCTCTTCAACAGATTATGTCTCAGCTAGGTTTACAAGTTCAACCTCAAACTTCCTCACAACAACAACCTCAATCTCAGCCACAAACTTTCTTTGGGTCTCGAGGTCGCAGTCGGAGCCCCTCATATCGTAGCCGTGAGGGACGTGGCAACTCTCGATATAACAACAATCACAACAACGGAAATAACAGAGGTCAATTTAATTGGGCATCTAATCAGAACACTGTTTTTGGTACTTGTAACAGGTGTGGAATCGGGCACATTCCGTCTCAGTGTCCTAACCAGGACCCTAGTACCCTAAGGACACCACCACCATCAGCAAACTATGCTGATTCTCGCTCACAAGCTTCAACAACATGGCTACCCAACACTGGATGCAATGATCATGCTGCCATGGAACACAACGGCCTTGATCACTCAGAACCATACTATGGTAAGGATTCCCTTCATGTTGGAAACGGTGAAAGTTTACCTATTTTGCATATTGGCTTAACCAAAATCCATTCTCCATATAAAACCTTTACTCTTTCTAATATTCTTCATGTCCCACAACTTAAAAGAAACCTTCTTTATGTTCAAAAATTTTGTCAAGATAATAATGTTTTCTTTGAATTTCACTCGACTTTTTTTGCTGTGAAGGACACGTGTACACGGAAAACCCTCCTCACGGGTCCAAGTAACAACGGGCTCTAATCCATCTATGTGCCATCCATTCGTCCACAAAGTTGCTTTTTCTGCTGTTCGTGCTTTTACAGATACATGGCATCGAAGACTTGGACATCCTCATCTAGATTTATTGAAGTCTATGTTATCTGTTTTTTCACTTCCTGTTAGTAATAAAAGTTTGTCGTCCTCTTGTAACTCGTGTCACTTGGGGAAATCCTCAAAACTTCATTTGTTTCCTTCAACTTTTAAGAGTAAAAATGTTTTGGATTTAATTTTTTGTGATGTGTGGGGTCCTGCACCAATAAAATCATTAAATGTGATTCTTATTTTTTTACTATGCGTTGATCATTTAACTCGTTATATATGGATTTTTCCTTTAAAACACAAATCTGATGTATGTGCTACTTTCAAAAAATTTCGTGCTATGGTTGAACGACAATTTCAGACCAAGCTCAAATCGGTTCAAACTGATTGGGGTGGGGAGTTTCGACCTCTCTCTCCCTTCTTCACCTCCCTAGGTATCATTCATCGTCTCTCATGTCCCCACACCAGTGAACAAAACGGATTTGTTGAGAGACGCCACCACCATGTGGTGGAAACAGGGCTTACTCTTCTTGCTCAATCAGGTGCGCCTCAAAAATTTTGGCATTTTGCCTTTGACACGGCGGTTTATCTTATCAATTGGATGCCATCTAGGGTTGCTTCCAAAATTTCTCCCTTTGAACATTTGTTTAAACACCCACCTGATTTCTCCTTCTTACGTGTGTTTGGATGTCAATGTTATCCTCACTTACGTCCCTATAATCCTCACAAAATGGATTTTCGTTCTGTACCGTGTGTTTTTCTGGGATATAGTACATCTCATTACGGATATCGTTGCTTTGGCCTGGCCATAAATCGTTTATATGTTGCCCGTCATGTTCGTTTTAATGAACCTTTTGCCCAAAAGTCCATCCCAGTCCCTACCCCACCACCCAACGATCACTCTCCTTATGTCTCCTTTTTTCCCTCACACCAACATGACATTCCCGACTCACCCACCGAACCCGCGACAAACATATCTAGCCCACCACCACAACCGGCACAACCCAATCCACAAATGTACCCAACACACCACCATAACCGGCCCAACCACCTTCCCAACCGCAACCGGACCAACAGCTTCCTCAAACTCAGCCTACCCATACAACCACCTCACATGATACACCACTCCATCTACCACCACCACCACCTCGTAATCGCCCTGCCAATCTTCGCCAAAATCCACCCAAACCTAACCGCTACAACCCCTCTGCCTATCATACTACCATTGAGTCCAACAATCTTGAACCAACTACTTTCACTGTTGCTAACTAAAGTCCTGAATGGTGGCATGCCATGTCTGAAGTAGGGGTGTGCACGGTTCGGTTCGGTTCAGTTTTTTGGTAAAACCAAAACTGTAACTGAAAGTTCGGTTTTTGGTTTTTAAAAACCATTCGTTTCGGTTTTTTTGGTTATTTTGGTTTTAGCAATGGTTCGGTTCGGTTTTTGAAACAAATTATGTAAGATTCAAAACTTAAAAGTATAATTCAAAGTTTAAGAATCTTGTTAATATATTTAGTCTTTTAAATTAATATTATTCACATAAACCTAACTTTCTAAACTATTTTAATGTTTCTCCAAATTTTTTGTTAAAACGTTTTCTTTTATAATACTTTGAAAACCATTTAATTTTTATATTAAACTTTGTTAGTTCTTGTAAACAATGGATAATTTAATGATAAATAAACATGGTAATGTTCTTATTATAAATATTAAACAAACAAGAATAAAAGTAATAATTCTTAGTAGCATGGGTAAACACTTAAACAACTTAAATATAAAAATATATAGATTTGGTATACTATTAAAACTTATCGGTTTGGTTCGGTTATTTTCGGTTATTGAAAATGATTATCCGAAAACCAAACCGAATTTTTCGGTTATTAAAAATCTGAAAACCGAACCGTCGGTTTTTGTTTCGGTTCGATTTTTTCGGTCCGGATTTTTCGGCTATTTCAGTTACGGTTCGGTTATTTCGGTTTTCTGCACACCCCTAGTCTGAAGAATACAAGGCTCTCATGAAAAATGGCACGTGGACTCTTGTTCCTCCGGTCTCGAATGTTAATGTAGTTGATTGCAAATGGGTGTATAAACTTGAAAGAGATCAACACGGTGCTATAAAAAGATATAAGGCTTGTCTGGTTACCAAGGGCTTTAACCAACAACCTGGCATTGATTACCATGAAACTTTCAGTCCTGTCATCAAAGCAACCACCACTTGTGTTGTTCTTTCACTTGCAGTTACATGCGGCTGGTCTCTTAGACAATTAGATGTTCAGAATGCATTCTTACATGGTGATTTAAATGAGATTGTTTATCTGAGACAACCGCCTGGGTTTGTTGATCCTGCTAGACCAAACCACCTATGTGAAACGCCCCTAACTTATCATTTACAAAAGATCTTAACATGGATAATAGATGTTAGAAATTTCGGCATGACCCGTACGTAAATGTCACACCCCGAATTCCACGTGTCACCGGTGGGCTCGGTGGGGAGTATCGTGACGTGGTTGGCAACATCATAGTCAAACAACACAATATATAAATGCACAGCGGAAGCAAAAAGGTAATTATATTACAATCCGAATATAAAGTAATATCCAAGTATTACAACGGAAAGTAAAGGATCCACAGGCGGATCTTAAAATATAAACATTTGTTCAACAGACTTCAGACGCCTAGAACTTGCAAGATTCCTTATTAGCGCCCTGAGCTTCCAGCCAATTACGTTCAGTACCTGTCACTTAACCCTTTTGGAAAATACGTCAGTTTTCACTGGTAAATACACTCAACCGACTCATTTTGAAAAGGTTTAATAAAATTGGTTTGAATGCACGTGGCACAAAATATCTTTTTATGATTGATTAAAATGCACAGAGGCAAAATTAATCTTTTATACTTGGGACAATTTTATTAATAAAGATCTTGTATCCGATTTACATGGTTGTCCAACATTTAGGGCCGGTGATTATACAATACAAGCCGGTCAAGATTAATCGACACACCATAAATATAACTCACAAGAAGACATCCTTACGAGTGAGTATATCTTTTACACACGCAACAGGAGGTGTTATGCCTACACCTTGTGCTTAAGTTATGGCCATTCAGTTTTTAAATGAGCCAAGGATATCCAGGACACGGTCATTAACCCCCAATGTTATTTGTTATCAATCAATACAGATTAAAATGGGATTATGCAATTTAATCATCTCCGATTAAAAGGTTTCTACACCCGACCAAGCGGTATTTTTATAATACCGTATCCCAAGCCCGTATAAGGGAAATAAGTTAAAAGTATTTACCTGAGCTAGCTCCTGTCTTAAATAGCAAGAATTATTAACTCATCCGTATTCACTTAAGTAAGCGTAGGTACCATTTACCAGAAGGCTCTACTCTGGAATGATGGTATAAATAACCAATTAGAATGCTAACGGGTCTTTAATTAAGCCTAAGCTTAGACCGGTTAGTCTTAAGGAAATATACGGTTCAAACGCATGGTTAAGGGAAGACCGGAATAGAATGTGTTTTAGACCTGAAAAGTTTGAAGACTTGTATAATATGGGTAATCTAAACACCTTCTGGATTTTGAGATAAAAATGATAAGGTTTGACCCGTTTCGGCTAACTTATGCAACTAGTTACATAAACCGAACCGAACGCGCAAGAGGCGTAACGGGTAACCATAAGAGTCATATACAGGTTTCCTAAGTTAATATGCCTTAAACATGTTGTGATATCAGTAGGATATAAACGAGTTTAATCTCAAAATAATCCCCGTAGGGGTATTTTGGTCATTTTAAAGGTTCTAAAAGAGTTTAAGTATTATCCTAAGTTACAGGTCTGATATAATCAGCAAAAATACTTAGTTTACTAAGTTATAACAGTAGGGTAAGGTATATATGTGAAATTTATCAATTATAACCAAACTATGCACCGTAGGGGCATTTTGGTAATTTCACATAAGCCGTAAAGCTCAAAACTGAAGTCTAAGTTAAACAACTTTTGCTTACTGTTAAAACATTATAATTTACCTAAAATATCAGTAGGTATCAACCCTTGTATGTCTAAAATAGTTCTAGTACATACTATGCGTTAAGAACGCTTAGAAAGGCGATTAGGAGCCGTTTCCGGGTTATATACATGAAGCTGATATTTTATCATTCCAGAAGGCTTAAAATAATTTATTTATCATTTAAGATCAGCAGCAAAAGGTTTGGAGTCGATTAGATATGAAAAACTCATTTTATAGCCCGTAAGGGCAAAACCGACAATTTCCGGATTAAGCCTACGACTATTTAACTAGGCTATACGCTAATTACGCCGTTTAATTAACATAAAGCTTTCATTTTACGCTAACGAGCATAACTCTTAATCTACACCTCAAACTGATGTCAAACCTTGGGTACAAGTCTATATATCAGTAATTAAGGTTTCTACTCTTTTACATTTTCAAAAATCACATTTTAGGGTGAAGAGGGCATAAGGGTCAACATATGAGCAATTAACGGAATCATGCGTATTAATCGGTTAACTAATGAACCATGGTGTATAATCACGGAGGGTTATACTAGCATGTAACCTGGTCCAAATGAAGCTCTTAGGTATTTCTAAATCATACCAAAATGGGTCAGAACTGAAGTCAAAGCAAAAGTCAAAGCTTTGCGACTTTCGGTTCCGAACCGGGTCTAAATAGTAAATTGTCGGGTTGAACATGTTTAGACATGTTCTTACACTAATTACCATGTTATATTAATGATCAAACAGGTTGTATGTGGTCTACATTGCTAATTATGCATAAATTAGAATTTAAGCATTACTTTTTATTTACAAGTTTACCCTTCATTTGACCTAGTTAGAGTGGGAATCAGGGGGAACCCTTTTAAGGGTTTATTACCCACATAATTACCTACTTAGAGGTACTTTTAATTCGAGATTTGACTGAGCCATTATTAATTAATCTCGAAGTCAAACCGTAATTACGATGGTTTGACTTTTAGCTAAATAACTAAGCTAAACTTAATTGAAGAAGGCTAAGCAAACTTACAAGTGTCTAATGGTTGATTAGGAAGGCCTGGAAGGTGCTCTTGTGCTCCACAATTGATCAGAAGTTGTTTGAGGAATGAATGATCAAAGTGTTGCACTTGTGAGCTTTATATAGTGATCAAGGCACCACAAAGTGTTGGCATCTAAGTCTAGCACTGACCATAACATTCCCACAGGTGTCCTAGATGTTTAGGGATTGTTTAGGGGCCAAGGGAGATGAGGAAAATCGTTTAAAGGTCGAATTTCCCGTTTAAACAGCAAACAGGCAACTTTTCTGTCGCTGGGCACTGCTTGCGCACCGTAAGAGTCCATGCTTGCGGTGCGCAAGCCTTCTTCAGCAGTCAAAACTCTTGTTCTTTCATGATTTCGAAAGGGCAACCATCTTTTCCGAATTTGGGACTTTATTTTATCAGTTTGGGGCCTCTATTATGGGTCTTTAACAGTTGCATACCCTACCATTTAGTTATGTTTGCTTGGGTCCTTTTTAAAAGTGCCGAACAAGAAGGTTTACCGTAGAAATTTCCATAGGAACCTATCATGCACTTCGAATTCAATTATTGTCAACAAATTCCTGGATTTAAGATATGTTAGATGTGTGTAAAATATAATTGGGTCTTGGGATTTATAAATGAGGTCGTTCAGAGGTAAGAATTAACATGACGCCACTTTTAAATCCTGCCAAAACATCTTTATTAAATCCGGGTTTACAACGCGTTTTGTCTTACATGACACGTGTCGTTATTTCATTGAACACGAATTTTCGAGGTGTTACATCCTCACCCCCTTAAAAGAAATCTCGACCTCGAGATTTGTTAAAGTAAGGAAGTATTTTCTGCCTTATATTGGGCTTAATCTTCCCCAGTACCTTTGAGCCTCTATGGCATTCCAATTGACCTTTATGATAGGTACATGTGTCCTTTGGAGCTTCTAATCCTGTCGATCCTTACTCGACACAGGTTGCTCATTATATCATAAATATGTATGTCATTATGTGATAGTGTTTCTTGACTTATTGGCGAAACACGTCCTTAAATCATTAGGGTGGGGTGCATTGCGCTATCCACCGAGCTCCTTAATTAGGTCTTAGCTTGTAAGCTATTTAATCTTGATACATTCTAATCCTTCGAATGGTTCTATATACTCAGAGCCTGACTAGCCTGATAATTTTAACAAATTTGGCACACCCTTCCTGGGTGATATCTGTTGTTGAGCCTTATTTCTTAACAAGAATTTAGAAAGGTTACTACTTTCCATTAATCCTTGATTTTCTGCCGAATAATGGCAACTTATAGATAATTTGGGGTTTGTATGATCTTATTCGTTGTTTCTAATGCAACTTTCAGATCCTGATAGGTGGACTTACCAATCCATTGTCCTAACAATAGATGTTTAACATTCCATCTATACAAGGTCTTCAAGGGAGCAGCCTTGATGCTTATATATCAACTATTATAGAAAAGCTTATCTTACGGTGGAATGGTTATTCCAACCTCTGCTTAAAATTTTTTTAAGGAATAGCTAATCCTTGCCGTTAGTCGAACAATTCGACGATCCTGGGCAGCTGATGGCAAATTCTTAATCGTTGCCTAAGTAGGGTTGCGGTAACAATGCATAAGCAAAATAAACCGTCTTTCATAATTAACTATACCGAATTCTCCGGATATTGAGTTAGGCTATATGAACCCTCTATTTTAAACTTAATCAATCAGGGTTTCGATTCTTCCAATGATGATACTAGTCGTCTTGGAGATTTCATAGTAATACAGCCTTAATGGGATATAATTCTTAATTCTACCTGCTTTCCAGGGGTAAACAGGGTAATCTTAGGAGAAGATAATCAGGGTACAAGGAGGTTACAGAGATTTCCATATCTTAGGCTCCAGTTCACCCATCATTGCTTGTGTCAAATAAGTGACACATTTATGTTACTAGTCCACGAATTCCTTAATTGAGAACAATTACTTGGACAATTCCAAGCTGGATATCTCCTGTGAATACCATTAGTTGACTTTAGTACCATATGACCATCGGAATATCTTTGTGATCCCATGCATTAAACCTCCATACTGATCAGGCATGGAAGCAATCTATGGGATATATTAAGATATACCAATCCTCATATGGCGCTTTTTATCATACCATTTGGTATTCATAATCAATAGGGATTAAAGAGATATCAATTACATGCGAATGTCCTTTATCTATAGGGAGGGTACATTAGAATTATTTTTTTTACAGATTTAGGAACAGAAAAATTTGCTCCTATTACTAAATGAATCAATTTCTTGGTTGCGGTCCGACAACTGCTATTCATCATCCTCATGGTTTTATATACTAACCATGGTTTCATTAAACCATACAGGCTAATATAGCATTAACATTCTTAATGAACGTTATTTAATATATATCAATTTTACTTAGCCTAGGTCACAAAAGACCATTTATGGCATTTAAAGTTTGGTCCTAATCCATCATCTTTTTGACAGGGGATCAAAATGTCACATCTGTCTTTATTATAGTGATGAATTTGGATAGCTTGAAAGCTTGCCATAAGGATATCAGAAAAGAGTGCTTCCAAATAAAATATCAATCTAAGATTTGTTGGGCATTTTCTATAGTGTCATCGGCAAATTTCTATTTCACGTTAAATGACTGGAGTCCTAGTCAGGCGGAGACAACAGTTCTTAACATTTTCCGTTCATTATAGAATCATATGTGCCAGCATCAAATAAATTTTTGCATAAATTGCTTGATAAGGAAAAGTACCTGTTATATAATTATTCTGCATCATCTCCTGGGTGTTCCTCTGGGAGTCTCATGCATTTGTTCCCTTGGCCTCTCTAGGCTTCCTTATAAGTTTTGGGCAGTTGGTTTTGATGTGCCATTCCTCGTTACAATTGTAACAGGTCGCGTTCTTCAACTCCTTGCAATCTAAAGTTTTGTGACCCTTGGTCTTGCAAATTCCACACAATTTAGCACTTGGGTCTATCATACATTTTCCAGAATGTTGTTTTCTGCAGTTACTGCATTTGGGCTTGTTATTGAACTGACTCGAGCTTTTCCTAAAATCGGAATCTTTCCTATGCTCAGAGCTTCCCTTTTTCTTCTTGTTAGATTGATGCGAGTTTTCCTCGTCTTCTTTCCTTTTTCCCTCGCTAGAAGTTTTAACAGACTTATTCATGATAGCATCTAAAGTGAGAGATAAGGATAAGTCCACCGCGGACCTATATGTGGTAGGCCTAGATGCTTTAACATTTCCCTTTATCTCTGGTGCTAGGCCTCCAATGAAACGCGCTATGCGTTTAGGTTCAGGGGTGACTAAATAAGGAACCAGGCGGGACATAGTGTTGAAACTTGTCACATATGCCTGACAATCCAAATTCTTCATGACCAGAGTCAAGAAGTCTGATTCTATCATTTCTACCTCATGCTGAGGGCAATAGTTTTCCTTGACTAATGCAGCAAATTGATCCCAAGATAAGTTGTAGAGTAGGACCTTTCCCGTGGCTTGGGGCAATGATCTCCACCATGCCAACGCTTCTCCTTTGAATGATTGTGAAACAAATTTCACAACATCTTGCTCCGCACAACCACTGATGTCAACAACAGTGTCCATCTCATCGAGCCATGTCATGCAGTCGATGGCCCCTTCCTCTCCTGTAAAGTCTCTGGGCTTGCAGGAGACAAAATATTTATATGAACAGGTTTTAGCATGTGGCTCTTCGTTAAGCACAACCTGTCTAGACGGAACACTCCTCTGATTTGACGAGTTATGAACATCGTCTTCCTTTGACTCATGTGATTTAGAAGGGGGCTTACTACGAGCCATAGAGAGAGCCTTAGAGCGGGTATCATATGTTTCATTATACTGTCTGTCAAGAGCTCGAGTAACAGCATCATCTATTAATGCCTGCAGTTCCGCTCCAGTTATATTAATCCTGGTAGTATCATTGTTCACCTTCAAGTGGCTGTTAACTTCATCTGATCCAGCCATGTAGCTTGATTGCTACATAAATATTGACAATGATTTACTCAAAGGTTATTATGAAATTGTCATTTTTGATGATTTATTAACCATGGTAATATAAACCATATGGGTTAATTTGCTAATTTTATTAGTATTTTCATTATAATTTATCCTAGTATATAAGACATTAAGGATATTAAAGTGGCACAACGGCCTTGTCACGAGGACAGATTTGAATTTATAAGCCATGATCGTTTGGGATCGAGGCATTTAAGGTTTGAGCATAGTCGGTTACTTTTCTTGACAGAGAGTCGAAGACTACAACTGCCTTTTGTCTTTTAGGACAATAGATATTTGGCCCGTGGGCATTTCCCTTCTGAGGGATGTTTATGATATGATCATCTTTTCAGATGCTATTAGTCAAGATCGTTTGGATCATACCGACTATTATGCTTGGACATGGTCCAACATTTTTAGACAGGAGGTCAAGACCACCACTGTTGTTGTCTTATCAGACAACGAGTTTAGCCCGTAGGTACTTCATCACTAATGGATGTTTATAATATGATCATCTTATAGGATGATATAAGCCATGATTTCAGAGAATTGAGGCAAATTTATAAGTTAGTAATAGCACAAAAGGCCTAGTCACGTGGACAAGTTTAATTTATAAGCCATGATCGTTTGGGATCGAGGCATTTAGGTGTGAATCAAAGTTCATTACTTTTTCTGGACAGGGAGTTGTAGGCTACCACTGTCTTTAGTCTCAGAGGACATTAACTATAGCCCGTAGGCATTTCCCTTCTGAGGGATGTTTATAATATGATCATCTTATAGGATGATATAAGCCATGATTCCTAAATCAATAGACTAGATAAGAAAATTGGAAGAATCCAATATAAGAATGACCGTTGTGATTTTCTCGAATCACATCTGTCAAGAGTGCTAACACGTTCTTAGGTGTTAACAAGGATTTGAATCTCTTGAGTAGGTCCTACCATCTTGGCCTCGTCATATAGGCTAGGTTTACCTTTAAGATTCCTTTTTAATAATTAACGTAGAACAATCCTAACTCGGGATGTTAATAAGGATCTGAACCTAAATTGAGGAAATGCCATCTTGGCCGGGTCTTAATAATGACACAAGGCTAGGTCTTGTCCCTTTTTAGATTGTGCCATTTTATTATAATGTTAGATCTTATAAAAGGTATGTTATTTTTCATTTATTTCATATTTCCTGATTAGGATGAATATTTAGTCATTCCACTATAAAATTAAAAAGTTCAAGGTTGCCCTAAACGGGACTTGAAAGGAATAATGTTGTCCTCGAAGGGACTGAAAGATAAATACGTCCTTATGAGGACTATTAAGGAAACGATCTTCAGCAAAAGGAGTTTCTTCTTCAAGTTATTTCTGAATGCTCTCTCCTTGGATGCTCGTTTCATTCTAGCCGCGCTACGAAGCTCAGCATTTCAGGGTTCCAGATTGTGGAGAATTTCTAATACAGCTTCTTCGCTTGGCGACGTATCCAATATATATAAAAATTTGGAAGCAATAATTTCCAGATTAGGATCGAGAGTATTCCTATGTTAAGTCTAGACTCAAAAGGTCAAAGAATGTGCTACTGTGTAACTGAGATTAAACGCAAAAGGCTAGCGTTTAATTCACTTAGTGTTGGCTCAAATACCAACCTGTCACACCCCGAATTCCACGTGTCACCGGTGGGCCCGGTGGGGAGTATCGTGACGTGGTTGGCAACATCATAGTCAAACAACACAATATATAAATGCACAGCGGAAGCAAAATGGTAATTATATTACAATCCGAATATAAAGTAATATCCAAGTATTACAACGGAAAGTAAAGGATCCACAGGCGGATCTTAAAATATAAACATTTGTTCAACAGACTTCAGACGCCTAGAACTTGCAAGATTCCTTATTAGCGCCCTAAGCTTCCAGCCAATTACGTTCAGTACCTGTCACTTAACCCTTTTGGAAAATACGTCAGTTTTCACTGGTAAATACACTCAACCGACTCATTTTGAAAAGGTTTAATAAAATTGGTTTGAATGCACGTGGCACAAAATATCTTTTTATGATTGATTAAAATGCACAGAGGCAAAATTAATCTTTTATACTTGGGACAATTTTATTAATAAAGATCTTGTATCCGATTTACATGGTTGTCCAACATTTAGGGCCGGTGATTATACAATACAAGCCGGTCAAGATTAATCGACACACCATAAATATAACTCACAAGAAGACATCCTTACGAGTGAGTATATCTTTTACATACGCAACAAGAGGTGTTATGCCTACACCTTGTGCTTAAGTTATGGCCATTCAGTTTTTAAATGAGCCAAGGATATCCAGGACACGGTCATTAACCCCCAATGTTATTTGTTATCAATCAATACAGATTAAAACGGGATTATGCAATTTAATCATCTCCGATTAAAAGGTTTCTACACCCGACCAAGCGGTATTTTTATAATACCGTATCCCAAGCCCGTATAAGGGAAAATAAGTTAAAAGTATTTACTGAGCTAGCTCCTGTCTTAAATAGCAAGAATTAATAACTCAGCCGTATTCACTTAAGTAAGCGTAGGTACCATTTACCGGAAGGCTCTAGTCTGGAATGATGGTATAAATAACCAATTAGAATGCTAACGGGTCTTTAATTAAGCCTAAGCTTAGACCGGTTAGTCTTAAGGAAATATACGGTTCAAACGCATGGTTAAGCGAAGACCGGAATAGAATGTGTTTTAGACCCAACAAGTTTGAAGACTTGTATAATATGGGTAATCTAAACACCTTCTGGATTTTGAGATAAAAATGATAAGGTTTGACCCGTTTCGGCTAACTTATGCAACTAGTTACATAAACCGAACCGAACGCGCAAGAGGTGTAACGGGTAACCATAAGAGTCATATACAGGTTTCCTAAGTTAATATGCCTTAAACATGTTGTGATATCAGTAGGATATAAACGAGTTTAATCTCAAAATAAGCCCCGTAGGGGTATTTTGGTCATTTTAAAGGTTATAAAAGAGTTTAAGTATTATCCTGAGTTACAGGTCTGATATAATCAGCAAAAATACTTAGTTTACTAAGTTATAACAGTAGGGTAAGGTATATATGTGAAATTTATCAATTATAACCAAACTATGCACCGTAGGGACATTTTGGTAATTTCACATAAGCCGTAAAGCTCAAAACTGAAGTCTAAGTTAAACAACTTTTGCTTACTGTTAAAACATTATAATTTACCTAAAATATCAGTAGGTATCAACCCTTGTATGTCTAAAATAGTTCTAGTACATACTATGCGTTAAAAACGCTTAGAAAGGCGATTAGGAGCCGTTTCCGGGTTATATACATGAAGCTGATATTTTATCATTCCAAAAGGCTTAAAATAATTTATTTATCATTTAATATCAGTAGCAAAAGGTTTGGAGTCGATTAGATATGAAAAACTCATTTTATAGCACGTAAGGGCAAAACCGACAATTTCCGGATTAAGCCTACGACTATGAATTATGCTCAGCCTAAAATTAATTAAAAATCTTCAAAAATCCCAAAATAATATATTACATCAGTGGGTATTAAGTTTGATATAAAAAAGTAGGTTTAACTAGGCTATACGCTAATTACGCCGTTTAATTAACATAAAGCTTTCATTTTACGCTAACGAGCATAACTCTTAATCTACACCTCAAACTGATGTCAAACCTTGGGTACAAGTCTATATATCAGTAATTAAGGTTTCTACTCTTTTACATTTTCAAAAATCACATTTTAGGGTGAAGAGGGCATAATGGTCAACATATGAGCAATTAACGGAATCATGCGTATTAATCGGTTAACTAATGAACCATGGTGTATAATCACGGAGGGTTATACTAGCATGTAACCTGGTCCAAATGAAGCTCTTAGGTATTTCTAAATCATACCAAAATGGTTCAGAACTGAAGTCAAAGAAAAAGTCAAAGCTTTGCGACTTTCGGTTCCGAACCGGGTCTAAATAGTAAATTGTCGGGTTGAACATGTTTAGACATGTTCTTACACTAATTACCACGTTATATTAATGATCAAACAGGTTGTATGTGGTCTACATTGCTAATTATGCATAAATTAGAATTTAAGCATTCTGTTGACTTTTTATTTACAAGTTTGACCCGACATTTGACCTAGTTAGAGTGGGAATCAGGGGGAACCCTTTTAAGGGTTTATTACCCACATAATTACCTACTTAGAGGTACTTTTAATTCAAGATTTGACTGAGCCATTATTAATTAATCTCGAAGTCAAACCGTAATTACGATGGTTTGACTTTTAGCTAAATAACTAAGTTAAACTTAATTGAAGAAGGCTAAGCAAACTTACAAGTGTCTAATGGTTGATTAGGAAGGCCTGGAAGGTGCTCTTGTGCTCCACAATTGATCAGAAGTTGTTTGAGGAATGAATGATCAAAGTGTTGCACTTGTGAGCTTTATATAGTGATCAAGGCACCACAAAGTGTTGGCATCTAAGTCTAGCACTGACCATAACATTCCCACAGGTGTCCTAGATGTTTAGGGATTGTTTAGGGGCCAAGGGAGATGAGGAAAATCGTTTAAAGGTCGAATTTCCCGTTTAAACAGCAAACAGGCAACTTTTCTGTCGCTGGGCACTGCTTGCGCACCGTAAGAGTCCATGCTTGCGGTGCGCAAGCCTTCTTCAGCAGTCAAAACTCTTGTTCTTTCATGATTTCGAAAGGGCAACCATCTTTTCCGAATTTGGGACTTTATTTTATCAGTTTGGGGCCTCTATTATGGGTCTTTAACAGTTGCATACCCTACCATTTAGTTATGTTTGCTTGGGTCCTTTTTTAAAGTGCCGAACAAGAAGGTTTACCGTAGAAATTTCCATAGGAACCTATCATGCACTTCGAATTCAATTATTGTCAACAAATTCCTGGATTTAAGATATGTTAGATGTGTGTAAAATATAATTGGGTCTTGGGATTTATAAATGAGGTCGTTCAGAGGTAAGAATTAACATGACGCCACTTTTAAATCCTGCCAAAACATCTTTATTAAATCCGGGTTTACAACGCGTTTTGTCTTACATGACACGTGTCGTTATTTCATTGAACACGAATTTTCGAGGTGTTACATCCTCACCCCCTTAAAAGAAATCTCGACCTCGAGATTTGTTAAAGTAAGGAAGTATTTTCCGCCTTATATTGGGCTTAATCTTCCCCAGTACCTTTGAGCCTCTATGGCATTCCAATTGACCTTTATGATAGGTACATCTATCCTCTGGAGCTTCTAATCCTGTCGATCCTTACTCGACACAGGTTGCTCATTATATCATAAATATGTATGTCATTATGTGATAGTGTTTCTTGACTTATTGGCGAAACACGTCCTTAAATCATTAGGGTGGGGTGCATTGCGCTATCCACCGAGCTCCTTAATTAGGTCTTAGCTTGTAAGCTATTTAATCTTGATACATTCTAATCCTTCGAATGGTTCTATATACTCAGAGCCTGACTAGCCTGATAATTTTAACAAATTTGGCACACCCTTCCTAGGTGATATCTGTTGTTGAGCCTTATTTCTTAACAAGAATTTAGAAAGGTTACTACTTTCCATTAATCCTTGATTTTCTGCCGAATAATGGCAACTTATAGATAATTTGGGGTTTGTATGATCTTATTCGTTGTTTCTAATGCAACTTTCAGATCCTGATACGTGGACTTACCAATCCATTGTCCTAACAATAGATGTTTAACATTCCATCTATACAAGGTCTTCAAAGGAGCAGCCTTGATGCTTATATATCAACTATTATAGAAAAGCTTATCTTACGGTGGAATGGTTATTCCAACCTCTGCTTAACAAATTTTTAAGGAATAGCTAATCCTTGCCGTTAGTCGAACAATTCGACGATCCTGGGCAGCTGATGGCAAATTCTTAATCGTTGCCTAAGTAGGGTTGCGGTAACAATGCATAAGCAAAATAAACCGTCTTTCATAATTAACTATACCGAATTCTCCGGATATTGAGTTAGGCTATATGAACCCTCTATTTTAAACTTAATCAATCAGGGTTTCGATTCTTCCAATGATGATACTAGTCGTCTTGGAGATTTCATAGTAATACAGCCTTAATGGGATATAATTCTTAATTCTACCTGCCTTCCAGGGGTAAACAGGGTAATCTTAGGAGAAGATAATCAGGGTACAAGGAGGTTACAGAGATTTCCATATCTTAGGCTCCAGTTCACCCATCATTGCTTGTGTCAAATAAGTGACACATTTATGTTACTAGTCCACGAATTCCTTAATTGAGAACAATTACTTGGACAATTCCAAGCTGGATATCTCCTGTGAATACCATTAGTTGACTTTAGTACCATATGACCATCGGAATATCTTTGTGATCCCATGCATTAAACCTCCATACTGATCAGGCATGGAAGCAATCTATGGGATATATTAAGATATACCAATCCTCATATGGCGCTTTTTATCATACCATTTGGTATTCATAATCAATAGGGATTAAAGAGATATCAATTACATGCAAATGTCCTTTATCTATAGGGAGGGTACATTAGAATTTTTTTTTTTACAGATTTAGGAACAGAAAAATTTGCTCCTATTACTAAATGAATCAATTTCTTGGTTGCGGTCCGACAACTGCTATTCATCATCCTCATGGCTTTATATACTAACCATGGTTTCATTAAACCATACAGGCTAATATAGCATTAACATTCTTAATGAACGTTATTTAATATATATCAATTTTACTTAGCCTAGGTCACAAAAGACCATTTATGGCATTTAAAGTTTGGTCCTAATCCATCATCTTTTTGACAGGGGATCAAAATGTCACATCTGTCTTTATTATAGTGATGAATTTGGATAGCTTGAAAGCTTGCCATAAGGATATCAGAAAAGAGTGCTTCCAAATAAAATATCAATCTAAGATTTGTTGGGCATTTTCTATAGTGTCATCGGCAGATTTCTATTTCGCGTTAAATGACTGGAGTCCTAGTCAGGCGGAGACAACAGTTCTTAACATTTTCCGTTCATTATAGAATCATATGTGCCAGCATCAAATAAATTTTTGCATAAATTGCTTGATAAGGAAAAGTACCTGTTATATAATTATTCTGCATCATCTCCTGGGTGTTCCTCTGGGAGTCTCATGCATTTGTTCCCTTGGCCTCTCTAGGCTTCCTTATAAGTTTTGGGCAGTTGGTTTTGATGTGCCCTTCCTCGTTACAATTGTAACAGGTCGCGTTCTTCAACTCCTTGCAATCTAAAGTTTTGTGACCCTTGGTCTTGCAAATTCCACACAATTTAGCACTTGGGTCTATCATACATTTTCCAGAATGTTGTTTTCTGCAGTTACTGCATTTGGGCTTGTTATTGAACTGACTCGAGCTTTTCCTAAAATCGGAATCTTTCCTATGCTCAGAGCTTCCCTTTTTCTTCTTGTTAGATTGATGCGAGTTTTCCTCGTCTTCTTTCCTTTTTCCCTCGCTAGAAGTTTTAACAGACTTATTCATGATAGCATCTAAAGTGAGAGATAAGGATAAGTCCACCGCGGACCTATATGTGGTAGGCCTAGATGCTTTAACATTTCCCTTTATCTCTGGTGCTAGGCCTCCAATGAAACGCGCTATGCGTTTAGGTTCAGGGGTGACTAAATAAGGAACCAGGCGGGACATAGTGTTGAAACTTGTCACATATGCCTGACAATCCAAATTCTTCATGACCAGAGTCAAGAAGTCTATTCTATCCTTTCTACCTCATGCTGAGGGCAATAGTTTTCCTTGACTAATGCAGCAAATTGATCCCAAGATAAGTTGTAGAGTAGGACCTTTCCCGTGGCTTGGAGCAATGATCTCCACCATGCCAACGCTTCTCCTTTGAATGATTGTGAAACAAATTTCACAACATCTTGCTCCGCACAACCACTGATGTCAACAACAGTGTCCATCTCATCGAGCCATGTCATGCAGTCGATGGCCCCTTCCTCTCCTGTAAAGTCTCTGGGCTTGCAGGAGACAAAATATTTATATGAACAGGTTTTAACATGTGGCTCTTCGTTAAGCACAACCTGTCTAGACGGAACACTCCTCTGATTTGACGAGTTATGAACATCGTCTTCCTTTGACTCATGTGATTTAGAAGGGGGCTTACTACGAGCCATAGATAGAGTCTTAGAGCGGGTATCATATGTTTCATTATACTGTCTGTCAAGAGCTCGAGTAACAGCATCATCTATTAATGCCTGCAGTTCCGCTCCAGTTATATTAATCCTGGTAGTATCATTGTTCACCTTCAAGTGGCTGTTAACTTCATCTGATCCAGCCATGTAGCTTGATTGCTACATAAATATTGACAATGATTTACTCAAAGGTTATTATGAAATTGTCATTTTTGATGATTTATTAACCATGGTAATATAAACCATATGGGTTAATTTGCTAATTTTATTAGTATTTTCATTATAATTTATCCTAGTGTATAAGACATTAAGGATATTAAAGTGGCACAACGGCCTTGTCACGAGGACAGATTTGAATTTATAAGCCATGATCGTTTGGGATCGAGGCATTTAAGGTTTGAGCATAGTCGGTTACTTTTCTTGACAGAGAGTCGAAGACTACAACTGCCTTTTGTCTTTTAGGACAATAGATATTTGGCCCGTGGGCATTTCCCTTCTGAGGGATGTTTATGATATGATCATCTTTTCAGATGCTATTAGTCAAGATCGTTTGGATCATACCGACTATTATGCTTGGACATGGTCCAACATTTTTAGACAGGAGGTCAAGACCACCACTGTTGTTGTCTTATCAGACAACGAGTTTAGCCCGTAGGTACTTCATCACTAATGGATGCTTATAATATGATCATCTTATAGGATGATATAAGCCATGATTTCAGAGAATTGAGGCAAATTTATAAGTTAGTAATAGCACAAAAGGCCTAGTCACGTGGACAAGTTTAATTTATAAGCCATGATCGTTTGGGATCGAGGCATTTAGGTGTGAATCAAAGTTCATTACTTTTTCTGGACAGGGAGTTGTAGGCTACCACTGTCTTTAGTCTCAGAGGACATTAACTATAGCCCGTAGGCATTTCCCTTCTGAGGGATGTTTATAATATGATCATCTTATAGGATGATATAAGCCATGATTCCTAAATCAATAGACTAGATAAGAAAATTGGAAGAATCCAATATAAGAATGACCGTTGTGATTTTCTCGAATCACATCTGTCAAGAGTGCTAACACGTTCTTAGGTGTTAACAAGGATTTGAATCTCTTGAGTAGGTCCTACCATCTTGGCCTCGTCATATAGGCTAGGTTTACCTTTAAGATTCCTTTTTAATAATTAACGTAGAACAATCCTAACTCGGGATGTTAATAAGGATCTGAACCTAAATTGAGGAAATGCCATCTTGGCCGGGTCTTAATAATGACACAAGGCTAGGTCTTGTCCCTTTTTAGATTGTGCCATTTTATTATAATGTTAGATCTTATAAAAGGTATGTTATTTTTCATTTATTTCATATTTCCTGATTAGGATGAATATTTAGTCATTCCACTATAAAATTAAAAAGTTCAAGGTTGCCCTAAACGGGACTTGAAAGGAATAATGTTGTCCTCGAAGGGACTGAAAGATAAATACGTCCTTATGAGGACTATTAAGGAAACGATCTTCAGCAAAAGGAGTTTCTTCTTCAAGTTATTTCTGAATGCTCTCTCCTTGGATGCTCGTTTCATTCTAGCCGCGCTACGAAGCTCAGCATTTCAGGGCTCCAGATTGTGGAGAATTTCTAATACAGCTTCTTCGCTTGGCGACGTATCCAATATATATAAAAATTTGGAAGCAATAATTTCCAGATTAGGATCGAGAGTATTCCTATGTTAAGTCTAGACTCAAAAGGTCAAAGAATGTGCTACTGTGTAACTGAGATTAAACGCAAAAGGCTAGTGTTTAATTCACTCAGTGTTGGCTCTAATACCAACCTGTCACACCCCGAATTCCACGTGTCACCGGTGGGCCCGGTAGGGAGTATCGTGACGTGGTTGGCAACATCATAGTCAAACAACACAATATATAAATGCACAGCGGAAGCAAAATGGTAATTATATTACAATCCGAATATAAAGTAATATCCAAGTATTACAACGGAAAGTAAAGGATCCACAGGTGGATCTTAAAATATAAACATTTGTTCAACAGACTTCAGACGCCTAGAACTTGCAAGATTCCTTATTAGCGCCCTAAGCTTCCAGCCAATTACGTTCAGTACCTGTCACTTAACCCTTTTGGAAAATACGTCAGTTTTCACTGGTAAATACACTCAACCGACTCATTTTGAAAAGGTTTAATAAAATTGGTTTGAATGCACGTGGCACAAAATATCTTTTTATGATTGATTAAAATGCACAGAGGCAAAATTAATCTTTTATACTTGGGACAATTTTATTAATAAAGATCTTGTATCCGATTTACATGGTTGTCCAACATTTAGGGCCGGTGATTATACAATACAAGCCGGTCAAGATTAATCGACACACCATAAATATAACTCACAAGAAGACATCCTTACGAGTGAGTATATCTTTTACATACGCAACAAGAGGTGTTATGCCTACACCTTGTGCTTAAGTTATGGCCATTCAGTTTTTAAATGAGCCAAGGATATCCAGGACACGGTCATTAACCCCCAATGTTATTTGTTATCAATAAATACAGATTAAAACGGGATTATGCAATTTAATCATCTCCGATTAAAAGGTTTCTACACCCGACCAAGCGGTATTTGTATAATACCGTATCCCAAGCCCGTATAAGGGAAAATAAGTTAAAAGTATTTACTGAGCTAGCTCCTGTCTTAAATAGCAAGAATTAATAACTCATCCGTATTCACTTAAGTAAGCGTAGGTACCATTTACCGGAAGGCTCTAGTCTGGAATGATGGTATAAATAACCAATTAGAATGCTAACGGGTCTTTAATTAAGCCTAAGCTTAGACCGGTTAGTCTTAAGGAAATATACGGTTCAAACGCATGGTTAAGCGAAGACCGGAATAGAATGTGTTTTAGACCCAACAAGTTTGAAGACTTGTATAATATGGGTAATCTAAACACCTTCTGGATTTTGAGATAAAAATGATAAGGTTTGACCCGTTTCGGCTAACTTATGCAACTAGTTACATAAACCGAACCGAACGCGCAAGAGGTGTAACGGGTAACCATAAGAGTCATATACAGGTTTCCTAAGTTAATATGCCTTAAACATGTTGGGATATCAGTAGGATATAAACGAGTTTAATCTCAAAATAAGCCCCGTAGGGGTATTTTGGTCATTTTAAAGGTTATAAAAGAGTTTAAGTATTATCCTGAGTTACAGGTCTGATATAATCAGCAAAAATACTTAGTTTACTAAGTTATAACAGTAGGGTGAGGTATATATGTGAAATTTATCAATTATAACCAAACTATGCACCGTAGGGGCATTTTGGTAATTTCACATAAGCCGTAAAGCTCAAAACTGAAGTCTAAGTTAAACAACTTTTGCTTACTATTAAAACATTATAATTTACCTAAAATATCAGTAGGTATCAACCCTTGTATGTCTAAAATAGTTCTAGTACATACTATGCGTTAAAAACGCTTAGAAAGGCGATTAGGAGCCGTTTCCGGGTTATATACATGAAGCTGATATTTTATCATTCCAGAAGGCTTAAAATAATTTATTTATCATTTAAGATCAGTAGCAAAAGGTTTGGAGTCGATTAGATATGAAAAACTCATTTTATAGCCCGTGAGGGCAAAACTGACAATTTCCGGATTAAGCCTACGACTATGAGTTATGCTCAGCCTAAAATTAATTAAAAATCTTCAAAAATCCCAAAATAATATATTACATCAGTGGGTATTAAGTTTGATATAAAAAAGTAGGTTTAACTAGGCTATACGCTAATTACGCCGTTTAATTAACATAAAGTTTTCATTTTACGCTAACGAGCATAACTCTTAATCTACACCTCAAACTGATGTCAAACCTTCGGTACAAGTCTATATATCAGTAATTAAGGTTTCTACTCTTTTACATTTTCAAAAATCACATTTTAGGGTGAAGAGGGCATAATGGTCAACATATGAGCAATTAACGGAATCATGCGTATTAATCGGTTAACTAATGAACCATGGTGTATAATCACGGAGGGTTATACTAGCATGTAACCTGGTCCAAATGAAGCTCTTAGGTATTTCTAAATCATACCAAAATGGGTCAGAACTGAAGTCAAAGCAAAAGTCAAAGCTTTGCGACTTTCGGTTCCGAACCGGGTCTAAATAGTAAATTGTCGGGTTGAACATGTTTAGACATGTTCTTACACTAATTACCATGTTATATTAATGATCAAACAGGTTGTATGTGGTCTACATTGCTAATTATGCATAAATTAGAATTTAAGCATTACTTTTTATTTACAAGTTTACCCTTCATTTGACCTAGTTAGAGTGGGAATCAGGGGGAACCCTTTTAAGGGTTTATTACCCACATAATTACCTACTTAGAGGTACTTTTAATTCGAGATTTGACTGAGCCATTATTAATTAATCTCGAAGTCAAACCGTAATTACGATGGTTTGACTTTTAGCTAAATAACTAAGCTAAACTTAATTGAAGAAGGCTAAGAAAACTTACAAGTGTCTAATGGTTGATTAGTAAGGCCTGGAAGGTGCTCTTGTGCTCCACAATTGATCAGAAGTTGTTTGAGGAATGAATGATCAAAGTGTTGCACTTGTGAGCTTTATATAGTGATCAAGGCACCACAAAGTGTTGGCATCTAAGTCTAGCACTGACAAAGTGTTGGCATCTAAGTCTAGCACTGACCATAACATTCCCACAGGTGTCCTAGATGTTTAGGGATTGTTTAGGGGCCAAGGGAGATGAGGAAAATCGTTTAAAGGTCGAATTTCCCGTTTAAACAGCAAACAGGCAACTTTTCTGTCGCTGGGCACTGCTTGCGCACCGTAAGAGTCCATGCTTGCGGTGCGCAAGCCTTCTTCAGCAGTCAAAACTCTTGTTCTTTCATGATTTCGAAAGGGCAACCATCTTTTCCGAATTTGGGACTTTATTTTATCAGTTTGGGGCCTCTATTATGGGTCTTTAACAGTTGCATACCCTACCATTTAGTTATGTTTGCTTGGGTCCTTTTTAAAAGTGCCGAACAAGAAGGTTTACCGTAGAAATTTCCATAGGAACCTATCATGCACTTCGAATTCAATTATTGTCAACAAATTCCTGGATTTAAGATATGTTAGATGTGTGTAAAATATAATTGGGTCTTGAGATTTATAAATGAGGTCGTTCAGAGGTAAGAATTAACATGACGCCACTTTTAAATCCTGCCAAAACATCTTTATTAAATCTGGGTTTACAACGCGTTTTGTCTTACATGACACGTGTCGTTATTTCATTGAACACGAATTTTCGAGGTGTTACAGTAAATAGACCACTAACACCTATTTTGTACGGTAAACCATTTCTACATAAAACATCCTTGACAAAAACCCAAAACGGAACGTTTAAGTTGTTTACAACAAGACTTCCACTAATAAGTTTTAAACCAAACCATAAGGACATCGAAATACTACACAATTTAAAAGTACATAAGACCAAAAGTTTAGACCACGTTATATTCACTTATGACGGAAGCGTGTAGTGGGCGTAGATCAAGTGTGCTCATTCCAAATCGTCTGACCGCCTAGCTTGAGGATTTACCTACATTCAACATAACAAATAATTTAGTATTTCGTCACTAACACATCTAAATAATAAACCGATTCGTCTCTTTCACGGTAATACATCATTCAATTACTTTACTAACCGTTAAACAGTTCATTACATGCTTGCCTCAAGGTAGAGACTAAGCATACTTTTCTTAACATACCCGCCAAGAACGGATACTAGTAACATTACATAACTTCCATTCGGTTCGTTCATGATGAACAAACATATTCTTTACGTTCTTACTTCATACTCCGATCCGAGAAAGACGGATCGAGTAGACTTTCATTTAATACATACTTAACTTCCCATACCCGGTTCAACTAAAGAACCGGATATGATGCATTATCTTTCATAACTTATTCATTCCTCACAATCCGTTTATGACGGATCTTACTTTTACTTTCGAAAAACTATAGATTTCAAATATCACAATTTTAACATAACAACACAATTAAAAAATGAGACTATTAAACATATGACAACATTATAGAATATGATGTACACTAACGTACCTCGCTCTTGTGAGCCTTCTGATTTCCTAGTGTTGGAACCTTCTTCTTTCATGCCTATAACAACACATTCATTCATTTATTTAGTACAACTAAATTTCATTCATTCATCCTCCAAATTATGCATATTATTCTTTTAAGCATTTCATCAAACACTTGGCGGGTTTCGCATTAACAGGACACTATATGCAAGTTTTTAAAGCATAATTTCCTACTAGTTCACCTCATAACCCATCAACAATCAACAAATTCATATCATTCTTTAATCCTACATCGCTTTGCCTATGATTCAAGTATTACAACTTCATCAAATTTCAACATTTCATATAGTTATATTGAATCAAATCATCATATTCCTAGCACATCTTCATAAATTAGTATCATACAAAAATATCTTTCAATTTACCTAGAATCCAACATGAGTCTCATTCTAAAAAGAAATTCTAACTCGGATTCCTCATGATTGTTACAAGAATTCGAGATTGGGTTGAACCCCTCATACTACAAAACATAATTTCAGAAAATTAAGCTTACCACTTCACAAATTGGAACTTGCTATTCGAAATTTGAGCTCATGCATCAGATTTTCTTTTGATTTAAGCATTCAATTGCTTGATTCATGAAGCTAGGGTTTCACCCTGTGTTTTTGTTCTTGGTCGACATCCCCCAGGCGCACCATCTGTGTGTTCTGGGGTTAATTTTTGTTTTTAATTATTAGGTTTAATAATTTACACCTTTACCCCCTTTGCTTTGTGGGTGTGTTTAAGTTCAAGCTTTTCCCATACTTAACTACCACCATACCATTTTTCAATAACTTAGTTAAGTTCTTCATTAAATAATATATACATTATTATCATTTTTTTTGTTAACGTTTTTGGGGTGTTACATTATGTCTTTTACACAAGTCATTATATGGCCTAAAGTAGCCCCCTAGAGCATGGTTTCAGCGGTTATCTCAGGCTCTTCAGCATTTGGGGTTTCAAGGTTCCAAAACGGATCCTTCATTTTTTATCTATTCCTCTGCAGGTACTCTTCTCTATATGCTGGTATATGTCGACGACATCATTTTGACAGGCAACAATCCAACAACTATTCAAGATATGGGTACTCTCTCTTATTTTCTGGGAATTGAAGTTCAGTCTAAAGGTCCTGATTTGATCCTCTCTCAGAGGAAATATATTTTGGAGATTTTAACCAAAGCAGGACTTTCACAATCTAAGCCTGTTAACTCTCCTTGTTCCCCCTCGGTTCATCTGGTTCTTGGTGACAATCCAAGCTTTGATAACCCTGTTCGGTATCGCCAGATTGTAGGGGCTCTACAATATCTAACCTTGACACGCCCTGACATAGCATTTGCAGTAAACAGAGTTTGTCAGTTTATTCACTCTCCGACAGAAAATCATTGGTCCGCTGTTAAGCGGATACTTCGATATCTACAAGGCAGTTTGAATCATGGTCTTCTTTTTCGCCGGTCCTCTGGCTCCACTTTGCATGCTTATACAGATGCTCATTATCGGTCTCTGGCTGCTTACTCTTACGCGGACTGGGCTGGTTGTCCCGATGACAATCATTCCACAGGGGGATTTGCTATCTATCTCGGCTCTAATCTTGTTTCTTGGTCTGCTCGAAAACAACGAACTGTCTCTCGGTCATCTACTGAATCTGAATACATGGTACTTGTTGATACTGTTGCTAAACTTACTTGGTTGGACTCTCTACTGCATGAACTTTGGGTCCCTATGAAGTCTGCTCCAATCTTATGGTGTGACAACCTTGGTGCCACATATTTATCTGCCAACCCTATCTTTCATGGTCGTACCAAACATGTTGAAGTTGATTTTCGTTTTGTGCGAGAAAAGGTTGCTCAAGGGAGACTTGTGGTTCAATTTATCTCTACACATGATCAAATTAGCGATGTTTTTACAAAGCCCTTACCTTCAGAGAGATTTGCAACTTTACGGGACAAGCTACAGCTCGTTTCCCGCGATTAGCTTGAGGGGGAATATTAGACAGAATATATTGTTTCCATATTCTAGATATTAGATTGATTTACATTGATTATGTTTCCATATTCTATTCTATTTAAAAAAAAAAAAAAAGTAAATGCACGGTACCCCTGACCGCGGGAGGGATCCCCCTCCCCAGGTTGCTACCCGACCAAGCGCCCTGGCGGTGAAATCCCCTTGCCGAGCTCTCACCCTGGGCACTTCCGTGTATACCCCAAGACTCGAACCCGGTACCTCTTGGTAAGAGGTGGGTGTCGGTGGCCAACTGGGCTACCCCAATTGGTTATTCTATTTAAACTCTGTACATGTTTCATTTTGAGGTCAATATATACAAAACACAATTACTCTGATTCACTGTATCATAATGGTAGTGTGTTGGTGTATTTGGAATGATAGGAATGAGATAGCTTTCGAAAGTAAGAGAGTATCTACTCAAGATATTACGGGGGAAGTCAAATCAAGAAGTTATGTTTGGTTGAAGAATAGGTCTTCCTTTAAATATTGGTGTAGATGTCCGTTGTACACATTGTAGTTTTTTGGCCTTTGCCCGTTTGGGTGGGGACGTGTTTTGTATGTGTCTTTTGCCCTTTTGAGTCGGAGGTGTTTGTTTAATGAAGTTGATTTTCAAAAAATAAAAAAGATATTGAAAAAGAAGAGAGCATGCATGTGTTTTTGTTGAAGACACCGTACATAAATAGGTACTATGGCAAGGCACATAAAGTATTCTAAAGCAATTGGAGTGCTCCGAATACTTTGATGGACTTTCAAATAATATCAACTTGTTTAAACACCCCTATACTTCTATGATTCTATCTGTTATTAACTTCTAAATGATCCCCAAACCTCCAATAAGAAAATAACTATCACAATAACTATCACAATAACTATCACAATAATAATAATAATAATAATAATAATAATAATAATAATAATAATAATAATAATAATAATAATAATAATAATAATAATAATAATAATAATAATAATAATAATAATAATAATAATAATAATAATAATCACACACACATACATACAAGTATGTCTAAAGTCTAAACCAATAATGCAACCTCTTTCTTTTTTAAACGTACTAAGCCATTAACTGGAAATTGTCAAATCTTTCTTCCTGCTTTTAACCATGGGGCTCTCATCCGACAACTCATAAGTATCGACGTTTATACTGACTATCAATGAACATCCCACAAAAAAAAATATTGTGTATATGACACTAAAAATCAATATGATACGCTTTTTAATAAGTTTTATGACTAACCAAGCATGGTTTATAATACGATGAGCAATCTAAAACAATAAGATAATTACATTATTAACTCACTGTATTGTTTGGTGATTTGGTGTCGTTCAAACGTCAGATATGTAAATAACACATGAAAATGGTTATCATATAACTGCGTATTACCCTTTTTTTTTAAAAGAAAAAAAAAACACTATTTTTATTCTGGTTTTCCAAATTCCCAATACTTATTTCTTTAGCAAGTTCCTGCTACAATTTAGTTTTTTCTTTTCTATTAAAAACAATCATGACAAGCAACTCTGTTAAGAATGATATTGATTGATTACAGTGACGGACCATGAATTATTTGTTGGAGGTGCGGATGAATACTTCAAGCATATTTTCAGGAGGTGAGGTCGAATTTTTTGCCTAAAAAATACATTAAAATTTTTTTTGAGTTAAATGCAATTTTAGTCCCTGTGGTTTGGGCCATTTTGCAAGTTTAATCTAAAGGTTTCATTTTTCGTTTGTGGGCTCAAAAAGGTTTCACCATTATCATTTTAGTCCACTGGATTAACTTCATCCATTATTTATGTTAACAAGAAGGGGCAATTCAGTCATTTTATATAGGCGAATTGCTCTTCTAGTTAATAGAATTACATATAAAATGACCGAATTTCCCTTCTCGTTAACAGAAAAATAGATGAAGTTAACCCAGTGGATTAAAATGGAAACAGTGAAACCTTTTTGAACACACAGGCGAAAAATGAAATTTTTGGACCAAACTAGCATAATGGCCCAAAACACAGGGACTAAAATGACATTTAACTCTTTTTTTTTTTTTCAAAGGATGCGCCCTCCCACCCTGGGCTTCACCTAGATCCACCCCTGATTGATTACAAGCAACTCTGTCACGAATTATATCAATTTACTAATAAAGGCATATTAGATAGAACTACATGTTAAAAACGAATTTTAATACCAAAGAATTATGAAATTGGAAGACACTAAGACGAATGGGTATGGGCTGCGTCTTAGGCCCGTCCCCACCCATTAGGACCGTCCAACACCACCCCCTATGGGGCCGTCGCGGCAAAGACGTCGGATTCCGACGGTCAAGACGGTGCAAAGTTGGTGGTCCCCATTGACTTCTCTCTCATACTTTATATATATATATTAATATATTATTAATGGTGGGGTAGTCTTGGCTAGTCCCCATACCCTTAGGTAGTCCCCAAAGAGACTATCCTCCTCCCGTGATTATGTGGCGCCTACGTGGCGGGTAGTCCTTTGGAGACTATCCTCCCCCATACCCAATGGTCTAAAGGAAAACTATTTTAAAACTTCATATATCCTCTTCCTACATATGTACATATTGTGGTTACACACACTATTGTTGTGCAAAAAGAGAAACTTAAGGGTTTCAACTGTGGAAAATAAAACCAAAAGGAATTGATGCAAATAGTCAAAAGACGGGTGCAACTACAATCACCCTATTAAACCTCGTTGTCAACTGAAGAATTTGGATTTTCCACAAATCGTCCCTGCAAAAGTAAAATGACAAAACTAAGACACATCAATGAGTTAGGTTAGGTCAATGTAATGTAACGATTAAAGAAACAAGTTAAATTGTTTAAAAATTTTAATAATCGTGATTCTACTTGGCTTTTATCATAAGTTATCATTTTATAATTAAGATATAAGTAAAATAATGATTTAATGAAAATATATACAATTACTCGTTATATGAATAGCATCGAATTAAACCCTTGTCACCATGATAACTTAATTTACCTTAATAGTTCAAAGATATGTTACTTTATGGTTTATATCCTAAGCTTTTACTTTCCAATCTATTATATAAAAATAATTTTCGATATGGAAATATAATTGTTAAACAATAGACCAAAAAAGTACTTTTTAGATATTTCAACATAGTCAATCACAAATTTTTAAAGGGAGTTAATTGCCCGGAATGTCCCTGTGGTTTTACGTATTTTCACGTTTAGTCCACAGCTTTTGAAAACACGTATGCTTCCTATGGTTTGTTACTCGGATAGTCCCCTGAGTTGATGTCAGTTAGTTTGGAAATAGCAGATATGCTCCCCTATGGTTTGTCATTTTTTTTACTCGGATAGTCCCCTGCGTAAATGTCAGTAGACTATCCGAGTAACAAAATGACAAACTATAGGGAGCATAACTGCTATTTTCAAAAGATGGTGACTAAACGTGAAACAACAGGAACCATCCGAGCAATTAAATCATTTTTAAATATACATATTAAAAGGGCCGTATTCATGAATTGATGACTTGATGCAAGTTGAAGAAGTTGAAACCTTGCATCTGGGCCGTTTATCAGATCAGGCATTTTTTACGGGTCGGATCTTCTTGAGATTATTGTTGCCCAAAGAACGCGTTGCACTAGATTCTTTCCACCCACCGTCTTCAGAGAAAATATCAATGTTAGCTGCTTTGGCCTGCCAGTAGGCCCAACACATATTTATTTTTTTATTTTCACAAATTATATATGGTTTCTTCATATATTTTTAACACAAAATAATAAATGAACTTATAAACAAATTATTTAAATGCGTAAAAAATATATCTGTATAGAATATTATAGTCTTTTAAGTCAATCATATATATTAAATGTAATTAGCAAATTCTAAACTTTTGTTTGATTTTTGGATTATGTCCCTCAAAGAATAATTATTTATGTTTAAATAAAAGACAAATTTTAAGGATTTAATCAATCATTAGAAAAGTTTAAGAATTCTAACCTTATTCATTTTATAAATGAGTATACAACTTTTTTACAACCTTAAACTTGATTGATAAACAAATAATAATAAGTATAAATGAGTATACAACCACGGTCTCGAGTTGTGAAGATTGAAGCCCTTAGTCGAAATCTCAGTGGTCTCGAGTTGTGACTTTATGGTCTCGAGTCGAGACCTTTGTCTCGAGTTGTAAACATTTGATGACCCTTATGATTTCGAGTCGAGACCTTGTGGTCTCGAGTCGAGATCTGATGGTTTCGAGTCGTAATCTGATGGTCTCAAGTCGAGATCTGATAGTCTCGAGTCACTGTTAACAGTTGTTTTTGTGACGATAACTGAAAACTTGAAATTTGAGGGATTGTGGGATAGTGTTTCCTATTTTATTGCTGATCTAAACTTATCAAAAGATTTCGAAAATAAGAACTGAAAATCTATTAACAGTTTTTGAAAATTTTAATAGATAAAATTCAGATCAAACAGTAAAAAACATCCACTAATCCAAAACGTATTCCAAAACTTAAGGAATTTTCGAGTTTTCTTAGAACAATATGATGAACCCTAAAAAAATTAAAGCATAATTCTGGGATCCGAAACCTGAATTTTAATGTTTCAAACGGGTCTCGGACATAAAATTAACCCATTATGATTTCGAGTCAATATTTTAAACAACATCTTCCGAAAACAGTGATTTCGGCTCATTGGTACTCGAAACCAGCCGTGATATATATGGCTTTAAAAATTTTCTGTTTTCCAAATTTTAATCCCAGAATAATGGATACGAAAACAGAACTGATTTATCAGCATATGCTCTGATACCACATGTTGATCAGTTCTGTTTAATCATAATGGAAAACATGAATAACATACCTGTTACAGCAGACAGGCCAGCAGAGAATCTAGTCAGAGATGCAGCCATTGAGTTCGACATACTTGTCAGGACGATCTGGTTCCTCCTTAGGGTGTAAGATGATGATGGGATAAACCGAAACAAGGGATGGTTTCGGTTAGGGAGAGAGAGCCGTGAATGATGTTATGAGGGTTGTGTAAAAGTGTAATTGTCTAACTTGTGTAACCCTTTAACTCTTTAATAATCTCCTTATATATACATCTAAGAGGAAACCTAATTAGTTAATAAGGGTAATATGGTCCATCAACAATTACCAACTAATTATTAATAGGTTATTAATATATTTTGATCTATATAATATAAATGATTATAATGGCTACAAGATTAAATATTATAACAATAATATATTTAATCTCATAATTCGACCTCAATTACAGGCATCTGATGGAACTCTGCAACTCATATCTCTCCCTCCCCCTCATTCTCAGTTTCTACGGCACCTCCAACAACAAAAATTACCAAAATCTGGTCCGGTCGCCAGTCATCGGCCGACGGGCCAACCGGAAAACCGCAAGAACAGGCCGGTTCAATGCTAAAACGACTCAACTATCATGACCGGACCGTTGGTGACTCCAATTCATGGTCCGACCCGCCAGTCCGATCCAGTCGTGAAAACAGGTGTTGTGAGTGAAGAAGAGAGAAAATGTAATAATAAAGTATAAAAAATATTATTTAATTGAAAGGAGATAGAATATGTAGTTGTTCTTAGCGTAATTATAAGGTAAAGAGTGATGGATAGGATGTGAATGCTCTTAGAACAACATGTTAAAAAAGACAATACCAAAGAATTATGAAATTGGAAGACACTAAAGGAAAACTATTTTAAAACTTCATATTTCCTCTTGCTACATATGTACATATTGTGGTTACACACACTATTGTTGTGCAAAAAAGGGTTTCAAGTTTCAACTGTGGAAAATAAAACCAAAAGGAGTTGATGCAAATAGTCAAAAGACGGGTGCAACTAGAATCACCATATTAAACCTCGTTGTCAACTGAAGAATTTGGCTTTTCCACAAATCGTCCCTGCAAAAGAAAGTAAAATGACAAAACTAAGACACATCAATGAGTTAGGTCAATGTAGTGTAACGATTAAAGAAACAAGTTAAATTGTTTAAAAAAATTAATAATCGTGATTTTACTTGGCTTTTATCATAAGTTATCATTTTATAATTAAGATATAAGTAAAATAATGATTAAATGAAAATATATACAATTACTCGTTATACGAATAGCATCGAATTAAACCCTTGTCACCATATATAATAACTTAATTTACCTTAATAGTTCAAAGATAAGTTACTTTATGTTTATATCCTAAGCTTTTACTTTCCAATCTATTATATAAAAATAATTTTCGATATGGAAATATGATTGTTAAACAATATACCAAAAAAGTACTTTTTTAGATATTTCAACATAGTCAATCACAAATTTTTAAAGAGTTAATTGACCGGATGGTCCCTGTGGTTTCACGTTTTTTCACGTTTAGTCTCAACCTTTTGAAAATAGCAGGTATACTCCCTATGGTTTGTTATTTTGTTACTCGGATAGTCCCCTGAATAGATGTCAGTTAGTTTGGAAATAGCAGGTATGCTCCTTATGGTTTGTCATTTTGTTACTCGAATAGTCCCCTGAGTAAATGTCAGGGGACTATCCGAGTAACAAAATGACAAACCATAGAGAGCATAACTGCAATTTTCAAAAGGTGTGGACTAAACGTGAAACCACAGGGACCATCCGAGCAATTAACTCATTTTTAAATATACATATTAAAAGGGACGTATTCATGAATTGATGTAAGTTGAAGAAGTTGAAACCTTGCATCTGGGCCGTTTATCAGAGCACGCATTTTTTACTGGCCGATTATTGTTGTCCAAAGAACGCGTTGCACTAGATTCTTTCCACCCACCGTCTTCAGAGAAAATATCAATGTTAGCCGCTTTGGCCTGCCAGTAGACCCAACACATATTTATTTTTTATTTTCACAAATTATATATGGTTTCTTCATGTATTTTAACACAATATAAATGAACTTATAAACAAATTATACAAGCTTTAAGTTTAAATGCATAGAAATATATCTGTATAGAATATATGGTCCACATTTCAATATTAAGTTTTAGAATTGTCTACTTTGTTTTCTAAGTCAGTCGTATATAAAACTTAAGCAATTAAGCTTCTAAACTTTGGCTATTGATTAGAATTATCTATTAGTCTTTTAAGTCAATCATACATATTGAATAGGGGTGTAAACAAGTCGAGTCGAGCCGAGCCCGAGCTCGATCAAGCTCGAGCTCGTTTAACTTATGAAAGCTCGAGCTCGAGCTCTGCTCGATTCGAGCTTTATTTCTAATGCTCGAGCTTAGCTCGAAGGTAATTTTTCAAGCTCGAGCTCGGCTCAGGCTCGACTCGTTTAGTATTTATTAATTAATTTATATTAATTATAATTATTATTATACATATAATTTAGTTATTTTATATTTATATAAATGGTAATTAATATTAATTTAAATATAAATTTAATATATTAATAAAAAATATATAAACAAAAATCTCGTTTAGGCTCGCGAGCCGGCTCGAGCTCGATAAGCGAAGCTCGGGTTCGTTTACTAAATGAGCTTGTTTTTAGGCTCGGGCTCGAGCTCGTTTAAGCTCGGCTCGTTAAAAAATTATTTCAAGCCGAGCTCGAGTAGCTCGCGACTAGCTCAGCTCGTTTGCACCCCTAATATAGAATTTAACTAACTAAATTCTAAACTTTTGTTTGATTTTTGGATTGTGTCCCTGAAAGAATAATTATTTATGTTTAATAAAAAGACAAATTTTAAGGATTTAATCAATCATTAGAAAAGTTTAAGAATTCTAACCTTGTTCATTTTATAAATGAGTATACAACTTTTTTACAACCTTAAACTTGATTGATAAACAAATAATAATAATTATAACTCAATCAAATCAAACAACTTATTTTTCAAAGATGTAATATTTGTTTAATATTATTTTTTTTATTATAAACCCAACAAAACCTTCCAATTAATGATGCTAGCTTAGAATTAGTACAAGGGTTTGTTGGATGCACCGACAATTTCACAAAGAAATGGACAAAGAGTAACGTTTATTCCAAAAAAAATACATACAATTTATAAAATTTATGTCAAAACAATTTTATAAAAATTGATGTCAAAACAATTATCTGTTTGTATAATTTATGCCAAAATAATTTATAAAAGTTTATGTCAAAACAATTAGCTGTTTATATAATTTATGACAAAACAATTATCTATTTATATAATTTATGTAAAAACAATTTACAAAGGTTTATGTCAAAACAATTATCTGTTTACATAAACAATTTATAAAAGTTTGTCAAAACACTTTATAAAAGCTTATGTCAAAACAATTATCTGTTTATATAATTCATTTCAAAACAACTCCATGTGCAAAGTTCATGTTAGTCTTGTTTTGACCATTGTGTTTTTGCATGTATAATTATTTCACAACACGTTGTAATTATTTTATATTAAAAAAAGTTACTTTGAACAACAAATGTTAATACTTAGTGATTTGGGTCGGGTTTGGTTGGTAAATAAATAGATTTTAATTACACTTTAAACATGATTATAAGATGAAAAATGTTTCAAATAATATATTTGATATTTAAAAAAAAAACATAACAACTAGCAATGGGACTTGGCCTATTGACACTAAAATGATTAAAAAAAAAAAAGGTGTTTAATGTTTATCACTTTTCTTGATGAACAAAACTACAAAACGTATAACGTGTATGAGTTAGCTGTTCTAAAAAATAAAAAACTTACGTGGATAATTTCTTCGGGCACGGGCGACCCTTTTCCCGCCCAATCATTCAAAACGCCGTCGTAATCCAATTTCAAAACCAGCTTCCTCAACGGCACCGTTTTCTTCTTCTTACCGGCCGGAGATCTTTCACATTTCGCTATAGCCGCCGGAGATGCATTCACCACCTCCACCATCGGAAACTTCCACCAATGCCGGTCATCGGCATTCTTCAATGCCCTCACTCTGTTTCTCACCCCAAACCCTAACCCCATCGGATACCCATAACAACAATTGTGGAATCCAGATAAAACGGTGTCGTTTGCTCCATGATTTTCTGAAATTGCTGTACAATCCCCCATGATACTATCAATCCCCTGTTCAATTTCATCGTTAAGAATCGATTCCGTATCGAAATCGTCTAAATATTCCTTGCTCTGTTCCAATCGACAAGAATTTGTGGTTTTCGAATCGGTTAGAAAACAGGGCTTCTTAATAATTTGGGAATTAAAAAAAATTAATTCCGGTGGCTCGTTGCCAAAATTGTCAAGATGTTTGGTGAATTTGGAAAGATTAGTGGTTCTTTTGGTGAGATGTTTGATTTTGAAAATGTTGGGGGAGGCCATTGAAAGCAGAGCAGCGGCTTCGTTGTACGTTTGATTCGGTCTTTTTCGCGGTGTTCGCGGTTTTTGATTCGATATTGTGACTGGGGAATTGCTCGAATTCGATAAGGTTGAAGATGGAGATGATGTGTTTGAAGTTGAAGTTGTTCTGCTTGAATTACCATATGGTTGCCATTTAACCATGTGTTCAAGATCAAACCCACAAGCTCTTGAACTTAAACAAGATGACATTTTTAAATTTTTAGAATTTAATTCACACCCAATTTCTTCAAATTGTTTATAAAAAGTGTTGAAAATGATTAGAACAGAAGAAAATGAGAAGAAAATGGCAACCAGTTGAATGAATATATGAAAAACAGAGGATAAACCCTGAACCCTAAAAAGCTCTTGAACTTAAGCAAGATGACATTTTTAGACTTTAAGAATTCAATTCACATCTAACTTTATCAAATTGTGGAAAAGATTGCTGAAAGAGATAAGACGGAAATGGGTTAATATAAATATATGAGAAAAAACAGAGCAAGAAACCCTGAAACCTAAAAAGTGGTTAAAAGGAAATCTTTCTTTGGGAAAAAGGCCAAAGATCACAACAATAAGTCAAAATCAAACTAGAAACCCAACTGCGGAAAACCCTTTTGGAAAAAAATCAAATCTTGAAGTGATGGTATAGGGTAAACTGTAACTGTAAAGAAGATAGATTGAAACTATGAGTCTATAAATTATGTGTGTGTATATATTTAGTGAGTGAACGGGTATCGAGGGGATTGAATGGTCAGAAGCCTCAATGATGAAATGAGATTAGATTGTATGTAAGAAATCACAAGAATCATGGCAGAAATCCATCTCTTTCTCTTTCTGTCTCTAAGAACGATCTCTGCAACTGTTTTGTAGTGAAGATGGAAACATAGGAAGAGACAAAGGGCGCAGGCATTTCAGAACAAGGACCACTCGGTTGTTTTAAGAATTCAGAATTGTGCCTCCGTTTTCTGTTTATCTTTATATTATTTACTTTTGTACTTGTAGAAATGTATATAAAATGTATGTGCGTTTGTACCTTTTGTATATTTATAACTAGTTAATACCCCGCCCACGTTGCGGGGCGATGGCCGAATAATGAGCTAGTGTTAGGCAGCTCATTGACACGAAAAACAATTAAATCGAGTCAACCAATTAAAACAAAACACTTTTATAGTTTTGATAAAAAAAAACTAAAACAATGGCAATATTGTAACTTTTAACTGAAGGAAAGTTGTATTTTTTTTACTGAAGTAAAATCGTAATTTACCAAAAGCTAAAGTGATGGTAGTACTGTAAATTTGAACCATGGGCAAAATTGTAAATTTTCACAGGGGCAATTTCATAATTTTGAACTTGGGGTAACAGCGTAATATAAATTTGAACTAAGGGCACAATCGTAATTTTAAGCTGGAGGCAAAATCACAATTTTATTTTGAACCGAGGACAAAATTGTAATTTTGAGTTGGGGGCAAAAGCATAATTTTATTTTGAACTGGGGAAAAACGTAATTTTAAACTGAGGGCGAAATCATAATTTTTTAAACGGGAAAAAATCACATTTTTGAACAGAGGGCAAAATCGTAATTTTTAGCTGGGGGCAAAAACAAAATTTTATTTTGAACTGGGGGCGAAAAGGTAATTCTGAGCTGAGGGCAAAACCACAATTTTATTTTGAATCGAGGGAAAAATCGTAATTTTGAGCTGGGGACAAAAGCGTAATTTTATTTTGAGCTGGGGGCATAACCGTAATTTTAAAGAGGGGCAAAAACGTAATTTTAAAATGGATATAAAATAATAAACTGGTTGATCCAATAGGGGAGTGCCAGACAAAATCATAATTTTGAATTAAGGGCAAAATCGTAATTTTGAGATGGGGACGAAAGCGTAATTTTATTTTGAGTTGGGGGCAAAACGGAAATTTTAAACATGGGCAAAAACGTAATTTAAAATGAATATAATATAATAAACTGGTTGGTCCAATGGGGGAGTGTCAGGCAGCTGCCTGGCACTATTCCCCTATTTGGTAAATGTATGTATAGGAAATGTTTTTAGGGATAAGTATTGCATAGTATATAACTTCGTTTCGTTGTGGTATAGGGATAAGTATTTGGTACTGGTATCGATACTAAATTTTTCTACCGATTTTTTTGGTACCAATATCGGTACCTATTTTTTGATATTTTTGGTACTGTTACTTTTGGTCAAACACTGATATCATACCGTACCGAATATTTCGATATAGATACTATTCTTATGATTTAGATTAGTTATTAGTCCATAGGCATTAGATTTAGACCTTTAATGAGCCCAATACCGAATTTTGTTAGACTAGTGGGTATGAGGAGACTCATCCCCATGAGGATAGGCCGCTACGTAGGCGCCACATCACCATCTCATTGAGGATGGGTCTCCTTGCTTTTTGAGGGGGTGGAGGATGAGTCTGTGCCCTACAACAACACAGACAGAACAAAAACTAGTTTAGTTATATGGATGAGTCATGGACCAAGTAATAAAAAATAGTTATTATATCATTTTTATAAAGCAATAATATAATATGTTATTATAACAGATCATAGATGCAGTATACGGCACAAAGTATATACTATAAAAAATGACAGGTACAACCTACGTGATTTGGAATAAAGAAGAAGGTTACGTGGGTGATTAGTTTATTACTTATATTAAACAAGTTGACGCTACCCGCGCGTTGCGGCGAGATTTTGATTATGAAAGCTATTGGTATCACTATATGATATGCAAAAAATATTTAGTTTAGCAATAAGTAATTATAATATGTGCTATTTCACTATAAAAATTGTTATTCTTAGAGAAACTTTTAGATTTGGACCATTTGGTTGATAAAAGGCTATTTTCCGAAGTATTTGTTCCTTACTATTAACTAAATAACCAATGACGTTAACTAAATAATCGTTAATATGTTGTGTTTTGGTGCGACTTCTCTCTCTTCAGTTGTGTGCCAACAAATGTGCTCGTTTAAGGGGTCTTCTCATGATGCGTATTCATGTTGCAAATCGGAGGTGGAGACGAGGACGGTAAAGATACTCATTAATAAATTAAAAAGGTACATTAATATTTTATAGAAAATTAGTATTAGACGTCAGTCTCCAAAAACAAACATCGATGACTGCCACGCAACTATAGCCAATTCCCATTATCAAAACACGAAGATCTAGGCTAAGATGCATAACTATTTAGTATTTACAATGTACATGTACCATGCGTATGCCCGTGGTAATGTCCATAAATCTTAGAGTAAACTGCAATTTTACCCCCTGAGGTTAGGGGCCATTGGCACTCTTACCCCCCTAAGGAAATAAATGCAAAATTACCCCCTACTGTTAAGTGTTATGTCGCACAATTACCCCCCGACTTCAATTTTCTTGACTGGTCAATAAGAGTCAAAGGGAAAATAGGTAATTTCACGTTAATTATTGGTTTATATATTATATAAACCCTTAAACTAAACATAATCCAACAATCTTACCCCCTAAGCTTCCACTCCTTCTTCCTCAACACCTCCGGCGATCCATCCTTCCACCTCCACCACCGGCCTATTGCGACACCACATTCCACCTCCACCACCTGTTTCCACCTCCAACACCGGCGATCACAATGAGTGAAGAGAACCCCATCCTTCCACCTCCACCTCCGGCGACCACAATGGCGACCACACCTCCGCCGATGAACATGGTTTCCGGCGACAACAACCGTTCCTCCTTTTGGTCTCTGCTGTCAGGTATAAACCGATCTGTGTGAACAAGTTAAAAACAGGGGGTTATTGAAAACATCCATCTTCATGTGTTTGCAGTGGACATGAGGATTCGGTGGTCAGGCCGATCGATTGTGGTCTCAGTGGTGGTGAAAATGCGGGGCCGCCCTTTCCTCCACTTCCAATTTCCACCGCAGCAGGAAATGGTTGTGTAAAACTCTAATATATTAGGATGTTTTGGTTTATATATTAGGATCTTTTGGTATATATTAGGATCTTTTGGTGTAAAACTCTAATATATTAGGCTGTTAAGTAGCTCTGCTGTTAAGTTGCATATCAGAAGCATTGACTTAATGTTAAGTTGTTGTTGTTAATGTTAAGCTGCTGTTGTTAATGTTGACTTGCTGCTGTTAATGTTAAGTTGCTCCTGTTAAGTTGCATATCAGAAGCATTGACTAAAGTTGAGTTGATGCTGTTAATGAATTATCACATGAGGTTATGAATTATGGGTAATGTGGATGTGCAGTTTGACTTATGAAAGTCAAACAGGCTTCTACAAATGCATATGGGTAATGTGGATGTGCAGTTTGACTTATGAAACAGGTTTCTAGTCAAACAGGTTTGTACAATGCATATACAGGTTTGTACAATGCATTTGTAGGTGTATTTTAATACCCAGTCTCTACAAATGCATATAGGTCAATAGGTGTATCAATAGGTCAACAGGTGTATCAATAGGTCAATAGGTGTATCAATAGGTGTATGTGAAGTTACTGAACATGGTTATGGCAGTTACATGATCATAGTTGATGATAGTTATATGTGCAGTTACTGAACATGGTTATGGCAGTTACATGATCATAGTTGATGATAGTTATATGTGCAGTTACTGAACATGGTTAATCAGTGGTTTGATACATTGTTGGTCAGATTGCAGCAGTTATGCAACATGTATGCTTGAGTATAAAACACATTGCAGCAGGTAAGCAGGTATGCAGCAGGTATGCAACAGGTATGCTTGAGGTATGCTTGATGATTTAAGAAATAAAACAAAATAACTGTGAATTGATTCAGAATTAGGTGTTTATATGATCAAAATTAGATTACATGTGAATTGATTCAGAATTAGGTTTCAGATCATAGAACAGGTTAAGATTTTTTATTATAGAATCATAGATCAGTTTTTTGATTTTGGCGGGAAGGTTTTTGGAAGTTGCAGAGGGTAATGTTGTATCTTAACTCAAAGTACAGGGGGTAATAACAAAGGACAAATTAGTAATTTACCAATGGGGGGTAATTGTGCGACTTAACAGGAATGTTGGGGGGTAAAATGGAAGGGTAATATAGTCATTTCAACTAAGAGTCAACAGATCTGTCATTGACTTTCAAGCCGGGGGGTAATTGTGCGACATAACACTTAACAGTAGGGGGTAATTTTGCATTTATTTCCTTAGGGGGGTAAGAGTGCCAATGGCCCCTAACCTCAGGGGGTAAAATTGCAGTTTACTCTAAATCTTAATATTTTTTAAATCCTATCATAATCATGAGAAATACACAAATAGTGCTTTACAAAACAAAAGACATAATTATTAATTATATTGATATATAATTATGTGATTTAATGCGTCAAATTACAATTGTCCCATGCATTTTTTTATGTTTTCAATTTGATGTAAAACATATGTCGATTGAAGCAAAAAAAATGCTCTAAGTTGAGCCAAAAATTTCAACACAATGGGTATTTGAGCGATAAGTTTTAATTTTGTGAGAATGAAATATGTTAAGTGAATAGTATTCCTACACAACATAATATATGTATTTACTTTCCAATACAACATATTATATGTTTTCCTGCACATTATAATCTTCACAATTCAGATGATAAGAGTTTCCTATAACAGTTTATGTAATGAGTGGCATGCATTCCTGCATAGTATGATGTGGTGTAGAATCTTTTTTATGCGGGATTTACTAAATCAATAGAATTAAAGATCAAATTTGAAAAAAAAAAGTACATGAATTAGTTCGAGTATCACATGGATCAATCCGAAGATAGTTCCATGAATTCTCTCCCACAAAATCAAAAAAAAAAAAAAAGATCACATAAAAAATCGGATCATATTATTTAGTCCTTGACTTGATTTTTATTTCTAAAATGCCATTATTATAGTAATAACTAGGTTAGAACCCCGTGTATTACACGGGTTGAATAAATGTAATTTTATATACTAAATTAAAACAATTATTCTTTAAAAACTCGTTTGTTATACGGGTTGAACAAATGTAATTTTATATATAAAAATTATATCTCTAAAAACCCCATGTATTGTACTGAATAAATATAATTTTATATACCAAATAATAAAAACCCGTGTATTGTACGGGTTGAATAAATCTAATTATATATACTAAATAATAAAAACGTTACATCTTTAAAAACACTGTGTATTACACGGGTTAAGTAAATGTAATTTTGTAACCTTGTTTATTACACGGGTTGGATAAATGTAATTTTATAAACTAAATAATAAAAAAAGTTATATCCTTATAAACCTCGTGTATTATTATGATGGTTGAATAAATCTAATTATATGTACTAAATCATCATCATCATACTTAGTAAATCCCACCAATAGCAAAGCTAAGGTAGGTCTGAGGAGTGTAAGATGTAGATGCTGCTTTCAGTGAGACCCTCGGCTCGATAGTAGTTTTGCATCAAGCCTTTGACATAAGGCACATAACACTCAGCAATCAGGACAAAGACCAATTAGTGCATGTTCCCTTTTGTCTTTCTGTTATCAACGCCACAACATGATGATGATGCATTATTAATCGTCCGCCGCTTTTAACGTTATTTTTACGAACTTAGTAAAATAACGTTAAAATTAGTGCAATTTCACTTTTGCCCTCCGAGCGTCCACACATATACATTATATGCGCATATCGCAAGCGGGGCGAATATATACTAAATAATAAAAAAAGTTATATCTTTAAAAACACCATGTATTACACGGGTTAAATAAATGTAATTTTGTATAGTAAATAATATGCTATTGGATTCGTTTAAAAAATCATAAATTTGGTTCGGTTTAATTCGAATCAAATCACAAACTTGGTTAAGTTTAATTCGAATTGATTATAACCCAAATTTGAAAAATCAAAAATAGAATTATATTATTAGCTTCTCTTCCTAATTAGTGTTTCTTTTAAAGTTTGATCTAATGTCTAATAAGTTACGTAGTATTTTGTATATTTTGTTTGTACTTTAACTTTTTTACATGAGCGTATTATTGTTTTTTTAAGTTTAAGATTATTGTTTTGTGCTATTATTTAAAAAATATCTTTAATTTATAACTTAAATTTGAAGATAATATATTATTAGAAAAAATAAAATGATTCTATCCGACATTCAAAGTAAGATAAGATTTAATATTAATTGATTATTTATTATTTAATTAATTGATATAAGATAAGTATGAAAATGCAGGAAATTACAAATGTAGACATCTTTAATGAATGATACGTGTCTATTTATTGGTTTCTTTTATTATATGTATAGATTTCTTTTTATTTGATTTTTTCATTTTTCAATTATTATATCCATAATAATATGATAACTGTGTTGTTGGATGCTTTTTGACATAGCTATCAAGAAACCGTTTATATGCTTTTTGGCAGAGCTAGCAAAAACTCAAATATGAAACTCTTTCTTCCTACATAATTCTCTTAACCCAGATACCCATCGTTGCACCTCCATACCCGCCACCGTCGCCGGCACGGCCACCGCCACCAACATCGTCACTGCCAACGCCACGTCTCCACCGCAGCCTCCAAAACGATACATCATCTCATCTTTTTTTCTTCTCCTCAGTCCAGATCCATGGTCGCCGGAGGGTCGTAACCCTAAACGCCGCTCGAAACCTGGTCTAGATCGAGACATGCAGACTCGTCGTCTGCCTCGTATTGGTCGGGAACGCAGCCGCATCACCCCTCGAGGTCCACCGCCGCTAGGTCGTCGTTTTAAAGTGGTGGTTGCACCGGTGAAAATGGGGTAAACTCGATACTCAATTGCGAATTTTATTCTACTATTTTCATCTATTTTTTGTGATTTTTCTTGCAAAGAAGCCCTAAATCTTCTACATATATATATGTTGGGTTTATTGCCTATTAGGAGGAGATACGACGGTTGCTTGGTAGATAACTGCTGTTATTTGACGGAAGTGAAGATGACGGTTGCTTGAAGGTTTTGTGATGATTGGCAGTTAATTTTTTCAAACGGTGCGTCAGACGCTTTAGGGTTGTGTAGTATTTTTGTATCTGTGCTTAATTTTTTTTGAAACGGTGCTTCATGTGGTAATAACCGAACCGAAACGTCGTCCCTTTTCTTACTGAAGCGAGTTCAAGAAGTATTATTGTTTTTAACAGACACCAGTTGGCTATAAGTCTATAATTGGAACGGTGCTTTTTGATGGAAGGATTTTTGATAAAGAGATGCGATGGTTCATTAAAGGATGAGATTGGTGCCTTTTGATGAAGGGATGCGTTGGGTTTAAACTAAATGTATACATGTTGATTGAAACGGTGTCTTTTGATGAAGGGATGCGATAATGTATTTAAAGGCACCCTAAGTTGCTTTTTGTAGGGTATAGTAATTAGATGACCAATGAAGTGGTGGTGGAGCGGTATAGGAGAGACTTAGTTTTAAGGGACCCAATTTTAATTCTTACTCTTCCCACTATTTTCCGTGGCACCTAGTGATGATGGGAGACTGGACAAATAGGCGGAGATCGCTAGTTCGATACTTGAACTGAGCGGGTTTTACCTCATCGCACTATTGTTCCTTCGGACGAGTGTTCACGGGCTTCGGCCCTAGGTGAGGGTTTTCCACGGTTCGGAGACGAGTGTATCCCGATTTGGTGAATTTCGCCAGTAGCGCATTTGGAGGTTTCGTTGGTCCTTAAAAAATAGATGATTAAACAACTAAATACCTTGTAATATAGAAAGAGATCATCAAAGGCGTCTCTGAGAATTAACGTACCTATTCGAGCTTGAAAAAAATGTGTCATTCCGTAATGTTTTACTAGTATTTAAAAAAAATTAGTATTGGGCTCAATAAACCTAATGTCAAGTGGACGAAATTTTAAACCATAAAAAAATGATTTGTAAATGGGCCTATATTGGAATTGGTATGTGTTTACTATTTAAAAAAAATAACATATATATCAGATTTTTTTATAAATTGCATGCCCCTTGAAATCAAAGGCCTTGTGCGGCGCACATAGGGCTGTCCAAATTGCTCGACGATCGAGGATCGCTCGACGATCGCTCGAAAAATGCTCGAATAATGCTCGTTCGATTCCCGCTCAGTTTGTAAATGAGCCGCTCGGATCGGTTCGGTTCAAATTCAATCCAAGCATGAGCAAAGGTCCGCTCGCTCGTCGATCGCTCGGTTTCGCTTGAATTATTTGATCTACATTTGGATGATTTTGATGATTCTCCTCGCCTACCAGGTAGAGACACGTCAAAAAACGGGTTCAAAAAGGGAGATCGGGTTCGGCCCCTAGCTCGGCCTCGGGTAAAGGGTTGTACACCGACCGGTTGGAAGAAATTGAGACGAAAATCGACACATTCAATTTCATCCAACAAAAAAGGATCGAGATGATGAAAAATATCCAAGCCGCGTACGATAAAAAAACATTTCTAAAAGAAAAACGCGAGGATATGAAATTTCTCGCCATGCCCGTCGATCACTTTAGCGGCCCAGAATTGGAATTGACATTGCAAATGAAACAAGAAATCTTGAAAAAATATGTATGGGCCAATCTTGAAGTATTTAATCTTTTTTTATTTTATGTAGCTTTTTCTTAATTTTATTTGTAGTTTTTAAAATATTATATGTAATATTCTATTTTAGTTAAATGAAATTTTAAATAGTTTAAAAAAAACCTAACAAATTACACATGGCTGGCCACGCCATCCGAAGCCACGCCAACCCACACCCAGCCGCAACCCCGTCACGCCACACCACACCTTATGGACCCCACAACTGCCACTTGTTGATCAATACCCTAAACCAAAGCCCTCCACACCCCACAACCTTAAAGAAACAATTCGTTTAACCGAATAATTAACATTTTATGGTTTGGTTTGGTTTGGTTTGAACACCCTTGTCTAGTGTGGATCAAAAACAGAAATTAATGGTGGAAAGTCTAAAGAAAGTGACATCCTTTTTCATATGGATGGTTCTTGACTAGAGGAAGGGTTAGGGCAAGAATCTAAGATGGAAAATTAAACTAAGAAAACACGCACAAGTAATTCATCTTTCTATGAACATAGTTGAAGATTAAAGCCATTTGAGTAACATGTATATTTGTCTTAATGTTGATGTGTTAACAAGTCATTCCATTGTGACGAATTAGGTGTGTTTGGCATAAGAGTGCATCCAGACTTAGGGGCTATTTGTTTCAGCTGTTTAATGGGCTCTTAATGGTTCAAACATCTTACTGGTTCGGCATTTAATGGTTCAGACTGTTTGTTTTACGAGCAGATGTCTGAATGGATTAGACATTTGCCTCTGAATGGTTAAAGCATTATACTGATTCTGAATGGTTAAGATCTCTTATCTAAATTGGTCAGACATCTGCCTCTAAATGGTTAAGCGTTATACTAGCTCTTAATAGTTTAAACCTCTTACAGGTTCGGCACTTACTGGTTCAACACTTAATCATTCAGAAGTTGCCAAACAGCCCCTTAGAGGTTAGTAGTAGCTTATTTTTTGTGTATATGGATTTGACATAACCTCAATTCATATTGTTGTGGGATGTGCTATGGAATAAGCTCGATCCAAATTATTGAAGGCATAATTTGGTATAGCCCCAGTCTAAACTGCATCCAACTAATACTATAGCGTATTTCATAAGCTCGATACACACTGTAAAGTACTTAATCGATCAAATAGTATTCATTGGAGTTAAGAGTTTACGTGGTGTTTTAGGTATAACAATTATGCTATATTGTTTTAAGTACAGATACACCAAGGCGGTTGCGAATATGTCATCCTCTGGTATTTCAATGTGTAAAATATGTGATCTTGTCTTTACATAAGATGAGATGGATGTCGTAACGAGGGTATGAACTTGAGGAGTTGATGGTACATGGTTATATAAGATCAGATGTTTATTTATGGTCATTCATAACCGTTTGATTAAAATATGATTGTTATTTAAAATGTTTTCTATTGATAAACTACTTTGCTTGTTATTATTCGTAACTTAACACTTTATTTATATTATTGACAAGTATTCCATGAATTAGCAATGGTTGTCTCAATGGCAAGACTTGATGTGAGTAAGCATGATATAAGCATTTAAGGGATAAGGGGCTCTCAAAGGATAAAGAAAATTCAATTAAGGTTGGTCCATTAAAGATAATAACATTCATTCGATCACGCCTTTTCATCTTATGTTATGTTTTGTTTGAAATTTAGTATTTATATTAATCTTGTCATTGTCATGATATATGTTGGAACATCATCGCCCAAGAATAATATGTTTATATTGATAATGATAAAAATGCTGATAGGTGTGTTAAAAGTCTAAACACAAATGCAAATATGTTAAAAGCCTAAACACAAATGCAAATATGTGTCAATCAACAAAGCTCTCAAAAGAGTAATCAAAATTTGAATAGAAGACACATGATTGCTCCATGAACTTGCTGTGAATTTGCAGGGTCGGCTCAACGTTTTAGGAGGCCCTAAACAAACTACAAAGTTGGGGCCCTTGTGAAACTTGAACCTAAAAATAATATCAATCAACAATAACAAATCGTAAAATCAAGTCGTAATATCGCGAATATCAAATCACATTTTTTATGGTTACTAATCAATCGATCAGCAACAATCGATTACCCCTATCTCTCCCCCATTGGCGGAGGATGCATAATTGCATTAAAAAGGGACCTGGTAACTTATGGATTCAAGAAAAAAGGGATTTGGCCAATAATTCTTCAAGTTTTGAGTTCTAGGTGTTGATATTTTATTTGTTTGGGTCAATATCTCTTTGCCAATGTGTTTGTTCATTTCCTATAAATACACATACACATGTAACATATGAACCAAAAAATAATTTGGAGGCTCCTATTTTTTTAGGCCCTAGGCCTTCACTTATGATGCTAAGCCTATCGGTTCAACAAAAATCTCATGGTCACCTTGCAAAGATCAATCATGTATCAACTGTCCAACACTTCATTTAATCATGCTCAAGAGTTCAAGACAATATTCAACAACTTTAGAGAATTATAAACCAAAACAATACCGAAGGTAATCACAAAAGTAATTCAAATCATTATTAATACCGTTTAAAATATATAATAGGAAAATTGGTTTTTAATAAACCAACCTTTGCCCCATTGGTAATTAATAATCCTACCTACAGAATTGGTAATTAATAATCCTACGTTTCAATATGTTGGTACTCAATAGACCTCCGTTAGTTTTTTTTAACTGAAGTTAGTTTTTAAGTTTTATTTGTTACACAAACAGTCCCTGTAGTTATAATTTACTAGTTTTAAGTTTTATTTATTACACAAACAGTCCCTGTAGTTATAAAAAAAATCATAAAAATAAAAAAAAAATCTAAAAAATCAAAAAAATTCAAAAAAATCATAAAAATTCTAAAAAAATCAAAAAAATTCTAAAAAAATAAAAAAAATCATAAAAATTCAAAAAAAAAAATCAAAAAAATCATAAAAAATCATAAAAAGTCATAAAAATTCAAAAAAAGCAAACGTTTCGACCCGGACCGTTTCGACCCGTACCGTTTCGACCCGTACAGTTTCGACGCGTACCGTTTCGACCCGAACCGTTTTCGACCCGGACCGTTTCGACCCGGACCGTTTCGACCCGTACCGTTTCGACGCGTACCGTTTCGACCCGTACCGTTTCGACCCGTACCGTTTCGACGCGTACCGTTTCGACGCGTACCGTTTCGACGCGTACCGTTTCGACCCGGACCGTTTTCGACCCGGACCGTTTCAAAAACGGTGGTGGTGGTGGTGGTGGTGGTGGCGGTGCTGTGGTGGTGGCGGTGGTGGTGGTGGTGGCGGCGGTGCGGTGGTGGTGGTGGTGGCGGTGGTGGTGGTGGCGGTGGTGGCGGTGGTGGCGGTGCTGTGGTGGTGGTGGTGGTGGTGGCGACGGTGCGGTGGTGGTGGTGGCGGCGGTGGTGGCGGTGGTAGTGGCGGTGCTGTGGTGGCGGTGGCGGTGGTGGCGGTGGTGGCGGCGGTGCGGTGGTGGTGGTGGTGGCGGCGGTGGTGGTGGTGGTGGTACGGTTCGAAACGGTTCGCGTCGAAACGTTTGCTTTTTTTGAATTTTTTGAATTTTTATGATTTTTTATGATTTTTTGATTTTTTTGATTTTTTATGATTTTTTTGAATTTTTTTAGAATTTTTTTGATTTTTTTAGAATTTTTATGATTTTTTTGATTTTTTTTTATTTTTTAGATTTTTTTTTTATTTTTATGATTTTTTTTATAACTACAGGGACTGTTTGTGTAATAAATAAAACTTAAAACTAGTAAATTATAACTACAGGGACTGTTTGTGTAACAAATAAAACTTAAAAACTAACTTCAGTTAAAAAAAACTAACGGAGGTCTATTGAGTACCAACATATTGAAACGTAGGATTATTAATTACCAATTCTATAGGTAGGATTATTAATTACCAATGGGGCAAAGGTTGGTTTATTAAAAACCAATTTTCCTATATAATAAGAATACTCAAGTCTTTAATTAAATGTCACAAGATTTTTATAAGGTAATTAAAGTTTTTATAGAATAGGTAAAAGGAAACTAGAGAGTATAAATAAAATATTTTCGAATACAAAACAACTGAATTTGAAAGGATAATCTTAGGTTCAAATCCAACATACAACATGAACTAAAAGTAATAAAATTTGATTCAGGTTTTTGTTGTTAATTAAAGTTTGCTTGGATATAATAAAATTTGATTAATAATGGTTTGCTCTGGGCCGTTGATTGAGCCTTTTTGTGGGATTTTTTTGAGGGTGAGATTAAGATAGATGAAATCGTCTTGGGGGAGTAATTGGGGGTTTTGGGAATCAGATTGTTTGGTCTTCCATTTGAGTAAGGCGTCCACGGCGGGGGCGTCGATGGATGGTGGAATCGCCTCCATTGATGGAAAAGTTGAAGTTGTTTAGATCTGGATCGAAAATGCAGACTGTTAATCTACTTGGATATAATAAAATTTGATTCAGGTTTTTGTTGTTAATTAAAGTTTGCTTCAAATTGTTCTTGAACTAATCGAAAATGCAAGCTGTGGTCTTTCAGATCTGATTGTATAAAGCTGAGATTGATGAATGTTAGTGAATATATCGGCTGAGTTCCAGTTCTAAATCATTGCTGAATTTCTAGTTCCGATTTGTGTTGTTGCTGAAATATGCAAAGTAGAAGAAAGATTTGATAATTATTGTTGTTGTTGTTCATCGATTAAATCTGCAGTGGCTGCTGCACTTGTTGTTATTCATCGATTAAATATGGCGGTGGTTGATCGAGTGTAAGTGGTTTATTCTAGATTGTTTTAGGTTTTATGATTTTGTATTTATTTTATGATTGTATCTTTGAGTTATATCTGATTAGTAACAAATTCTGCCATGTCATAAAAAAACTAGCCACGTAGGCTGTCCACTTCATCATCCCCTTGTCATGTAGGATTAAAAAACAAACTCAGTTAGTCATTATTTAACGAAGGGGTGACAGTGACACCAAGTTGTCGAGTAGAGGGTGGTGGGAGCCAACTTGAAAGTTGGGCGTGATATTGGCCAATTTTGCATAGTTTAGGGTGATACAGTCCATTTCCCCAAATATTAAACTGCAAAGTGACCAACACTTGAAAGGAAACATTTGGTCTTTCCTTTTATTTGCAAGGAGATATCTCATGAAAATATATTTAAGGTCTTCTTTTCACCTTAACCCAGGCAAAACACTCTTCTAAGTATGTTATGTAAGAGATAAAGATTAATTACTGTTTGTTTAGCTTTTAGTAAGGCTTTTAATGGTTCAAACTACTTTTTTTGAACGGTAAATTTGGCTCACTGACGGACTACTAGAGTATCATCGTGTCACGAGCAGAACCAGCCGATCATATCCATCTCTACTAGGCAATAATGCCTATACACCAATTCAAGAGGAAACCCAATAATTTTGGGACCCCCCCCCCCCCCCTTGTGGGAATTGAACTCATGTCCTAATGGTCATAAGCCTTATCTCACCCCAAGATGCCACTAGGCTATAATGACATGGGCGGTTCAGACATCTTACTGGTTCATCATTTAATGGTTCAGACTGTTTGTTTCGCGAGCAGATGTCTTAATGATTCAGATATTTAGAGGCAAATGTCTGACCAATTCAGATAAGTGGTTTTAACCATTCATACTCAATATAATCTTAACCAGGGCAAGGATCCACTAAAAATTGGATTTTGCCTAAGTAGCCTAAGAAGGATTGTGATGATGACATGTGACACTCCTAATAAGTAAGAATGAATGTCATTTTGGTCCTTATAAATAAGAGTGAAAATGACATGTGACACCTCTTTTGTTTTTTAATAATACAAAAAAAAAATCTAGCACAAAAAATCTAGTACAAAAAAATATAACACAAAAAATGTAGTACAAAAAAATATAGCACAAAAAAACCTTGTACAAAAAATATAGCACGAAAAAATTCAGCAAAAAAATGTAGTACAAAAAAATTTAGCACAAAAAAATTGAGAAAAAAAATTTAAGACAAAAAAATTCAGCACAAAAAATTTAGCACACAAAAATATAGTACAAAAATTCAACACAAAAAAATGTTATACAACATAGAAATACAACACATAAATACAACACATTTTAGTGGGTTTTTTTGGTTTTCATATTTTATATAGCAATATGGTACTCAAATTAAAGATAAAAAGACGTTCGATTTTACAATGAATTTTTTATGAAAAAATAATGTCGTATAAAAAAGTTATGAACATTTAAAAAATGGGGTGGAATATGCATATGATTTGCATGTGGAGAGGGAAAGTCCATAAATGGGATTTTCCCAAGATGCCCTTGCACTTTTCCTTTCTCCTACACTTTCATCTTAACCATTGATTTGAAAAATAAATAGTTAAGATTCTTTCTCATCCTACTTAGGCAAAATAAAATTTTTATTTGATCTTACACCTGCTTAACCATTCAGAGGCAAATGTCTGAACCATTTAGACATCTGCTCGCAAAACAAACAGGCTAATTCAATGTAGTTTTTTTTAATTGTCTTTCTAGTTTTTTAAAAAAAATTCCACATGGCTATTTATATTAACATATATTAATAACGGACTGAAACGGCTTAGACCTGAGTGTAACGGCTTAGAAGTGTACAGAAACGACACAAGTTATGTTGAAACGACTTAGCCTTGTACGGAAACGGCACAAATTATGTTGAAACGGCTTAGCCTTGTACGGAAACAGCACAAGTTATGTTGAACCGGCTTAGCTTTGTACGGAACCGGCTCAATTTATGTTGAAACGACTTGCGGTTTGAGCCAAATGAAACGGCTTGAGCTGTGTGGAAAGTTCTCAGCTGAGATCTTTCAACCGGCTCCAGAGGACAAGCCATCCACTTACCGGTTCAACAGACAAGCCGTGTGGAAAGTTCTCAGCTGAGAACTTTCAAACGAATAACAGCGTGTGAAACGGCTCAGAACCGTTTCAGGTTTTGTCGGACACGTGGCAATCAGGGGGTGGTGGAATTTGAAAGTATTTTGTTAAGCCGTTTTAGTGGCATGTAACAGCTCGTGGAGCCGTTTCATTTGGCTATTTTTGAAAAATGGACTGATCAATGGCTAATTTTGCTATTTTCCCTTTCCCGTTTTTACTTCCAAGCTTCTTAGTTTTCTTGTAATTCGATCCTCATTAATGGTTTCTAGAGTAGAAAGCATCACATTCTTGTTTGTTGCTCTATCATTTAGTAATGCTTTGATTGAAACTTCTGAACATTCAGTAGCGTATATATTACAAAATTTATATATTCAAGTTATAAAAACATTGAGTACCTAACTAATAATTGCACAATCACATATAAAATAAGAACAACTTCACATATGACATATCCATATGAAATTAAGGCAAAAGATCAAATACAAATAATCTTAACATACTAAACATACAAATTGAAGGAAAACTCAAAAAGACAAGGTGACATTTTTGTAATTACCACCAACTATCAAAGTTACTATACAAATGTGAACTCAACAAAAAATACCTAAAAAACACAATTTTTTTTTATATTTTTTATAAAAAAATCGCTACATTTTGTTAGAAAAAAAATTCTGCTACTAAAAGTAGCGATTTTTTTATAAAAAATGTAAAAAAATAAAATAATTTGTGTGTGTGTTTTTTTTTTTTAGGTTTTTTGGGGGTTTAGTTTTTAGCATTTTAGCTTGGGTGGGGGGGGGGGGGGGTGTTAGGTTTTTGGGGGGTGCGGGGGTTTAGGTTTTTGGGGGTGGGTTTTTTAGGTATATTTGTAGAGTAACTTTGATAGTTATTGATAATTACAAAAATGTCACCTTGTCTTTTTGAGTTTTTTTTAATTTGTATGTTTAGTATGTTAAGATTATTTGTACAAGAACTTTCCCCATGAAATTAAATGGATAATTAGTAGTTAGCAAGACATTATCATAATCATACAACAAATGCAATATTGCAGGTGTAATCCGCTTTGCTTTTAACGGTTGATTTTGTTATAAACCGTACACCAAACCGACCAACACGGTTTCAAACATTTTTAAATCGACTAACAAACATTTTTTTGAAAAAAAATCTGATGATCAATTTTAGCGATTACATCGCTTTAATCCAAACTATTAACAAACTTGACAGTCTTATTTGATCAAATAGGAAGTGATGTCATGATGTATCAAAGAAGTTGGTAAGTTCGAATAGATTACTCTCCTAACACAATAAAGAATTAAATAGCTAAATATATCATTCTATTTTAGGAAAAACAAACCGTGATTAAATTGTTCAATAATCAATAGTTAACTTTTCTCATCACCGATTTGGTGGGGTGGTAGAGGCTTTGTTTTTTTCTTTTATTGAACTGTGAACTTCATTAAAAAACGGGCGTGTCCTCAAAGCAAGGACCGCCAAAGAAAACACTTACAACGTATACAACGGATAAACAACCTAATCCTTTCATAGAATGGAAGTAAACCTAGACCTGTTTTTCAACCACAAAAATGACCAAGACTTGACCATAACGACCACATCAATAACTGTAACACCCCGTGTTTCGAAAGCCAAAGTCAAAGTCAAGATTGAAGTCAAAGGAAGAAAAGATTGCTAATTGCGATCTGTCACTCCTTGCTCAATTACTGTTTTGACTTCTTTGACTTGTAGATAGTCTTTTTATGTTTTTACGTTAGTTGTATTATGTGGAGTACTTATTAATAATCGAGGGTTTATCGTTATTTATCGATGTTTATCGCATGTTTTATCGCCTTATCGCTTACCGCAATCGCAGTCGCAGCTCGAATTATGCGCTCTGGATATTGGTTTACGTGTGTGTGTTACTTATGTGTTACTTGTGCATGTTTATTTATATTTATGTTGTGGTGATTAATCGAAACGCAATCGAATCGCTGACGCTAAACGCAAGTTAAGTTAGGATGCTTGTATGTTGATATAGTAGTTGGGATTAAAAGTAATTTGAATAGGAAACTCTATCGCATCGCAACGCTCGTCGAGCGAATCGAAACCGCAAAATTCATCACGCCGAACACTTGAATCGAGTGGCCAACCGATCGAGGTGCCACCCGATCGGGCTTCCACCCGATCGGATTGCCACCCGATCGAGTTGCCACCCGATCGGGCTGCCACCCGATCGGCCAGCTACTCCCCTCCACTTATCCCCCTTTCCATTTATGGAAACCCTATAAATACCTCCTGTCACATCATAACCTCACCTTTTGCACTCTCCTGTCCGACCAGCGCTCCAACCTCACTTTTCTTCAGATTTCTCGCGATTCTTGTAAGTTTTCCACCTAAATCTTGTACTTTCTTGATCTACACGCACTCCTACACCTTTCTATCTTTTGAATCTTAACTTTTAACCGTGAAATCACTAGATTTGAGGTGTTCTAGGATCATGTCATCATGGTGTTCATATGAACTTCATGTTTTGGCTTCAATCCACCAAGAACAACTTAGATCTGAATGATTTCCACATGAATAAACGAAGATCTTTCATAGATCTGAACATATTCATGGTGAAAAGGATTGAAAGATGGTTTTCTAACCTTCTTTCAACTCTTTTACACTCAATGCACTCAAAACCGATAGAATTGGACCATGTTCTAACCTTCTACTCCTTCTTGGTGATGTGTTGGCTCAAGATCTGAGTTCTACCAAAGAGACAACCGATTCCGGGTTAAGCATGAACAACCGTCACGAATCTGTGAACGGGTCGGATTTGGGTGATTCCTGTCCGATCGGGTCACAAGGGTTTTGGCGAGGTTCTGTTGCTTAGCACGTGGTCACAACGTCTCGAGAAAACTTCAAACTATCAGAATAACCAAGGAAGAAGATGATCAGGTCGTCTGGGACGGATTGCCGCCCGATCGGATTGCACCTTGGGTCCCACACTTAACTTTTATTTTTCAACATTTTTGAGGTTTGAACATTGAATGGATTGTCGTCCGATCGGATTGTCACCCGATCAGATTGCCACTCGACCATGTGATGTTCTGACTTCAACACTTAAACAATTTCCAACATGTTCAATACATACGGATTGCCACCCGATCGGATTGCAATCCGATCGAGTGACAAACTGCTGTGAACTTGTTCTCACTGAAGTGTCACACCAATCAGATTGTCGCCCGATCGGACCGCCGTTCGATCGATTGTAACACCCCAAAAACGGGTTTGGAAATCAAACATCGCTAATAGTGATGAACGGGTAAAATACCGTTAGTGGTAAAATTTACCCAATGAGTATAAGGATTTACATAAATAATTTTATGTTAATATTAAAAAAAAAAAAGAATAAACGCTTTGAGAAAACAAAGCGTATAAGAAGCGCGATGTAACACCCCAAAATATATAGATTTTATATAGATATTAAAATGTCGGTAATATTCAAGATAAAATAAGTAGGTATAAAGAACCTAGTTAGTTATAAGTCTTGGAATAATAAGAAAAATATGGTTAAAACACCCTTTATGCAAACTTGTGTGAAGTAGAGGGACTAAAGTTGATAAACTAGAAACTAATTTTAATTTAATAAAATGCCAACACCAAAACACACACTCTAAGTGTGTGTTCTGGTCGATACAATCACAGGAGCCAAGGGGCTCTCCTACTCAAACCCTAACAAGCACAAAATCAACAAATTGGAAGGGCAAATCGAGCCCAAATCGAAATCCAATCATAGATTAGTGATCACCGCAGTAAAGGGATCATAAGGTATGTAAAATTTCGTTGTTTGATTTCCTCTTGAATTCTAGATGAACACATGAGAATCGAAATTTGAGCTTGCATGATCATTGTTTAGATGAAATTGGAATGAAATCATGTCTAGGGGTAAACCCTAGTCATTTTCTTGTTGAATTAATAATTAAACTATGAAATTCATGATCATCCACCATGTGTGTGTAGTGGGTTTTGTAGAAACATGATGAACACTAGAATCATGATTAGTCAACTAGTGTTATTTGAACTCCGTGAAGTTAATCTTGATATTGAACTATAAATTAGATGATTGACTTGTAAAAGATGTTAAAATCTTGGCTAAATAAGTAGTCATGAACTTGATTGTTGATTTAGTGAAATTATGCCCTTGAGGTGTTTATTAAAATGCCTAAATGAACATTCATAAGTTGAAATTATAAAGAAACGTGTATTTGGATAATATGACAAATTACGTGTGACATGTAAAAATATGAGTTCTAAACAAGAGGTTGATTGAACTCTATAGGCAAAGCGGGTGAATCTTCAAGTAGCCAAGTTGGGAAGGACGCTCGCTTGAAGGATAAGCTATAAGGTACGTGGCTTGTCACCCCGTTACATTTATGTAGACAAGCTTAGTTTAAATATGTGTAATGTTGATATAATGAAAATGGTTGTGTTTGGTATGTCATTGAAGTGATGGAATTCACTCGACAACCAAATGGGTCAAATTAATAGTTAAAATAAAAGTGATTAAAATGAAGACACCATTTGGTAAAAGTTATAATGGGTCGAACAATTTAAAAATATTGTTTTTAAGTAATAAGAACCATGGCGCGAACCGCAATAGGTTCAAGGGGAATGATGGTATTAATCTACCATCATACGTTGACAAATGGTCATGTCGACTAAACGGGTCAAATAGTGTGCAAATACCATTTGACAATAATAACTGACGACTACTTGTTGAGTTTTTGTGATAACCGGAAATAACATGTGATTGCATTGCTTTAACTAGAAAATTTAAAGCAAGAGGTATATATACCGGTCGATGCTATGACCCGAGCCAGGTACGCACCTTTAGAGTTTTAGTAGAAGTGACATTTTGGTCAAATTATAGCGAAAGTCCTTTGTCGTAAAATGAGGGACTAAAATTGACCAAAAAGCCCTTAATAGGTAAACCGGGTAAACGACCCTTAGAGGTTGTTTAGGAACTTGTGTTGTGATTATGTAGCCCTTAGACACGTATATGAGTCTTAGGCAAAAATCTTTTGTGAGTTAAATGCCCTAAAGGGGATCATTAGCGTAAAGTAACTAAACGAAGGGTAATTTGGGATTTCGGGTTTTCTTAAGTTAAATCCACCGCAAAAATAGTTGTGGTGGAAAATAAGTAGGCACTTAAATTTGGAAATGCGAGGCGTGAAAAGAGAAGAGCGGATTTGATGCTTAAATGCATAAAAATCCCCAATCGGGTCAAAATGAATTACGCGCGTAACTTGGGTGTTTGATGCTTATTTCACAAAAGTTAGGAATCCAAGATAGAGATTTAAAGTTAAATATCTTAGCTTATGATTTATGACTAACTAGGAACAAGTTTAGAGGTCCTAAATACAAACGGGTCAAAATATTGATTTTGAACAATAAGCCGAATGCTTAAAGATTTAGAATTTCATTAGTTTTAAATGTTGAATTTTACTCCACAAGATGGAGAATTAAATTACGAGCGCGTAGGAAAAAGAATCGCGTAAAACGGATGTGTAGATTGAAAGTTATACACGTTTTCGTGAAAAGAATCGGAGCTGGAAAATGCAGCATCTGCTGCAAATCATTCTGTCCAGAGAGCTACCGTAAGTTACGGTAGCTACCGTAACTTACGGTAGAGGCTGAAGTGTTACGCTGGAATTGTACTGCCTTACGGCAGCCCCTGAAAGCCCAGTGGCTACCGTAACTTACGGTGGCTACCGTAACTTACGGTGGCTACCGTAAGTTACGGTAGCGCCCTATTATTGTTGTTAAAGTTTTGTTTCGCGAATCCATTTGAACAAGTTTTAAACCGCGTATGACTAAAACCATTTCATGTTTATGGAATGTAGGTTACCTAGCAGTACCGGATGACGACTGAGCCCGACGAAGAACTGAAGTACTGAACACACGAGATCAAAGCTTCCGCGAATAGATTCGTCGTCACGTTTAAACGGCGAATTAATTTACAAAATATTGAAATGTTTTATTCAGTGAATTGTTTTAACAAAATCGTATTATTAAGTGTATTTTAACCTTAATACACTATTATAATTGAACTTTTTGGATAATTGATTAAAATGGACTTAGGGTGTTACAAGTTGGTAATCAGAGCTCATGGTTAAAGAGTAAATTGTGTTCGGTTCGAGGCTTGATCGCAAATCCGGTAAGTACAAGTATGTTAATGGTCTAGAATGATTAAAGTGTTGAGATGAACACATAGGATTATCGCGTAATACACGTTACATCAATCAAATCGATAAATGATAGATATAGTTAACAAAATTACGTGCGTTAACACGTATAGTAGAAAAGCCTTGTATTATGATACGGGTGTTCAGTAAAGTTGACATTACTAACTTTTGTGAATGTTTTAATTGGAGGAAACTTGCATTTGAAGATGACGAGGGTTGAACAAATTACGGATATGATAGAAGAGTGGTCCGAAGTATGAAAAGCGGAGCATGCTCACCAAGGACCAAATCGCGTAACAATCGCGAATAAAAGTAAAGGCAAGGAAAGCCTGCCAGGGCAAGCATTATCAGGTGCACACTTTTAAATTTAATGGCACAAGTAGTAATATGCAACAAAAATGTAGGGGATAACGGATGCATATATCTAATAAAACCTGAATAGGATATTTATTCAGGATGATGTTTCTAAGAGAAGTTTAATAGAAACATGTGTTATTCACGATGATGAATAACAAAGAAATAATAGGGTTAGTTCATATGGAAACTTGGACGGGGGATAATTATCCAAGGGGAAAACTCTCAATATAATGCTATTGAGAAAAGTAGCGATCACATTAACGAATGTGATTATATAATAGTTCGGTAGAAAAGAAAAACATTTTATATGTTCAAATGTAAAACCAGTAAAACTAATGATTGTTGTTTTGCAATTAAATAAAGTTTTACTAAATGAAATCAGAGATATGAAATAAATAGAGGCATTACTTACATAGGGTGTGATGTGAAAGCTATAAAAAGGTCATGTGTATCATGTGCTGATCGCTTACTCTGGCCAAGTAAGTAGTGGCATATGATACCATGAACTTCTTGTAGCGGACACATTTACGACCAATATAGTAAGGATAAGGTGAATGGGACGAATTAAAACAGTACCCAAATGAATCAAACAAGTAAGATGTTTGATAGTAAACGTAAACGTAAGTCAGAGGACGGAAGCGTATTACGTTAGAATAACGAGCCCGAGAGAAGGGACAAGTGTTGGTGCACTGATGTCTGTTAACTTCGTCTTTATCGAGTCTTGTATTGTATTAGATAGATCAGGGCACGGAAATCGAGAAAACAGTTTTATAGGGTAATTCCGCTTGAAAGGTGCTTGAAGACATTTCAAACGGAATTAGAGATTTAAAACGAGATTAACTAATTCCGCACGGAATTAGGTAATTCCGTTTGAATGTTAATTCCGTGTGAAGTTGTTTCAAGCGAAATTAAATGCCTATAAATACTGAAGTGCTGTGTTCATTTGAAATGGAATTAGACCATAGTTTCTGAGCCGAGGTGCTGTCCGTTTGTCATTTGAATCTGTAAAAGCTCAGATTCGATTAATAAGAAGATAATTAGAGGAAAACAAGCTGTGTTACGTCAAATTCATTGATTCCGCCTTTGTTTTTGATGATTGAACTCTTCATATTGACTCGTTAGGGTCACACGACGATCCAACAAGTGGTATCAGAGCTCAGGACGAGGAGTTCATACCAATTCAGCTTGATTTCATCGGATTCTCTCACTTCTACTCTTTCTTTTCTGATTTGAACAAGATTGAACGGACAAAATGGCCTGATTTTCTCATATAATAAGCGAAACATAGTGTTAACTAATCCTTGAAAGAATTGGACTAAAATTCGATCTAAATTGGATAAAATTGCTAATTCCGCTTGAAAATCTGTTCAAATATGCTGATGTCATCATAATTTCGTTTGAACTGGTTCACTAATTCCGCACGGAATTAGCTACATTGACTTAATTTCGCTTGAAAAGTGCTATTGTTTTCACACGGGATTTAATTTCGTTTGAAACATTCAAACGGAATTACTGATTCCGCTTCAATGAACTTAATTCCGTTTCAATTGGGATAATTTCGTTTGAAATTGACCTAATTCCGCACGGAATTAGATTCTATTTGATAATATCGTTTGAAAAGCCTAATTCCGTTTGAAGAAGTAATATCGTTTGAGCAATTCTGCTTGAACTGATTCCGTTTGAAACTGCTATTTTTCAAAATTTCAAAAAAATTTCTAAGTGTTTGTTGATTGTTTTAGGTACTTGAAAGATGGATGATTTCATGAATCCTTTCTGTGATGTGTTTGCATTTACCGGTGGTTCGGGAGACGGCACATCAAATAACACGAATGAAACTACACCAACACCGAGTGTGAAGAAAAGTCTTTCTGATGCTATGAGTGTAGACAGTGCATATGGAACGTACAATAAGCCGCCCAAGTTGATGGCAATTGAAGATTACAACAGGTGGGCTACAAGATTTGAAGAATGGCTTAAAGCGTTTGCATATCCCAGTTGGAAAAGTTTGAAAAATGGTTTTGATTTGGGGAGAACAGATTATGAAAACTTAGAAGAAAATCAAATAGAACAATATGTTGCTGAACAAAAGTGTATTGCTTTGCTTCATCAATCTCTCAGAGATGACATTATCTCACTGATCGAGTACAAAGATTCGAGAGACCTTTGGGAAAAATTAAAAATAAAATGTGTAGGCAGTGCTGAAATAGTTAAGAACAAAAAGAAGTTGTTACGAAAAGAATTTGATTTGTTTGGTTGTTTAAAGAATGAGTCTGTTTCCAAGATGATTGAAAGATTCGGGCATTTGAAGATGGAGCTGGCAAGACACAACATCATATACACTCAAGAAGAGTTGGTTGATAAATTGTTTGACTCACTACCGAATGAACAAGATTGGCAGTACTTTGCCTTGATGCTGAAGAACACAATCAAATCGACTGATTTGACAGTGGATCTGCTTATCGAAAGACTGGAAAGCCATGAATTGGAGATCAAAAAATCCACTAAAGTCAATAATACATCTTATCAGCAGAATGTGGAGTTGTATTACAGAGGTAGTATGATCCCAAAGACTGCATCTCCTAAGACAGCTTTTTCAGCAGAAAGTTCAAACACAATGAATCAAGAAACTCCTAGCAGTGGCTATCATGGTGGTTCATCGTCAAATACTTCAAATCAATCTGCACCAAAGAATCTATTTCAATGCAACATTGATGTGGATCTGAAGAATGGTCAGAATTTTAGTGAAGAATCTGCCAAACAACAGATGGTGTTTTTAGCATCTGTGTTAGAATCGTATGAAAGTCTCGTTGCAGGAAAGATAGGTAACACCAATCTAACAAAGGAAGATTACGATCAGATCGACCCTGAGGAGATGGAGTTGATCGATATAAGGTGGTGCATGGCGAGTGTAGTGAGAAGAGCGCAGCGATTTATGGAGATTACCGGAAGACAGTCTATTGGTGGACCTTCTACCAAGTTAGGCTTTGACAAGTCAAAAGTCACGTGCTTTAAATGTAAACAAAAAGGTCATTTTAAGCGTGAGTGCAGAAATGCTTACACTGATTATACTGCAAATCCTTTTTGAGAGGATTATTACAAAAGAGCAATTTATCATCAAAATAAAGCAGAACCTCTCAGGATGAAGCAGATAGAGGAGGCACCCAAAGAAAAATCCAAGGCACTTGCTGTTTTTCATGATGATGAAGGTTATGATTGGAGTGATGTTTTGCCTGAGGAAGACGCAGTTGGTTATGCCTTTACAGCAGCAAAGATTGTTCCTTTTAAAGATACCAGATCTGAAGAAGTGAAGTATATGAACAGGAAGTCAACAGCTCAATTCATGAAAAGCAAAATCTATCGTACATGGATGGAAGCAAAGAAAGCAAGACGATGGGATCCTGATAGAGAATGTTATCTCGATCCTAATGGAAACATAGCTGTTGATCCAGATACTGTTGATGTTGAAGTTCTCACCAAACAACTTGCTGATGAAGAAGAAGCCAGACAGAGAGAATGGTGGGGAGGAGGAGAAGCTGATGAGAAAGAGAAAGAGACAGAAAAAGAACTGCAGCCAAAAAAGATTGATGACGGGATTATTGATACGTCACAAGAATTCACCGCTGAAAACTTGAAGAAGATGGCTGACAAAGTTCTAGCTGCAAAAGAACTAGAGGTAGTTTCTGGTTCTGGAACTGAGTCCAAAAACAAGGTCAGTTCAAATGATACACATGAGTCAGGTAAGAAAACTAAATCTGAGAACAACTGCAAAAATTGCATGAAAGAGTGCAAAGTTTGTAGTACAAATGCTTACCTCAGTGGTAAGAAGGTTGAAGAACTGACTAGTAGAGTCAGAAGTGTTGAAGATCAGATCTTAAACCGTGATAAATTGTTAAAATCTTCGAACGATAAATTAAAAGAATTAACTGAGAAAATCGAAAACGATAAAAATGACGTAGAAAGAATTAGAAAAGAAAATGAAAAATTGATTCTTGAAAATCGTCAAATCTCAGAAAATTTTGAGAAGCTAAAACGAACGGTTAAAGATTCTGATGAAAGAAATGGTAAGACAGACAAAGAAAATCTTCAACTGACCGGTGTTCTTAGAGTGAAAGAAGAGTTAATCAATCAGCAACTGGATGAAATTGCTAAGTTGAAGCTTCAATTCCAAGAAGCTAAAATAGAAAATGAACGCATCCAGTTGAAACTGAACAGTTACAACTCTGCAAGCTTTGTTTTACAACACATTGTTCCCAAACCCATCGGGAAAAACAAAGCAGGCGAAGATGTATACTTTGATGGAACCGGGGTTGGGTTTCACCAGGTTCCACCACCAGTGTTAAACAATTTCTCAAAGAAGAAAGCCGGGGTGGTAAATGATGAAGAAGAAAATAAAGTTAAGCTTCCAGACACGATTGATGCCACATTCAATTCATCATCTGATGAAGATAGTGTCCAATCTGAAATTGTTAAAAGTATGGCTGAAAATGTTTTAAAATCTGAAAGTGACACTACTGAGGATGATGAATGCTTTTTGGACAAATATATTCCAAAATCAAAATCCAAAAACAACTTAAGTGAAGAACCACATCTTGTGATGTACAAGATGGCAGGATCGGATAAGTTGTATTCGGATCGTGATTTTCCACTGGAGAATGTTAATGTTGTTAAATTGAAAAATGTGTTCAAATTGATTGAAATTGATCTGTCTAAAGTAGAAAGTTTAAATCAGACAAAGAGGCAAATGAATTTTGAAAAGCATAAAGCTTACTACAAGAAGCCTGTTGTTCCACCGCGTTTCTATAACAACAATCAAAACAAATGGTCGGGTGGATATCAGGGTGGTAAGAATTATCAGAAAAAGAATGTTCAAAACAGAAGGTTTGTGAAAAGTTCAAGTTCGAGTTCACTTTCTGATGAAGAATCTAAATTTTTTTCAAAATCAAACAAAGAGTTCTTTGAGAAGAAGGCCTCACAGCCTCAGTCTGAAGGCACAAGTCGGGTAGTTGACACCCGAACATGTTTCAAATGCAATCAAGTTGGACATATTGCACGAAAGTGTATCAACTTGAAGCCTAAGACTGAAGTTGTCGAGATTCAGAAAAATAAAGTTGATGTGAAAGGAAAAGCTCCAATGGTTGTTGAGAAAGTTTTGAAAAATGAAAACTTCAAAGTCAAAACTTGTAACACCTCGAAAATTCACGTCCTATAATGTGTTGACACGTGTCATAAGTTTGAACGTGTGTAAGAATGTTCTTGAAGGACTAAAGTTGACAAACCTGGAAAGTATGTGAATATACGGGTTCTAAATGTCAACAGTGAATAATTATATTGTACATTAAACCTACATGATGTTTATAACCTTAAACGAATAAATCATGGATCATACGTAGCTAATTGTGAAAGAAAGTGAGATGTTACAAACTACAGGGGTTAAATGTGTCAACATGCTTAAGATATACCTCTGAGTGACCTTTTAGCAAACCCGAAGCTTTGTAACGATTAATTATGCTCACTAGAATGTGTGATAAAAATTTCATAAAGTTTCGTTATCGTATGAGAAAGTTATGATAAAATTCGTGTACGAGGGGTTAGAAGCATCAACATGGAAATTTATGACTTTTCGGGTAAACACAAAGTGGCCAAGGACTTCACAAAGTGGGTATAAGTCTTAAAGCCCTTATATGTCAATTTTAAAGGCTTAGAATGCAAGAAATATTGAGAAAACGACCTTTTGGAGGACCAGGGACTGAAATGCAATTAATGGAAACTTGTTTGGCAGGTCACCATGTGCTCGCGTAGCGTGAGCACTAAACCCCTTTGCAGTCGCGCTACGCGACTTCCTTATCTGATTAGAAACATGCACAGGTGTCTGGCAAGCTTTATAACCGACTTAAAACACTAGTTTTCAATACCTTGGGCTTCCTATAATGGTTTTTAGGCACTAGAGGGCACTTGGATGCATCTTGTAACAATTGTAGACTTGCATGTCAACAATCAAATGAGATTTAAGCACTATATAAGGGCCATGGTTTGCAACTTTTGTTCTTGCAATCATAAATCATCATCTGAGCATTTCTGGAGCACAAGGACCATCCTCAAGCATCACAAATCGTTCATAGGACTTGTGTAAGTATCCTCAACCTTCCTTGTTTAAGTTTTGATTAGTTTATAGCCTTAAAGTCAAACCGTCGTAATTAACGGTTGACTTATTAATTAATCACTAATGGTCCAGCGATTAGGCAAACTTAAGTTAGTTATAAGTTGGTAATTATGTGGGCTTTAAACCCTTAAAAGGGCACCCACTGATTCCATCCTAACTAGGTCATTTGTCGAGTCAAAGATGTTTAGAAAAAGTCAACAGAAATGTAATATTCGATTTAACGCATGATTATCAATGTAAAAGGCGTGTATCCTATTTTATCATTCATATAACTTGGTAATAAGTATAAGAACTTGTCTAAGCTTGTTTGATTCGACAACTTTCTGTTTAGAACCGATTCAGAACCGAAAGTCGCAAAACTTTGACTTTTGCTTTGACTTCAGTTCTGACCCGATTTAGAAAGGTTTAGACATGCCTTAAAGTTCCATTAGGACCTAGTTACATGATTGTATAACCCTCTGCGTTTATACCACTTAAATCCTTAATTGTCCGACGTTTCCGTTAAGTGCTTAAATATTGACCATAATGCCCTTATGACCGTAAAACGAGAATTTTGGAAATATGAAAGTACAATAATCTGTGTTACTGATTATTAAACATGTCCCTAAATTTTCACATCAGTTGGAGGTCTAGATTAGGAGTTATGCTTAATGACGTAATTATAACGCTTCTTAGTAATAAAACGGTGTCATTAGCGTAAAGCCTATCTAAACCCAACTTTTGACACCAAACCTTTTACCCAATGATGTAATATAATATTTTAGGATTTTTGAAGATTTTTAATTATTTTTTAAACTGATCATAAGCTAGGATTAGTGCCTTGATTCGGTAAATACCGATTATACCCTTTTCGGCCATAAAATGAGTTTTACAAGTCCTTTTGCTACCAATCCAATTGCTACTGATTTTAAATAATAAATGAAGTGCTTTGAACCTTATAAACTGACCTGGAAACTCAGATTCCTATTTTAACCCGTAAATCGCTTAAAACGACTTTATAAGCGTATTGGGCGCATAGTTTGGGTTTAAAACCATTTTGCCACATAAGACTTAACACCAATGGATATAACCTGCTAAGTTAAGTTGTTTTACTGATAAAATCAGACCCGTGATACAGAAGTTTAATTAATCCCTTTTATAATCCTTAAAATGACCAAAATACCCCTACGGGGCTTAATATGAGATTAAACTCATTTTGGGCATAATGGAAGGTATCCTACTGATATCACAACATATTTAAGGCATGTTAACTTAGGGAACCTGTTTAGGACTCTTTTGGTTACCCGTTACGCTTCATGCGCGTTCGGTTCGGTTTATGTTACTAGTTTACATAAATTAGCTGAAACGGGTCAAACCTTATCAGTTTATTCTCAAAATTCAGAATGTGTGTAATATACCCATATTAAGAAAGTCTTCAAACTTGTCGGGTCTAAATCACATTCTATCCGGTCTTCGTTTAATCGTGCGTACGAACCGTATCTTTAAAACTAACCGGTCTAAGCTTAAGCTTAACTAAAGACCCGTTAGGATTCTAATAGGTTGTTATAAACCTTCGTTCCAGAATAGGAGACCCAGTAAAAGATACTTGCACTTGCTGATTGTGATTTATACTTGCTCAGGTAAATACTTTTAACTTATTTTCCCTATACGGGCTTGGGGTACGGTATATAAAATACCGCTTGGTCGGGCATTGAATCTTTAATTGTATGATGGTTAAAGTATTGAGATGTCTCATTTAAATTGTTTTGTTTGCTTAAAGATTTTGGGGGGTTAATGACCATGTCCCGGATATCCCTGGCATCATTTTACGAAATGGCCACGACCTAAGCACGGGGCGTAGGCGTACGCCCGTCGGTGTCTCATTTAAATAATGTGGTGTGTCTATTGATCTTTAACCTGGCTCGACCCGGGCTACTGAACGCATAAGAAACATGTAAATCCTTTACAAGTATTATATTCTAATAATTATCCCAAGTTATAAAATATTATTTGTGCCTTGTGCCTTAAATTCATTTTCTTAAACTCTTTCCAAAATGAGTCGGTTGATTGTATTTACCAGTGTAAACTGACGTATTTTCTCAAAAAGGTTAAGTGCAGGTACTACGCGTAATAGGCTGGCTTTTCTCCTAGCATCCACAATAAGTCTCGCAAGCTTGGATGTCATAGACTGTTGAACATTGTTTCCTTTTATTTTGATCTACCTGTGGATTTATATTCGACTACTTGTGATACTTAATATTACAATATTGTTTGGTTGAAATGAATCTATACTTTGCTTCCGCTGTGCATTTAAATATTGTGTTGTTTGACTAATATGTTATCAACCACGTCACGATACTCCCCTACCGGGCCCACCGGTAATACGTGGAAATCCGGGGTGTGACAGGTTGGTATCAGAGCCAACATTGAGTGAATTAAGCACTAGCATTTTTTGTTTAATCTCAATAACACAATTGCACATTCCTAAATCTTCGAGTCTAGACAAAGAACTTAGGAATAATCCAAAATGTTTTTATTTTATTTTAACTTTGTCCTTTATTTTTCCTTGTTGTTACCTTTGTTTATATTGACAGGTTTAACAATGCCGCCAAGATTCAGGCGAGGAGGACGACGAAAAGAGCCGATCAGCGCCCCTAACGACCACGAGGCCGGGCCTTCGCACCGGCGAACTCCTTCTTCTACAAGGAGTACCGACCCGCGAGAACCTTGGAGGATTTATGAGGAGCCTGCCAGACGATCCACGTCGCATAGCTCAACGCCTCCATATCATCACTCCTATGGGCTTCAGTCGGAGAATGAGCCCAACAACCCGCAACCTTCATACATACCTCTACAGCGATCCTTATCGCACAATTCCTTCGGCGACCCTACTCCTGTCTTTCGGGGCCAGTTTAACCCGGCAGACTACCTACCAGAACAAGGGGGCTTTAACCCACTAGGACCGGAGGATCACTTTTCCGGTGATCAAGCGATGGACATGGACGAGGACACAGATCCCGTCGAACCTGCAACCGGAACCCCGAACCATCCTGTTGAGATCTCTGATGGTTCGTCTTTTCACGGATCACCATACCAAGGTCCAGATAGTTACCAGGCACGGTTCAACCAGTATGAGTGGTACTTTACACCATCTCACCATTCATCGCCTCACCAGCAGCAGCAGGATCTCTCAGGGGATCCACGTTTCGTGGCAGTCACGCCACCACCTCCACCGCCGCCAGTTAATCTAGCACCTCCAGAACCACCAAGACGTAGGAGGACTGGCGCACGGATGTCAGCACGAGGAGGGGATTTTCATTTCAGCTCCCCTCAACACTCTAGTGGCAGCCACTACCCGCCACTATATGAAGACCCACAAATGGGTGGACCTTCAGTTCCAGTATCAGAGGTGAATTCGGCACCTATTGCACTGTCACCATCGGGTTTTGGCAACCCTATCCCTGCTTATACTGCTCCAGCAGCTTACAACCCATACGGACCGCCAGCATACCATACCTATAACTATGCTGAGGATCCTTACCAAGTGGCATCAAACTACCTTGCCCATAATCCTGAGGGACCATATGGAACCCCTTGGGGAATGGGACATCCAGCTCGTGGGTATCAAGTACCTGCTCAGCCACCACTACAGCACCAGCCACCATGGTTTTCCCCACCAGAGCAGGAGGATCTCCGTCAAAGGCTGGAAAGGGTTGAGTGAGACTTCCAGAGGGAACGTAGGAAGAATCAAGGATTCATGAGTGGTTTAGCAAGTTTGCTAAAAGGAAAGAAGAAACGAGATCGTTAAATCCCAATATGTATTATTGTATTTCCTAGTTTAAATCAAGTCCCTGCGTGGACACTTATTTATGTGTGTATGTAGTCCCTGTGTGGACATCTATCTTTGTACTTAGTCCCTACGAGGACTTGTCTTTATTAGTCCCTGCGTGGACATTTATTTTTGCAAACAGTCCCTGCGAGGAATTGTATTGCCAGTATAGCTCCTGCGAGGGCAAGTGTTTCTGTGAAAAGTCCCGTTTAGGGCAAAGTGTACTACTTTTAAATTTTAATGGAATGTAAGTTTATAAATTTCATCTTTGCTATGTTATGCATGATTAAATTATATATGAAATAAATAAATCGGAATCATTCCTTTTAAAAATCTATCTGCCTATTTTAATTTTTAATTAAGGATCTTAAAGGTATAACCTAACCTGCATGTCATTTTAAGACCTGGCCAAGATGGTAAAACCCGTTAAAAAGATTCACATCCCTGTTAACATCTGAAAACATGTTAACACTCCTGGCAGATATGATTCGTTAAAATCACAGGTGTTATTATTATATAAGGATCTTTTCAAGGATTCCTAACCCAACTAAATGATCTCTGAATCATGGGTTAAATCATCAATAAATATGATCAGTTCTTTTTACCATCCATTGGTAATAGAATGCCTACGGGCCCTTCTCATTTTCATATGAGACAAAAGACAGTAATAGTCTGTGACCCTGTCTGATAAAGGTAATGAACTTTGTTCAAACCTCCATGCTCTGATTCTCTGAAATCATGGCTTGTAATTTAAAATTGTCCCTGTGACTAGGCCTTATGTGCTAATAAAATTGTTATTGTTTTATAATTAGGATAAATTATAATAGAAATCCTAAATAAATGTGAGTAATAAATTAACCATATATGGTCTACGTTTACCACGGTTAATAAATTGCCATAAAAGACAATTCTATAATAAACTCACCAATAAATTATTGTCAATATGTAACAGTTCAAGCTACATGGCAGACTCAAACGAGATCAATAGTCACCCAAGGAAAGAGCATGACAATGCCCGAGTAAATGTAGCGGGTGCAGAATTACAGGCAATGATAGATAATGCCGTTAATCGAGCTATGGATAGACAGCTCCATGAATCCAGTGGTACCCATACAAGGACCCAATCTGCACCACACTCTAGAACACCCTCCAGGACCCACACTGCCCACAACAGTAATTCTCACCACTCATCAAACCAGAGGAGTGCTCCATCCCAAAGAGTCGTACAAAATCAAGAACCCCGTAATAAGGGTTGCTCCTATAAGTACTTCGTTTCGTGCAAACCCAGGGATTTCACTGGGGAAAAAGGAGCAGTAGATTGCATGACTTGGTTGGACGAGATGGATACGGTTGTGGATATCAGTGGTTGCAATAATAGGGATATTGTAAAATTCGTGTCTCAGTCTTTTAAGGGAGAAGCATTAGCTTGGTGGAGATCTTTGATCCAAGCTACGAGGAAAGTCCCGTTGTACAATATGACCTGGGAACAGTTCATGTCGCTGATCAAGGAAAACTACTGCCCTCAGCATGAGGTTGAGAAAATTGAAGCTGACTTCTTGTCGCTGGTCATGAGAAACCTAGACTGTCAGGCTTACCTTACCAGTTTCAACACCTTGTCAAGGTTGGTTCCATATTTGGTAACTCCGGAACCCAAACGTATAGCTCGATTCATTGGGGGTTTGGCCCCGGAGATCAAGGCAAGTGTGAAGGCCTCCAGACCAGCTACTTTTCGGTCTGCAGCGGACATATCATTGTCTCTTACCTTGGATGCGGTCAGGCAGAAATCGCAGAGGAACGCTGATACCGAAAAGAGGAAGCGTGAGGATGACAACTCACGATGTTCAGACAAGAAGCATAAGGGAAACAATGACCACAAGAAGGGGTCAGGATTTAGGAAGGATGGTCAGCAGACGGGTGAAAAACCTAGATGTAAAATCTGCAAGAGACAGCACTTTGGGAAGTGCAGGTATGAATCAAATTCGAATTCACAATCGAAAACTTTTGCATGTGGGTTATGCAAGTCCAAGGAACACAAGACCTTGGATTGCAAAAAGATGAAGGATGCAACCAGCTACGGTTGCAATGAAAAGGGGCACATCAAGACCAATTGCCCAAAATACGCCAAGAAGCCTGAAGAGGCTAAGAAGACCAATGCTAGGGTCTTCAGGATGGATGCTAAGGATGCCGTCCAGGACGACAATGTGATAACATGTACCTTTCTCGTAAATGATGTTTATGCGAGAGTGTTATTTGATTCAGGCACTGATAAATCGTTCGTAGATAATAAGTTTTGTGAATTGTTGAAATTACCTGTTAAGACCTTAAGCGTGAAGTATGAGGTGGAACTAGCAGATGGCACTTTAGAAACCGCCTCAACCTTATTAGATGGATGTTTCATATCCATTAAGAACCACTCTTTTCCTTTGTCCCTACTTCCTTTGAAACTAGCCGGTTTCGACATAGTTTTGGGTATGGACTGGTTATCTCATAACCAGGCCCATATTATTTGCAATAAGAAGCAAGTGGTGATCAAGACTCAGTCTGGTGAATCACTTACTATCCAGGGAGATACCCAGTATGGGCTGCCTGAGCAAATGTCTATGCTCAAGGACTCTAAGTGTTTGAAGAAGGGTTGTGTCATCTACATGGCACAAGTGATTATTAATGAGCCGAAGCCCAAGATTGGGGATATCCCCGTCATTTCTGAATACCCTGAAGTTTTTCCTGAAGAACTACCTGGTTTGCCACCAGATAGGCAAGTAGAATTCAGAATTGACATTATTCCTGGTTCAGCACCAGTAGCAAGGGCGCCTTATAGGTTGGCACCAACAGAGATGAAGGAATTGAGAACGCAGTTAGATGATTTTCTAGCCAAAGGTTTCATCAAACCTAGTTCGTCTCCTTGGGGAACACCAGTTTTATTTGTCAAGAAGAAGGATGGATCGATGCGTCTGTGCATCGACTATCGCGAGCTTAATAAGGTCACTATCAAGAATAGGTATCCTTTGCCCAGAATCGACGATCTGTTCGATCAACTTCAAGGGGCAAGTTTCTTCTCTAAGATTGACTTAAGATCAGGCTATCACCAACTGAAGGTTAGAGATGAAGACGTACACAAGACTGCATTTAGGACTCGTTATGGTCATTACGAGTTCCTAGTGATGCGTTTGGGCTCACAAATGCACCTGCCGCATTTATGGATCTCATGAATCGCGTTTGCAAGCCTTACATGGATAAATTTGTCATCGTCTTCATCGATGACATCCTCATCTACTCGAAGAACCAAGCTGAACATGAGAAGCACCTTCATTGCATTCTGGAACTACTTCATAAGGAAAAGCTCTATGCCAAGTTCTCGAAGTGTGAATTTTGGCTTCGAGAAGTCCAATTTCTTGGACATGTTGTTAGTGAGCATGGTATCCAAGTAGATCCCGCTAAAGTTGAAGCTGTCATGAATTGGCAAGAGCCAAAGACACCTACAGAAATTCGTAGCTTCCTAGGTTTGGCAGGATACTATAGGCGATTCATTGAAAACTTCTCAAGGATTGCTGCACCCCTGACATCGCTGACGCGTAAGAAGATTAAGTTTGACTGGGGTCCTAAGCAGCAGGAATCCTTCGATATTCTGAAACAAAAGTTGAGCAATGCTCCAGTATTAACATTGCCTGATGGAATCGAGGAGTTTGTAGTTTATTGTGATGCGTCACACACCGGGATGGGATGTGTGCTTATGCAGAAAGGCAAAGTCATTGCCTATGCTTCACGCCAGTTAAAGGTGCACGAAAAGAATTACACCACCCATGACTTGGAGTTGGGTGCCGTTGTATTCGCACTAAAACTTTGGAGGCACTACTTATATGGAATCAAATGTGTGATCTATTCTGATCACAAGAGCCTTCAACATCTGTTCAATCAGAAGGACTTGAACATGAGGCAACGCCGTTGGATGGAAACTCTGAATGATTATGATTGTGAAATAAGATACCATCCCGGCAAGGCGAATGTAGTCGCCGATGCCTTGATTCGGAAGGAAAAAGTGAAATCGATAAGAATCAATGCCAAGAGCATTGAGGTTAGGAATAGTTTGAATGAAAGGTTGTTAGCTGCACAGAAAGAAGTTGTGTTGGAAGCTAACTACCCTAATGAAAAGCTTGGGGTAACCGAAGAACAGTTATCTCAGGGCAAGGACGGAATCCTAAGGTTAAATGGACGAATATGGGTTCCTATTCATGGAGGACTTCGCGATGTTATCCTCCAGGAAGCCCATAGCTCTAAATATTCCGTTCATCCTGGAGCTGATAAGATGTACCAGGATCTAAGGGCAAATTTTTGGTGGATAGGCTTGAAAAAGTCTGTAGCTGCCTATGTAGCAAAATGCTTGACTTGTGCGCAAGTCAAAGCATAACATCAAAAGCCGTCAGGTTTGCTACAACAGCCTGAACTTCCCACATGGAAGTGGGAGATGGTGACGATGGATTTCATCACCAAGTTGCCAAGAACGAGGAAAGGAAATGACACTATATGGGTGATCGTTGATAGACTGACTAAGTCAGTACATTTCCTACCCATTAAGGAGACGTATAGCTTCGACATGTTAGCCCAACTGTACGTAGATAAGATTGTAGCTCTACACGGCATACTAGTGTCTATTATCTCTGATAGAGATACTAGATACACGTCACATTTTTGGAAGAGTTTTCAACAATCATTGGGTACGCGCTTAAATTTAAGTACGGCTTACCATCCTCAGACGGAAGGACAGAGTGAGCGTACAATACAAACATTAGAAGACATGCTTCGAGCATGCGTGATCGACTTAGGTGGTAGCAGGGATAACCACTTGCCATTAGTCGAGTTCTCCTATAACAATAGCTACCATACAAGCATCAAGGCTGCACCCTTCGAGGCCTTGTACGGTAGAAAGTGCAGAACGCCCGTTTGTTGGGCGGAAGTTGGAGATGTCCAATTATCAGGACCGGAGATAGTCTTTTAAACGACGGACAAGATTGTCCAGATTCGTGACCGTCTCAAAGCTGCCCGAGATAGGCAAAAGAGCTACGCTGATCCCAAGCGTAAATCTTTTCACTTCGAAGTAGGTGACAAAGTGTTGCTTAAAGTATCACCCTGGAAGGGAGTGATGCGATTTGGTAAGAAAGGCAAGTTAAGCCCGAGGTACATAGGACCGTTCGAAGTCATCGAGCGTGTCGGATCGGTTGCTTATAAGTTAAACTTACCAGAAGAGCTCAGTGGAATTCATAATGTATTTCACATCTGCAATCTGAAAAAGTGTTTCGCTGATGAATCACTGGTGATACCACATACAGATGTGCATATAGATGAGAGCTTGAAATTTGTGGAAAAACCATTGTCGATCGAGGATCGACAGGTTAAGAAGCTTCGAAGGAAGCATGTACCGATTGTAAAAGTTAAATGGGATGCCCGTAGAGGTCCCGAATATACGTGGGAGGTTGAGTCCACAATGAAAGAAAAGTACCCTTATTTGTTTCAGTAAATCTCGAGGTTGAGATTTCTTTTAGGGGGTGAGGATGTAACACTTCGAAAATTCACGTCCTATAATGTGTTGACACGTGTCATAAGTTTGAACGTGTGTAAGAATGTTCTTGAAGGACTAAAGTTGACAAACCTGAAAAGTATGTGAATATACGGGTTCTAAATGTCAACAGTGAATAATTATATTGTACATTAAACCTACATGATGTTTATAACCTTAAACGAATAAATCATGGATCATACGTAGCTAATTGTGAAAGAAAGTGAGAGGTTACAAACTACAGGGGTTAAATGTGTCAACATGTTTAAGATATACCTCTGAGTGACCTTTTAGCAAACCCGAAGCTTTGTAACGATTAATTATGCTCACTAGAATGTGTGATAAAAATTTCATAAAGTTTCGTTATCGTATGAGAAAGTTATGATAAAATTCGTGTACGAGGGGTTAGAAGCGTCAACATGGAAATTTATGACTTTTCGGGTAAACACAAAGTGGGTATAAGTCTTAAAGCCCTTATATGTCAATTTTAAAGGCTTAGAATGCAAGAAATATTGAGAAAACGACCTTTTGGAGGACCAGGGACTGAAATGCAATTAATGGAAACTTGTTTGGCAGGTCACCATGTGCTCGCGTAGCGTGAGCACTAAACCCCTTTGCAGTCGCGCTACGCGACTTCCTTATCTGATTAGAAACATGCACAGGTGTCTGGCAAGCTTTATAACCGACTTAAAACACTAGTTTTCAATACCTTGGGCTTCCTATAATGGTTTTTAGGCACTAGAGGGCACTTGGATGCATCTTGTAACAATTGTAGACTTGCATGTCAACAATCAAATGAGATTTAAGCACTATATAAGGGCCATGGTTTGCAACTTTTGTTCTTGCAATCATAAATCATCATCTGAGCATTTCTGGAGCACAAGGACCATCCTCAAGCATCACAAATCGTTCATAGGACTTGTGTAAGTATCCTCAACCTTCCTTGTTTAAGTTTTGATTAGTTTATAGCCTTAAAGTCAAACCGTCGTAATTAACGGTTGACTTATTAATTAATCACTAATGGTCCAGCGATTAGGCAAACTTAAGTTAGTTATAAGTTGGTAATTATGTGGGCTTTAAACCCTTAAAAGGGCACCCACTGATTCCATCCTAACTAGGTCATTTGTCGAGTCAAAGATGTTTAGAAAAAGTCAACAGAAATGTAATATTCGATTTAACGCATGATTATCAATGTAAAAGGCGTGTATCCTATTTTATCATTCATATAACTTGGTAATAAGTATAAGAACTTGTCTAAGCTTGTTTGATTCGACAACTTTCTGTTTAGAACCGATTCAGAACCGAAAGTCGCAAAACTTTGACTTTTGCTTTGACTTCAGTTCTGACCCGATTTAGAAAGGTTTAGACATGCCTTAAAGTTCCATTAGGACCTAGTTACATGATTGTATAACCCTCTGCGTTTATACCACTTAAATCCTTAATTGTCCGACGTTTCCGTTAAGTGCTTAAATATTGACCATAATGCCCTTATGACCGTAAAACGAGAATTTTGGAAATATGAAAGTACAATAATCTGTGTTACTGATTATTAAACATGTCCCTAAATTTTCACATCAGTTGGAGGTCTAGATTAGGAGTTATGCTTAATGACGTAATTATAACGCTTCTTAGTAATAAAACGGTGTCATTAGCGTAAAGCCTATCTAAACCCAATTTTTGACACCAAACCTTTTACCCAATGATGTAATATAATATTTTAGGATTTTTGAAGATTTTTAATTATTTTTTAAACTGATCATAAGCTAGGATTAGTGCCTTGATTCGGTAAATACCGATTATACCCTTTTCGGCCATAAAATGAGTTTTACAAGTCCTTTTGCTACCAATCCAATTGCTACTGATTTTAAATAATAAATGAAGTGCTTTGAACCTTATAAACTGACCTGGAAACTCAGATTCCTATTTTAACCCGTAAATCGCTTAAAACGACTTTATAAGCGTATTGGGCGCATAGTTTGGGTTTAAAACCATTTTGCCACATAAGACTTAACACCAATGGATATAACCTGCTAAGTTAAGTTGTTTTACTGATAAAATCAGACCCGTGACACAGAAGTTTAATTAATCCCTTTTATAATCCTTAAAATGACCAAAATACCCCTACGGGGCTTAATATGAGATTAAACTCATTTTGGGCATAATGGAAGGTATCCTACTGATATCACAACATATTTAAGGCATGTTAACTTAGGGAACCTGTTTAGGACTCTTTTGGTTACCCGTTACGCTTCATGCGCGTTCGGTTCGGTTTATGTTACTAGTTTACATAAATTAGCTGAAACGGGTCAAACCTTATCAGTTTATTCTCAAAATTCAGAATGTGTGTAATATACCCATATTAAGAAAGTCTTCAAACTTGTCGGGTCTAAATCACATTCTATCCGGTCTTCGTTTAATCGTGCGTACGAACCGTATCTTTAAAACTAACCGGTCTAAGCTTAAGCTTAACTAAAGACCCGTTAGGATTCTAATAGGTTGTTATAAACCTTCGTTCCAGAATAGGAGACCCAGTAAAAGATACTTGCACTTGCTGATTGTGATTTATACTTGCTCAGGTAAATACTTTTAACTTATTTTCCCTATACGGGCTTGGGGTACGGTATATAAAATACCGCTTGGTCGGGCATTGAATCTTTAATTGTATGATGGTTAAAGTATTGAGATGTCTCGTTTAAATTGTTTTGTTTGCTTAAAGCCTTTGGGGGGTTAATGACCATGTCCCGGATATCCCTGGCATCATTTTACGAAATGGCCACGACCTAAGCACGGGGCGTAGGCGTACGCCCGTCGGTGTCTCATTTAAATAATGTGGTGTGTCTATTGATCTTTAACCCGGCTCGACCCGGGCTACTGAACGCATAAGAAACATGTAAATCCTTTACAAGTATTATATTCTAATAATTATCCCAAGTTATAAAATATTATTTGTGCCTTGTGCCTTAAATTCATTTTCTTAAACTCTTTTCAAAATGAGTCGGTTGATTGTATTTACCAGTGTAAACTGACGTATTTTCTCAAAAAGGTTAAGTGCAGGTACTACGCGTAATAGGCTGGCTTTTCTCCTAGCATCCACAATAAGTCTCGCAAGCTTGGATGTCATAGACTGTTGAACATTGTTTCCTTTTATTTTGATCTACCTGTGGATTTATATTCGACTACTTGTGATACTTAATATTACAATATTGTTTGGATGAAATGAATCTATACTTTGCTTCCGCTGTGCATTTAAATATTGTGTTGTTTGACTAATATGTTATCAACCACGTCACGATACTCCCCTACCGGGCCCACCGGTAATACGTGGAAATCCGGGGTGTGACAGGTAGTTAGCACTAGCTAGATAGTTAGCAAAGTCGGCGTACCATGGTTCTTCCTTATATTCCACCATTTCCAGGGACTCGGTTGGAAATTTTTCGTTGATTTGCTCGTCCCTGGTTGCCTCCAAAGCTGGGTCTTCTAAGCGTGAAAGATGATCTGCTGCGGTATTTTCTGCTCCTCTTTTGTCCTTGATTTCAATGTCAAATTCTTGGAGGAGTAGAATCCACCTAATCAAACGTGGTTTTGCGTCTTGCTTCTTAAAGAGATATCGAATGGCTGCATGGTCTGTATAGACTATAGTTTTAGAAAGAACAAGATAAGAACGAAATTTATCAAAAGCAAATACCACAGCTAGTAACTCTTTTTCAGTTGTTGTGTAATTTTCTTGCGCATCGTTAAGTGTTTTACTAGCATAATATATTGGGTGGAAATGCTTTTCTTTTCTCTGTCCCAAGACAGCTCCAACTGCAAAGTCACTAGCAACACACATGATTTCGAAAGGAAATTTCCAATCAGGTGCTATCATGATAGGTGCATTGACTAGCATTTCCTTTAGGGTTAGAAATGCTTGATTGCAATCCTTGTCAAAGATGAAAGGAGCATCTTTTTCAAGTAATTTTGTTAGAGGCCTCGAGATCTTTGAAAAGTCTTTGATAAACCGCCTATAAAATCCGGCATGCCCTAGGAAACTTCTAATAGCTCTTACGGAGGATGGAGGTGGTAATCTAGAAATGGTATCTATTTTGGTTCGATCCACCTCCATTCCTTCGTTTGAGATTTTGTGACCGAGTACTATTCCCTCCGTTACCATGAAATGGCATTTTTCCCAATTAACGGCGAGGTTAGTTTCCTCACATCGGGATAGCATTCGTTCAAGGTTATCGAGGCATTGGTCGTATGAATCCCCAAAGATAGAAAAGTCGTCCATGAAGACTTCCATTGTCTTTTCTATCATGTCATGGAAAATGGCTACCATGCAACGTTGGAATGTTGCGGGGGCATTACATAGACCAAACGGCATGCGTCGATAAGCAAAAGTTCCATAGGGACATGTGAAAGTTGTCTTTTCTTGGTCTTCGGGTGCTATCGGGATTTGAAAGTAACCTGAAAAACCATCCAAGAAACAGTAAAATTTATGACCGGATAATCTTTCTAACATTTGGTCAATGAAGGGTAAAGGAAAATGATCATTTCTTGTTGCTTCATTTAATCGTCTATAATCTATACATACTCTCCATCCTGTGACGGTTCTCGTTGGTATTAATTCATTCTTTTCGTTAGTAATTACCGTCATACCTCCTTTCTTTGGAACTACTTGGACGGGACTTACCCAAGGACTATCGGAAATAGGATAGATAAGTCCGACGTCAAGTAATTTGATGACTTCGTTTTTAACCACTTCTTGAACATTTGGATTTACTCGACGTTGTGGTTGTATGACCGATTTGTAGTCATCATTCATCAAAATTTTGTGTGTGCACATAGAAGGACTAATTCCTTTTATGTCAACAAGTTTCCAAGCTATTGCATTTTTGTGTTTTTTCAAAAGATTAATTAGTTTTTCTTTTTCTAAGTTATCTAATTTAGACGAAATAATTACAGGTAACTTACCATCTTTGTCTAGAAAAGCATATTCCAAACCTCTTGGAAGTTCTTTGAGCTCAAGTGGTGGGTCTTTAGGAGACTCCTTATTTGGTTGCTCGTTTCGATCAAGAACTTTAAAAGTTTGTTCTATGGCGATCTCTTCTTCAACAAAGTGGTCAATCTCTTCACTTGTATCGGGTGGTTCATCTTCATCTTCAATTAGGGGGTCATTATTGCCGAATGGATATTTCATTGATCGTTCGAGATCGACACTTCTTTTAAATGCCCCTAATTGAAGAGGTAGATTATTGAACTTCCGGTTTTTCAAAGCTTCGTGAGTTTTTACAAATGGTCGTCCCAACACTAGAGGAGCGTCATCGAGGATGACAAAGTCGGTTGGGATCACCATTTGATTTGTTTGAACCAAGACATCTTCAACTATACCGATAGATTTTATTACCTTCCGATTGGATAGAAAAATGGGTATTTGAAGTGGAGAAAAATCACTAATACTTAATTTTTCGAAAATGTAGTTAGGCATTATGTTAACACAAAGATCTTTATCGATTGTGACATTACTAATAAACGAATTTTGAAAGAAACATGGAACCGGTGTGATGTTAATTTCAAATGGGTCTTCTTTTATTAGCGAAGTTTGATCATTAGTTAACTTAACACTTACCGTTTCGTCAATTTTAGTGTTAGTGTTTAACTCTTTTAAAAACTTAGCATGAGTGGGTACTAAACAATGATTTTCCAAAGAAGGTGTCAAGAGATTAATTTCTTCAAAATTAGACTCTTCTTGGATTTTAACGTTGTTGGACTCACCTTTTTTGTTGTTTAACTCATGTGTCGGTTTCTCACTTATTTGTTCTTCCATTTTTTCATTTTTAGTTATCTCTTCCTTTTTTAATTCTTCTCTTGCGCGGGACTCCTCTTCCCTTGCGCGAGCTTCTTTTATACATCGATCGATAACTCTAATGTGTTCTAATATCCTATCGGTCACTTCGGTTATAGAAAAAGAATCATTATTTTCTAAGCTTGAATCCGGTTGTTCGACCCTTTGTTCCTCATAATACCCATATGAAGTTGATGGTTCACACCATTGTCCTTCATTGTAAGCATATGATGGATAAGGTTCGTAATTTTGTTCTTCATAATACTCATATGAGGTGGGTTGTTCACGCCAAGGTTCCTCATAATAAGCATACGAAGGTGGTGGCTCATATCTTGGTTCCTCAAAGTATGAGTATGAAGGTTCATACCTTGGTTCATCAAAATATGAGTATGAGGGAGGAGGTTCATACCTTTGATCTTCATAGGATGTGTATGAAGTTGATGGCTCGTACCTGGGCTCCTCATAGTAAGCGTATGAGTTGGATGGTTGATACGAGTGATTATTTTGAATTGAACGTGTATTACGACAATTAGTGCAATAATTACCCCTATAATCATCCTCATCATAGGTGTAGTTGTAACCTCCTGAGTATTGATCCATAAGAATCACTCAGCAGACCACAACTGAGTCTCGGGACCAGAAAATGAAAACAAAGACTGAAACAGAAGGCTGGACACGGCCCCGTGTCTGGTGAACACGGCCCCGTGTACAGGATCTGTATCTGGGCGTTTTAATTAAAGTTACTGGTCACGTTGAGCACGGGGGCGTGTTCAGTGAGCACGGCCCCGTGTTCAGACTCTGTATCTGGGTATCTAACTAAAAATATGCAGCACGGGGGCGTGTTCAGTGAGCACGGCCCCGTGTTCAGGCTACTGTAAATGCAAACTAAACTAAAATGCAGAAAAATGTGCGCGCGTTTTGAAAAGGTTTTGAAAAAAACTGATTAGGCCGTCGATTTTAAACTTTCTTAAAATCCTTGTGTCCCCGGCAACGGCGCCAAAAACTTGATGTGCGATAAAGTGTTATATATATTAGGTGTATATTTTAAGCCCTTTTTAACACTTATTTTAGCCAAGTTTTAAATTTATAAAACACGATATTTCACTAACACTAAACACACATATGGGCAAGTGCACCCATCGTTGAGTGTAGTATAGCGTTGGTAAGATACCGAGGTCGTCCAAGGACACAAGAGCTTTTAGTACCGGTTTATCCTCAATGTCTAACCAAAATAAAAGTTTAGAAAAATGTTTTAAACTAAGAAAATTAAAAACTAACTAAAATGCTGAAAATAAAAATAAAAGAAAAAACAGATAGACAAGATGAATCACTTGGTTCCGACTCGTATCTAGTATAACCTTTGATTATTTCCGCACATAATTAAGAGATTATCTTAGTTATTGTAGTAGGCCCCTCTTTTGAAGGTGACGTTACCCTCACCCCAGTAGTTTGAGTCAGCAGGGATACAATCCTAAAAGGGTGGATTATTGGAAGATAATGAATTAAGTTATTAATGCAGTATTGTGGTAGGCCCCGCTTTTGGCGGTGACGTTACCCTCGGCTAAGTAGTCTGAGTCAGCAGGGATACAGTCCTAAATAGCCGGGTTATAGTATTAATAGTAGTTAACTTATGAGGGGATCAAAGAGTTTGGACCTCCGCCATCCAATACCGTGAAGTATTGAAGGAGGTCCTACTAAATTTGACCCAGGTCCATTGCAGGACCTCTAAACGCTGAACAATGGCAAGACCTTTACCAAACCGTTCCCTTAACCCCCGACCAGGTAGCCAACATATCTCCATATAGACCGTGGAGACATGAATGCTGAAAATCCTTTATTTTATATAGACAGTAAAATAATGCCAAGACACCACGGACAAACGATAAGGAAAGATCACCTTCAACATAAGTAACTAGTTATTAAAGTCATTAATACAAAACTAAATAAAAAGTGCAAAAGTTTAGAAATAAAAAGTATTATACTAGACACTTTGTCTTCACCAAGTGATGTAAGAGACTTAGGCAAACATGGCCTTGATTGTCAAGAACTCTTACGATCAATCTTGGATCCCGAGACGACTCACACACTCTACGATGGACAATGGATGATGGTGGTGGATGATGGTGTTGTGATGTTGGTGGGTGGTGGATGAAGTGTGAGAGAGGTGGTGTGCCAAGGGATGAGATGAAATGAATCCAAGCACTCCTATTTATAGGCTGAACAGAGAGCTGGGCACGGCCCCGTGTCCGCTGGGCACGGCCCCGTGTCCGTCTGACAATCTCTCTCCTCATTAATTGTAATTCGCAATTACAATAAATGCGCCTGCTGTACTTTCGACACGCCCCCGTGTCCGCTGAGCACGGCCCGTGGTGGGCAATAGAAGCTTCTATAGGTTTGTCTTTTCTGCTGCTTCTTGGGCACGGCCCCGTGCTGGCTGAGCACGGGGCGTGTTCAGTCTTCTGACTTCTCTAATTTGCTTTGGGAGGTGCCGTTGAGGGGTCGGGCAGTCCACTAATATTCCTTTTCTTGTATTTATGTTGGATTTAGCTGTCTTTTTGCTTCTTTTGCGTTTTTGAGCTCATTTAATCCTGAAAATACAAAAGGAAGACAAAAACACTCTTTTTCCAATATTAGTACTTAAAAAGGGTTAGTTTTATGCCTTATTTGATGTAATTTATATGTTGCATTTTACACACATCAAATACCCCCACACTTGAATTTTTGCTTGTCCTCAAGCAAAACTCTTTAATATGTGGCTTACACTCCCAAATGGAATAGGTAGAAGAGAAGGTTTTGGGCTTGTCGTAGAGTGTCGGGATTTCGAAGATCTTTTTGGGTTTTATTTTTATTTATTTACACTCCTATTCGTAATGATTTATTTAGAACTTTTCATAAAAGAAATTACTTATTTGGGCATAACATGCCTTTTTAACATTCTATTAATATACAAGTTCACATACCTCACGGGGAAATCACTCACACTCGGCCGAAGGTGTATTTTTAGTGAATCACTCGAGAGCGGCATGGAACTTATTCCTACCATAGGCTTGCCAAGAAATCAATCCTCCTCCTTTTTAACTTTTATACCTTTGTAGATATCAAGAGGACTTTGTGGGTTAAGGGTTAGGCTAGGGTTAAAGGTAGGTGGTTGGGTTAGTGGTTAGTAGAAAAAGGGCTAAAAGCGTAACAAGTGTCGGTTTTCGTATTTTTGCAACTTTTTATTTTGATGAAGCTTTTATTCAAACTAAGTTATTTTTGATTAACTTGTTTGTTTATTTTCTTTTTGCTTCATCATTATCACACATTTTTTTTTTCGAAGAACCGAACTTGTTACTAAAATAAAGGGTTAAAAATGAAAAAGGTTTTGGTGGGTAAAAGGGTTTTTGTTTGGGTGATGAAACGAAAAGGTTTAGGCTCAAAGGGGCTAACTAGGGTGATTTTTTGGGTAGGTGGTAAAAGAAAAAGAAAAATAATGGTGTAGAAATAAAAAGGGTTAGTCCTAATGCCTCCATCATTTAAGTTGATAAGGATCGGGAATGTATTGTCATGGCAAGTTCTAGAGTCGTAAGAACCAAGCGGCTATTCACACAAGAAACGAAAAATGAGCATTTAGTCAAATGATATGTAATTGTGTGCTCAATAAAGGCTCAAAACTCACTTTTGTGGGAATGGGTTTTTATGTGATCAAGTATATATAATCAAATTTTAAATAAGTTTGCTATGCCTTTTCTATAATTTTCTTATGTTGGTTCTTTTTATCACTACGCTATCGGTTGTAAATTTGTAAAAAATATAACCTTTTTGAGAACTTGAATTTTCCGAGTTAAACCTAGACAAGTAAAAAAAAATGAAATTTTTGAAAAAATTTGGGGTGATTAGCGGTTCCAATAGAGTTTTGTGTAAGGCTTGTATTTAGGACTTGCAAAATTCAAGGTTTTAGCATCCCCCCCCACACTTAAATTACACATTGTCCTCAATGTGTCCCAAAAATAAATTTTTAGGTTGATTAGATGTGTAAAATAGTGTTTAGAAAGCAAAAATTTGTGTTACTGGTCACTGAACACGGCACCGTGTTGAGTGGGCACGACCCCGTGTTCAGGTGCCAGTAACAAGAACTTACAGAAGGTGGACACGGCCCCGTGTCCACTGGACACGGCCACGTGTCATGACAAAATTCTGCAGAACAGAAGCCAAACAGCAGGTCTGGGAGATGAGCACGGGGGCGTGTTGGCTGGACACGTCCCCGTGTGGACAGTCTGAAAGCCTGAAAAACAGGTTTCTTCCTCCGGTTTTTCCATCCTGGCCCTATAAGTGCTGAGGCTTAGCACCCCAAGCCTTGGTTTGTACCTGTTTCATCACTTAATACCACACCAAGCAACACAAACATCCTACATTACCACAGTTAATTGTTCCAAGCATAAAGTAAAAGAAAAATAAAACGGAAAATAAAAGTGTTTAAGGAAAGTAAATTGTTCAACTTCTGGCACGCTGTAACACCTCGCAAATTTCGGGTTTAATATTAAAACGACACGTGTCATGTAAGACAAAAACGCGTTGAAAACCCGGATTTAATAAAGATGTTTTCGGTAGGATTTAAAGTGGCGTCATGTTAAATTATTACCTCTGAACACCTCAATTATAAATCCCAAGACCCGATATAATATTTTACACATCTATGCACCCTCAATTCAGGGAATTATTGCCAATAATGGAATTGCAAAAGTATGAGGTGATCCCACGATGAAAAGCAATGGTAAACCGACATTTACGGGTCTTGTATATGCAATCAAGTGAAATAATGGATGATAGTAGGGTATGTTATAGTATTAGACACTTATTGGAGGTCCCCTACTGATAAAATAAGTCCACAAGTCGTTTATAACGGCTGCCCTTTCAAACCACCAACAAACAACAAAATTCGGATCAGAGTAAGGCGTCGCGTAGCGCGACTGACCCTCGCGCTACGCGAGGGTGTGCCCAGCGACAGCAGACCTGCTGTTGGCTGTTGTGTGCGATTATGACCCCCTTGGCCGGTTTTTCTTGCACATGCATGGCCCCTAGACACCCCCTACATGCTAGAGACATGTGTTTATCACTTGTGGCTGATCATAGACTCTTGTGTCAATTGATTTTGGTGTGTAAACCCACTATATAAAGGACCTTCAAGTGCAACATTCATTCACACATCATATTCAAGCATTCTGATTATTTGGGGAGCTTGCAAACTGATCAAGAGCCTTTCTAATCATTCATTAACCATCTAGTAAGTTGCCTAACCTTTCTAAATTAATTCTAGCTTAGTAATTAGCTTAAAAGTCAAACCGACGTAACTACGGTTTGACTTCGCGATTAATTAACGATAGCTCAGTCGTGTGTCGAATTAAAAGTACCGTTAGATAGGTAATTATATGGGTATTAAACCCTTATAAGGGCAAGTACCAAATCCAGACCTAACTAGGTCGTTTGTCGGGTCAAACGTTGACCGAAAAAGTCAACAGAATTACAAAATGCGATTTAATGCACGACTAGCAATCCGCGAGGCGTGCAACCTGTTTTAAACTTAATATAACTTGGTAATAAGTATAAAAACTTGTCTACGCTTTCCCGACTCGACAACTTTCTGTTTAAACCCGATTCGGAACCGAAAGGCGCAAAACTTTGACTTTTGCATTGACTTCGGTTCTGACCCGTTTTAATTTGATTCGGTATTGCCTTAGTGCTTCATTAGGGTTGGATTACATGATAGAATAAGTCTCGGTATTTGTTTCATTGATTATCCGATGCATGCACACGTTTCCGTTAATCGCTTAAATTGGACCATAACGCCCTTATGACCATACAACGAGAATTTTGAAAATGTGCAAGTACAATAATCTTAGTTACTGATTATTAAACATGTACGTAAATTTTCACGTCAATCGGAGGTCTAGATTAGGAGATATGCGCATTAGCGTAAATAATAAGCTTTTTATTAATTAAACGGCGCGATTAGCGCATAGCCTATCTAAACCCGATTTTCGGTACCAAAACTTTTACCCACTGATGTTAAATAATATTTTGGGATTTTTGAAGATTTTTAATTATTTTTAAACTGATCTTAAGCTAGGCTTATCGCATTGATTCGGTTAATACCGAATATGCCCTTTTAGGCCATAAAACGAGTTTTACGAATCCGTTTGATACCAATCCAATTGCCACTGATTTAAAATAATAAATAGAGTGTTTTGAGCCTGTTTTGCTGATCAAAAAACTCAGAATGGTATTTTAAACCGTACGTCGCTTAAAACGGCTTTAGACGCGTATTAAACGCATAGTTTGGGTCTAGAATCATTTTATCACAAAAGACTTTATACCAACTGTTGATACCTGTTAAAATTGATAATTTTTCTGATAAAACCAGACCCGTATCTCAGAGGTATTATAAATCCCTTTTATAACCTCCAAAATGACCGAAATACCCCTACGGGGCATAATTAAGGATTAAACTCGTTATGGGCATTATGGAAGATATCATAATGATATCACAACATATTTAAAGCGTATTAACTTAGGAAACCTGTTCGCGACCCTTTCGGTTACCCGTTATGCATTATACGCGTTCGGTTCGGTTTATGTAACTAGTTTGCATAAACTAGCCGAAACGGGTCAAACGATATCATTTTTATCTCAAAATCCAGAATGTGAATAGTAAACCCATATTAAACAAGTCCTCAAACTTGTCGGGTCTAAATCACATTCTATCCGGTCTTCGCTAAATCGTGCGTACGAACCGTATCATTAAAACTGACCGGTCTAAGCTTAAGCTTAATTAAAGGCCCGTTAGTATTCTAATAGGTTATATTAAACCTTCGTTCCAGATTAGGAGAACCAGTAAAAGCTATCTGCAGTTTATTCAATTAAGGATTTATACTTGCAAAGGTAAATACTTTTAACTTATTTTCCCTATACGGGCTTGGGTTACGGTACATAGCGTACCGCTTGATCGAGCATCAAATCTTCCACGCTTAGTGGTTAATTGAATAATTTGATCGGCTCGTTTTAAACAGATGTGTTTACTTTACAGCCTTTGGGGGGTTAATGACCATGTCCCGGATATCCCTGGCATTATCTTACGAGATAGCCACGACCTGAGCACGGGGTGTAGGCGTACTCCCGTGTATAACTCACATAAGTGGTGTGTCTATTGATCTTTAACCCGGAATACGTTCCGGGCTACTGAACGCATAAGTAACATGTAAATCGTTCACAAGATTATAATATTAAATAATTCTCCCAAGTTAAATAAAATGTTTATGCCATGTGCATCCAAACCAATTTTCAATCATTTTATAAAATGAGTCAGTTGAATGTATTTACCAGTGTAAACTGACGTATTTTCCCAAAAAGATTAAATGCAGGTACTAGGCGAAATAGGCTGGGATTCTCCTAAGCATCATTAGAAGTCTCGCACACTTAAGATGCCGAAGTCTGTTGAACAATTAAATGTTATTTTGTTTCGATCCTACTGTGGATAAACACCGAATGATTGTGACTTTGTTTACAATAAATAAATTCGGTTGTATCTTATTTTAAATTTGCTTCCGCTGTGCATTATTATATTGTGTTGTTTGACTATTACGTTGCCAACCACGTCACGATACTCCCCCACCGGGCCCACCGGTGACACGTGGAAATCGGGGTGTGACAGGTTGGTATCAGAGCCAACTCTGAGTGAATTAAACACTAGCCTTTTGTGTTTAATCTCAGTTACACAATTGCACATATTTAAACTTTCGAGTCTAGACTTATAACATAGGACAAATTCCACCTTATTCGGTTTTTGTTGTCCTTTTAAAACTGTATATTTTTGTTATTGTTATCTTATGTTTTATTGACAGGAATAACAAAGATGCCTCCGAGATTTTTACGTATGCGAGGACGAGGAGGAAAGGGGCCGACCACCGCCCCCAACGACCATGAAGCTGGGCCGTCCAATACACAAGCTCCTATCCCCGCCGAGAGTGACGGTACTCGGCGGAACCGGAGAGGTCTCTTTCAACCGGCAAGACGGTCGGTTTCGAACAGCTCTACGACTCCCGCTCAAGACTCATACGGGCCACAATCAGAAAATGAGCCTAGAGACCCCCACCATTCGCACATACCGTTACAGCGATCTATGTCGCACCGCCCTTTTGGAGACCCCACTCCAATCTTTCAAGGCCAGTTTAACCCGGGGGATTATATACAAGAACCAGTGGGTTTTAACCCATTGGGGCCGGAGGACCATTTTTCTGGAGGAAACGAAATGGATGAGGAAGACGACCCCGAAGAACCCGCATCAGGAACTCCCAACCACCCAATCGAGGTCTCGGATAGTTCCATTTATCACGGGCCACCCTATAATGGTCCAGATAGCTTCCAGGCTATCTTTACTCGGCACGAATGGTATTATACACCTTCTCACCATTCATCGCCGCATGAGCAGCATCAGCCTCACTATTCTTCGCCGCATGAGCAGCAGCAGCAGCATCATCAAGATTCCTCTGGGAATCACCAGTTTGAGGCAGTTACGCCACCGCCTCCACCGCCACCAGTTCAACCGGCGCCTCCGCAACCGCAAAGACGTATGAGAACCGGACCCCGGATGACCACACGAAGAGAAGAGTTTCATCTCAACTCTCCTCTACAATCAAGTGGCAGAAATTATCAGCCGGAACAAGAAGTTCCACAGATAGGTGGACCATCAAACCCCTACGCGCAGCAACTGCCACCAATGGGTTTCGATAATCAGATACCAGCATACACGGGTCCTTCGATGTACAACCCGTTTGAGCCACCGACTCACACTAACCTCGGTTACGCTGAAGCCGACCCGTATTTGGGAGCAGCTAATTACAACGCCCTTAACCAGGAGGGACCGTATGGAGGTCCTTGGGGAGTAGGCTACCCAGCACAGGGATACCAGATGCCTACACAACCCCCGTACTACCAGCAACCCCCGCCGTCTCTGCAGATGTCGCCACCACTGCATCAGGAAATCCTACAAAGTATTAGGGAGGTGCGGCATGAGGCACGGGAAGACCGAAGGCGTAACCAGGGGATGTTCAAGACCTTGACGAACTTAATCAAGGGAAAGAGCAAGAAGGATCAGTAAATCCTTTAGATGTGTATGTCTACTTTAAAATTAAGTCCCTGCGTGGACATTTATGTGTGTATGTAGTCCCTGCGTGGACTTTTATCTTTGTACCTAGTCCCTGCGTGGACATCTATTTAAGTAATCAGTCCCTGCGAGGACTTGTGTTTTAAATTTAACCCCTGCACGGGTAAGTACTTGTTTGACCCCTACGTGGGAAATTGTTTGTGTGAAAAGACCCGTTTAGGGCAATATGTAACCTACGTAAAATTAATGGAATGTTTGTTTTATAAATTTCATGTTTGCCATTATGTGCATATATAATTATAAATGAAATAAATAAATTAAAATCATTCCTTTTAAATTAATCTGCCTATGAAATTTATTTGATTAAGGATCTTAAAGTGTGAAACCTAGCCACGCGTCAAATATAAGACCGGGCCAAAATGGTAAGACCTGTTTAAAAGATTCCATTCCCTGTTAACATCTTAAAACATGTTAACACTCCTGGCAGAAGTGATTCGTTAAAATCACATACGTCATATTATAAAGGAATTCTTTAGAAGATTCCTAACCCAGATTAATGATCTCTAAATCCTGGGTACATCATCAATTAAGATGATCACATTTTACCATACGTGGTAATATAATGCCTACGGGCCCTGCTCATTTCCATATGAGCCAAAAGACAGTGGTAGCTTTGACTCCCTGTCTAATAAAGGTAATGAACTAGGTTCAAACCTTAAAAGTCTTGATTCTCTGAAGTCATAGCTTATAATTTAAATTGTCCATGTGACCAAGCCTTATGTGCTAATATATATTGTTATTGTTTATGTTTAGGATAAATTTTAATTAAAATCCTAAATTAATACGATTAATGAGTTAACCAAATATGGTCTCTGTTTACCATGGTTAACGAGTTACCCTAAGGAGTAATTCCATAATAAACTCCCAAATAAATTATTGTCCTTGTTTTCTGCAACAGTTCAATACAAATGGCTAACTCTAACGAAGTCAATAGCCATCCTGTGGAGCCGAATGAGAACGCCCAGATTACATTAACGGGTGCCGAGCTAAAAGCAATAATAGACGGTGCTGTTACTCAAGCTTTGGATAGACAGTATGAAGAATACAGTAGTACCCGAAGTAGGACTCACTCTGTATCCCATTCAAAGCCAAGGACACATTCAGAGGCTCATAACAAGCCTCCTCCCAAAAAGGATGTGCCAAAGAAAAACGGTGATGATCGCCAGTCCACCAACCACCAAAGTAATCCATCTCAGCAGTTGGTACTGCATCAGGGACACCGTAACAAGGGTTGCACATATAAGTACTTTGTGTCTTGCAAACCCAGGGATTTTACGGGAGAGAAAGGAGCCGTAGACTGCATGACGTGGCTAGATGAAATGGACACGGTCGTGGACATCAGCGGATGCGCTGAAGGTGATGTGGTTAAATTTGTCTCACAGTCCTTCAAGGGTGAGGCGTTAGCTTGGTGGAGATCTCTGATGGAGGCCTCCGGAAAGATCCCGTTGTATAGCATGACGTGGGATCAGTTCATCGCCTTGATCAAGGAAAATTTCTGCCCTCAACATGAGGTGGAAAAGATAGAATATGACTTCCTATCACTGGTAATGAAGAACCTCGATTGTCAAGCTTATCTGACGAGCTTCAATACACTATCCCGGTTGGTACCTTATCTGGTAACCCCGGAGCCAAAAAGAATTGCTCGCTTTATTGGTGGTTTGGAACCCGAGATCAAGTCCAGTGTAAAGGCTTCTCGGCCAGTTACCTTCAGGTCTGTAACTGACCTTTCCTTATCCCTCACTCTGGATGCGGTCCGGCAGAGATCGCAGAGGAATAAGGCGGCCGAGAAGAGGAAGCATGAAGATGATGGTTCGCGTAGGTCGAACAAGAAGCACCGTGGGAGCGGTGATCACAAGAAGGGATCGGATTCGAAGAAGGATGGGCATCGCTCTGGAGAGAAGCCCACATGCAAAACTTGCAAGAAACAGCACTTTGGAAAGTGCAGATTCGAATCAAAGTCGAATAACGAGTCAAGGTCTTTTGCTTGTGGTTTGTGCAAGTCCAAGGAACACAAAACCTTGGATTGCAAGAAGATGAAAGATGCAACGTGCTACCGTTGCAATGAAAAGGGCCACATAAAGACTAACTGCCCTAAGTACAACAAGAAGCCTGAGGAGGCTAAGAAGACTAACGCCAGAGTCTTCAGGATGGATGCGAAGGAGGCTGTGAAGGATGATAACGTCATAACAGGTACTTTCCTTGTAAACGATGTTTTTGCAAGAGTACTTTTTGATTCCGGCGCAGATAAGTCCTTCGTAGATCATAAATTTTGTAAATTGTTGAATTTACCTGTCAAAACCCTAAAAGTGAATTATGAGGTAGAGTTAGCAGATGGTACCATTGAAGCCGTCTCTACTGAGTTAGATGGATGTGCTATATCCATTAAGAACCATTCTTTTCCTCTATCTCTACTTCCCTTTAAGTTAGCTGGTTTTGACATAGTTCTGGGTATGGACTGGTTATCTCATAACCAGGCCCAAATCGTCTGTAACATGAAGCAAGTAGTGATAAAGACTCCGTCTGGTGAATCACTTACCATTCGGGGAGATACCCAGTACGGACTGCCTGAGCACGTGACTATGCTCAAGGCTTCAAAGTGTTTGAAAAAGGGATGTGTCATTTACATGGCGCAAGTGATCATTGACGAGCCTAAACCAAAGTTAGAAGACATCCCTGTCATTTCGGAATACCCAGAAGTGTTTCCTGAAGATCTACCTGGTCTACCACCAGATAGACAAGTCGAATTCAGGATCGATATCATCCCCGGAGCGGCACCAGTTGCTAGAGCTCCATACAGATTGGCACCCACGGAAATGAAGGAGTTGCGGACGCAGCTAGATGAATTGCTAGCTAAGGGTTTCATTCGACCTAGTTCATCTCCTTGGGGAGCACCAATCCTGTTTGTCAAGAAGAAGGATGGATCGATGCGTCTATGCATCGACTATCGCGAGCTTAATAAAGTCACGATCAAGAATAGATATCCATTGCCCAGGATCGACGATTTGTTCGATCAGCTTCAAGGGGCAAGTTACTTCTCAAAGATTGATCTGAGGTCAGGATACCATCAGTTGAAGGTTATGGATGAAGACGTTCACAAGACTGCATTCAGGACTCGCTACGGGCATTACGAGTTCCTAGTGATGCCTTTTGGGCTCACCAATGCACCAGCCGCGTTCATGGATCTCATGAATCGCGTCTGCAAGCCTTACTTAGATAAATTTGTTATCGTCTTCATCGATGACATCCTTATTTATTCTAAGAATCAAGCTGACCACGAGAAACACCTTCGTTGTATTCTCAAACTTCTACGTCAGGAGAAGCTCTACGCCAAATTCTCTAAGTGTGAATTTTGGCTACGAGAAGTCCAATTCCTTGGACACGTGGTTAGTGAGCGTGGTATCCAGGTGGATCCCGCTAAAGTGGAAGCTGTTATGAATTGGCAAGAGCCAAAGACACCTACGGAGATTCGTAGCTTCCTGGGATTGGCGGGTTATTACAGGCGTTTTATTGAAAATTTTTCAAGGATTGCTGCGCCCCTAACTTCCCTGACCAAGAAGAAAGTAAAGTTCGTTTGGGGCCCTAAGCAGCAAGAGTCCTTCGATGTTTTGAAACAAAAGTTGAGCAACGCTCCTGTGCTTACCTTACCAGAAGGCGCTGAAGAATTTGTAGTTTATTGTGATGCATCACACACTGGCATGGGGTGTGTGCTTATGCAGAAAGGCAAGGTGATTGCCTATGCATCACGACAGTTAAAGGTGCACGAAAAGAATTACACCACCCATGACTTAGAATTGGGTGCCGTTGTGTTCGCACTAAAACTGTGGAGGCATTATCTTTATGGAATCAAGTTTGTGATCTTTTCTGATCACAAGAGCCTCCAGCATCTGTTTAACCAGAAAGAATTAAACATGAGGCAACGCCGTTGGATGGAAACTTTAAATGATTATGATTGTGAAATCAAATACCATCCTGGCAAAGCGAATGTAGTCGCTGATGCCTTGAGCAGAAAGGAAAGGGTTAAACCCATTCGAATTAACGCCAAGCGTATGGAGGTAAAGAACAGTTTGATAGAAAGGGTGTTAGCTGCACAGAAGGAAGCTGTGTTGGAAGCTAACTATCCTAATGAAAAGTTAGGAGTAACTGAGGAGCAGTTAACTCTTAGCAAGGACGGAATTTTACGGTTAAACGGACGAATATGGATTCCGATTTTTGGAGGACTTCGTGATATCATCCTCCAAGAAGCCCACAGTTCCAAATACTCCGTTCATCCTGGAGCTGATAAGATGTACCAGGATTTAAAGGCAAATTATTGGTGGATAGGCTTGAAAAAGTCTGTGGCCGCCCATGTAGCAAAATGCTTGACATGTGCGCAAGTCAAAGCCGAGCATCAGAAACCGTCAGGTTTGCTACAACAGCCTGAACTTCCTACGTGGAAGTGGGAAATGGTAACTATGGATTTCATTACCAAGTTACCCAAGACAAGGAAAGGCAATGATACGATATGGGTTATAGTTGACCGACTGACTAAGTCAGCTCATTTCTTACCCATCAAGGAAACTTATAGCTCCGATATGTTAGCCCAGTTATACGTTGACAAGATTGTAGCCCTACACGGCATACCTGTAGCTATTATCTCCGACCGGGATACTAGGTACACGTCACATTTTTGGAAGAGCTTCCAGCAATCTTTGGGCACACGTTTGAACTTTAGTACGGCTTACCATCCTCAGACTGACGGTCAGAGTGAGCGTACTATTCAAACGTTGGAAGACATGCTGCGTGCATGTGCGATCGATTTGGGAGGTAGCTGGGATAAGAACCTACCATTGATCGAATTCTCCTACAACAATAGCTACCATACCAGCATAAAGGCTGCGCCTTTTGAGGCATTATACGGTAGAAAATGTAGATCGCCAGTTTGTTGGGCGGAAGTTGGAGAAGTCCAGTTATCAGGACCAGAGATCGTGTTCGAAACGACGGACAAGATTGTCCAGATTCGTAACAATCTCCAAGCTGCCCGGAATAGGCAGAAGAGTTACGCGGATCCAAGTCGTAAGGACTTTCACTTCGAAGTAGGTGACAAAGTCCTACTTAAAGTGTCACCCTGGAAGGGGGTGATGCGATTTGGTAAGAAAGGCAAACTAAGCCCGAGATACATAGGACCTTTCGAGGTTATCGAACGTGTCGGGTCAGTTGCCTACAAATTGAACTTACCAGAAGAGCTCAGTGGAATTCACAATGTGTTCCACATTTGCAATCTAAAGAAGTGTTCCGCTGATGATTCACATGTCATGTCACATACAGATGTGCAAATAGATAAGAGCTTAACGTTTGTAGAAAAACCTTTGTCAATTGAAGATCGACAGGTAAGGAAGCTTCGAAGAAAGCACATACCTTTTGTAAAGGTCAAATGGGATGCCCGAAGAGGTCCCGAGTATACGTGGGAGTTGGAATCCACCATGAAAGAAAAATACCCTTATTTGTTTCAGTAAATCTCGGGTCGAGATTTATTTTAAGGGGGTGAGGATGTAACACCTCGCAAATTTCGGGTTTAATATTAAAACGACACGTGTCATGTAAGACAAAAACGCGTTGAAAACCCGGATTTAATAAAGATGTTTTCGGTAGGATTTAAAGTGGCGTCATGTTAAATTATTACCTCTGAACACCTCAATTATAAATCCCAAGACCCGATATAATATTTTACACATCTATGCACCCTCAATTCAGGGAATTATTGCCAATAATGGAATTGCAAAAGTATGAGGTGATCCCACGATGAAAAGCAATGGTAAACCGACATTTACGGGTCTTGTATATGCAATCAAGTGAAATAATGGATGATAGTAGGGTATGTTATAGTATTAGACACTTATTGGAGGTCCCCTACTGATAAAATAAGTCCACAAGTCGTTTATAACGGCTGCCCTTTCAAACCACCAACAAACAACAAAATTCGGATCAGAGTAAGGCGTCGCGTAGCGCGACTGACCCTCGCGCTACGCGAGGGTGTGCCCAGCGACAGCAGACCTGCTGTTGGCTGTTGTGTGCGATTATGACCCCCTTGGCCGGTTTTTCTTGCACATGCATGGCCCCTAGACACCCCCTACATGCTAGAGACATGTGTTTATCACTTGTGGCTGATCATAGACTCTTGTGTCAATTGATTTTGGTGTGTAAACCCACTATATAAAGGACCTTCAAGTGCAACATTCATTCACACATCATATTCAAGCATTCTGATTATTTGGGGAGCTTGCAAACTGATCAAGAGCCTTTCTAATCATTCATTAACCATCTAGTAAGTTGCCTAACCTTTCTAAATTAATTCTAGCTTAGTAATTAGCTTAAAAGTCAAACCGACGTAACTACGGTTTGACTTCGCGATTAATTAACGATAGCTCAGTCGTGTGTCGAATTAAAAGTACCGTTAGATAGGTAATTATATGGGTATTAAACCCTTATAAGGGCAAGTACCAAATCCAGACCTAACTAGGTCGTTTGTCGGGTCAAACGTTGACCGAAAAAGTCAACAGAATTACAAAATGCGATTTAATGCACGACTAGCAATCCGCGAGGCGTGCAACCTGTTTTAAACTTAATATAACTTGGTAATAAGTATAAAAACTTGTCTACGCTTGCCCGACTCGACAACTTTCTGTTTAAACCCGATTCGGAACCGAAAGGCGCAAAACTTTGACTTTTGCATTGACTTCGGTTCTGACCCGTTTTAATTTGATTCGGTATTGCCTTAGTGCTTCATTAGGGTTGGATTACATGATAGAATAAGTCTCGGTATTTGTTTCATTGATTATCCGATGCATGCACACGTTTCCGTTAATCGCTTAAATTGGACCATAACGCCCTTATGACCATACAACGAGAATTTTGAAAATGTGCAAGTACAATAATCTTAGTTACTGATTATTAAACATGTACGTAAATTTTCACGTCAATCGGAGGTCTAGATTAGGAGATATGCGCATTAGCGTAAATAATAAGCTTTTTATTAATTAAACGGCGCGATTAGCGCATAGCCTATCTAAACCCGATTTTCGGTACCAAAACTTTTACCCACTGATGTTAAATAATATTTTGGGATTTTTGAAGATTTTTAATTATTTTTAAACTGATCTTAAGCTAGGCTTATCGCATTGATTCGGTTAATACCGAATATGCCCTTTTAGGCCATAAAACGAGTTTTACGAATCCGTTTGATACCAATCCAATTGCCACTGATTTAAAATAATAAATAGAGTGTTTTGAGCCTGTTTTGCTGATCAAAAAACTCAGAATGGTATTTTAAACCGTACGTCGCTTAAAACGGCTTTAGACGCGTATTAAACGCATAGTTTGGGTCTAGAATCATTTTATCACAAAAGACTTTATACCAACTGTTGATACCTGTTAAAATTGATAATTTTTCTGATAAAACCAGACCCGTATCTCAGAGGTATTATAAATCCCTTTTATAACCTCCAAAATGACCGAAATACCCCTACGGGGCATAATTAAGGATTAAACTCGTTATGGGCATTATGGAAGATATCATAATGATATCACAACATATTTAAAGCGTATTAACTTAGGAAACCTGTTCGCGACCCTTTCGGTTACCCGTTATGCATTATACGCGTTCGGTTCGGTTTATGTAACTAGTTTGCATAAACTAGCCGAAACGGGTCAAACGATATCATTTTTATCTCAAAATCCAGAATGTGAATAGTAAACCCATATTAAACAAGTCCTCAAACTTGTCGGGTCTAAATCACATTCTATCCGGTCTTCGCTAAATCGTGCGTACGAACCGTATCATTAAAACTGACCGGTCTAAGCTTAAGCTTAATTAAAGGCCCGTTAGTATTCTAATAGGTTATATTAAACCTTCGTTCCAGATTAGGAGAACCAGTAAAAGCTATCTGCAGTTTATTCAATTAAGGATTTATACTTGCAAAGGTAAATACTTTTAACTTATTTTCCCTATACGGGCTTGGGTTACGGTACATAGCGTACCGCTTGATCGAGCATCAAATCTTCCACGCTTAGTGGTTAATTGAATAATTTGATCGGCTCGTTTTAAACAGATGTGTTTACTTTACAGCCTTTGGGGGGTTAATGACCATGTCCCGGATATCCCTGGCATTATCTTACGAGATAGCCACGACCTGAGCACGGGGTGTAGGCGTACTCCCGTGTATAACTCACATAAGTGGTGTGTCTATTGATCTTTAACCCGGAATACGTTCCGGGCTACTGAACGCATAAGTAACATGTAAATCGTTCACAAGATTATAATATTAAATAATTCTCCCAAGTTAAATAAAATGTTTATGCCATGTGCATCCAAACCAATTTTCAATCATTTTATAAAATGAGTCAGTTGAATGTATTTACCAGTGTAAACTGACGTATTTTCCCAAAAAGATTAAATGCAGGTACTAGGCGAAATAGGCTGGGATTCTCCTAAGCATCATTAGAAGTCTCGCACACTTAAGATGCCGAAGTCTGTTGAACAATTAAATGTTATTTTGTTTCGATCCTACTGTGGATAAACACCGAATGATTGTGACTTTGTTTACAATAAATAAATTCGGTTGTATCTTATTTTAAATTTGCTTCCGCTGTGCATTATTATATTGTGTTGTTTGACTATTACGTTGCCAACCACGTCACGATACTCCCCCACCGGGCCCACCGGTGACACGTGGAAATCGGGGTGTGACACACGCAGGCCACCAATCGTTCGATAGATAAAGGGACTTAAACCTGTGGGCTCGCCATCAACCCGCTCCTGCTCCTCCAAACCCTCTATTCCATATCTTCATCGCTTTCATCACCTCCATCCCCATGCCCCGCCATGTACTCCCGGATGCTGCTGATATCGTCTTGTATATCGTTGATGTTGCGTTCAATAGCTCCTACCCGGTGGTATGTGTTGTTGGCGAGGTTGTAGGCGTTCCTGGTACACATGAGGTTTTCCTGCATAAGATCATGTAAGCTTTGAAAATTAGGAAAACCGCCTCCTTGTGAGGAGGATTGACCCGGATCACCATGGGGTGGATACTGGTGGTGGGGAGGTGGTGCGTGAAGAACTAGGGCCTCCTGTGGGTTCCATGCATAGCCTTGCGTTCTTTGGAAACTCACTGTTCCGTCTTCCGCTTCATAGAGTAAGTTCATGGCTCGGCAAATGTGGTAGTCAACTCGTCCCGACCATGGGCTTCTTTCAAAGGCTCTTGGAATTTGCGTGTAATGCTTAAAAAGACGGTACACCCATCCTCCGAAGAAGATAGGCGTTGGAGCTCGAGCAAGGCGGTTGAGATGCATGTTTCTTAACAGGAGATACGGAACATCGAGAGGCTTTTGGTTGTGGATACAGTGGAGGACAACCAAATCTTTCAACCCTACAACACCGCTACTGTCGTGACGTTGGTTTAGAGAGTAGGTGAGGATCCTGTGAATGTAGCGATAGAGCGGATCCCTTAGCTTCGTACTCTTGGTGCTACGAGGGTCGTAGATTCCTTCACCGATTTGAGCCCATGCGGCTTGTCTTTCATTTCCCTCCAAGTCTCGTAATCCCCCGGTATTTTCTTCGTTTCCCGATTCCTCTTCTTGGTATAGACCTATTATGGCTCCAAACTGTGCCATGGAGATCGAGTACTTTGTCCCTCCACACCGAAATACAACCCCTTCATTGTCGAATGGGTCACACCTTGAATTGAAGTTGAAGGTACTGTAGAACTCCATGGTGCATTGATGCACCGACCGAAGCCTAGTGTTTAATGCAACAGCTAGTGGTCCCGTAACGATGTTGTTGAATCGGTTCAGCTGGTTTACCAAGGTTAACAGATCCGTGCAAGCTCTCCTGGGGTACTCTTCGGGTCTTGTTTGAAGAACCTCATACCTTGCCCTTGCATCAAGCTCACTTGCATTGAACCTTGTGAACTTTGCCATCTGAAAGAATACACCAAAAATTAGCACGAAACAGAAATGTTTTCGGACAAAACTGCAAACAGCGGGCTGGACACGACCCCGTGTCCAGCGGACACGGCCCCGTGTTCAGAGGTCTGTTACTCAAAAACTTCGTTTTTCGACCCGGTTTCGAAAACTTGAAAATTTTTGGTCCAATAGGTGCGGTTTCCCCTGAAAATGAAACCCTAAACACCGTTTTTCCCAAAATATCCCGTTTACCTTATCAATTTTATCTTTTTCGGTTCAAGAACAAGGGTTTGGGGTTTTTGTAAGAAATCGGGTGAATCTATGAACAATCTAAGTGTATTTACTTCCCTTAACACTAATCTAACTAAATGCAAACAGATTTAGGCAAAAATTTTAGGTTCGATTTGGATGAACATCAAGAACCCTAGATTTTTCCCCAAATTTGTGGTGTTTTAACTACATGCAAGTAACTAATCTAACTACTAAGAGTGATAGAATCATACCTTGACGTTGTTAGATCGGTAAGAGACGTCGAAATTTCGCGAAAAATCGCCTGGAACCAGAGCTTTTGTGGGGAAACGGGGCGTGTGGAATGAAGAAACTGTTTTGAAAAAGGGATTTTATCCCGTCTGCAGCGCGAACACGGCCCCGTGTCCAGCGGACACGGCCTCGTGCCGAGCAGTTTTTTTTTTTTTTTTTTCAATGTGCGCGTGTGAGTGCCCCTTTTTCCCATAAGCTATGGTTTAGAAAACTTACCGCTTTATTTTTGTCGTCTCAATCGTTCGTAACTTACCAGGCATGATGTTTTTATTCTTCCACGGTTTGAAGCGAGATCTCTTCTTCCTCATCCTCAATAAAACCTTGATAGAGTTTCAGCCGTTGGCCATTGACTTTAAATGGTGGCCTATTTCGAGGTTTAATTTCTACTGCACCGTGTGGAAAAATATGGGTGACGGAAAAAGGTCCTGACCACCTAGACTTTAATTTACCAGGAAATAATCGAAGTCGTGAATTAAACAAAAGAACTAAATCTCCTACCCGAAATTCACTAGGTTTAATATGTTTGTCATGCAAATTTTTCATTCTTTCCTTATAAATCTCGGAGTTTGAGTATGCATAATTCCTAAGCTCGTCTAATTCATTTATTTGACAAAATCGATTTTTACCAGCAAATTCTAGATCTAAGTTTACATTTTTGATTGCCCAGTAGGCTTTGTGTGCAATTTCTACTGGCAAATGACAACTTTTTCCATAGACTAGCTTATATGGGGTTGTACCTATCGTTGTTTTATAAGCAGTTCGAAAAGCCCATAAAGCATCATCTAATTTATCAGCCCATTCCTTTCTATTTAACCCTACGGTTTTTTCGAGTATTCTTTTTAACCCTCTATTAGTCACTTCGGCTTGTCCGTTTGTTTGAGGGTGATATGCTGTCGAAACCCGGTGATAGACCCCATATCTTGTTAAAAAAATTTCAAGTTGATGGTTGCAAAAATGGGTACCTCTATCACTTATTAAAGCTTTAGGTGTGCCAAAACGAGAGAATATTTTTTTCAGAAATCTTACCACTACTCTTCCATCATTTGTTGGAAGTGCCTCGGCCTCGTCCCATTTAGACAAGTAATCTACTGCCACAAGTATGTATTTGTTTCCTTTCGATGGTGGGAAAGGTCCCATAAAGTCGAGTCCCCATACATAAAAAATTTCACAAACAAGAATGCCATTTTGTGGCATTTCGTTTTTGGAGGAAATATTACCTGTTCTTTGGCAAGCATCACATGTCTTTACAAGATTTTGAGCATCTTTGTAAATGGTTGGCCAATAAAATCCTGAATCGAATACCTTTCGTGCGGTACTGGCAGCACCATGATGTCCTCCGTATGGACTTTCATGACAATGGCGGAGAATTCTTCGTGCTTCACTACCATGTATGCATCGTCTGACGAGTTGGTTGGCACACATTTTGAAAAGATATGGATCTTCCCAAAAGTAGTGTTTTACATTGGCAAAGAATTTTTTTCTTTGATGATGTGGCCATCCTTTTGCGACTATACCACTAGCTAGGTAGTTAGCAAAGTCGGCGTACCATGGTTCTTCCTTATATTCCACCATTTCCAGGGACTCAGTTGGAAATTTTTCGTTGATTTGCTCGTCCCTGGTTGCCTCCAAAGCTGGGTCTTCTAAGCGTGAAAGATGATCTGCTGCGGTATTTGCTGCTCCTCTTTTGTCCTTGATTTCAATGTCAAATTCTTGGAGGAGTAGAATCCACCTAATCAAACGTGGTTTTGTGTCTTGCTTCTTAAAGAGATATCGAATGGCTGCATGGTCTGTATAGACTATAGTTTTAGAAAGAACAAGATAAGAACGGAATTTATCAAAAGCAAATACCACAGCTAGTAACTCTTTTTCAGTTGTTGTGTAATTTTCTTGCGCATCGTTAAGTGTTTTACTAGCATAATATATTGGGTGGAAATGCTTTTCTTTTCTCTGTCCCAAGACAGCTCCAACTGCAAAGTCACTAGCATCACACATGATTTCGAAAGGAAATTTTCAATCAGGTGCTTTCATGATAGGTGCATTGACTAGCATTTCCTTTAGGGTTAGAAATGCTTGATTGCAATCCTTGTCAAAGATGAAAGGAGCATCTTTTTCAAGTAATTTTGTTAGAGGCCTCGAGATCTTTGAAAAGTCTTTGATAAACCGCCTATAAAATCCGGCATGCCCTAGGAAACTTCTAATAGCTCTTACGGAGGATGGAGGTGGTAATCTAGAAATGGTATCTATTTTGGCTCGATCCACCTCCATTCCTTCGCTTGAGATTTTGTGACCGAGTACTATTCCCTCCGTTACCATGAAATGGCATTTTTCCCAATTAACGGCGAGGTTAGTTTCCTCACATCGGGATAGCATTCGTTCAAGGTTATCGAGGCATTGGTCGTATGAATCCCCAAAGATAGAAAAGTCGTCCATGAAGACTTCCATTGTCTTTTCTATCATGTCATGGAAAATGGCTACCATGCAACGTTGGAATGTTGCGGGGGCATTACATAGACCAAACGGCATGCGTCGATAAGCAAAAGTTCCATAGGGACATGTGAAAGTTGTCTTTTCTTGGTCTTCGGGTGCTATCGGGATTTGAAAGTAACCTGAAAAACCATCCAAGAAACAGTAAAATTTATGACCGGATAATCTTTCTAACATTTGGTCAATGAAGGGTAAAGGAAAATGATCATTTCTTGTTGCTTCATTTAATCGTCTATAATCTATACATACTCTCCATCCTGTGACGGTTCTCGTTGGTATTAATTCATTCTTTTCGTTAGTAATTACCGTCATACCTCCTTTCTTTGGAACTACTTGGACGGGAGTTACCCAAGGACTATCGGAAATAGGATAGATAAGTCCGGCGTCAAGTAATTTGATGACTTCGTTTTTAACCACTTCTTGAACATTTGGATTTACTCGACGTTGTGGTTGTATGACCGATTTGTAGTCATCATTCATCAAAATTTTGTGTGTGCACATAGAAGGACTAATTCCTTTTATGTCAACAAGTTTCCAAGCTATTGCATTTTTGTGTTTTTTCAAAAGATTAATTAGTTTTTCTTTTTCTAAGTTATCTAATTTAGACGAAATAATTACAGGTAACTTACCATCTTTGTCTAGAAAAGCATATTCCAAACCTCTTGGAAGTTCTTTGAGCTCAAGTGGTGGGTCTTTAGGAGACTCCTTATTTGGTTGCTCGTTTCGATCAAGAACTTTAAAAGTTTGTTCTATGGCGATCTCTTCTTCAACAAAGTGGTCAATCTCTTCACTTGTATCGGGTGGTTCATCTTCATCTTCAATTAGGGGGTCATTATTGCCGAATGGATATTTCATTGATCGTTCGAGATCGACACTTCTTTTAAATGCCCCTAATTGAAGAGGTAGATTATTGAACTTCCGGTTTTTCAAAGCTTCGTGAGTTTTTACAAATGGTCGTCCCAACACTAGAGGAGCGTCATCGAGGATGACAAAGTCGGTTGGGATCACCATTTGATTTGTTTGAACCAAGACATCTTCAACTATACCGATTGATTTTATTACCTTCCGATTGGATAGAAAAATGGGTATTTGAAGTGGAGAAAAATCACTAATACTTAATTTTTCGAAAATGTAGTTAGGCATTATGTTAACACAAAGATCTTTATCGATTGTGACATTACTAATAAACGAATTTTGAAAGAAACATGGAACCGGTGTGATGTTAATTTCAAATGGGTCTTCTTTTATTAGCGAAGTTTGATCATTAGTTAACTTAACACTTACCGTTTCGTCAATTTTAGTGTTAGTGTTTAACTCTTTTAAAAACTTAGCATGAGTGGGTACTAAACAATGATTTTCGAAAGAAGGTGTCAAGAGATTAATTTCTTCAAAATTAGACTCTTCTTGGATTTTAACGTTGTTGGACTCACCTTTTTCGTTGTTTAACTCATGTGTCGGTTTCTCACTTATTTGTTCTTCCATTTTTTCATTTTTAGTTATCTCTTCCTTTTTTAATTCTTCTCTTGCGCGGGACTCCTCTTCCCTTGCGCGAGCTTCTTTTATACATCGATCGATAACTCTAATGTGTTCTAATATCCTATCGGTCACTTCGGTTATAGAAAAAGAATCATTATTTTCTAAGCTTGAATCCGGTTGTTCGACCCTTTGTTCCTCATAATACCCATATGAAGTTGATGGTTCACACCATTGTCCTTCATTGTAAGCATATGATGGATAAGGTTCGTAATTTTGTTCTTCATAATACTCATATGAGGTGGGTTGTTCACGCCAAGGTTCCTCATAATAAGCATACGAAGGTGGTGGCTCATATCTTGGTTCCTCAAAGTATGAGTATGAAGGCTCATACCTTGGTTCATCAAAATATGAGTATGAGGGAGGAGGTTCATACCTTTGATCTTCATAGGATGTGTATGAAGTTGATGGATCGTACCTGGGCTCCTCATAGTAAGCGTATGAGTTGGATGGTTGATACGAGTGATTATTTTGAATTGAACGTGTATTACGACAATTAGTGCAATAATTACCCCTATAATCATCCTCATCATAGGTGTAGTTGTAACCTCCTGAGTATTGATCCATAAGAATCACTCAGCAGACCACAACTGATTCTCGGGACTAGAAAATGAAAACAAAGACTGAAACAGAAGGCTGGACACGGCCCCGTGTCTGGTGAACACGGCCCCGTGTACAGGATCTGTATCTGGGCGTTTTAATTAAAGTTACTGGTCACGTTGAGCACGGGGGCGTGTTCAGTGAGCACGGCCCCGTGTTCAGACTCTGTATCTGGGTATCTAACTAAAAATATGCAGCACGGGGGCGTGTTCAGTGAGCACGGCCCCGTGTTCAGGCTACTGTAAATGCAAACTAAACTAAAATGCAGAAAAATGTGCGCGCGTTTTGAAAAGGTTTTGAAAAAAACTGATTAGGCCGTCGATTTTAAACTTTCTTAAAATCCTTGTGTCCCCGGCAACGGCGCCAAAAACTTGATGTGCGATAAAGTGTTATATATATTAGGTGTATATTTTAAGCCCTTTTTAACACTTATTTTAGCCAAGTTTTAAATTTATAAAACACGATATTTCACTAACACTAAACACACATATGGGCAAGTGCACCCATCGTTGAGTGTAGTATAGCGTTGGTAAGATACCGAGGTCGTCCAAGGACATAAGAGCTTTTAGTACCGGTTTATCCTCAACGTCTAACCAAAATAAAAGTTTAGAAAAATGTTTTAAACTAAGAAAATTAAAAACTAACTAAAATGCTGAAAATAAAAATAAAAGAAAAAACAGATAGACAAGATGAATCACTTGGTTCCGACTCGTATCTAGTATAACCTTTGATTATTTCCGCACTTTTGCACATAATTAAGAGATTATCTTAGTTATTGTAGTAGGCCCCTCTTTTGAAGGTGACGTTACCCTCACCCCAGTAGTTTGAGTCAGCAGGGATACAATCCTAAAAGGGTGGATTATCGGAAGATAATGAATTAAGTTATTAATGCAGTATTGTGGTAGGCCCCGCTTTTGGCGGTGACGTTACCCTCGGCTAAGTAGTCTGAGTCAGCAGGGATACAGTCCTAAATAGCCGGGTTATAGTATTAATAGTAGTTAACTTATGAGGGGATCAAAGAGTTTGGACCCCCGCCATCCAATACCGTGAAGTATTGAAGGAGGTCCTACTAAATTTGACCTAGGTCCATTGCAGGACCTCTAAACGCTGAACAATGGCAAGACCTTTACCAAACCGTTCCCTTAACCCCCGACCAGGTAGCCAACATATCTCCATATAGACCGTGGAGACATGAATGGTGAAAATCCTTTATTTTATATAGACCGTAAAATAATGCCAAGACACCACGGACAAACGATAAGGAAAGATCACCTTCAACATAAGTAACTAGTTATTAAAGTCATTAATACAAAACCAAATAAAAAGTGCAAAAGTTTAGAAATAAAAAGTATTATACTAGACACTTTGTCTTCACCAAGTGATGTAAGAGACTTAGGCAAACATGGCCTTGATTGTCAAGAACTCTTACGATCAATCTTGGATCCCGAGACGACTCACACACTCTACGATGGACAATGGATGATGGTGGTGGATGATGGTGTTGTGATGGTGGTGGGTGGTGGATGAAGTGTGAGAGAGGTGGTGTGCCAAGGGATGAGATGAAATGAATCCAAGCACTCCTATTTATAGGCTGAACAGAGAGCTGGGCACGGCCCCGTGTCCGCTGGGCACGGCCCCGTGTCCGTCTGACAATCTCTCTCCTCATTAATTGTAATTCGCAATTACAATAAATGCGCCTGCTGTACTTTCGACACGCCCCCGTGTCCGCTGAGCACGGCCCGTGGTGGGCAATAGAAGCTTCTATAGGTTTGTCTTTTCTGCTGCTTCTTGGGCACGGCCCCGTGCTGGCTGAGCACGGGGCGTGTTCAGTCTTCTGACTTCTCTAATTTGCTTTGGGAGGTGCCGTTGAGGGGTCGGGCAGTCCACTAATATTCCTTTTCTTGTATTTATGTTGGATTTAGCTGTCTTTTTGCTTCTTTTGCGTTTTTGAGCTCATTTAATCCGGAAAATACAAAAGGAAGACAAAAACACTCTTTTTCCAATATTAGTACTTAAAAAGGGTTAGTTTTATGCCTTATTTGATGTAATTTATATGTTGCATTTTACACACATCAATTATTCAAGATTTTCTTGGGTATTATTTCTGAAGTCAAAAGATGAGACGTTTGATCGTTTGATGACACTTTTCAAGAAGATGGAAAACTTGTACCAGACACGCATTAGAAGATTACGTAGTGACAATGGTACTGAGTTCAAGAATATCAAGATGGAAGAGTATTGCGATGAAAGAGGTATATTGCATGAATTTAGTGCTCCTTACACTCCACCACAGAATGGAGTAGCTGAAAGAAAGAACAGGACGCTAATTGAAACGGTCAGGACGATGCTTGCTGATTCCAAATTACCTGTTAACTTTTGGGCAGAAGCAGTATCAGCCGCATGCTATACGCTCAACCGGGTTCTTACTGTAAAGAAATTCAACAAGACATGTTTCGAGCTAATCAATAGCCGCAAACCGAACCTGAAGTATTTAGAACCGTTTGGGTCTCCCTGTACAGTTCTAGAGCCTTTTGGTAACTTTGGTCCAAAGAGTATCGAGGGAATATTTGTGGGTTACTCAAGTCCTTTGAAACGAGTCTTTGTTCCAAGCTTGAAGTGGATTATTGAGGCACATAATGTTGAATGTCAAGGCTATACTATGCCACCGCAAAATCTCGGCGATTCACGGCGTTTTCATTATGACACTTTGTGGAATTCGTTTGACATGGAAAAAGAAGAGGAAGAAGAAGAAGATTTCTTTGACGAGTTGGATATTCTGAGAGAGTATGAGTCATCGCAGGAAAGGTTCCCAGCTGAGTCTTCAAGGCGTCAAAGGCATACTTCAAATGACGATGAAGCAGGTCCAAGCAATGCTGGAAAACATGATGATATTCAACAAAATGAAGTTGCTCATGATAATCAGACGGTAGAGAATGATAATCAAGAATCTGAGAACAGACCAGTATTTGATCGTGGTGTTTCAGATTCTGAGGGGGAGCAAATTCAGATTTCAATTCAATCTATTCCAGTCAGTGAACAAAGTGCAGATCAAAATATCACAAATCTGGAGGGCGAGGTAGATGTTCCAGGCGAGGTTATGCCAAGAACACTTTCATACCATCCAGAGGAGCTAATAATTGGAGAATTACAATCAGGCGTCCGCACTAGATGACAAATTGATCAAGGGCTTACTTGTTTTTATTCTACAGTTGCTCCATTACAAACTGAGTTTTCACTTAGTTGTTTTATCTCGCAGATTGAACCGATGACTTATAAGGATGCGCTTACTGAAGATTCTTGGGTCAATGCGATGCAGGAGGAACTGAGCCAGTTCGAGAAGTTAGGAGTGTGGAAGTTAGTAGATTTGCCTGATGGTCACAGGAAAATTAACACAAAATGGGTGTTTAAATGCAAGAGAGATGATCGAGGAGTTATTATTCGAAACAAAGCTCGACTCGTATTCCAGGGTTTTAGTCAGCAGGAGGGTATAGATTTCACCGAAGTATATGCTCCCGTGGCTCGACTAGAAGCAATTAGGATCTTTCTGGCATTTGCATCGTGGAAGGGATTTAAAGTGTTTCAGTTAGATATGAAATCGGCATTTCTCTACGGGAATGTAAAAGAGGAGGTATATGTCGGACAGCCACCGGGCTTCACCGACCCAATCCACAAAGACAAGGTCTATTTACTGGATAAAGCGCTGTATGGTTTACACCAGGCCCCGAGATCTTGGTACGAGACATTGTCTCAACACCTGCTTGCCAACAGCTTCATCCGTGGAAAAGTGGATGCCACTCTCTTCACCAAAGAGGTCGACGGACATCTTCTGATAGTTCAAATATACGTGGACGCCATCATATTTGGGTCAACAAATGAAAGTTTATGCAAAGACTTTGAGAAAGTTATGAAGCAAAAGTTTGAAATGTCATCGATGGGGGAGATGAAAGTCTTCTAGGGACTTCAAGTTGATCAACTACCTGAGGGAATTTTTATACACCAGACGAAGTATGTTCATGATATCTTAGAGAAATTTGGGATGTCAGGATCTACTCCAGCTTCAACCCCTCTAGCGACGAACCATGGGATAAACCAAGATCTCACCGGAGACAGGGTAGATGAAACGATGTATCGTTCAATGATCGGATCGCTGATGTACTTAACTGCTTCAAGACCCGATATCATGTATCCAACATGCCTCGCAGCACGGTTTCAGTCAAGCCCCAGAGCTTCGCACATGGTGATTGTGAAACGGATATTACGCTACCTGAAAGGAACTCCATCATTGGGGTTGTGGTATCCAAAAACAGGCGATTTCACGCTCGAAGGGTATTCTTATTCCGACTTCGGAAGCTGCAAAGTTAACGCTAAATCAACAACTGCGGGTTGTCAGTTCTTTGGACCACGTTTGGTCACCTGGCAGTGTAAGAAGCAGACCTCTGTGGCTCTATCCACATGTGAAGCTGAGTATGTATCTGCTAGCAGTTGCTGCTCTCAGATCTTGTGGATCCAGCAATAGATGCGCGACTACGGTTTGCAATTTCTTAACACCCCTATCTTTGTTGATAATGAGGCAGCGATAAACATTACAAAAAATCCTGTTCATCACGCTAAAACGAAACACATTGAAATTCGTCATCACTTCATTCGCGATTGTTTCGAGAAGAAGTTAATACGAATTGAGAAAATCCACACTGACGAACAGAAAGCTAATTTACATACCAAAGCATTTGACAAAACTCGTTTTAAATATCTTTTAAAACTAAACGGTATGAAGCTTTTATCGGTGTCGGATGGGATTATTGGCGTTGATGAGGATAACATTGTAGATGATGATGTTGAGAAACAATCTGCAATTGTTTGTCGATTTTTTACCTGTTTTGGTATTTAGGGGGAGAGTATAGGGTAATATTTTCAGAAAATACAAAAACAGTAAAAAATTTCAAAAATACAAAAACATGAGATATTTTCAAAATCCAAAAACAATAGAAAACCAGAAATGTGCTTGTGTAAAAAGGGAAAATGATAGTACATCGGCTTGACAGTTACGATATGCTAAAGATATGTAAAGTCTAAAAAGTCTTAAACAGTCTCGCTGATGATGTGCCGATAGGTTTTTACACATTTAGTAGGTTTGTTCGGGATATAAACCTAAATCTTTACTTACTTATTTCGTGGGGAACACTACTTGGATATATAGGTAACCCCTGAAATTTCGTTTGAAAGATCCGTCTTTCTGAGATACTAGGTCTTTATACTCAGTGATATCTGGGGTATTATCCCGGGACTTCTGATTTTGCGGAAGCAATGGCCTAGTCCCCGGAGAATACTTTACCGCTTGCTTGAAATATAGCACCCCTCTCAGCATAAAAAATGATGAAACATTGAAAAAATGCAAATCATGTGCTGTTGTAAAAAAGATCCTCTAAAGGGGACCCACTAAAGTCGAACCGTCATCTCTCTGCTGAACGGAAGTTCTGACCTGAGCTCTCACGGTCTCGCAATTAACCCTTTACAGCTATCATCTGTGGTATACTCACCAGTAAGACTGAATATTGGGATCTGGATACGGGAGTATATTCAAGAGGTGGGACACATGTATAAGTTTAAGTCTCTAATTCACCTAATCCGTATCCTGAACAGATTGAAATGTGTGTGAGAATTTAAGTGGATCAATATATCGACAATCTAAGTGAATTGTTTAATTCTGAGTATGTAATCAAAGCTTAACGGTACTTGTGACTTGTCGAATAGCTGATATGATTCCCTAACACGCTCACCAAAAATATGTTTGTAAATAGTTTACTTTTACTGCAATTTATTTCCTGTAATTCATTTCTAGTTTAGAAACTTTATTAAAAATCCAAAAAGATTTTTCATTTCTGCTTTATTTTTCGACAAACCAAAGTGGAGAGTTGATCTTCAGATTCAGAAGGTTGGAGCAGATGTAGAAAGATTCTAAGCTGGATGATGAGTTGAGAGCTTAACATGGTTATTTGAGAAAATGGAAAGTCAAAACAAGTTCATTAACTTGAAACTTGTAATTTTCAGAAAATATTTGAAAATGTTGAACAAAAAATCAGTTTTGTTTTTGTCTTGTATCAACCAAGGTCATTGAGTTGGACTTGGTAGATAAATTGGGTAATCAGGGTCATTAACTTGGACCTGAATACTTAAGTGGATTTCTAAAACTGATGAACATTTAATAATTTTTTTTAAGATTGAATAGATTATAATGTTATATGTTCGAGAAACAGGAAACAGGAGTCAAGTTCCCCATGGTATAGAAAATGTCAAAGTTTGAACCAGAATTTGAGTCCCAGCTTATCGTGAGGGGGAGTCTTCGAAAGGGGGAGTTCACATTCTGGATCAACATTCAAAGGGGAGTTTGAAGATAAAAGAATTGAAGGATGCTTTACAGTGTCAAGACAATTTAGGGCAGAGAACGATAGATCAAGACTAAAGACTGAAGACTGGATGCTAAAGACTTCGTCAACATCCAAGGGGGAGTCTGTTGGTGCACTGATGTCTGTTAACTTCGTCTTTATCGAGTCTTGTTTTGTATTAGATAGATCAGGGCACGGAAATCGAGAAAACAGTTTTATAGGGTAATTCCGCTTGAAAGGTGCTTGAAGACATTTCAAACGGAATTAGAGATTTCAAACGAGATTAACTAATTCCGCACGGAATTAGGTAATTCCGTTTGAATGTTAATTCCGTGTGAAGTTGTTTCAAGCGAAATTAAACGCCTATAAATACTGAAGTGCTGTGTTCATTTGAAACGGAATTAGACCATAGTTTCTGAGCCGAGGTGCTGTCCGTTTGTCATTTGAATCTGTAAAAGCTCAGAATCGATTAATAAGAAGATAATTAGAGGAAAACAAGCTGTGTTACGTCAAATTCATTGATTCCGCCTTTGTTTTTGATGATTGAACTCTTCATATTGACTCGTTAGGGTCACACAACGATCCAACAACAAGGATCAAGGTAAATGAAAATACAAACCGACTAATGGGAATGCGAAGGCATAGGGATAAAAGTTTGACTGTCACAAGTGATGAACTTCACACGGACAAGTCAAACAAATTAAATAAAGAATAAAGGACACGATTGAATAAAAGCGATGGATTTCGCTAAGACGACCAAATAAGTTAAAACGAAGTCTAAAATTATATCAGAATGATTACTTTGAAAATGACCTCGATAAGGATACCCGATAGATGGGTATGATTTTAAGAATATGCGTAACCCAATAGACGGGAACGCGGATTAGAAAGCCAGAAGACTCGGATTATGGGTCATGACTAAAAGATGATAAGATTTTGCAAACAGAAATTTTGATAATTACGTTCAACTATTTTAAGATGAATGGGTCAAATAAAGAGTGAAGTCTGACATTCATAAGTGAGGAAGTTTCATACAAACAAGTCAAACGAGACTAATAAAGAATAACGCTTGAAAATGAAAATAAACGCAAGCTGAATAATGAAAGCGCGAAATATTAAGACAAAAGAACCCGGGAATTGGGTTGTAAATAAATATAGGAATAAATCGGATAACAACAAGTGGAAAACAAACCGACGCGTAAATGACGTAAGAAGTCATAGAGTCGGAGGGGTAGTTTAAAATGGTAACGGGTGTAGCCATAGACTACGGTCAAAGTCCATAGAATTCAAAAATGAAAAGATCGAATTCTAAACTTAAAAAGGGTATGTTGACACCGAAAGTATATTTTTAGAACGTCATGAATAAAAGATGATCTATGGGATCATCATAACCTATGGGATTAAACGTAGTGATAAGGTCTACGGGACCCAAAAGACCCTCGGGTCACGAATAGAAAGAAACGAACTGAAGGGGTTTTACCTTAGAAGGCGGAAATCTAAGGAAAAAGCTTGTGAGAGCTTGTGAGGCTATGTGAAAGAACCTACGGGTCAATAGCGTAAAGCGAGGGAACTTGTTACGATTCCCCGTGTAAAAAAAACGAGAACGGAAAGGAATAAGTTATTGATTGCCAATTTCCTTGATGTGAGTAAATTGACATAAGCTAAAGAGGAAAACGTTAAACTAAAATTCAGTTTTAGTAAGAAACAACGTTTTAACAAATATGAATACTATGAGACGAACTCGGAAATAGTTAATATTAAAGGATATAGGTTTTAACACCGATAGGCATGAAACGATACATTTGAAAGAAAGAATTTCGACAATGAAAAGTCGACATAAACTTAAACAAGATGTGATGTGATGTGATTACGGTCACTAAAAGTGACATAGAATTTAACCACGTTGTAACGTGAGTTACGAAATATGAAATCAGAAATACGCAAAAGGCCGGGATGGCAATACGAATACCCGGGTGACGGGGTATGAAGTGACGGCGACTAACAAGTCTAACCGCCAAAATAGATAATTAGTAAAGATAAAGGATATAAGCTGAAAGTAACGGTTTGCGAGGCCTTACACATGAAAGACGTACACGGTGATATAAATGAAAACGTTATATCAAAAAGAATGAATGAAATGCCTTGAAAACGAAACTAAGTTCGTTTAGTGTAAATTAATGAGCTACGTAAATAAGGTTTCGGGGACGAAACCTCTTTAAGGGGGGTAAACTTGTAACACCCCAAAAACGGGTTTGGAAATCAAACATCGCTAATAGTGATGAACGGGTAAAATACTGTTAGTGGTAAAATTTACCCAATGAATATAAGGATTTACATAAATAATTTTAAGTTAATATTAAAAAAAAAAAGAATAAACGCTTCGAGAAAACAAAGCGTATAAGAAGCCCGATGTAACACCCCAAAATATAGATTTTATATAGATATTAAAATGTCGGTAATATTCAAGGTAAAATAACTAGGAATAAATAACCTAGTTAGTTATAAGTCTTGGAATAATAAGAAAAATATGGTTAAAACACCCTTTATGCAAACTTGTGTGAAGTAGAGGGACTAAAGTTAATAAACTAGAAACTAATTTTAATTTAATAAAATGCCAACACCAAAACACACACTCTAAGTGTGTGTTCTGGTCGATACAATCACAGGAGCCAAGGGGCTCTCCTACTCAAACCTTAACAAGCACAAAATCAACAAATTGGAAAGGCAAATCGAGCCCAAATCGAAATCCAATCATAGATTAGTGATCACCGCAGTAAAGGGATCATAAGGTATGTAAAATTTCGTTGTTTGATTTCCTCTTGAATTCTAGATGAACACATGAGAATCGAAATTTGAGCTTGCATGATCATTGTTTAGATGAAATTGGAATGAAATCATGTCTAGGGGTAAACCCTAGTCATTTTCTTGTTGAATTAATGATTAAACTATGAAATTCATGATCATCCACCATGTGTGTGTAGTGGGTTTTGTAGAAACATGATGAACACTAGAATCATGATTAGTAAACTAGTGTTATTTGAACTCCGTGAAGTTAATCTTGATATTGAACTATAAATTAGATGATTGACTTGTAAAAGATGTTAAAATCTTGGCTAAATAAGTAGTCATGAACTTGATTGTTGATTTAGTGAAATTATGCCCTTGAGGTGTTTATTAAAATGCCTAAATGAACATTCATAAGTTGAAATTATAAAGAAACGCGTATTTGGATAATATGACAAATTACGTGTGACATGTAAAAATATGAGTTCTAAACAAGAGGTTGATTGAACTCTATTGGCAAAGCGGGTGAATCTTCAAGTAACCAAGTTGGGAAGGACGCGCGCTTGAAGGATAAGCTATAAGGTACGTGGCTTGTCACCCCGTTACATTTATGTAGACAAGCTTAGTTTAAATATGTGTAATGTTGATATAACGAAAATGGTTGTGTTTGTTATGTCATTGAAGTGATGGAATTCACTCGACAACCAAATGGGTCAAATTAATAGTTAAAATAAAAGTGATTAAAATGAAGACACCATTTGGTAAAAGTTATAATGGGTCGAACAATTTAAAAATATTGTTTTTAAGTAATAAGAACCATGGCGCGAACCGCAATAGGTTCAAGGGGCATGATGGTATTAATCTACCATCATACGTTGACAAATGGTCATGTCGACTAAACGGGTCAAATAGTGTGCAAATACCATTTGACAATAACAACTAACGACTACTTGTTGAGTTTTTGTGATAACAGGAAATAACATGTGATTGCATTGCTTTAACTAGAAAATTTAAAGCAAAAGGTATATATACGGATCGATGCAATGACCCGAGCCAGGTACGCACCTTTAGAGTTTTAGTAGAAGTGACATGTTAGTCAAATTATAGCAAAAGTCCTTTGTCGTAAAATGAGGGACTAAAATTGACCAAAAAGCCCTTAATAGGTAAACCGGGTAAACGACCCTTAGAGGTTGTTTAGGAACTTGTGTTGTGATTATGTAGTGTAACAACTCTCATCAAAAATCCTATTTATTATTTTATTTAGTCCAATAGGAAACCCTAATTGAGACACCTAAGTGATTCTGTATAAACCCTAAAATTTTCAGAACAATCAGAATCAGGATCAGGGCCCCTAAAACTCAGGGGGGGTATTCCCTAGTTACGATTATCTACTTAATTTGCTGTAAAAAACGAATTTTATCATTCCGTCGACTCAGCAAGGCTACAAACACACGGGGCTACTCTATAATAGAGTAGTGACCCCTCGCGCCACGCGACGCCCAAGGGGGTACCCCTCGCGTCACGCGAGGGGGTCAAAATTTAAATATAAATAGTGGGGTTTGGGACTTGCATTTTGGCACTTGAACGACGTTAAAATTCATTTTACACTTCGAGATATAGTCTGTTTACTACCAAATACACACATAAGCCCGAATTCTGCCGCAATACCGGGTATTAACTCGATCGCTGCTACGATTCAATGTCCGATCGATTAAACTATCCAATGGATGTTTAAGTGCTGCCCACATTAGGGTTTATGCTTTGTCATTCGTCGTAAATTCGATGGATGTTTAAGTATCGCACTTTGTCATTCGTTGTGAAGGTTTTAATCTCGTGAGTTATCGTAAATGCTGTATTAGTTACTGACCTAGTTCGTGTGCATGTTATTAAATTTAGGTTAAAAGGCTAATCAGTAGGCTAAGCTCTGCTCATATAAATCTGCAATGTGAGTCATTCTCTTTTTATCAAATTTGATTTCAAAAGCATATTTGTTTCAAGGTTATAATTACAGGGATTAAGTCTTTGTAATCACCAAATTACAGCCGGTATGTGGGGTTTTGTATACATTACTTGATAACCGTCACCATTGGACAACGAGTTAGCCAATGGGTGATATGACCATAGTCACATACACCATTGGACTCTGAGGTTACCATTGGATGTTCGAGTGACAAATACTGTGGGTAGTTGGTTGATATATAGAAACATTGTAATCGCTCTTAATACTGTAAATTATAACAAACGCGTCGTTTTAGTAAAAAGAATGATTCACCAGTATTTCCCGCTGACAAAACCTTTTTCAAACATGTTTCAGGTGATCTGTTGTGATCCAGGAAAAGTGCCGCGAAGCACTACAAGCTTAAGAAAGTGGCAAATAAAGAAACATGTTTTGTAAAATAAAGATTTCTCCGTGAAATCATATGATTGTAAATTACCGGGGTTTTATCCCGAGTTGTGAAATAAAATAATCGGGAACTTGCAGTTTTAAAAAGATCCTGAAGAAAACTTCCGCTGTTAACTCAATTAAATAAAAACCACGGGATTTTCTGTCCCGCGGCTCCTGAAACAGGTCAAACCGGGTCGGGGGTCGTGACATGTAGCCCTTAGACACGTATATGAGTCTTAGGCAAAAATCTTTTGTGAGTTAAATGCCCTAAAGGGGGTCATTAGCGTAAAGTAACTAAACGAAGGGTAAATTGGGATTTCGGGTTTTCTTAAGTTAAATCCACCGCAAAAATAGTTGTGGTGGAAAATAAGTAGGCACTTAAATTTGGAAATGCGAGGCGTGAAAAGAGAAGAGCGGATTTGATGCTTAAATGCATAAAAATCCCCAATCGGGTTAAAATGAATTACGCGCGTAACTTGGGTGTTTGATGCGTATTTCACAAAAGTTAGGAATCCAAGATAGAGATTTAAAGTTAAATATCTTAGCTTATGATTTATGACTAACTAGGAACAAGTTTAGAGGTCCTAAATACAAACGGGTCAAAATATTGATTTTGAACAATAAGCCGAATGCTTAAAGATTTAGAATTTCATTAGTTTTAAATGTTGGATTTTACTCCACAAGATGGAGAATTAAATTACGAGCGCGTAGGAAAAAGAATCGTGTAAAACAAATGTGTAGATTGAAAGTTATGCACGTTTTCGTGAAAAGAATCGGAGCTGGAAAATGCAGCATCTGCTGCAAATCATTCTGTCCAGAGAGCTACCGTAAGTTACGGTAGCTACCGTAACTTACGGTAGAGGCTGAAGTGTTACGCTGGAATTGTACTGCCTTACGGCAGCCCCTGAAAACCCAGTGGCTACCGTAACTTACGGTGGCTACCGTAAGTTACGGTAGCGCCCTATTATTGTTGTTAAAGTTTTGTTTCACGAATCCATTTGAACAAGTTTTAAACCGCGTATGACTAAAACCATTTCATGTTTATGGAATGTAGGTTACCTAGCAGTACCGGATGACGACTGAGCCTGACGAAGAACCGAACACACGAGATCAAAGCTTCGGCGAATAGATTCGTCGTCACGTTTAAACGACGAATTAATTTACAAAATATTGAAATGTTTTATTCAGTAAATTGTTTTAACAAACTCGTATTATTAAGTGTATTTTAACCTTAATACACTATTATAATTGAACTTTTTGGATAATTGATTAAAATGGACTTAGGGTGTTACACAGCACCTGTTTACTCAGGGGTTGTTAAGGACAATTAATCACATGGGTCACAGTGGTGATCATGTATTACGAACTGCCTTGCGCAGTCAACCCGCAGTCATTGGTATTGATTGGATCATGTCGATAACTTACGTGCTTCATTTCACACTGTGTACGTGCTGGTTAAGCGTGAACGGTTTCGAACTCTATTATATCTATTAAACTTGTATGCTCACCTTTACACTATGTGTATTGACTTTTACTTTAACGTATGTGGCAGGTGCTTAAGATGTTATATTGCTTGGCTTGCTGTGAAATCGAGACTAGGAAAGGTCTAGAAACAAATAAACGAATTGTCTGTATTTGAAATCTGAGTTGTCGGAACAGAACAATTTGACTAGATTTTGTCTGTAATAATTATATTACTTTTTATGTCATGGTATGGGACGTGATGTTTTAAATAACTGGTAATTATAGTTGTTATGGAAACTTCTGGACAATCTGTTTCGCTCAGTGCCACGCCCCGATGTTTCCGCCATCGGTTGGGGTGTGACAATAACCTTCGGATTAGCCCCCTCGAAAACTTTGGCGCTCCGAACCCTCCATAAAGCCCAACAAGTAATCATAACAATCCCCCTGACCACTTTTTTAGCCCATTTGTCACCTGAGACTTGGTCTTGAATGTTCAACAAATCCTTAAAATCGAAAGCTATAATCGGATCTATTTTGCACCATCTTCCCACCGTAGACCAAACACCAAAAGAGAAGCCACAACCTGTAAGTAAATGCATCACGTTCTCATCCACTGTATCACAAAGACTGCATGAAGCGACTTGAATATTATGGTAGAAGCTTTGTGTCTCTTGAGAAGAGACAGAGTTCAATTTTTGGTATGTGGTAAATTTGGTATAATTTAGAATTAGTGATTATGTAACCTTTGTTGTTAAAAAAATAGTTAACTTTCCAACTCAAAATCCATTAACTATATTAATTTTTATACCTTTATAATTTGAAATTGTTAAACAAAAAACATACTAAATCTTAATTAACATATTATTATTAATACATTAATTTAGGGTAAAAAGTTAATTAGTTTTGTTTTAGTGTTAGATATTTAATTTAATTTAATGCTAGATATTAAATTAAACGTCATGTTTGTTGGTTCATAATGGTTTGAAATTATTTGGTAGAGTGTGAGAAGGTGAAAGTGGGTTGGTCGTTTTGGACTTCGGTGAAAAATGTAGCATTAAAGGTTAAGAAAAGTCCTTATACTTTTAAATATATTCTAGTATAACCTCTCAAGTTCTTTTTTGCACTTTTACATGTTTTAAAGATCTTGTATATAAAACGGTAAGAATCTTTAACATTTTGAGAGAGATCTCACACCCTCTTAAACAGAGGGTTCTAACCTCACTCTGGTCAGACTATGTTGTTTTAATCGGGCTCACCCTGACGTCAGAGTTTGGCTATTCCTCTGGAAACCATACCATTCACTGCTAGTGGCAGGGGCTTGCATTGCTACTAGAGAAAATCTCTCTAACGTAACGCACGTGGACTAAAACCCGAGGTGGCTCGAGCTCGAATTGTTGACTAAGGTCTGGAAGAAAGATCTTGTATATACTAGGTCCGCATGTTCGGCTTACAAAAAAAAAAAGGTCACACATTATATCATGTATGTATGTATGTTACAAATCATCTAGTGACATGTGGTTTGCTCGTATATAAGTTTAGCATTTATTGTATTCATATTTCATAATATCTTCTTCAAATAAATTAACCAAAATATCTTCTATCTTCTTTCTGTTGAAATTTTATTTAATTTTAAACCTGAATATACATGATAAAATTCAATAACAGTTAAATACACAAGTAATTTTTTATTTGTAAATTTCATAAAAAATAACAAAACACTTATATTAAACCTGAATACATAAAATTCAATAACAGTTAAATACACAAGTAATTTTTTTATTTGTGAATTCCATTAAAAATAACAAAACACTTATATTATTTTTAATGAGCTAATTTGATAATTATGTGCGATCTAATCATTAAATTGTTTATTTATATAACTTTCATGTCATTTGTCACTAAACAACCATATACGTAAGCATTATTGTCTATTTTGATAATTATATCTCTTTTAACTTTGAAGTTGGTAATGAAAACTTTTTCACAAATTATTTTTCATGGTTTTTGATTTACTTATCTAGTTCTTGGTGATAAAAAGTATTTTGACCCATTAGTCACTTGTAAACTTTTCTTCTATGACTCCTCTAATCCTCAAAGGTCTCTCACTGTATTTGGCTCAAGCCATTTATAGATTAAAATGACTTTAAAAAAAAAGATTTTGTTGATTAAATAAGATTAACTGTTAATATTTCACCATTTTATGTAAAATTATTTTTTGTTTTAATGTAAAGAATCCAAAAAACAGCTTTTTTAGAGAAAAAATATATTTTACATATATATACATGTACATAACCAAATAAATATGAGACATTAAATATTTGCTTTAATAGCTTCACTCTTAAGCGAACTTATCTTCACTTTTTTTTTAATGACAAATCTTACATTTTCTTTGGACGGCCAACAGAATCAATTCCGAGCACTCTTAGGGTACCCACTGGACCAAACGGAGTACTCCAAGAGTAACCCGAGTCCTCCACCAATTCCGAGGAAAACCTGGTAACCCACCCGCCGATAGGCACGACAGTGAAATTACCGGTAAAACCCGTTTGGCTCAAGGATCGAAACCATGTTTCCTTGGGTCTCCTATCATTGCCCACCAATGCCTCGCTCTGTATCAAGTGGGGGAGTTGAACTTGCATCTCTCAAGAGAAATGCAAGCCTTCCACCACTTGATTTAGAGATCATTGACAATGACAAATCTTACATACGTCTAAATTGCACCAAATAAACCATAACTTACACCTTGTTTGAGATTGAATCTAAAACCTCCCATGAAAAAGGCAAGAGCCTCCGTCAAATGAGTTTTAGTCTCAAATTAGCTATCTTCAGCTATCTTAACTCTTATCATCTTCATCGCAGAACTAAACATGCCTAGATCTTTCTCATCTCATTTTTGTCTCGTTAGCATTCATTTGAATTTCTAAATCATTTTCTTTAACACAAATAATCCATTTCAGGGAGTGAGAGCCTATTGTGCTTTTCATGTGAGTACTTCTTTTACGGTCATTGAAATGTAATAGACAAGTTATGTTGTTTTCTTAATTAATGTGTGTATTATATGCTTTTATGTGGTTATTAACATAAGCTATATTAAGGAAAATCACCATTCTAGCCATTGATCGATCCACTTTTTCAAATTAGCCATATGAAGCCTCTTTAAGAGAAGCCTTACTAAAAACTAAGCAGTTGAGGCCTCTTATGCATAATATTGAGAGGCTTCAGTAATCATCCAATTAATAAACGACATGTGCCAATTTTGGTTTGAAGCGGCCAAGAAACTCCACAGTGCCGCAAAGTCAGGGGAAGCGTCTGGCTTGAGCTGCTTCCATCAGCTCAAGACGACTCAAAGTAAAATGGCTTAAACGACTCAGTTTTATGGCTTAAACAACCCAGACTTATTGAGACGTCTGAATGAGCCGCTTCAGCCATTTTATTAAACCGTTGGACGTTTCAACATTATTTAACTTTTTTGTTTTTCATTTCTTTTATTTTTAACTAAGACATCTACATGTTAAACAATTGAGCCGTCTGAACCGTCTGCAACCATGGGCGGACCTAGCCTTTGGCCAGGGTGGGCGGCCGCACCCCTTAAAAAAATTTAGTGTATATTTTAGGCAAAAAAAACCCGATCGCACCCCTTGAAAATATGGTTCAACACCTCATCTGCACCCCCAGCAAAGAATTTCTGGGTCCGCCACTGTCTGCAACTTATGATGCCTGAAACATCGAGCCAGACGTCTGAGCCGTCTTGAATCGGTGGAAGCGGTTCAAGCAAGAGTGAGTATGCGGTGCTGTGGTGTCTTTCAGCCTCTTCAAACCAAAATTGCCACATGTCGTTTTTTAATTGGTTGATTATTAAAGCCTCTTAACATTATACATGAGAGACCTCAACTGCTTGATTTTCAGTGAGGCCTCTCCCAAAGAGGCCTTAGAAGGATAATTTGGAAAAGAGGAAGAATTTGGAAAAGAGGGTTGGTTAATGGCTAATTTGGTGATTTTCCCTTAAATAAACCATAATTTTAACACGTATTCATTTTTGTTATTCTTCACAAGCACTGCAGACATCGAGTTCGAACGATACCTCCACTAGTCAAATAACTCATATTGTGTACATTCTTTTGAGTGTATATGTGTGTGTGCATGCATGCCTTTTAGTCAAAGCTTTCATCTTGATACAAAATCAAATGTAACCATATGAGTGTATATGAGAGGGCCTCAACTGCTTGGTTTTCAGTAAGGCCTATATTGATTGGTTTTGTCACACCCTGATCTCCGGTGGGCCCGGATGGGTACAATCGTGACGGTTGGATAACAGTTATCACAATATAATAATATGCAGCGGAAGTATTGGATTAAAATTATTAAAATAAAGCTTGAATGTATAAAAGTATTACAAGCGTTCGAAACAAGCCCATAGGCAGGATCCAAATGAATAGAGCTTTAGACATCATAGGCCTTAAGCATCGGGAGTGCAAATTCCTTAGCCTTCATTCTAGCCGGCCCGTATTCCCAGCCTATTATAAGGTTCGGTACCTGTTGTTCAATCTTATGAAAATACGTCAGCCAAAGCTGGTAAATACACTTAACTGACTCTTTGGAAAAATAGTTTTTTCGAAAAGAGTTTTATACATACAGATAACCCGTAGGTGATCTTTTAAATACATCTTGGGATTTTTCTTGTTACGATATTATATACTTGATTTAACCCATTGGGTTGTCCTGACATGGTATCAGTAACCCCAATTATATCAATTATCAAGTAAACGGATTAAACCGTATTCTTACATTTTTACGCAATTAGAGACGACTTACTTACGTAATAACCGCTACAAGTGGCATATTTGTCATCCCAAGTTTACAGTAAAATAAGTCAAAAGTATTTACCTTTTTGCTAGCTTCCAATCAACAAGACTATATTTGGCAAAAGCCGCAAGTCTAAGTATAATTGACCCAAGTCCGCTTATCTGGGGGGGGGGTACTATAGTCTGGAATGAACAGATTTATTATCTGTTAGAATGTATACGGGCCAAAGGTAGGTCCCTCTAGATATGACCCGATACTTAAGAATAGGTTCGCTAGATTAAGCACATACAAAATAGAATGTGGTTTAAACCCAACAACTACTAGGACTTGTATAATATGGGTAAACAATGTACATTCTGTATTTTGAGACCAAAACGATAAGGTTAAACCCATTTTCGGCAAACTTATGTAAATTAGTTATGTAAGTCTAACCGTACGCGTATAGGCGATAACGGGTAGCCAGATGAGTCATGAACAAGTTCCATATTCCAATACATTTTAAACAAGTTATAATATCAGTAGGATATCAACTTGTATGCCCGTTAAGGTTTTAAAATCAAACTATGCCTCATAAGGGCATTTTGGTAATTTTACAACTTATAAAAGGAGCTTGCGAGTAAACTGATGTCATGGTCATAAAAATTTTGTAAAAGTGGTTAAATTATGATATCATATTAGTAGTATGTCAAATATATGTGTGGTTTGTGCTTTAAGACCAAACTATGCGCCGTAGGGGCATTTTGGTCATTTCACACATAGTTTTGAGAACTTATTTGGGATTCTGAGTTTAGGACTTATACCTACTGTAAAAATATTTAATATGGTTTATAAAATTAGTAGGTAACGAGTCTTGATTCGTAAATATGGTTCAAAACCATACTATGCGCCTAAACGGCGTTAAAGTCGTTAAATGACGATTTATGCGATGGTTTATGAAATCTGATGTTATGACCAGATTTGAATAGTTAAAATATTTTATTTGTCATAGCATATCAGTAAGCAAAAGGTTTGGTTTGAATATTATGCTTAAAACCCATTTTATGTGCCATAAGGGCATTATCGTCATTTATCGGCATTGTATAAGAATTTGAAGTTAAACTCAGTTTACAATCTGACTTAGCATCCCAAATAATCCTAATTGTAATATCATATCAGTACATAATGAGTTTTGCGAAGAATTCATGGTTTAAACTCATTTTAGACGTAAAAGGGCATTTTAGTCCTTTTAAAAGCATAGTTTACTCTTATATGCGTAAACTCGGTTTATGACCAGATTATAAACATCAAAATATTCTAAACATGTTTACTTATCAGTGCATATCTTATTTGCATGCGCATTAATTTTTAAAACCTTATTTTTAAACAAAAGGGCATTATAGTCAAAGTACGGCATAATAACGGAATATGCGCATAAACTCAGATTACTACTCCGATCGTGTAATATAACCTTATAGGGTTATACTACATTATATTACGATCATAACGTAACCTAAAATCAGTAGCATACTAATCTAATTCGGTTTATAATCGAAAGCTAACGCAGAAGTCAAACTTCGCGACTTTCGGTTGCGAACCGACCCTAAAACTGGAATTGACGAGCCGAACATGTTTACACATGTTCTAATAAATATTACCGAGTTGTTTAAGTGATAGAACATATTTTAGAACACTTCTAAACTTAGTTTATGAATATTTTAAAATCTGACCCGTTGACTTTTTAAAACATTATTACGTTGACTCGTCAATTGACCAAGCAAACGTGATTCTTAGGAGGTGCCCTTTTGAGGGATTAACACCTACCTAATTACGATCACGTAGCCATGTTCGTTGCGAACAATGGCTTGACCTTTAAGGTCTAACTGGAAGTCAAAGCGTTTATCGGAAACACTCGATTTTTTGGCTTTAAAAGCCTTTAAACTGAATAAGCCATGAGAGGAACACTTACAAGTGGTCCAAGGGGCTTAATAGAACTCAAAGGATGCTCCCAATTGCTCAGGAACTTCCAATGGAGAAGATAGAAGGAAAACAAGAAGTGGTGCAAGTTCAAGAATGAAATCAAGCACCTATTTATACTTGTGGAGGTTTAATGTGATCATTCCGGTGTTATGAACCCTTTGGAGATCATTACAAGTGTCTAGGGACGTGTCACAAGTAGCCACATTGCCCATAGTTTCGAGTAGGAGGTTTACTTGGAGGCCACACAATTTTTTTACTGTTGGGGACCCCTTACGGACCGTATGGGGTTTTCCTTTACGGTCCGTATGGACCTGGCAGGGGCAGACTTTCCATTTTTGGCAGATTTAGCCCCTGGACTTGTATTGTCACTTTTAACCCTTTTTAACCCCAAATTCAGGTTATATAAAGGAGTTAAGGCATATGTAACTTGAATTTTGCCCGGAAATGTCATGGATGTCAGTTCGTTCGGTCGCACGGTCGTGTTTTTTCGCTTAATTGCGACGAACGCTTTAACGAACGCGAAAACGACCCAAATTTCGCAACGAATGGTATTTTTGCATTCCCATCACTAAAATATAACATTTTAATGATTACAAAATTTTTTGGATGTACGGATATGGTCAGAACGCAGAATATGCGCGGATTTGCATACTTTCGCAGTTTTGACGCTTTTAGTCCCTATGATCAAATAAGCATATTTTCACACACCAAACCCTCCAAAACTTATTTCTAAGTTATGTTAAGGGTGTTTAGGGTATGTCTAGCTTATGACCTTGTTTCGGAGTGTACGTAGCTACGAGAATCGGCAGACTTTCGTAGTTTGTCATAAATAGTCATTGAGCTCGAATAATGCATATTTTGTTATGATTATCACAAAAAACCCTAATTGGCCAATATTAGGAACACCCAAGAGTATGACCAAGCATCATAAAACTCTCGGTTCGTTAAAAGGTCACTCAAAGGTATGAATTAACATGTTGACGCTTTTAACCCTTCGTCGCGCAAACTTTCAAACGATTACGCAACTTTCAAACAATTATGTAAACGGCTCCTCACGTCCAACAAGTGGCTCATATTAGAATACGGACACCGTATACGGTCACTCAGAGGCTTAGTTTCAGCATGTTGACACTTTTAGTCCTTCCATAAACATAGTTTTCGTTTTTGACGAAAATAGTCCCTCTTAACCAACTTTTGATATAATTAGGATTAGGGACACGTGTCAATATATTATTGGACACAATTGTACGAGGTGTTACAGGTTTTCAGTGAGGCCTCTCCCAAAGAGGCTTCATATGGATATTTTGGAAAACAGGGTCGGTTAATGGCTAATTTGGTGATTTTCCCTTAAATAAACCATAACTTAAACACGTAATCATTTGTGTTATGCTTCACAGGCACTGCAGACATTGAGTTCGAGCGATACCTCCACTAGTCAAATAAGTCATATTGTCTACATTCTTTTGAGTGTATATGCGTGCATGCATGCCTTTTAGTCAAACCTTCCATATTAATACAAAATCAAATGTAATCATGTATTAATTGATAGCACATTTAGTAGCCGATTATTACTTACGTATAAAACCAACCGGACTGAACATTCAAAAACCTATTACCATTTCTTCAAAAATGAAAGGTAACACCATCACGCTTAATCATGATAAACCGATCGGCCCATCATCTTAACACATAACCATACGTAATTGAATCTTTATCAATAACAGAATCACCGTCATATCATCATTTACATATAAAACCAACCACACCGAGCATTCAAAACCCTACGATCATTTCCATGACAAAAAAAGGTAACCCACCATCCTTCCTCGCAATCAAGAGTTTTTTTCGAACCAAAACCTGAAACCCATCCTCAAAAACATAAAAGTCTAGTTAAAACAAAGGGTCACTATTGTCAATATCCAAAGATAGAAGCACCCAAAAGAAAAAGAGGGTAGCAACATTTAGTCCACCATAGAGACAGAAAAATGGAGTGCAGTTTTGGCAAGGGTTACTTACAAATCGGTTTTGCAAACAAACAAATCCCCATTTAAAACTCTCTTTCTCGCTCTACTCTCTCTCATGATCAGCATGTTTACACTTGAGGTATGCACAAAATACTAATTTTTTCACTCCCAAAAAACCCCTATAATTTCTCCCCTTTTGAACTCGCTAATTAGGGCTTCTGATCTCACTCAAGAATGTAGGTACATTCTAGAATTCAATAAAAGTTTTGATTTTTTATGTTTAATTCGTTGTATTTTTTGCTTGATTGAAATGGTTTTTTTTTTTATTATGCAGCAAGTCCGATCTTTTAGGGTCAATGTTTTTGATTTGGATCTTTAACATGTTAGTGTAGCATTTATGTTTGTGAATCAATTGTCTTTAACCCTAAAGTGATTCTGATTTTGCTGTGTTTGTGTTTGATGCTAATTGGATCCTGACATTAAGTTGAATTTTGTTGTTACAAAGTTGTTGTTTTAACTAAATAGTGAGAGAATTTTATATATTTATTTTTTATTTATGTTTTAGATGTGTTGATTAGCTGATTTTTCTTGACATATCATGCCTAATATCTGTTTAATCATTGATTTAATTTTTTTTTTATATATGAATCCAATTCTTGAGTTCTTGAATGATTGAATCCTATGAGTTTTGTGATAAATGGGAATTTAAAACTGGAATTTACTTTTAATTTTCTTGAAGTAGTTTTACAAGACTTATGATGTTTTTGTTTCTTGTGTAGGTTTTGATTATGCACACAATCTGGTTGCTATAGGCTGAACATTACTAAAGAATTAAACTGTTTACATACACAAGGTTCCATATTCTGTGTACTCGAAAATGAGTTCGCGGTTTCCATCTCATCAGTTGAATAATGGTTTGTATGTATCGGGGCGGCCCGAACAGCCGAAAGAAAGGACTCCAACCATGTCATCCACGGCAGTGCCTTACACTGGCGGCGACATTAAAAAATCCGGCGAACTTGGAAAAATGTTTGACGTTGAAAATGTTAGTTCCCGACCAAGAAAGTCCGGACCTATATCTAACGCCCCGTTAAGAACCGGGTCGTTTGGTGGTGGAAACTCATCTCATTCCAACCAAACATCGTCGAATTCGGGTAACCGAATGGGTTCATCCGGGGCTGGTCCTGGTTCATCGTCAATGAAGAAAGCTAGTTCTGGTCCTTTAAATAAACATGGTGAGCCTATTAGGAAATCTTCCGGACCGCAGGGTGGAGGGATGCCGACTTCTAGACACAACTCTGGACCCATCCCACCGGTTCTCCCAACCACGGGGCTCATCACATCTGGGCCCCTGAACTCAGCTGGTGCGCCCCGAAAGGGGTCTGGTGCAGCAGATGGTGCAGGGACGGGTAAATCGCGAACCACCATGGCTAAAAATCAAGCGGTTACTTACCTTCGCCGTGAAGATTCGAGGTGGTTTTTTTGCTGCATTTTTTTTAGCTTTTAGCTGTTTTATTGTCTCTGCTGTTAGTGTAATTTTTTTGCTGATGTGGCAGCTTGGCTTTTGGTTTGAGTGGATGTTGGGGAAGAAAATCTATGATTGATTTTATTGATGGGTATCCTGATGCTGAACTTAGAACCGCAAAAAATGGACAGTTTGTCAAGGTGTCTGGGGTATGTTGATTTTACTTTTACTCTATCTAAATATCTTACCTTTTACTTATACTTAGTCATATGTGATTTGCATATTTATGGGATACAAATAGCTTATGCCTTTATAATATAGTTTAGTTATTAGGGTCTTCATTATTTCTTTTCGAAGCATGCAACGTTGATGGCTTTAAGGCTATTGACAAAATTAGGTTTGAGGTGAGAATGGTTGAATCTTTCGGATTTCATCACGTGCGAGAAGTTATGTGTACTTTACGCATTTGTTATTTTGGATGTGGTATAATGCTACAGTTTCTTCTCAGATAGATATCGCCCTCTATTTATGGATGATATCCATTGATTATTTTTCTAGAAAAAAAATTAATATGTTGCGGGTGCAAAGAAAAGTTTTGGAAATCCTTTTTTAGAACTTACAGTATTTTGGCTGGAAATGAAAATAGGAACGGACCATTCCGTTTTTAACTGTCGTCTTAATTCCAGAGGGTGCCCTTTTTCTTCATTTCGTCAATGAATGAAACAGACTATTTTGCCCAACAGTAGAGGAAACATGTACTGGTTTTGGAAAAAAAAATTACGTAGTATGTAGAAAAGATAATGATTAATTGATTTTCATTGTCAGAAGAGGGTGAGTTCACTGGATTTGATGTAGAGATTCTTCTGCACCTATGGCAGAAATAGCGTGGGAAATCTGATGACAAAACGTCAACGATTGTTGAGTATTAGACTCAGATTTTAGGGATAAAGTCAGGTTGAGGGTAAACATCAATCGAGTGCCTGAACGAAAACCATCTGATGAACTTTGAGAGGCGAAGTGTTCTATTGTTAATCATGATAGTGTATGGACTGTGGAGAAGATAAGTGTAGCTAGGAGGTAGATAAGTTTGAAACTTATACCTGACGGAACGTGATTTTTTCCATTTAGCTGATTTTTGTTCCATGTGCAGGGGGTGTGTTTTTTCATACCTTAAATAAACTTTTATAATATTAATCAGTGTTATTTTTGTAATCCTCAATAAAGTAAATCTTTTTGAAAGTTCACACCTTTTACAAAATGTTCTTATGTTTTACTAAAATAATTAGAGAATATACCTTTTTTAGTAATCTTAGTTGAGGTGTTCATGAGCTTTTATTTTGTTTAGCTTGTATTATTTGTACATAGCCAGTATCTTTTTTCTAAATAATATATAAAGTAGCAACAAAATGTATATTAGGTAATAAGTTTACATTAAAACTTATTCCATTCCTATAGGTCAATTAAACATAGTAGTAAGAATGTAAGATATGATCAATTCCATTCCTATAGCAGTACATTTGTAGGGCTGTAAACGAACCGAACGAACACGAACAAGACCTTGTTCGTGTTCGTTTGTTTAAAAATATATGTGTTCGCGAACTGTTCACGAACACTTATCGAACGGGATTTTATGTTTGTGTTCGTTTGTTAAGGAAATGAACTTGTTCGTGTTCGTTTGTATTTGTTTGTTAATTTTAGGCAGCGAACATTGACAAACACTAATGAGCACAAACTAATGTTCATGAACACAAATGGAAACAAATGAACACAAACGAATAGAATATATAATACACTGACACTTATTTGATATTTAATTTGTCAGCATTTTGATATATTTAAAGAAATATAAAAACTAAAAACACTAATGAACTATCGAACACTAGCGAAGACGTTACCGAACGTTCACGAACATAAACGAACGAACTCGACCTCTGTTCATGTTTGTTCATTTAACTAAACGAACGAAATTTCTTGTTCGTGTTCGTTTGTTTAATAAACGAACGAACACAAACGAACTTCCCGCCGAACGGTTAACGAACTGTTCGCCGAACGTTTGGTTCGTTTACAGCCCTACATTTTAGACCCTTAACATGTAATTTCACTTAACTAATTCATTTGCACATAAATCTATGTTTTTTTTTCTTCGAAAGCCGGTCTATAGCTTAGGAGGCTTTGGTTTGCTAGCATCGCCCGTGTCATTTTTAAACAATCATTTCAGTGGAATGTTTCCTTCAATATTGATAAGATGCATCTCACAAATATAGAAATTTAATATATGCTTTTGAACTAATGTTCCATATTGTTACATAATTGCTTCTACTGATCGTGAAAATCTTGATTTCTTGAAGGTGGTTACTTGTGGAAACGTTCCTCTAGAATCATCATTCCAAAGGGTTCCCAGATGTGTTTATACGTCCACAAGTTTATACGAATATCGTGGATGGGGTTCGAAACCTGCAAATCCCACACATCGACGTTTTTCCTGGGGCCTGCGATCCATGGAGGTTAGAAAATTAATTAATATTTAAATTTCAAAATATTAATGTTTGATTGCAATTTAAACCATTAGTTGTCAATCAATTATACTACTTGTTAGGTTTGTTGGACACAAGTCTGTATTTTATTTAGATTTACATGTGTAATCTAGCTTTTGCATAAAGCAAATATTCTCCTATGTATTAAATATCACTTGCTACATTCCAAAAAGAAAATATATAAATTGACCTTATAGTATCATAAAGATTATTTCACTGATTCATGATTAATTGATAATGAAGATTCTAAACTTTTTATAAAGAAATGATGACCACATCAAACTTTACAGGAAATGATAGAAAATTGAAAATGCCGGCCCTAAATTAGTTACAAAGTCTTTATTAATTATTTTTCCAAGAATTTTGGATACATTTTTAAAAGGTCAACACTCAAGATGTATGTTTTTTAACATATTAGTAAGAAAGTTTTTGCATAATTATCTGCAGAGGCACGTAGTGGATTTCTATATATCCGACTTCCAGTCTGGCTTAAGGGCGTTAGTTAAGACTGGTTATGGGAACCGTGTGACACCACATGTTGAGGAATCTGTTGTTCTAGAAGTTGACCAGTCAAACATAGAATCATCTCCACAATTCCTCACATGGTTGAGTGACAGAAACATCTCTAGGGATGATCGTGTCATGCGCCTCAAAGAAGGGTATATAATATAAACTTTACCTTATGATCTTTTTACTTATACAATGGTCTTAAAAATGAAATAATATCCAGGTATATTAAAGAAGGTAGTACCGTGAGTGTGATGGGAATCGTGCAACGACACAACAACGTGTTGATGATTGTTCCACCATCAGACCCAGTGCCGGTTGGATGCCAATGGACCCGATGCCTCCTTCCTGTGAACCTGGAGGGAATCGTGTTGAGATGTGATGACTCATCAAAGCTCGACGTCATTCCTGTTTGATGTTCGGTAAGCAAATCGTGGAGGGATGGCCGTATATCGACTATGTTTAATATAGTTGTATAGTCTGTTTGTTCTTCTTTCATCAAAGTAATGGTGTTGTGTGATAATGGGAGTTAAAAAGGGTAACTTTTTAGACTTAAGATGAGTTTACAGTTTCCCTTTTATTTTTACCTTTTATTTTCTTTCTGAGAAATGTTTAGAGAATTTGCACTTTTTCTTTTATAATATACAATGAAGGCATAATTATATACTATTTCATGGGTTCTTTTTTATCAGTGTTGTTTTAGTTAGTTTGGTTGTGTTGCCATATGATACCAGTAGATTCATACTCGATGTCCAGTGACGGATCTAGAAAATTCTTATAGGGGCAACGTTTCAAAAAAAAGGTAACGGAATCGAAAAAACGTCAAATTTTTCCAAAATTTACACTACCGTCGAAGCGTCAAGGGGCAACGAACGCTACCCCTTCTTCTACTGTATATCCGCCCCTGTCGATGTCACATGACGTCAGTTACACGACCTTCTTAGGTAATGAATCGGAAGTTGTCACCTCCAGGCAGTATTTAAAACTTTCAAGTGAAAAGTTCTTAAATACTTACCTTTCCATCAAGTTAAAAACTAGGATTTATCTCTAGTGGAGTGTTATCTGTTCCTAGATTTTTATTAGAGGTAAAAAGAAAGATGGATATGACAGATTGTACATCCCAAATGTCAACTTTTTTGGATCTAATTTTATAGGTTTCCCAGATATATTGCCCTTGAGGTTTATGGGGTAGATATGGGTACATCATTAATTAGGGTCGTTCTTGAGAATTTGAGTTCCTTTGGCAACTAGAAAAAATGTGTCCCTAGAATATAAACTCAATAAGTCATATATTTGAAAAGTTTGGGCCTTGTGCAGTCAATTTATTAAGTCCCTAAAATGCGTCCCAAGGCCGGCCAATTCATTAAGTCTCACAATCTAGACAAATGACAAGTTTAATCTCTATGTATTATCAAAGGTCTTAAGAGCACCCCCAATGAATATGTTTGTGGAGGTGGAGGTGTGGAGCCTATGTGGAGGGGAGATATATATAGAGAGAGAGGAAAGAGGAGCTCATCCGTTTTACGGATACCTACAAATATATTAAGGCTGTGGGGTGTGACTTCGTGGAGCTGAGTTGGCTTCGTGGTCCCAATATATTTATTTGATTTAAATTGATAGTGGAGAAGATGGTGACCGCACCCCTAGATAGTGGAGGAGAGAGATGATAGGAGGGGATGTTAACATGACAGGGAGGTGGAGGATAGTAATGAGTTTTCACTAGTGAACAACACCCCATAGCTTTATTTGAGTGGTGGGAAGAGAGAAAAAAGAGTAAAGATAAAAAGAGGATAAACAAATTGGTGATGTGGCATTGTTTGTGGGTGTTTATAGAGAACTTCTGTTGTAATTTGTAAGTGCTGTAACTATAACATCAAACGCTATTAAATTTGAATTTGGAAGTTGCTTATACGCTTCATTTTGACGGGTTTGCCCCTCTAGAAAAGCACAATGTCAGTCGAAAGGATGGTATATGCGTCACATAGCCTTCGGAAGTGATGGACAAGAACATGCTAAAAGAACTTCTACGCCAATGTGTACGCCTTTCTCCAACATCTTCTTCTCTAGTAATATAGATATAAATATAGATATGAGTCTAACCTAATTTGACATTGTCTCCCAATTATTTCAAATCGACCAAACTAGTTGGTTTACATCTGTAAAAAAAAGTAAAAAAAAATGTCGAGTCGTTAGTTTTGACAGATTCAAGTTTTTCTTACGCCCTGATAAAAAAATTATCCGCTGTAAAATTTTACGCCGATGCATGCCGGATCAAAAGTTCTCACGGTTCTCGCAACTCGTAGTGGTTTTCATTTGAACCGAATCTTATATATATATATATACACACACACACGAAGATCAAAACAAAACATCATGTAAAGGGCATATACATTTTATAAAAAATACCCCAAAACAAAACCCAAAATACAAAATCACATTTATTTAATGTTGATGCAACAAACACAAGACCAACGGTGGTAGCTGGGCTGGTTAGGCAAAAGGGTTGAAGGGTTCAACTTTGCCTAACGCAGGTCATGGGGTCCCCCCACGTTTGCAAAACGCGGAAGGAGGTTCACTAGTTAGTTTTTGCTATTTGCTGATGATCCATCTCTGAATTGTATCCAGATTTGGATGTGGGAGCAAATAGAATGTGTGTGGTATGTGTGAAAAGGAGTGACTCGCTTGTAAGCAAGTACTCTATGCAAATGACCAGAGATTAGAGAATCAGAGCTGGCCAGGAGATGTCTCTTGAAGTAAATGAAGTGTCGATTTATAGGAGAAGACATCTCCCGAAGTGGAGTTCCTTTGACTAGTGATCCTTCTTGCAGTGAGGGGCTTACCCTTTCGGGGGTTGAAGCCTTTTGTCCCCCGGATAATAGCGTGCATTCCTGCAGACCTGCATTGCTTTTGCGGCTGTGGGTTGGTGAAGCAATCCCTGGATGTGACTGGCTACTGTTCCCGTGTTGCTTTTCCCTTCCTCACAGCTTTTTAAGCCTTGAACCCTTTAACCATTTAAGCGTTTACGTAATTAGCCATTTTATTCAATCTTGGGCTACCCCCGTCATCAGCCCCCCAAGTCAGAGGTTTTTGGGGGATGAGCTCAAAGACGTCTGACTTTTATACGCGTGTTTTACTGCCTAAAAGTTTCAAGGGTTCAATGTTTTGAAGGCTTGAAGGGTTGTGATCAGTTAATATTTGAATTTTGAAATGACTGACGGTTGATGTGATTGATGTATGACAGTTTTTAGGGTGGCAGTTACTGTTTGCCATTATTACCCCTATTTGTAGATTATTTTATATTTTTATATCTTACTTATTTACATGTTTTACTTCCGGATAAACATCACTTTTTCTTCTTCTTTTCTTTCAAGTTTCCCTCTTTCCTTCGAAAATCAGGTCAGTTCTTTCTCTTATTCTCTTTTTAATTGTTCATAGTTATGGGTGCTCGGAAGGATATGGCAAAATCCTTCTCTCGACTGACCCAAGAAGAGGTCGATTTATTTTGTGCGGAATGGGGAATAGGGACAAAATATAGACCGGTTGCACCGGCTTGTGATAAATCTGTCAATGCTTGTCCTTCTGGTATGATTGCCTTGTATTGTCGTCATTTTGAGTTTTCAAACCTCCGTTATCCGTTTTCAAACTTTGTGTTGAATGTGTTGGAATATTATCGAGTGTCTTTCGGTCAAGTTCATCCCCTAGGTATGGCTAGGGTTTTGCATTTCGAAATTCTCTGCCGGGCTTGTGGGTATGATCCCACTCTTTTATCATTCCGTCGTTTTTTTCCGACTTGCCAAAAATGGTGATTGGTTCACCTTCGAAACCAGTCAAGTTGATACTTGTTTGATTTCGTGCATGGTTTCTACACTTGGGGTTTGGAAAGATCGGTTTTTCTGGGTGTCGGAGGAAATTGTTCCTTTCAAACTTGTTTGGAGACACCCGGATGCTGTTCTGAACGAGCCGGAGCCTTCTGATTCCGAGATAAACACCCGTTTTTTAGAAATTCTTAGGGAGTGCCCTTCGAGGCTTCGTCCCTTCCCTGAGCATCTGTTGGTGTTATTGGGTATAAGTAAACTGTGGGAAAATGCTAACCGAGACCCGGTGCTTATTAGAGATGGGAAGGGTATGCCTTTTTTCCTTTCCTGCTTTTTATCTCTTTTTATTTGTCTGCTTATGTCCTTTTATATTTTGTATTGTAGTTATGTCTGCCTTGGATTTTATTAAGAGTGATGATACCTCGGACGTTGTTTTTGGTGATGCTGCTGCTACCCCTGGTGAGAATGCGGTTGTTAAGGGTGCTGACTATAGGTTTGAGGGTTCTGGTTATGTCAATGTTCCAAATGTCAAAGGCTTCACCAAGGTTACTGTGTCCAAAGGTTCTACTCGTCGTTCTCAACGTCATCTGAAGGGTGTTGAGCAGCCCTCTGGCTCAGAGCCTGTTGACGTTAGTGATGACATCGAAGCATCAGAGGATCAAGCTGTGGATGTTGGTAAAGGCAAAGAAAAGGAGTTGATCGTTTCGAGCAAGAAGAAGAAATTGGTCAAGAAGGGTACTATTTCTGCTATTGAAGGTTCGTCGGCCAAAAGTGTTGAAAGCTTCGAGGGTTCGGATGACATTTATGTGCCCATTACAGCGATGTATTCGCTTGGTGTCCTGAAGATATGACTGGGATCCCCCGGGATATTGCCGAGCATGAGTTGAGAATACCACCAGAGGTCAAGCCTGTGGTCCAGAAGAAAAGAAGCTTGGCACCTGAAAGAAGTCTGGCAGCCTGCCAAGAGGTTGAAAAGCTTGTGTCAGCCGGTATCCTCCGAGAAGTCAAGTACCAGTCATGGGTTGCAAACCCAGTTATGGTCAAGAAACCAGACAACTCTTGGAGGATGTGCATAGACTTTAAGGATCTTAACAAAGCTTGTCCTAAGGATTGCTATCCACTACCAGAAATTGATCTCAAAGTTGACTCCCTCACAGGCTACTCGTTCAAATGCTTTCTTGATGCATACAAAGGCTACCACCAAATCCTCATGAAAAAAGAGGATGAGGAAAAAACAGCCTTTCACACGGACAAAGGGATCTTTTGCTATCAAAAGATGCCTTTCGGCCTCAAAAATGCAGGAGCAACCTATCAACGGCTCGTTGACAAAGCCTTCGAAAGCCAAATTGGCAAAAACATGGAGGCATATGTCGACGACTTGGTTATTAAAAGCAAGACAGAATATCAAATGCTCGATGATATTCAAGAAACTTTCAAGAACCTCAGAAAGGTTAACATGAAACTTAATCCGGAAAAGTGTTCATTTGGATTCGAGGAAGGAAAATTCTTGGGCCATATCGTTGGAAAACAAAGCATCAAAGCCAACCCTAACAAAGTAAAAGCCGTCCTTGAAACCAAGCCACCAAAGACCAAGAAGGAGGTTGAAAGCTTGAATGGGAAGCTCGCAGCCTTGAAGCGTTTTACCTCCAAGTTAGCCGAAAGATCCCTGCCCTTCTACAAAACGCTCAAGAACTGCTCAGATAAAAAGGATTTCAAATGGACTGAAGAAGCTGAAGAAGCTTTCAACCAGATGAAGCAACATCTAGCTTCCTTACCAGACATTGCGGTACCAAAAACAGGGGAGTTAATATCGGTGTACCTCTCAATCACGGACGAGGCCATCAGTGCAGTCCTCACCATTGAGCGAGCCAAGGCCCAGGTACCCGTTTATTTTTTCAGCAAAACTTTAAAATTAGCTGAAACGAAATATCCTCCCCTTGAAAAGCTTGCTTTAGCCTTAGTCCAAACAGCTAGAAGGCTTCGAAGGTATTTCCAAGCACACCCCATACAAGTGGTCACCGACCAACCTATTAAGAGTGTGCTTGAAAAACCTGAAAACTCGGGGCGATTAGCCAAATGGGCCATAGAACTGGGTGAACATAACATCACCTATGTCCCAAGGAAAGCTATCAAGGCTCAAGTCTTGGCCGATTTCATTGTGGAAGTCCCAAACCAAACACTCACTGAAGTAAACACTGCCACCACTGAACCTTCCAACCCTGAAGCCTGGAAGCTTTTTACCGATGGGGCTTCAAGCGTTGAAGGGTCAGGGGCTGGATTAATTTTGATCAACCCAAAAGGTTTGGAGTTCACATATGCTCTTCGTTTTGATTTTCAGACCACCAATAACGAGGCTGAATACGAAGCATTAATAGCCGGCCTAAGGCTGGCCAAAGAAATGAAGGTTGAAAAGCTTGAAGTGTTCACGGATTCGTTGCTGGTCTCAAGCCAAGTGAATGACAGCTACATAGCTAAAGAGCCCAACATGAAAAAATACAGAGAAAAATCCAAGGAACTGATGAGTACCTTCCAAGCATGCAACATCAAACAAATCCCAAGGTCTCAAAACAAGAAGGCCGATGCCCTAAGTAAGCTTGCATCCCTCACTTTTGCCCATCTCACCAAGAAGGTACTGGTAGAAGTGTTGAAGGCCCCATCCATTGATGAATTGGAGGTTCAAGACGTGGTTACCGAAGAAGAACCAAACTGGATGACTCCCATAAGAAAGTTCCTCAAAAATGGTGAATTACCCAATGATCAAGTGGAAGCCAAAAGGGTTGAAATCAAGGCAAGACAATACATACTACAAGGAGAAACCCTTTACAAAAAGGGTTACCTTGCTCCTTTGCTAAGATGTGTCGGTCCTGAACAAAGTAAGTACTTGATCAAGGAAATTCATGAGGGCGTGTGTGGAGCTCACTTTGGAGCTAGGTCGGTAGTTGCAAAGCTCATGAACCTCGGATATTTCTGGCCCTCAATGCATCGTGACACAACCGAAGACTTGAGGGCCAGAAATATCCGAGGTTCATGAGCTTTGCAACTACCGACCTAGCTCCAAAGTGAGCTCCACACACGCCCTCATGAATTTCCTTGATCAAGTACTTAATTTGTTCAGGACCGACACATCTTAGCAAAGGAGCAAGGTAACCCTTTTTGTAAAGGGTTTCTCCTTGTAGTATGTATTGTCTTGCCTTGATTTAAACCCTTTTGGCTTCCACTTGATCATTGGGTAATTCACCATTTTTGAGGAACTTTCTTATGGGAGTCATCCAGTTTGGTTCTTCTTCGGTAACCACGTCTTGAACCTCCAATTCATCAATGGATGGGGCCTTCAACACTTCTACCAGTACCTTCTTGGTGAGATGGGCAAAAGTGAGGGATGCAAGCTTACTTAGGGCATCGGCCTTCTTGTTTTGAGACCTTGGGATTTGTTTGATGTTGCATGCTTGGAAGGTACTCATCAGTTCCTTGGATTTTTCTCTGTATTTTTTCATGTTGGGCTCTTTAGCTATGTAGCTGTCATTCACTTGGCTTGAGACCAGCAACGAATTCGTAAACACTTCAAGCTTTTCAACCTTCATTTCTTTGGCCAGCCTTAGGCCGGCTATTAATGCTTCGTATTCAGCCTCGTTATTGGTGGTCTGAAAATCAAAACGAAGAGCATATGTGAACTCCAAACCTTTTGGGTTGATCAAAATTAATCCAGCCCCTGACCCTTCAACGCTTGAAGCCCCATCGGTAAAAAGCTTCCAGGCTTCAGGGTTGGAAGGTTCAGTGGTGGCAGTGTTTACTTCAGTGAGTGTTTGGTTTGGGACTTCCACAATGAAATCGGCCAAGACTTGAGCCTTGATAGCTTTCCTTGGGACATAGGTGATGTTATGTTCACCCAGTTCTATGGCCCATTTGGCTAATCGCCCCGAGTTTTCAGGTTTTTCAAGCACACTCTTAATAGGTTGGTCGGTGACCACTTGTATGGGGTGTGCTTGGAAATACCTTCGAAGCCTTCTAGCTGTTTGGACTAAGGCTAAAGCAAGCTTTTCAAGGGGAGGATATTTCGTTTCAGCTAATTTTAAAGTTTTGCTGAAAAAATAAACGGGTACCTGGGCCTTGGCTCGCTCAATAGTGAGGACTGCACTGATGGCCTCGTCCGTGATTGAGAGGTACACCGATATTAACTCCCCTGTTTTTGGTGCCGCAATGTCTGGTAGGGAAGCTAGATGTTGCTTCATCTGGTTGAAAGCTTCTTCAGCTTCTTCAGTCCATTTGAAATCCTTTTTATCTGAGCAGTTCTTGAGCGTTTTGTAGAAGGGCAGGGATCTTTCGGCTAACTTGGAGGTAAAACGCTTCAAGGCTGCGAGCTTCCCATTCAAGCTTTCAACCTCCTTCTTGGTCTTTGGTGGCTTGGTTTCAAGGACGGCTTTTACTTTGTTAGGGTTGGCTTTGATGCTTTGTTTTCCAACGATATGGCCCAAGAATTTTCCTTCCTCGAATCCAAATGAACACTTTTCCGGATTAAGTTTCATGTTAACCTTTCTGAGGTTCTTGAAAGTTTCTTGAATATCATCGAGCATTTGATATTCTGTCTTGCTTTTAATAACCAAGTCGTCGACATATGCCTCCATGTTTTTGCCAATTTGGCTTTCGAAGGCTTTGTCAACGAGCCGTTGATAGGTTGCTCCTGCATTTTTGAGGCCGAAAGGCATCTTTTGATAGCAAAAGATCCCTTTGTTCGTGTGAAAGGCTGTTTTTTCCTCATCCTCTTTTTTCATGAGGATTTGGTGGTAGCCTTTGTATGCATCAAGAAAGCATTTGAACGAGTAGCCTGTGAGGGAGTCAACTTTGAGATCAATTTCTGGTAGTGGATAGCAATCCTTAGGACAAGCTTTGTTAAGATCCTTAAAGTCTATGCACATCCTCCAAGAGTTGTCTGGTTTCTTGACCATAACTGGGTTTGCAACCCATGACTGGTACTTGACTTCTCGGAGGATACCGGCTGACACAAGCTTTTCAACCTCTTGGCAGGCTGCCAGACTTCTTTCAGGTGCCAAGCTTCTTTTCTTCTGGACCACAGGCTTGACCTCTGGTGGTATTCTCAACTCATGCTCGGCAATATCCCGGGGGATCCCAGTCATATCTTCAGGACACCAAGCGAATACATCGCTGTAATGTGTTAGCAATTTTTCAAGGTATGAAAGGGTCTCTTGAGAAAGGTCTGGGTTGACCCTTATTCTTTTTTCAGGGTACTTAGGGTTTATGACCAACCTTTGCCTGTCTTCTTTACTGTTTGAACTTTCACCTTCAACCACGTAGGCTTCCTGAGAGGGTTGAAGGGTTGCTATGCCCCTCTCGGTAGGGAATTTAACTGTGCCATGGCTAACAGACACGGCCATGTAAAATGCACACTGTCCTGGTCTGCCGATGATCACATCATAGCTAGAGGGGATGTTGATAACCACAAAGGTGAGTGGTTGGGTTCTTTCTTTTAAACCTTCACTGAAACGAACATTAAGTGTCAGTTGCCCTAAAGGCTTGAGGGGTATGTCAGCGATACCTTTTATAGAGGTTCCAGAGGGTTGAAGCCTTGAACGTTCTTAATTGCTCAATCGGCTGAAGTATTTTTCGAACATGATTTCGGTGGCTGCCCCCGTGTCTATGTATGCCTTGCATGTTTGCAACGTTCCCACGGTAGCTTCTACCACGAGAGGGCTAGAGAGAGGGTCATTCTCCGTAGGGGGGAAACAGACACATTGAAGCTCCCAAGCTTCCAACCTCTGTCTCTTGTGAGGAACCTTTTCATCGAAATCTACCATATTGACTTCCTTACCCTTTCCTTCTGCCATTTTGTCCCGGACTCCCTTTACCAAATGAGCGAGTTCCCTGGACTTAACAGCCTTTTCTATTCTTTTCTTGAGTTGGAAGCAATCGTTGGTGTGGTGACCCTTTTCTTCATGAAACTCGCAATATTGGGTGGAGTTCTCATTTTTCCTGCTTTTGGGGAGAGGTCTAGGAGGCCGAAAGTTTTTTTTAACTTCTTCTGTTGCAAGGATTTCTTGAGGGGTCTTTGTGAGGGGTGTGAAACTTATGCCTTTTTCCCTGCTTGAAAGGTTCCGACCTTCAGACCTTCGAGGGTCTGAACCCTTTGACCGCCTGTCATAGGAGTTGAAGTTCCCTCTTTTTCTGGCTGGACTATTGCTTCTCCAGCCGGACCCTCTTTTTCTTTGTTCCTTAATGTCTACTGCCTCCTCTCCCCGGATGTGGGCTTCAGCCCTTTCAAGAGCTTCTTCTAAGGTCTTGGGTAGAGATTTGTTGAAATCCCTTGTAAGGTACTTAGAGGTGATGGCATTCATGAAGCCAGCCACCCTCATTTTCTCATCGGCCCCTACATAAGTCAGACCTTCCTTCTTGTATCGTTCAATGAAAGCACGGAGACTTTCATCATCACTTTGTTTTATCTGAAAGATCACTGTTGCGTCTTTGACATATCGTCTTTGTTGGGAGAAATTGGCCAGGAAACCCTTACTGAGATCGTCAAAGCTTCGAACGCTTTGAGCAGGTAAATCGTTGAACCAGATCCTGGCGGATCCAACAAGAGTTTGCATGAACATTAGGCAACACTCGGCGTTGGACCATTTCTCTATCCGAGCTGCACCGGTGAAGATCTGAAGATGGTCCTCAGGATCTTCAGTCCCATCATATATCCTGATGTGGGCCGGCATTTTGATCTTTGACTGGAAATCATAATCGGCTATCTGCCTTGAAAAACATGAAAGGTTACTTGGCTTGTATGGTTTAGCCAAGTCTTCTTCAGTCCTTGCATCCATAGTACTGCTATTGCCGTTGTTTCCCTGAGTGGCAAGCACTTGATTGATGAAGTGTTGCCATGGGAAGTTGGCCATCATCTGGGTCATCATGTTTGGCATAGGGTTGAAGCCTTGAAGGCTTCCTGGGCCAGCGGAGCAGTTTATCCCGAGGGGAGCGCTCATAACAGCACTTCGTGCTAAGGGGAGCATGGACAGAGCTTGCTCCCATGTAGTCGTAGTAGATGCTGGATAGCTTGTCACCAGGGATTGTAGGAGCTGGTCAAGAGTTATCTCATGTCCCAGAGGAGCACCACTAGTAATTGGTTGGGAAGAGAAGATAGGATGCACCGTAGGATTTGTCATAGTGGACAGATAAGGGTGAGGGTTTGAAAGGTTACTGGGACCAGCCTCACTTCTTGTTGCAAAAAGAGGAGGAGGTGGTCCAGGAGACAATGTCGGCTCAGGTTCGTCATAGTCTAAACGAATCCTCACTCCCTTTTCTCTTTCTTTACTCACGTGCTGGTTGAGAAGAGTCCTTAGCACAAGGAAATTGTTAGCAACCCCTTCAGGGGTGAGTTCAACACATGATGGGGCATCAGAGACACCGATATTGGGAGATGGAACTCCGGATCTGGACGGAGTTGGTGTGTTGAAGTTGAGGAACTCGGGTGTGCTCCCCGGAGTTGAGAAAGAAGTTGGTATAGCCACGTGAGCTTGGCTACTACCCGGAGTAGAAGCGTTTGGGATCTGATTTACTTCTTCCGGGGATCCACTTTCAGACATGGTGATTTTAAGTGAATAGAGCTACACTACTAGGTCTTTTGGAGAAGAAATAGCGGCGTAGCCCCACGGTGGGCGCCAACTTGTTGATGCAACAAACACAAGACCAACGGTGGTAGCTGGGCTGGTTAGGCAAAAGGGTTGAAGGGTTCAACTTTGCCTAACGCAGGTCGTGGGGTCCCCCCACATTTGCAAAACGCGGAAGGAGGTTCACTAGTTAGTTTTTGCTATTTGCTGATGATCCATCTCTGAATTGTATCCAGATTTAGATGTGGGAGCAAATAGAATGTGTGTGGTATGTGTGAAAAGGAGTGACTCGCTTGTAAGCAAGTACTCTATGCAAATGACCAGAGATTAGAGAATCAGAGCTGGCCAGGAGATGTCTCTTGAAGTAAATGAAGTGTCGATTTATAGGAGAAGACATCTCCCGAAGTGGAGTTCCTTTGACTAGTGATCCTTCTTGCAGTGAGGGGCTTACCCTTTCGGGGGTTGAAGCCTTTTGTCCCCCGGATAATAGCGTGCATTCCTGCAGACCTGCATTGCTTTTGCGGCTGTGGGTTGGTGAAGCAATCCCTGGATGTGACTGGCTACTGTTCCCGTGTTGCTTTTCCCTTCCTCACAGCTTTTTAAGCCTTGAACCCTTTAACCATTTAAGCGTTTACGTAATTAGCCATTTTATTCAATCTTGGGCTACCCCCGTCATCATTTAAAAAAAGGACATTGTTGTAATATACATACCCTTGTGGATTCGAAGCAATCTCTTCACCATAGAGTGCACATATTAGGTTATACTTTACCATTTCACTTTTTTTCTCTCGTCATATCATAAAGTGAGTGTCATATCACCAGATCACTTTCACTTACCTTTTTTCATTCCGGTTTCACAAGTTTTCATCATCCACTACCAATTAAAATAATATTTAAATTATATAAATTAAAAAAATAAAAAGAAAGAATGGGATTTGATTGGTTGAATACCTTTGGCACACCATCTGTTTTCCCTCACAAGCATGACTGCGTGAGTAGCCTCACACCCCCCCCCCCCCCCCCCAAGTTTAATCTCTATGTATTATCAGAGGTCTTAAGAGCACCTCCAATGAATATGTTTGTGGAGGTGTGGAGCCTATGTGGAGGGGAGATATATATATATA